>JAQGEQ010000071.1:4294838-4908386 GCA_034620365.1 Pegea sp. RAD2-039
GGACCAGTCTATGGTTGATGAAGGTGTGGCCCGTGAACTGGTCAATCGTGTCCAAAAACTCCGCAAGAAGGTACCATCTTGTCCTACAATACTCCTGGTCTGTGACCACCTCTGTACAGGCTAAACTAGTGCCCACTGACCCAGTCACTGTGTACTATGACGTCATCAGTGGAGATGGTTACATCGCGTCGATTCTTACCAATCACCATGACTACATCGAGAACGCCACAAAATCTCCTCTTCATCCCGTCCCTCACGCTGGTGACGTCATCATTGATGAGATCACAGAGGTTGGAAGATCATCTTGATTCGATCTTCTTCTGATCTTCATCATTTACAGTTGAAGGGCTCAAAATTGCATCTACATCTGTCCACTGGTCACTCTACAACCTCTATTCCGGACCACATTGCTTGCAAGTTTGTCCAAGTTTTCAACGGTCAAGGTCAGTGTGCTGACACTCTTATGTTACTTGGTGATTATTGCCTAGCAACACAGATCGAAGCGCGATTGTTCTGCTCGAGAACCCACAAGGTTGTCCTACTGTCCAGACCATTGATGACGTCACAAATCTCGCGCGTCGAATCCACGGAGTTGACGAGAAGTATCAATTGTACAATGCGAAAGGGAAGAGAGGTGATCTTGGATGCAAGTGATCTAACAGAAAGATTTTGATCTTTGTTCTTTTAGTTGAAGATGATTTTGAGGATCAAAATCTTCATCTTAGTTTAGAAGCTCCAAAAATCGAAGCTGAAAATTGTCATGTCATCTCTGATCATGATTTTGTCAATGTGTCACTGGTCGGAACCACAAGTTAGTGGTCCACAACTTTCATTATTTATCCATATTGTATTTGCACACCAACCACCTCTATTTGTCCACCAACCACCTCTATTTGTCCACCAACCACCTCTATTTGTCCACCAACCACCTCTATTTATCCACCAACCACCTCTATTTGTCCATTGACCACCTCTACTTTTCTGTACAGAAATGGGCACCTTGTTACTGTCCAATCCAATTGGTGACAACAAATTAGAGATGGTTTCTGTGAATGGCGAAATCTCCAATCTTTTCGACTTGCCACGTTTCAATTTGTACATGGACGCCCACTGCACTAAAAGTTTGTATCACGTGACCACCAGCTGCTCGCTCGTTTCATTGTGTTTGTGTTTCAGAAGTCGCGAGTCTAGAAGATTTGAGCTTAGCAAAGATCGTCTATTGTGCCAGCTTGTGATTCTGTAGTCACGTGCTTAACTAATTATTATTTTATGAGTCTTTAAATAAATTAGTTTAATGATGAACTCTTCTGCTTCGTTTGTTTGCTTCTTAGATAACTCCCTAGATCCTTAACTGTGCAGGGGGAAGGTATCTCAATTAAACTCATCTTTAGTTTATCTTAATTCTGATCAGGATCTTCTTAACTAGTTCTTCATCTGAACATAATCCGTAGAATTTGAAATCGTTTTCAACCAGCAAGTTTCAATTTTTCTTGAAATTTGTTTTTAACAAAAAATCTGTTCCAGCAGAACTCTGTTGTAACACTAAAGTGAACTTCTTATCAAATAAAAAATCAGTAAAATATATGTATCAGCTACAATTAGTTTTTCTATTTGTATTAAAATATTATCTCAAAATATCAGATTTTAATTTAAACAAGTTTATTTATGTTGCAGTCCCAATTAATTTAAAACTTTACATAAAAATTATGATTTCAATTCATGTTGAAAGAAAAATTTAAGCTAGAAGTAGAAAAATCTTTCTCGCTTCAATGCAAGTAAAAATTCAATATTTGACAGTTTTGCTAAAATAATGAAAATATCTTTTTATTCTTAACACAAATGAAAACACAATTAAAATAGTTGAGCTTAGGATTTTGATAAGTGTAGCTTCACTAACGCTTACTTAAGTTAAAACCATTAAATCTTCTTCACCAGTATTATCTTAACCACAGAAATGCGTTTTCAGTTCATATTTTAGTATAATAGGGAAGCTATCTTTGTAAACTTCTTAAAAAAGTTAGTCTTTATAAACTACCTCACCAAATTGTAATTTGATAAATAAATTTTAGTGGAAGTTTTTTAGACTTTAAATGACAAGAAACGTTCTCTTGTGTAATCCTATCTTTAAAATAATTTTTAATATTGCAAATTTGAATAATTTCTACAAAAATAAAGTTGGTTTTATATTTAGATTGATGGTCAAAAATTTGTAACTATTTTACAAATGTTAGTCGAAATCTAGCAAAGAATTACAAATTTAATAAAAAGTTTTTTTCAATCCTTTAAACAGTAAAATTCCTTGAATGACACAAAGCGAAGAAAGCATTGAAAACGTGGCTGTTCAAGTACAGGAAGAAACGTTTTAATAGTGAATGACGATCATAAATACAAAGTTTTAACAAAATTATAAAACCACTGTTGCGTTGATTTCTGTATTTGAAAAGATTATGGTTTTGACATATTTTTAGAGTTAGTTTCTACATTTTAAGAAAGTTAAATCTTAAGTGCTTTCTTGTTTTGTGGATTCCCTCAAACTAAATTATACCATACAAAATTCCTTTAAATTAAACGTTTTATTCTAGGTATCATAATGAATAAAAATAAAATTCCAATCATAACTTTCAAATTGGATGAGATAAGGTTCATTTGGCATGTTTGCGCAGACACATGTATGTAATCGAAGCCAACATCCTTTACGAGCCTACAGACCATATCAACTTTATTATAATCTTGTAAATTATAGTAGAAATCATTAAACTTTTACCGTTACAACTAATAACTAATTTTACATTACTTACAATTTAATTACTGGAAACTATAAAGACTAAAAAGAAACTTCTATTTATTCAGTATAATAAAAATTCTCAGCTGAGATCTTCTTAATAAGATCAAACAATAAAAAATAAATAATGATTTGTTTTAACTAAGATGAATTGTATTTTTGGCTATAAACTTGCGGGTGTTAAAGATATTTTTATAAAATCTATTTTTTAAAGCATTTCAAGAAAGTATATGCAAGAGAGAAACTTTTTGCCATGTCATACCTAAATTATGTAACTATGGCTGAATGTAAAAACATCGTTCATAATTTTGTGGTTTATTTTTTTCATATTTTTATTTGATGTTTAGTTTTTAATCATCATTATGGTGTCAGATTAAGCTTGGTTATTTCTTCACCAGCTAAATAGCTCTCGACCATTAAATGTCTATTAAGACAATTTTCATTTGACTTGCCGCTGTTGGCAGAGGAGTTTTTAACCAAAATGTATTAATTTTAAAAAGAGCTTGCAGATTATTTAAACATTTATTAGAAAGTAACAGAATGCAATTATGTCTAAAATAAATGGTTCAAAATTGCTGTGATTACATGGAAAGTAAACGGTAAGGTTATTTTCTAATTTATTCAATAAACAATTAAGTTTATTTTTACTTTGAAAAACTATAAAAACAACAACTTTTTTAAACCTGAAACTCAACCAAAAACGTCAAAAAAGTTTTTTAGTGATTAAATCTGTTAGATTAAGACATTTATAAAAAATCCTGATCTTTATCTACTCCTAGTCAAATCACCAGTGGTGTTTCTCAGGGTTCCGTTCTGGGTCCCCTTCTCTTTTTAATTTTCATTGAAGATCTCCTCAGAAGATTAGCAGCAGTAGATGATGTCAGTGTGTTTGTATATGCAGATGATATCAAGCTATTATCTTGTAATCTTTCAAAACTTCAAACTGTACTAGACACTGTAGAAAACTGGCAGATCAGAATCCAGCCAAAAAAGTCTGAACTTATAATTTTTTCTCGTAAACCAGCTGTAAATTGCTTGAACCAATACTCCATCAATGGATTTATTATTCAACAGATATCTTCGGTCCTAGACCTTGGCATTACTCTATCATCTGACTTTAAATGGCCCAATTATGTTTCCAAAATCTTTGGAAAATCAATCAATCTTGTCTACCTTACTATAAAGACCTTTAATTCTAAGGATCCATGCTTTTTTATCAATCTTTTCAAATTGTACGTACGTCCAATTCTTGAATACAATGTCAGTACATGGATGCCATATCAAGTTAGTGATATCAAAAAATCGAATCTGATCAGGCAACATTTACGTGATTAGTATGCAGGAAATTTAATATTAAATACAATAGTTATAAACATCGTCTCAGTCTCTTCAATTTAGATACTTTGGAAATCCGACGGATTAATTACGACTTAATTTTTATTTTTTAAATTATCCACAATTTAATTGACCTAAATTTGATGATTTCTTTTCTATTAGTTCTTCCCTCAAGTTATATCAACTCAGACGACACACATTAAATCTTAATAAGCCCATATCACCTCGTATGTTAATAAGAGCAAGTTTTTTTCTCATACCGCACAGTTAGTACTTGGAACCAGTTGCCATCAGACATTATCATGTCAGAATCACTCGCGTTGTTGAACACCAAATTGAACCGTTATAATATTGCCAACACTGTCATTTCTAAACTGTGAACTTTTCCTTTTTTTTATATTATTATAGTTTTATGTAATTCTTCACTGTTATGTGCTTTGAGGGCTACTGAAATGCCATGTGTTATATATTTTCTTTCTATATTTCTAACTTAATAGATGTTATTTGTAAGAATGTGTGTTAGCAGGAGGTGCTCTCTTCAGACACCCTTCTTCGCATTTATTGAAATAAATAAAAATGACAAACTAAAATATTAAGTTGAATTCATAAATTGTATGATATATATTTGGAATTAGCCAATCTGGTAGTAGTTATCAACCATATTCAACCTAATATTTAATATTCATTAAACTCGAGCTAACATGCATAACTAAACCACTAAATGCCATATGGTCAAAATATTTACATTTAAATTTTGAATAAAAATATCTCATCAATTTAAATAGCAAATTTTATATTTTAATATTTTATTTTCGTTAATTTATGAATCTTCATATTTTGTTATACGATTAATTTTTATTATTATTAATTTTTTTACAAACCAAAATATTTTTTTAGTCAAAAGTTTTTTCAATTTTTTTTTTTAAATACAAACTAAATCATTTCAAAATATAAATAAAATAACAATAAGTCAATCACAACTAATTTCAAATATTATGAAAATATTGTTGATGTACTATTGAGAAAGTGAAGTACAACTAAAAATATGGACAACAATTTTTAATTATTTTTTGAAACCGTGGGAAGAAAAAGAGACATGATAAAATTACTGCGAAGGCAGTTGGTTCAAGGTTTCTGTCAAAAGTGTGAAATCAAACTCACTTAAAAGAAAATTATAGAAAATTCTTGTCTTTTTATGAAATATTTTGCTGGTTGTGTTTTTTTTTATACTGCTTAAAACAGACGATATTGTTACTATTTGTAGTTAGTAATAAACAAAGTAAAAATTTAAAACTTATTAAAGTTAGATTTTTATAAAAGCAAAATAGAGTTTACTGATAAAAAAATGAAACTTTTATCTTATTGTAAGCTTTATAAAAATTCATGATTTTTTCTATATTATAAAAGGAAGTTATAATTTTGAAATTGTAAAAAAATGTTATTAGAAAGTTTATTGAACGCATATTTAAAGTATAATTTTTTATATAAAGGCTGTCAAGGTATTTTACTGAGTAAATATTTGTCATTTAATTTATTTGTTTCCTAGTTAAATTGTTTAAACAATATACAACAAATTTTTATAAGAGTTATACAAAATAATAACGATTTAAACAAATAGAAAGTAAGAAAACATTGCACTTATCATATTTGTATTTTTAAATTAATAAATTAAATCAATATTCATATGAACTATAATTTTGCAATTAAAAAAGAAAATTGTTTAACTAAAAAATCTTATTTGAATTCTTCGTTTGATTTAATTTACTTAAATATTAATATAATATCTGCAAAGTATTTTTCCGGTTATATTTAATTACAAATAAAACTTTCAATTAAAAAAAGATAATAATTTAAAACCAATAGTAAAAGTGAAAGAGTATTTGATTTAAAATAAAAACTAAGGTGTACAGACTTTTAAATTTATACAAAATGATAAAAACATCATCAAAATTATGTCTGAATTTATTTCTAGACCTTTAATGTCAAATCATCTCGATAATATTTTTAAATAAAAGATTATGCGGCTAAAAATTTTCATTTCAATAAAAGTTTTTTAATGGTTTTATGAATTTCAAAAACATATTGAATGATTTTTTAAGCTTCAATTTGGTTACGATCCAAAAATGTTAAACATGAGCTATTACTTGAATTTCCAAACTAGTTCTAAAAGTAATTGGTGGTTTGAAGATGATTTGTGATTGTATGAAAAGTTTATGGAATTGCTATTAAATATTTGCAGTTTTTAAAGAAAGTGTTATTTAATAAAATGAGCTTTTATTGCTAAATGTCTAGGATATAAAATATTTTATTGGTTAATATTTTTCTACAGCTCAATGATGAATCATTATAAAATATATAGAATTTTAAAAAGCTTTTTTCTCACTCAACAATATCAGCAAATGAATCAAAAATAATCAAGCATGATTTATTTCAAATGAATTTTATTTTACATTTGCGTTTAATACTACTTTAATGAATTATTTATTGGAAATTAACTTTGAGTTAAAATATCACAACTTGGAGTGTAAAAAGCAAATAAGATTCTTGAAGACATAATCGATGAAAATATAAGTAGCAAAAATCAGAAAATGTGTTCCCAGTAAACATACTAATGTACAATTATTAGTAAAAGATGTTGTTAGAAGTTGTCAAGTCTTATAAAAAAAATGAAGAAATGAGAACATTAGAAAAGAACTTTTTAGATCATGTACCTCACTAAATGTTTTCAAATTAAAATACATTTAACAGCTTAAATATCTTTATAGGATAGAGAAACTTATTTTTTCTAAATTTTTAACTATAGACTTAGAAATTCACTTAATGAAAAACTTAACTAATGAGCTATAAACTTATTATTTCAATCATTTTAGTAAAAAGTTTCATTCTACCTTTAAATAAAATCACCTTCAACATTTTTTGGATAGCTTTTCATACCAGTATTCTTTTAAAAACCACTGAACTCAAACAAAGCAAATGACCCATAAAAGCCTATGATACTGGGTTCGAACCACAGCTAAAGATCCATTAATCATTTTTTTCCTGAATCTTACCATATTTATTGTATGTATATACATACTAAGAAAAGAACATTCATTTTAAAATTATTTTATCATGATTACTATTACAATCTTGTTTAATTAGTTACTTCTAAGTAATCACTCACAGCAAGGATTATATTAAGCTGATTTAATAGAATTAACTTTTTAACTGTCGGATAAAAAACAAATCTTTTATTTAACTTGTACCAAAATATTTGAAAAACTTTTCTAGCTGTGCATCGATGACTTTTTCTTAAAATATTTTTTAGTATTTCAGCAGTTTAATATTTCAAAACTAAAAACAATTTGATCTAATTTATTGTATAATAGTTCAATAATAATTTACACAACAAATTTTCATAGATTTAGCTGTTTTATTCATTCTATTATTAAAGAACTATTTAAAGATCTTTAGCGGCGATTGTAGCTTGTTTTCAAACTTGTTAAACTATCAAAAATTGCCAAAACGATGATGAATTGTTGGATCAAGCACAATCAAAATATATTCATTTGCTTGCTTCAAGCTAATAGCTATTCAATTTTTCTTTTATGTCAATTTATTGCTTTTTTTAATTCATTATACTGTCTTTGAAACATTATTTTAATTTAATTAGATTTAATCTTGGCTCTATAATTAAATTGAAATCAAAATATTTTAGAGTTATTAGCTTTTTTCAATTCAAAGATTAGTTTTTAGTTTAAGTTTTTATCTCTTTCCGTTAACTTAAAAAGGTTTAATTAATGATAAAACTTTAATTAAAATTTTTAACCTAGTTTTCTAAATAGTTGTAAAAGTGTTTTTTCTCAAGTATAACATAGCTTCTTTATTTATCCAAATGAAATTAATCGATTAAATTGTCCATGATCAAATTATATACACTTGTCAAAAATATTTGCCAGTCTATCAAACAAAAAGACATCTCTTAAAGTATCTAATAATATTTGAAAATTATGGGAGTTTTGGAAGATGAACAAAATTTGAAATTTTTACAGAAAATAAAATTAATTTTCAAATTAAGTAAATAAAGTAGAAATCAACAAATTTGGCAGAATTATCACAAATAATAATAAAATAAATAATTTAAAAAATAAAATTGAAGTCTTATCTAAGTAAAAAATAATAATTTTATCATTAGAAGAAACACTATTAAGAAAAATTATTGGCAAAAAGAAAAATAATAATTTGGGTTGGCTTCTCAATCTAAAAAACTTCTATAATATTGTTGAACTCTCAAAAAAGAGTTGTTTTCAGTTGTAGTGCTATTAACATGATTGATACCACTAAAAAGATACAAAACAGAAAGCTACAGAATTTTAAATCAAATTATTTAAAATACTTTTTCGGAAATATTCAATTATACTTTTATTATAAATATATAATCAGCAATTATTATAAATAAATACTTATTACATCCTATAAGTTTAAATTGTTTTCTAAAACAATTATTTAATTTAAAGCTCTACCATTATCATTATCTGTAAAATAAAACAAAATGAAGGCAAAAGTGAAAAACCCAGTTTGTAAAATTAAGAACAAGTTGACAGACATTTCAGGTATAAAACTAATTAATGTTTCATAAAGACAAGCTGTGTAGATAATACAAAAGAATTTAAGCCTAAAGTTTTCTAAAAATCAAGAACCAAAGATACTAAGCTCAGTATTTTAAGCTTATTTTTTTATTTTGAGAAGATTGAATTTTAACCTTCTAATATAAATTTCACAATTGAAAATATTATCTTTGCAATTAAACCTTTTTAATATCTCTCTTTTTCGTACATGAAACATAAGAAGTAAACTTCACTTCTGATTGAACACCTGTTAATCACTTTGATAGGTTGATAAAAACATATTAATCAACTAAAGAAAGAATTTAGTTATATGTTTTTATTACATCCTTTAATAAAATGAATAATCTTTTAACAAAATTAAGTCAATTTACTTCATACCTTCACGCTTTATCGATATTTGATTAATTTATCGAGGAACAAACCTTCTAGGTTAACTCATTTACATTTTAACGAAGTTCTCGATGAAACATTATTCAATAATTTTGCAACAAGTATTATTAATTCAAAAAAGCATAATTGAAGATAATTTGCAAGAATTCCTGCAAAGCGTATAAGCTCTAAAACTCTCAAAATGATTTCTAGCGTTTAGTCTAAAGTAATCACGACTTTTAATAAATATTTTTATTCTTTGGATGATTTTTATTAATTATATTTTCCTATAAATTTAATCCATCAAGTCATAATGAAGTAAACCTAAAAAATGCTTTTTTTTTTAACAATTTTTTAGATAGATTTTCTTTGATGTAGTAATTAGGATTCAATGTGACATTTAACATGACACTTTTGTAAAAAAATAACTTCGCAACATCAAAAGGGTGTTTGAATTTGTGTTATGCAAGTTTTCACCCAGCTGACAATAACTGATTGTTGCTAAGTAGGCCACTTTGTTATTCCATTACTCATATTTCGAAGATCAAAGAATAAAACACTTTGCACAGCTGGTCTGTATTATTAGACTTTTTACTCAATAATAAAAGAGCCATTTGAATGATTGCCAAAGATTTGATTACGAGAATTGACAACAAGAACTTTAATGATGTAAGTTTTCAATAATTTAGAAAATAGTTTCCTGCAGGAGGTGCTTCCATCAATTCTTAGAACAATCACAATAACAGCATTATTCAATCTTTCAACAAAATTTTATTAGCGTAAAAACATTACAAATTTAGTGAGATAATTCTACTGCAGATAACCACAAAATCGCAAGCAATGGCCAGTTTTCTGGTATATAATTGGTACTGTGGGTGGTTTATAAGAGAGTAAATGACTTTTACAGCTTTATATCAATATGCAAGTTAAAAAAGTTGTAGGAATAAATGAGATTTTACAATTAAAAAATAAAACTAAAGATTTTATGAATGAAGCAAAATTAATTATTAATTATAAGAGTTTTCTCAAGCGAATATCTTTAAAACAGATATCCAAAAGACATAAAGAGAAGTATAAAAGTGTTGAAAGATAAATCGCAAAAGTAGTTTATGTAAAAGTAAATCCTGCTTCGCTGTATACTTGGAAAACCTTCTCGATAGCGTTCACATAAGCAGCAGTTCTTAGATCTAAGCCCAGATTATATTCCTCAGCTGTACTCATAATTCGCTATTTTGTAAAAAAAACAGATTTTAAAAGTTGTAAAAGTTCATTTTTCGAATACCTATTATGCAATTGCTGGTTATAAAACACAATTTATCAATAAATAATTCAAGATAAAAAGAATTCATCCTGAGCTATTATAATTCCATGAAATATTAGATATAGTAACATTATGATAAACTCTTTTGGATTATTATAATCTTTAAATTACAATTAATCGATAAATATTCAGTTGGCTTACCTTTGCTGAGCGTTCCATAGTATATGCGAGACCAGAATGGACAATATCTTTCTCAGAAGCCCCCTGTTTTGAAAGAGAAGATTAAAGAAGACATACTTACATCAAGTGAAAGATCACCTGAATTTTTCTGGTAAATTCTTCTGATGGTCTGATAGGAATTGATTCACCAAATTTTTTTTCTAAACTGCTTTGTACACTTCCTGAAAAACAGAAAGATTCGAGAAGAGCTTCAGATGATTGACAGCTTCCTACCAAGCAGATCATAATTGGCATCCTGCTCATATTTGAAAGTTAGTCGCCCGTAGCTGACATGGTTCAAGTTCTTCAACCACTCAAAATAAGATACAGTTACACCACCAGCATTCAAGTACAAGTCCTACACAAAACAATGACGTCATCATCACTACGTCATCAATAACACACGGGGCACTAACAGGAACAACCAAGACACCGTTCTTTTGCAAGATTGCATCTGCTCCTGGTGTAGTTGGACCATTAGCACCTTCACCAATAATCTGAAACATTAATTAGATGAATGTTCAGTCAGAAGACATCTTTAAAGATCACCTTAGCTTTAATCTGACCAGCATTCTCGGTTGTGATAACTTTTTCTTTAGCACATGGCAACAAAATATCACATTTCTCAGTTAGCAACTGTCCTTCGTAAGCTGTTGCACCTGGGAACCCAACTATACTTCCATTTGCCTGGAAACAGCATGTTGATGATGACGAATCAGGCTACGTCACAATCAACTTACTAATTTGTAATCTTCAAGATCAGCTGGATTAATACCTTGGGGATTGTAGATGCTTCCATCATGTTCAATCACACCCACACATTTAGCACCATGTCTGAAGTAAAAACGAGTTACTCGATGGATGAAGATGGGGGCGGGAAGGGTACCGATGGAAGTAACGCATCGAATGGAGACCCACGTTACCAAAACCCTGGACGATGAAAGTTTTACCGATGAAACCAGTTTGCAATCCAATTGCATTCATATAACATTCTGAAATTCAAATTATTTGCTCTTTACCTCCACCGGGCGAGGATAAAGTTATCAACTAACCATCATGAATGAAGTTCTCAACTCCGTGAAAAACACCCTGCGCGAAATCGATGATGAGAAGTCGATTAAGCGACTGTGACGTCATCTTACCCGACCAGTTGCTGAGACACGACCGTGGATTCCACCTTGGGTGATGGGTTTGCCGGTGACACAAGCGAGTGCATTAACATCGTTGAAGCCATGTGTCATTGAGTAAGTGTCCGCCATCCAGGACATCTCACGTGGTCCAGTGTTCATATCTGGGGCTGGGACATCAATTCCTGGTCCTGGACATCAAGTAATTAGCAACGAATTTGAGCAGGGGGGTTGGAGGTACCGATGAATCCTTTCTTTGCGAGTTCCATCGTGAATCTTCGAGTGATTTTCTCTAATTCACGCTCAGAATAGTTTCTGGGATCGATGCAAACTCCTGCTTTCGCTCCTCCAAAAGGAACATCTGAAAGATTTGGATGAAGAGAGGACAAAGAAGATGAGGATGACTCACCAACAACTGCACACTTCCACGTCATCAAAGACGCGAGCGCCTTTACTTCGTCGACGTTCACATCTGGGGCGTACCTCATACCTGTTGAAATAGTTAGTGGACAGTTGATGTGACAACCACCTGGACAACTGACCTCCTTTAGATGGGACACGATGTTGGCTGTGCTGGGCTCGATAACCGTTGATGATCTCATATTCACCATTGTCTCGTTTCAGCGGGAACGTTACCTTGGTAACAAATCAAAGTCACATTGACTACTCACAGCTAGTGACATTTGTAACTTTAGCCTGAGACTGACCTGCAGGACATGGTTACATGGACGCATTATCTTGAAGATGCCTTGTACTCTTAGTCTTTGCTCTTCTAAATCTTTTTCAACACTTTTTGGTGTTCGGCTTTTTGTATCAATTCTGTTAAAAATATTTTAAAGTCAAATCGTGACTACTTATTTGAAGTTTTATTCAAAGCAACCATCTTAAAAGTTAATATGACCAGATTAAAATATATATATATATTAATAGGACCAGATAATTAGGACACAAGTTGTTTGTTACAATTTTTGGTATTAAAACAGTTTCCTCAATTTTATAACAAATAAAATGTAAACTTACGGCATATTTACTTTATGGACAAGTTTATCTTCAACAAGCTTAGCTCCTTTTTCAAAAAACATTCCAACCATCTCATAGAAGTTAGGGTTATCATTACAATCACTTGACATAAAAGCAGATGCTGGCCTAGAAATAATTACATAACCATTAAATCAAATTCTTCTTAAAAACAGTGTAAATGATAGAAGTGCTTTAACTAAAAGATTAGGAAAAAAAAGTTTTTATTAAATTATAAAGAGATAATTTTGTAAATTTTTTTATTAATTTAAAAGGTTTTAAATTTAAAAGGAAGAACAAATTTTTATAAAGTTTTATGTTTTTATATTTATTTAAAACATATACTAAAAACTTGTAAAAAATAAAAATTATTAATACAAAATTATAAAATGAAATATGGAAAAATCAAATTAATTAAATATTTTAACTTTAACTAAATGTAATAAAAGTTTATAATTTTAAGACAGTTATTTGAAGTAATTTTTTACCTAGCCACAGCATTTGTGATCTTTCCTTTGAGAACTGAATTAATTGAGTTATTTGATAAAAGGCGATTCATTTTTATATCTGATTATAAAATAAATAAATCTGAAATCAATAATTTTAGTTAAAAGTTTTTTATCTATTAATTTTAATCAAAATAAAAAAAAAGGAATTAAAACTAATAGAATTTATTAAATCATTAAAAAACAATTTTAAAAGAAAAAGTTTTTAAAATATGTTATCATTTTGTTTTATCATTAAATAAACAAGTTTGAATCAATTGAAAAAATGTAGAATGTAAAAACAGTATATAGAAATTACTTTTAACCTAATAATGACTAATTCATAAAAGTTTATCTTTTAAATGTATTGTTTATCATATATGAAGACTGTCAAAAATAAAGTCATAATTGATGGTAGTTAAAAACAATAAACAATTTCATAAAAAAATGCTGATAAAGTAAAATTTATCACAGACAGTAATAAACCTAAAATAAGATAAATATCAGGAACATTTATTTAAAAAATACAAACAATCATAAACCTAAACATATTAAAGATAAGCTTTGGTGGAGCTGGAGAAAAATAAAGATTAAAAGTTATTTAACACAAAATGAATAAATAATTGAAGAAAAAACACGAAATATTGCTGCTAAATAAAGAATCACTTAAAAATTAAAAAAAATAGTTTAAAGCATTCAATAAATCTTTAAATAACTAAAAGAAATAAATTAGGGAATAGAAAAAGTTTCATTGAGAAATTATTAAACTTGAAAAGTACAGAGAGAACCTTATAAAGTAGAAAGAGGAAAGCCGGTGTAGTTATGAAACAACAAATCTGTCTTATTGTGAGTGGGTAATTAAGTTACGCCCCCGCTTCTTATTGGTGGAATAGTCGTACGACAAAGTCAATCTTTTAATACAATGATGCTTAGAACCGGTATATGCGGTTTTAAATCTTTTGCTTATTGTTTTTTATTAAATGATAAAAAATTTGAATGAATAGGTTGCTAGTAATGACGACGTTAACTTCATCATGTTTAGAATGAATAAAAATTTTTTTTTGAAAACTGACTCAAATAAATTACTTAAATTATTCATGCATTACAAAAAAAATAACTTGTAAGATTTGCAGTATTGAGCTGATTATTAAATTTAAAAAATAACAATCGAGACTGCTTGATAAGAATTACAAATTAAAAAAAACATCATAGCGTAACAAATATCTGATATAAAAAATAACATAATTATTTTTTATCGACTAACATTTTATTATGAATTAATCTATCGAATATATATATCAATTATTTTCTAATCAACTAACATACTCAAATTTGAACTTCTTTTAAAGCTTTAGTTTAACATTAGAAGCTGTATACATAGTAAAGCTAATATTTTAAGTTCTAAATATCAGTAATTAAGCTTCTTTGTCAAATATCGCCAGACATAATCTAAACTTATCGTTGGTGCACGAGTGTTTATTATGAAAAAAGTTTACGCTAAAGTATTACAAACACTGTTTATATTTTTTAACATGTAAACTAATGACACTATTCTCTAAATCGTAAATAGAACGTAAAAATGTTTTTTAATTAAAATTTATATGCCCAAATAATCTTTTTACAGCAAATATCTTAGTAAAAAGTATAATTACAGGTTGATGCTTATAAAATTAGCCATTTATAAAGTTATTAACGAGTAAGTTTAGTAAAGATTTCTAATGAAGCATCAGAGATAAACATTTTTATTAATTGTATAACTCCCAAGCAATACTTGAATGTGGATGATAAAATGGCGTAAAGTAGAAAGCAGCTCAAAATCCTATAAGGTCGAGACATTTGTTGTTAACTAAGTTGATATTAGTAGCTTTCATCTTCTTAAAAACATCAACTAATGACTAACTCACGGTCTGTGGTATTATGGAGACATTCTTATAAGAGTTGAAATTTACTGAGTGAGCAAAAGATTTCTGTAACCGAGCTCGATCTTACCAAGTTGGAGTAGTAATCAACTATTTTATAAATCAATGATAATATTACTTTGTATGCCTGGTATGAATGAATATGTGAGATCAAGTCTACTAGAAGACTTGGCTGGGCTTCAATCTAATTAAAGTAAATCTAATATATGCCAAAATTTGATATCTTGAATAAGGATAAAAATAAAGTATTTTAGAAATTAAGATGCTATTAAAGGTGTTCTACAAAAATTTCAAAAAAATTATTTTGGTGATAAATGGTTTCAACGGTACAACATTAATGGACGTAGGTAAGAAAACATAAAGATATGTGTAATAGAAGACAGAAGATTATCTTGCCGCATGTGCAGAACTTAAACTGATGATAATATGCCTAGACTGATTGCGAATCTTTACCGTCGAGAGAGCCAGCTTTGGTAGAGTACTTCGAGTTAGCTCATGTTGATATTGTACGCAGTCTTGAATGTGATAAAGCTCAGTCAAAAAGTTGTTATTGGGGGTCAGTATGAATCTAAACCTTTCTCTCCGAGCTTGTCTTTAAAAGTAAGAAAGAAAAGTATCTTTTAAGGATTATTCTCTTCAGGTATTTACCTGATGCGACAAATAACTCGTAGTTGAAATATATTGCAGATAAAATTCTTGAGAGGTTGGTTGGATACACATAAAGTACCTTTAAAAAACTACTTCATGAAAAATCACTAGAGTTTTGGGTTTTAAAGAAATGTTAAGTTGTAGAAACTATTAGGGATTATATATTCTATAAAAGTTAGTGAATAAAAGAAAAGATTGAAAATAGATAGAGAGATGTAAAATATGAAATGTGTTGAGATATAGCATTAGCCTGAATAATGAATGAATAAAGATTTAAAATTAATAACCAACTTGATGATACTTATCATCATCATTTTGAATTCAACAAGGACTTCTATCTGTTCTTTAGAGTATAAAAACGTCTAAAAGTTCTGCAAACTATGTATGACGTCATGAAGAATAGTGCAAATGCATTTTGATATTACCTAATATTGCATCAGTTTGGAAAGATTGCAATCTAAGCTTACGCTGGCTATTTTTATAAAAAATGCTTTTTACAACCAGCTAGCTTAGTATTGCAAGCTTTTTTATTTTTAAGAATATTTTTCGAAATAGGCTGATATTTTGTGAGCGTATTTGAAAGTACCGATTTAAGTACTAACTAGGTTATGTTTTTTACCATCATCATACTTTGCTATTATTACAAGTACTAGGAGAAACATTCGTTTGTAAAACAGATTTTGCAGAAACAAAGGTTTTTTAGTTTGGCTAATGAGTCTACAAGCTGTTGTAAGATGAATATAATTTAATCTTATTATCTTTGATTGTAAAATAGCAGATTTATATTGTCACTTTTCTTTTTTATAGTAGTAGAAGAAAACTTTCTAAGGCTAGCTGTGTTGATTAGCATTTTGACTTGTAAAAACTAATGAAACAAAATAATCCAAGAAAAAAGTGTTTTTGTGAAAAATTTTAGTTTTTTTAGTCAAAGATACTTAACAGATGCATAACTATTTTCAGCGAATTATCTTTTTTTAACATATATTTTTGAAAAAAAAATAAGAATTCTAATAAAAATTTTTACCAGTACTTGCCAAAAGCCAATTTCGTATATTGCTATCGTAAATACAAATCAAAATCAGTTCTCCCTAAAACAGAACTAATTTTGATGATTTGGAGTTTATATCGCATGTAGTTGAAGTCAGTGTTTGTTGGAATTAATTAAAGTTTTAACTAATTACTACGAAAATTCTAAACTTTATGAAAATTATTTTATATTTACTTTGATTTATTTGTTTCTCAGAAACTAAGGAAATTAATGATTGAAAACTGAGCTATTGTTTATAGTTTATTTCAATAAATTTCACTCTTATAAACTTTTAATTTTTTTCTTCATATTTTTCAGCTAAGTTTAATAAGATGCAAGATCCAACCTCTTTTTCAAGTCATCTCAACTTTAAAACCCAGCATGTGAATATTAGTTGGGCTATCAACTTTGAAGAAAAGACTCTTAGTGGATTTGCTGAACTATCTTTTAAAACTTTGAATGAAAATATCAATTCTTTAGTAAGATTTAAAAATTGAAAAACTCAAATTCTTTTAATTTATTAAAATATTTCCACATAGGTCTTAGACACAAGAGACTTAAAAATTATCGCAATTCTATTGGATAAAGAATCTGTTGGATTTTCATTGGGTGATAAACATGAAGCTTTTGGTTCAGCTCTCACCATTAACCTACCAAAACCACCCAAAATGTAAATTCCACAAAAAATTTTTGGTTTAGATTTTCTAGAAAACTATAATTTTATGAAATTTATAAATTTGAAATCTTTTTAGTGATGATGTCTTTTCAATCCATATTATATATGAAACCTCTAGTTCAGCTAGTGCGCTTCAATGGCTAACACCTCAACAAACAGCTACAAAAAAGCATCCATACATGTTTAGTCAATGCCAGGTGAGCAAATATAATCAAGTTTCTATCATGAAACCATAAATAAATTTTCTCATGATTTTTTGAAAGGCGATACATGCAAGATCAATACTTCCTTGTCAGGACACACCTTCGGATAAGTTCACCTACAGTGCTTCTGTTGGTTGCCAGACTGGTTTGTAATTCAGATGATGATTGTTTTTTGATCCAGGTGACTTCACATAGCCAATTAACTGTATTGATGAGTGCTGTAGCTGGAGACATATCAATAATCGAAAGTCGAAAAGTTTCCAATTTTCAACAGAAGGTAAAAAAGAAGTTTTTTCTACTTTAGTTCATTTAGAAAATATTCTAGGTTCCAATACCTTCTTACTTGCTTGCTATTGTGTGTGGTTACTTGGAGGGTAGTGAAATTGGACCACGTACCAAAGTCTACTGTGAAGTGGGCCACGTTAAGGCGGCTGCTGATGAGTTTATTGAAGTAGGAACAATGACGTCATCACTACGGTATCAATCACGTGTTTGTTGCAGACTGAACAGATGATTGCTGCTGGTGAGAAACTGGTGGGTCCTTATGTGTGGAATCGTTACGATATTTTAGTACTCCCTCCTAGCTTTCCTTATGGTGGAATGGAAAACCCCTGCCTAACCTTCGTTACTCCAACTCTTCTAGTAAGCGTTGGTGATGTACTTGTTTGGTTAGTTTAATTAACTTTTGGTTTTCAGGCTGGAGATAAATCATTGGCGAATGTAAGTTGGTTTCCAGAAGATTAAATTGAAATTAGAAAATGGTTTTTGACTTGACCAGTAGTTCACAACCTGTTCTGAGTTCACATGTTGAAGTTGAAACTTGAAAAATATCAAATAATTTTGTAGGCAGTTTTTAATCAAGCTAGATGCTGATGTAGAACCCCCTGAAGTTAGGTCCTTGGTGGGGATAGTCTATTATTTAAAAAAATCATTTAACGTTCTTTACTTTGGGCTTTTTTTTTGGGGGGGGGGGGCATAGATTTGAGGTTGAGAACTACTGGACTAGATCTAACTTGTAAATTAACTTCAAATATTTGAAGGTCGTGGCCCACGAGATTGCCCATAGCTGGACCGGTAACCTGGTCACTAATAGAACCTGGGAAGACTTTTGGTCAGTCTGAATGCCTTCATCATCTTCTTTATGTAATTGTATTTGATTTAGGTTGAATGAAGGTCACACAGTGTTCTTGGAGCGTAAAATTCTGGGATTGTTTTACGGAGAATCTACTAGACAGTTTTACGCTCAAGGTAACTTCTTCAATTACTCGTAACCAACTTAAATATGTTTGATTGACAGGAGGCTTAAAAGCTCTTCAAGACTCAGTAAGTTTCTTCATCTCATCTTCATCTCGTTTACATCTTTTGATTTAAAGATTGATGTTCTGGGCAAAGACAACCCGCTCACCAACCTTGTTCCCAAGCTAGACAACGTCGATCCTGATGATGCTTTTTCCTCTGTGCCCTATGAGAAGGGACACACTTTATTATTTTATCTAGAAGAACTTCTTGGAGGACCAGGTTTGTTGCAATCAATTTAAATGATATTTTTGAGACACGAAATCTTTTAATCTCTAAAATGTGATAATTTTTAACAACTCTATCAACATTTTTAGTAACTATTAAACCTAAGGTGTTTGTTTGTTCAAATTATTTGACGGATTGTAAATATTTATCATTCAAAGTTTAGTTGTAAAATGTTCATCTCTTTGATATCTCTATATTAGTTTGAAATAATTAATTGATGATTTTGTAGAGTGATTATAAACAAATTAAAGTTAAAGTTAATTATGAACATTAAATCCAACGTTTTCTGAATACAATTTGTTCTAATTGTATTTCCAACAGCAAAACCAATGAATAAAAAAACTGTCCTAAGATTAATATTACTTTTTTTCAAGCTGTCTTTGAACCATTCCTGTTGAGCTACATCCAGAACTTCAGTTATCAATCGGTCACTACATCTGATTGGAAAAATTATTTATACAGTTACTTCAGTGGGCAGGTTTGTTTTATCCTTGTTCAAATATATCAAAATATTTCTATTTAATTACTTACTGCACACGGCACACTAGACATCAAGGTCAGACTTTCAACTAAACTTTCCATAAATCAAAACAATATCTTTAAATATCTGATCATCAAAATGCTGATTCAATCCTTGACCCGATAATCTTTTAGGGTTTCTAGTTACTAATGATGAAGATCTCTATTTTGGTTCAAATTTTGTTTTGCTGATAAAATCAGTTAGTAATCATGGATGTCTTCCTAGTAACATCAGATCAGAGGTTTAAAAAGACTCTTGAAAGAGCCGGCTGCCAATTTTTTGATGACTCCTTTTTAAGTATAATTCCTCAAAGACCAACTAACTTCTAGTACTTCTTCTAAAGCACGAAATCTGGAAATTTCCTTGAAACTTAACTGATTTAAAAAAATAAATTTAAAAAATCCTCTGATAAAAACCAATTTCACTACCTGACTACTAACAAGTAGCTTTCAATATCTGATGAAAAGCAACTTGCGGTCGATGAAGCCCAGTAAGAGATTTCTTTCTGAGTTTGATGGATCATTTTGATTGGTCGATTTTTGAGTTTACTTTTGCAAGTAGAAGGATCTGTTGGATTCAGTGGACTGGGAATCTTGGTTTAATAAACCTGGAATGCCTCCAGTGATACCCAACTACGATAAGACCCTGCTACAAAAGTCTTTGGATTTATGTGAAAGATGGAGTAATGTAAGTTGACATCTCCTCATCTTCATTCAATCATCATCAGCTCTTCACTTAGGAAACAGATTTAAGTGTCTTCAGCTCCACTGATATCGATGAAATGTCTTCAAAGCAGAAGATTGAGTTCTTAGGTGAACTTCTTCTCAAGAAGCCACTGACAACCGCTAAATACGAGGCGATGGACAAATACTACAACTTCTCGAAGAGTGGTAATAGTGAGATCAAGTTCCGGTGGATTCAACTTGGTATCCGAGCCCACAGCAAACAAGCAATCGCTCCTGCCCTTGACATGGTCACTGAACAAGGTCGAATGAAGTTTACTAGACCCTTGTATAGGTGAGTCCTTACAACTGATGAAGATTCTAGTTTTTATCTGATCTCTTTTTTTAGGAGTCTAGGAGATTGGTCTGAAAGTCGGGAAGCCGCTATCAAAGTTTTCCGTAGCAACTACTCGTCTATGCATTCTACTACAGCGAGTTTGGTTGCTAAAGACCTGAACTTGCAACTTTAATTTCTTTCCAATTTATTTCAATAAATTGAAGTTGTTGCGCTGATTCCATAATTTAATTCCCAGATAAATGAGTTTCAAAGAATTTAAATAACTTCTTCATATCTTCTGAACTTAAAAATATTTTTGAGGTGATGCCACTATTAGGAGTCAGTTAAACACCTTCAGAAACCAAGCCTAATGCTTATGATTAAAGTTTATTTAAGATTAGTTTATTGGTTTTAAAAGTTGTTACAGGTCAAGGTACCATCAAATATTTTCAACTTATACAAAATCTATAGATAAAGTTTGAACTAAAACCGCTGTTACTACAAACATAAGTTATTATCGGCTTCTAGACCAGCGTGTTGCTTGTTAAATTATTATGTGGTACAGCATATGTTCTGTCTATATCATTAAATCTGGTTGAAAGTTTCAGTGAGAAGGTTTTTTAAAGTTAAATGTAGATTATCTAAAAAATCGTCAGCAAACTGCTGCAAAAAATCAACTTTTGGATTGAGAATTGATGTTATTAATCATAAAAGTTAGCTGAAATTACTTATAACGTAAATCAGAAACTTGCAAGCAATGTAAGGTTAAATTATTCGTCTAACCCCAATCTACATACATTTCTATAGATCTCTCCAAGCCTTTAATCTAAAATTACTTAAAAAAGAACTAGTAATATTCCTTGAACCAATATTCCATCGATGAATTTATTATTCAACGAGTATCTTCGGTCCTAGACTTTGGCATTACTCTATCACCTAACTTTAAATGGCACAATTATGTTTCCAAAATCTTTGCAAAATCAATCAACCTTGTCTACCTTATTATAAAAACTTTTAATTCTAAGGATCCATGCTTTTTTATCAATCTTTTCAAATTGTACGTACGTCCAATTCTTGAATACAATGTCAGTGCATGGATGCCATATCAAGTTAGTGATATCAAAAAAATCGAATCTGTTCAGGCCACATTTACAAGATTAGTATGTAGGAAACTTGATATTAAATACGATAGTTATAAACATCTTCTTAGCTTCTCAAATTGATATACTTTGGAAATTCGACGAATTAAATACAACTTATTTCTTATTTTTTAAATTATCCACAATTTAATTGACCTAAATTTGATCATTTCTTTTCTATTAGTTCTTCCCTCAAGTTATATCAATTCCGACAACACACATTACAACTTAATAAGCCCATATCACCTGGTACATTAATCAGATTGAATTTTTTATCATACCACACAATTAATACTTAGAACCAGTTGCCATCAGACATTGTCATGTCAGAATCGCTCGCGTTGTTCAACACCGAATTGAATCGCTATAATATTGCCAGCACTGTCATTTCTAAACTGTGATTTTTTCCCTTTTTATATAATTATAATTCTATGTAATTATTCACTGTTATATGCTTTGAAGACTACCGAAATGCTATGTGTAACATCTTTTTCTTTCTATAACTTTAACTAAATAGATGTTATTTGTGAGAATGTGTGTCAGCGAGAGGTACTCTATTCAGACACCCTCTTCATTTATTGAAATAAATAAATAAACAAAAAATGAATACAATGAAGCCAGAAAAGAACCTTCAAAAGTGAGATTTTTTTAGCTTTGGCAGAGAATAGGACTGATGCAGCTACATCCATCATTGCGTAGGAGCTGCCAAGATGACACTGAGCACAGTGAAGAACTGCCTACGAGGCTCAAACTCCGGTTTTAACTTTGGAGTCTTGCGCCTCCTAGAAGTGTTGTCATAAAATAAACCAACAGGGCCCTTCTACCCAGCTCTTGCGGGTCAGCCCTAAAAAATGTCGAGAAGAATAAGAAGACAAGAGGTGATGTGGACCGACGTCCAGCGAAAACCATCACTAACTAACTAATATCCTTTTCTTGAGTAGTAGTGCCTAACTAAATAGTCAACGTTTCCACAAACAGAAAGATGTTTAGAGTTAATGAAAGAAGAAGACAAGAGGTGTGGTATTGACCAAAGCACTTGGATGCCAGGGCAAGAGCTAACAAGAAGGTCAACATCTGGTAATTTACAAACAGAAAGAGTGACCTAGGGTTAATGATGGAATCTTTACAATATTCCTCTTTCAGGTTGTTCTAACACTTTTGGATGTTAGGGATTTATTTATTTTAAAAAAGCATCAGAAGTTGATAAAACAGCATCTTAATAAAATTATTTTATTTTTTACATGTAATTAATATAAATTTTCCACATAAAACATTTAAACATGTAAATATTGAACATTTAATTGCTTTTTCTGAAGCATCCGAACCTTCTCCATTTCTTTTTCCTCTTCTTCTTTTCTACCATCTCATTCAACTCGTTAACTTTGAGTTGGAAAGCACATGAGAGGGATTCTGCCTCTTCATCTTTATCTTTAATCGTCGCCAACAGGGTTTCAACCCTGATCTCATGGTCTTTATCACTTTCCTCTTTTTCTTTTTTCATTTTGGCAACCTCATTTTCTACCAAGCTTAATTTATTTTCCATATCTCTACTGTAAGTTTCAAGCTTTAAATGAGCCTGGGCGATGTCCCAATCCCAAATCATCTTCATCTTTTCTATTTCAACCAATGTTGATTTTTGTTTTTCTTCAAGCGCCTCAAGGTTTCCTTTCAATTCGTTGTTTTCTTCAACGACTTTCGTAATTTCATTTCTTAGTTTATTAATTATTTCATCTTTTTCATTCATTGTTTTTGGTTCTTCAGCTGCTTCTTCTGCACTTTTTTCTGTCTGATTTCTCAATTCCTTTATCTCATTCCGTAGCTGGGTTATAATTTCATCCTTCTCATTATGCAAACTGCTGCCTTCAGATATTATTTTGAAGCCCTCTTTTATTTCCTTAATCAGAAATTCGAGACTCGCAGCATTTTCTCTTTGTTCCTTTTCTAATTGGAACAATCTCTCCTTAAGCTCTTTGTTTTCCTTTTCCAAGGAAATCACCTGCTTGTTATTTGCAGGTTGTTCAAGCTCCATATTGTAGTCAGATTTGTCTTCTATTTTATATCGATGTGTAGAAAATACCAAATATAAGTTTCTTGGTAAAATTTCCGACTAAAGATAACACTCAGCCAGCCCGCTTATTATGACCAGGTCCAAATGAGTATGACGTCACTATGAGTTTAGTCGTCTTTAGGAAAATACATTCTTTAATCTTTCCTACCCTATTTTTTACTTGAATTTATATTTTATTCCAACTACAACACTGTTACATTATCATTTCTGAATGATTTAATACTTTATCTGGATATTCGATGATTTCTTTCACTGAAATTTGAATTTTGCTTCAAGCATTGAAATGAGACAAAATTGTTTGAGATTATTTAGTATTTTGATCTTATAAATGTAGATAATGTTGAAAATTGATAATAAAACAAATTTATAACTTTTGAAATGAAAAAAATTTTCAGCGAAAATAAAGATAAATAAGTTGAAAGTTTATTGTGAGACATTGTCTTTTAATTAAGAGATTTTTAAAAATCTTTTAACAAATTTTACTATAAGAAGACTTTTTTATTGTAGAGGTTTTGAAAAATCCAAATGCCTGATGGCAGTTGGTTCGAAGTATTAAATTGTGCGGTGTGATAAAAAAAATTTGCTCTAACTAACGTACCAGGTGATAAGGGCTCATAAAGTGTGTCGTCTGAGTTGATATAACTTGAGAATAAAGCAAATTGAAAAGAAAGGGTCGAATTTAAGGTCATTTAAATTGTTGGTAATTTCAAAAATAAAAATAAAATCATATTTAATCTGTCGAACTTCCAAAGTATCTAAATTGAAGAAGCTGAGTCGATGTTCATAATTATCGTATTCAGTAACAAGTTTCTTGCATACCAATTTCGTAAATGTTGCCTGAACAGATTTAATGTTTTTGATATTATTAACTTGATATGGCATCTATGCAAAATATTAAAAGTATTACATTCTTTCGTTAATCAGACCAAATTTTTTATCATACCGCACAATCACTACTAGAAACCAGCTGCCATCAGACATTGTCATGTCAGAATCACTCGTGTTTTTCAAGCAGAAGAAGCGCTATAATATTGCCAACACTGCCATTTCTAAGCTGTGATTTTTTCCCTTTTTATATAATTATAATTCTATGTAATTCTCCACTGTTATATGTTTCGAGGACTACTGAAATACCATGTATTACACCTTATTCTTTCTATATTTCTAACTTAAGAGATGTTATTTGTGAGAATGTGTGTCAGCGCGTGGTGCTCTCTTCAGGTACCCCACTTTTATGTGAATCCACCATAGTTTTCATAAAAGATTTTTACTGTCACCAATCACAATATATATACTATACAAATCACTTCCTATAAATAACTGTATCACAACTTATAAGCACTCATTCAATTAGAATATAACCTATAACCTTATTCAATAAAATTTACTCTTATTATGCCTGCTTTTTATTTAGTCCTTTTTCTTTAGCTAAATTTCTATCAAAGGTTAGGTTATAAATGTAAAAATCATAACACCAAAGGAAGCATGAATCATGAAGAAATAATAATAACTAACAAAAAAGATAATTTTTAACTGTTCACATTTTCAGTAACTTTAAACTTTTTTTTTAATATTGTTTGTATTTAGTATTAGTTCATCATTTCAATTGGTCTAATGCAATGGGCTTGTCTGATAGCGTGATAAAAGGTTTGGTATGTGATTGTAACACAAACAAAAAATAGAGAAGAAAAATTAAAATAAAGTTAATAAGGTATTAGATTTAATTACAAAAAATTTTGGCTAACAAAACCAAGTATGAAAAACCCTGATTTTCGGACAAGCATTGCAGTCAAACGTACAAATGGCATAGCAAAGAACCAAAAATATAGACTTCAAAATTTCTTGTCAAAAATTAAATGGATAAGTAACATAGATTATAATAAAATGAAAATAAGTCCCGATCTTAAATTAAGTTTCGTTTAATAAATATCTATAGCATCTGGGAAAAGCTTCATAAACATTTAAAAATATCAAATCTTGATATAATTTCTTATTATTAACAGTTACCATATAATTTTAATTTGAGTTTTTTATGGTAACCGCTATGCTCTGCTGCCCTCTAGAAATTGTATTTTACTCTGTAAGTTCCATTCTAGTCCTTTTAGTACCTAGGGTTGTCTAGTAAGCATCTCAAAATGAGGTAAGCTTAAAACTTTTTATTCTATAATTTATCTTTAGTTATTTAGACTAATTTTACTAAGTTATAATGTGTTTCTGCTATTATATACATTTTTGTGAATTTATGTTTCTATTATAGTTTTTTCTAATTTGTCTTTATCTTTCTAATTTATTTTTTTACTGATGATTGAATTGTGCTATACTTTAAATAATTTGATTTTTTTTAAATTTATTATTTAAATTTTAAGCTGAATAAAACTTTCATTCTATTGTAACTATTTTTTATAACTTTTATATTTATAATAATAAATAGTTCAAATATATTTGTAATAGTAATTAATAAATTTTGATAAGTTTAGGAATAATAAATATTGGTTTTATTAATTTAATATTATGAATTAAGTCACTACTTTTCTACATGTGCTACTAAATTATAAGTATTTATAAAATGTTTACTAACTAATGATCATTTTATAGTAAAGTGTCAAGAGATACCCTTTTCGAATGCATCAATGCTATTCTTGATGGCTCAAAAACAAAGCCCAGAAAATTCTTGGAAACAGTTGAGCTTCAAATCTCTCTGAAAAATTATGATCCTCAAAAAGACAAACGTTTCTCTGGAAGTGTAAAGTATGACCAAATTTTATTTGGTAGCCTGTCAAGGCGGACCTCACCCTAGGTCTTTAAAATAGGGTAGCTAATTAGCGTGCCTCTAAGGCTGGTTTGTACCTCGCTGGTTAGTTGGTCTGGGCCATATTTGCAACTGTCCATTTTCGACAGGTTGCCTCATATTCCCAAGGAGAAGTACAAGGTCTGTATTTTGGGAGATGCAGCTCATTGTGATGAAGCAAAAGCAAGTGAGATTCCATTCATGAATGCTGAGAGCTTGAAAAAGATGAATAAAGATAAGAAGCAAGTCCGAAAACTCGGTTAGTGCCCCTCGACTACAAAATAGTTGCCCCTATTTACATCAATCATTTATAGCAAAGAGCTTTGATGCTTTTATGGCTTCTGAGTCCCTCATTCGTCAAATTCCTCGTTTGTTGGGACCTGGTTTGAACAAAGCCGGCAAGTTTCCATCTCTCATCACTCACAACGAGAACATGACTCACAAAGTGAAAGAGTTGAAAAGCACCATCAAGTTCCAGATGAAAAAAGTTCTTTGCTTGGCTGTTTCCATCGGTAACGTGGGCATGACCGACGAACAACTCGTCCAGAACCTCAACTTGGCCATCAACTTTTTGGTAAGTTCTACTTGCACCTTCTAACCCTTCCTCCTCGCCTCAATGCTCCATGTGTTTTGATGGCGTGGAGTATAAGGGTGAAAGAAATTGGATCTGAGAATTCGCTAACACTACGATTGTTTTGTGCGTAGAGTTTGATAGTAGTCTCAGATACATCTGATCTTCTGTTTATAACTCGTCATTAATACGTTTGTTGCTTTGTAGGTGTCTTTGTTGAAGAAGAACTGGCAAAATGTTCGATCTCTTCATGTTAAGAGCACTATGGGACGCCCACAAAGATTATATTAGGGTATCATTCGTTCCAATAAAAGTCTAAACTGAAAACTTCTGGTTGCTTGTCAGATTTCAAAATCTAGAAAAGTTTTTAACTCTCATCGCATTTTCGCCCAATCTTGAATATTTCCTGAAAGTCACGTGACAGCGTAGCTCAGCTTTTATAGGGATTTGTAAGGTTTCAGATTTTTTTAGAAATTTATTTTTAGTTCCACCGTTGGCACCTTCTAATGACCTGGTTAGACCCAGTACAGCCATGCGGGTGTCCGCCATAAGAGTTACTTGCTCTTCAAAGTTAGTCTTTCATCTATCCTTCAGATGTTTGTGGAGTAGTAAGCAGAATAGTACAACTAGAAAGATCTTGAAACGTATTTTAGTGCTTCGTATTTGAGCTTGCGATGTTTTAAACGTAAATGATATGAAACAAACTCCAATAAAAGATTTAATCGAGGTTCTAATGGTTTGTTTATAAGAAATAGTAATATAAATGACGCTGAAAGCTTTAGTGGAAGTTACTTTATCACAAAACTTAAACAAAATCTGCTGAACGATTTGTTAATCAAGTTCTATCTAAAACTCCTGGGTCCTTAAATTATCCGAATTTGAAACACTGCAAAATTTTTTAGAAACAAAATAAATATAAGTTTTCTTATTATTAAATATTATTATTATGTGAAGTTTACACAAACTCATTTTAACTCAAAATTTTCTAAATGAGGTTAGAGCGAACGTAATTGTTTACAAGATTTACCACAACATTCATTCTAAGTGTTTTTCATGATTGAAGTAGGTCTTATCTAGCCAGGGTCTTATATGTCGCTGTTTTATCGCTCCTTACTTTTTAGAACTAAGTTTTATAGATTGTTCAGAAATTCAACTTTAGTTTAAATGTGAAACTTTCAGAATTTGATAATTGATTGATAGGAAAGTATATTTAAAGCAATTTAGCAAATCTAAAACGTTTTTAAGGATATTATTCAATGAGTAATTGGCAGTATTCTCTTTGATAAGTGCCAACAAGAAGTAAAACAAAAGAAAGTAGCTTAAAGTATCACTTGAAAGCTTTTAAAAGTTATTTACTTTCATGTGGTACAAGAAAAAACAAAGATAAAATCAAACTTTTGCAACTACCTTAACTACTATTGACAATAAAGTCTTAACTTGTTTAAAGCTTTAAGTTGTGTTGACCCTATTTATACCGAGAGGCTCCCTAGTAGCAATTGACGTTAAAAATAATATATTTCTAAATGTGATTTCATCACATATGACCTCATCTAATTATCCTTTATATGAATATACTCTAACGACTTTGATTTGAATGAAACTGATTCAAGTTGTAGTAAAAAGTATATTGCATCTTGGATTTGATATAAAGCTTATAGCGGAGGTCCTTGTATAAAGAAAAGGAGACGATACATCAAAGGAAAGCTTTTCTAGTGAACTAGCTTCGAATTGATTTAAGTTTGAGAAAATACTTTTCAAAGTGATTGTTTCATACGAAAGAGTTAAATTGTAACTTGGTACGGATGTATATGGTGGACATTTTTAATAGCGTCCAAATGTTTCTGGGTTTTAAATGATTTAGGAAATTGGTGTTTAGTAAGTGAACTAGCTGTGAGCAACTAGCTTATTTGGTGAACCCATTTTAGTCATGTAAGATCAAAATACCCAAGATTTTGATAATAAGGCACTGAAAAGTTTCATTGCCACTTAAGTAGAACTCAGATGCAGTTTGCGTTAGAGTTTGAGGATTTATTTATCTAGAGATGAAAAAATTTGTCTGCAGCTAGCTTCAGCTGCTTATATCGAAGTCACAAGTTAATAGACTACAAAGAAAATTGAAGATAACTGATTTAGCCTCGTCGACAAAAACATTAAATATTTGTAACCATTTATACATAAAGAATAAACTGCAAAATTATTAATATAAATACTGAAGAGAAGAGGGCTAATAATACCAACGAAGACCAGAAGAACCTTTATTGAGTTATTGATGATGACTTGTTGTCTATCTTTTAGAATTTGTTTAATCAAAGAGATAAGAGTTGGGTTACTATTATATTGTTTCAATGATTTTCTTAAAAACTTAATTGAAAGCCTTACATATGCCTCTATAAATGATACAGAAAATGGAAAAGTCACTAGTGGAGACAGGATAATTGCTGATCACTGCAGCATCTTTGAGGAAGGAATCCAAAGTGATTCAGAAAGTAACTTGTTGTGAAAAAGATGAGTCAGAATTTTTTGTCAAAGACTCGATAAAAGCTACTAGTAAGATAAATTGGTCGGTTTTTCAGTGACGTAAATTTGTTTTCTTTTCGATGGACATTGGATTATGATGAAACTCATTAATTGGGAAAGTTGGATAACTGAAGCAGATAGAGCGCTCAACAGAATCAGGAGATGTTAGAGCCAGTTTGTCCCTGATATTGTAGATGACTGTGAAAATGTCAAGATGAGTTGTAGCGAAATCATCCATAAGGTTTGTTCGTTCTGGGAATAATAATTTTAGATTCGTTGTCTTTATTGAAAACCTTTTGAAAGTTCATTTTTTAAAGATCACTGAGATATATATCATTTCCATCAAGAATGGATAAGCGGGAATTTAATCTTAAATTTAACTCATTTATACATATGATCAATTTATATCAATTATATTATTAGAATATTTTCTATATGCAATAAAGAAATTTTCTTCTACATAATTATCAATTTAATGAGTTGAGTTGGCAACAATTGAAACATCATATAGAAAGCTAAGATCATTTCAGACAACTTCTCAGCTACTCTTTACTCCTAAGACTTTACTTGAAGCTTTCTCATGAGTCAATCAAACTTGATAATTATGCAACAAACTTGGAGACAAAATACATCTTTAAGTTAACAAAATATTCTTAAGGACTTTGGATTGCCAGCAGAAACTTGGTGATATTTTTGCAGATGTTTAAAACTAAACATAAATTTTTACTGATACTTTCAGTATTATTTATATAAAATATAAATATTGTTGTTTATGTACAAAATTATGATCGTATCAGCTTGTATTCATTCTCTTTGGAACTAGAAATTTTGTATAATTCTAATTGTATGATCTCTTAATAAAATTTTATTAGTTCAAATAACTGCTGGCTTAGAACCCTTTAAAAATGACATTTTAAAGTTTCTAATTGTTGCTTTCTATACGCAAAACCACTGATGACATCATCAAAAAAATTTGAAACTATAAACAAAGGTTAGGTGTGTAAGGTGATAGTGCATTATTTTAACATTAAACTGTTTAAAGGAATAACTCAGCAGTATTTTGAAGGTTTAGTAATCTACTTTTGTAGTTTTGAAATTGAATTTTGCTAACCATTTAATTAATGAATTCTTATAATTGTATTTTAGAAATATTACAAAAGTAGAAATTCAATCCACGATTTTAAAACTATTCCCATAAGCTTGTTTGCTCGTTTAAAGTGTGATTGAAACTTGATCTCGTGGAGCAACAATTCTGATTCTAATCCTGCGTTTAGACCAAAAAATAAATAAACAAGTCAATTGAATTTCTATCTTTACTTGTAAAACTCCTCAGTCAACAGTACTAAGCCAAAAAAATTTCTTTCAGACAAATCTTAGTGGTGAAAAAGTCTAAAAAGATGTTTTTACGATGCAGCAAAGCACTGTTCTTAATAGTATTGTGTCTGATTCTCAAGAAAACAACTTTCACAAACATTTTATATAATAACTTATTTAAAGGTTAATTCTTCTTAAACTTTACTGGTGTTACAATCAAGTTGTTAATATGTGGATACTTTGAAGGAGTTCTTCATTGATAGGAGTGAACATTTTATCAGTCACAACAAATGAATGATGAATATATAAATGAACTTGGAGTTTGGTTATTTAAGTCTTATAGGTTTATAGAGAATTGTTAAATAGAAACCAACTAAGCTTATTCTACTGACATCTTTATTGAATCTTACAAAATACAATCCATCTAGTTTATTAATTATGAAAATTTATTTTATCAAGCTTTAAAAAATTCCTTTCAAAGCTCATAAAAGTTTTCTTCAATTAGTTGGTTTGAATGAAAGTCGATCTATTTGAAGTAAATTCAATTTTGAAGTAGTTGTTTGGTGAAGTTTTGTGATGTTTTCAAACAATGAATAAAACAAATTTCCATTAACTGCTTTTTTTATAATACCTACAGCTTTTTATTTCTTTTTTTAAATTTGCTGTTTGTTTTGTTAATCTGTTTGCTGGTTTTTAGTATTGTCTTTGAGAAAGCTGTTTTTACTATAATTTTGCATCAAAGCTTTTTTAATCTCTATGTTTGTTCGTATTTAAAGTTGCTTTCGAAAGACGTAATGAATTGAATTTAGAAGGTTTTTTATTGATAGACTATCTTAAATTATTTTACATCTTGAAATATGTTTTTCAGCCTCTAGCTTACATATTTTTTATAAACTTTTATCTTAAGCTTATTGTATAGAACTTGAAAACAAAATTAGAAAGATAACTTCTCAGGCTATTTAAATTTACTATTAATTTTACATTATAACAATTAAACATTTAATAAATTATAACAAACTGTATAAAATTCAAGTTTAATAAAAACTATTTTAATTAATATGTAAAAATATATACTTAAAATAACAAACAAAAAATTTGATAAAGAGCATAAGAATCTTTAGATTTATTTAATATAACCCAAAATATTGATCAAACGAGGAACAACTTACTCTTTACGGATGTAGATATCGGAAAAAAAATTAAAATATCTGAGCTGAGATGTTCAGGTAACTTTTTATTGACCTGTAAAGACTATTTGTAAGTAAAATTGTTGCTAAAAAAGGCTGAAAATTTATCTTCGACGGCAGAACGTCGTATTTGAATTCACAAAAGCAAAAAAAGATAATGAAAATTGATAAACAAATTTAAGTTTGAAAGTTTGATAAAATGATTCACCAAGATCAACTCTTTACAATCTCAATTGAGCTTAAATAATCATTTTCGAGTCTCTGAAATATTATTTACTAACTAGAAGAATTTTTAAAATAACTGTTTGCTCGGTTAAGCTAAAATATCTCCATTAATGTATTTGTTTAGAATAAAAATGTTTTTAACATTCAAATTTTTCTTTTAATTCAAAACTTCAAAGTTTATTTTGATAAATTGAAGAATTTCAGTTAAAAATTATAAAAAAGTATTGGATGTAGTTTACATATCTGAAATGCAAGAAGTGATGAATGGTTCGAGAAAACTCAACAAATTAATAATTTATTTCTGAATTTATTTTCTGCAAATGATTATGAGAAAAAGAAATTATTTGATTCAAAAAATTGGCAATTGATTACAGTTAAAATCACCACCAGCAACCTTTTTCTTCCATTAATAATTTTCCACTTTATTTTTAAAAGGTTTAAAGTAGGTTCCATGCAATTAGTCTATATTAGTAACAAACCCAAAGATTATTTTCAATCTAATCTAGAAGCTAAACTTTAATATGACATGACTAATTTTACAAAAAACGGTTTTCTCCTACAATTGTCATGATAAGAATTGTAACTAACTTGTATAAATATTTAAAGTTTAAACAAATATAGAAAATTGTTTATCAGCTGACCTTAAAATGATTTATTCGAAGTTTTTTTTTGTATTTTAACCGCTATTTTCTACTTATTAGATCATTAAAATAAGTAAAAATAAGTTTAAAATAACCCAAACCTTGGTTAATTTTTGGTATAGTTTAAAATAACCTTTTTATTTTAATGCAGAAAATGTTTGATAAAAAAGCCATGTTGTAAAACTTTTTAAATAAATGATAAAACTGATAAGACTTATATTTAGAATTTTATATTTAAACTTTTTGTTTGATAAACTAAAAAGATTATACTTGTTCTGTTAAATTATCTTAGTAATCTAATAACCATACATAAATGTAGATTTATTTTCGCTTCAGTATGTTCATAAGAAAAAACTTGAACAATCACTAATAATTTTCTAAATAAATTTTAGAATTTATACTAAAATACTTTTAAAAACTCTTTAAAAAATATAAAATCAAATCTTATAAATTGAGAGGTTTTTTTATAACGGTTTCAATGAACCTTTATGTATAGAACCAACCATTTAAGAACAACTTTTAAAAAAGTTAAAAAAAATACATTTTATATTTTAAAGATTTTGAATTCAATACTAGCTATAAGTTTAACGAAGCATTTGAGTTTTTACGAGTGAGATAGTGTTTGTTTTACTATCACAAAGATTTATTCAGTTTGTTTTAAAACTTAAGAAGACACAAGTATAAAGCCCTTTAAATAAGTAAACAGTTGAATGTTTCTTAATTGGAAGTTAAACTTAAATTAAGATAGAGATTGTGTAATTGTTAAAATGAATTATTGTTAGAAGTAAAATGTTTAAAAAGATTTTTCACTTGGTATAGAACTAAACAAACAAAAATTAAATTTAACTAATCGATTAGTTATTGAATTAAATAGCTAAAAGAACTTATAAATGAATGCAACAACAATTTTATGTTAAATATAAATCTGTTTGTTTTCTAAACGTATTCAATTAATTTGGTTTAGACATTATAAACCAGAAGTTTTTAGACCACATCGTTAAAACAATATATAAACGTTTTTATTGCTATTCAGGTAAAACTTTCAGGAAAAATAAAAATCTGTAATAATTTTAAGTTAATATTTTACATATAGTTTTGATTTAATTAATTTTTTTATTATAAAAGTACACAAACTTTGATTTTTATCGGTTCACTAGTTTTAAAATGTTCAGACAAAAATTAATTTTTTGGTTTTAAAAATAATTACAACATTTTAGAAAATATAAAGATTTTCCATCAATAGACTACTTTTTCCAATTCCACTAAAATTCAACCAATCAGCAACTTAAGCAATTTCTATTTGCTGAAGGCTGTCATTATCGCGAAGTCAAGTGTGACGTCATACTGGTAAAGCCCGGCGTCTGATTTGATGTCAAATTTTATTCAAAAGAAAGTTTTGTAAATTTTTACCGATAACTGAAAACTGTTAGAAGAGCGAAGAAATATTTGGAAACTTGTAATTGTCCCCAAAGTTGTTTGTTGTTGATTTTTTTAAATAAGTCATTTGTTCATTTGTCAATCTCTATTTTGAAAGACTCACAGGAGCCTAGTTATCAGCGAAATCTTAAATTTTCTTTCAAAGATCAAAAAGTTTAAAAGCCAGGAATTATCTGCAGACAAAAATTTTAACTTTTTGACATATGTCTATATAAGTTTATTTCATCAATATTTGTAAAGAAAATTGTTCTGATATTTACAAGTCAACGAAAAATTGTTAATTTAATTTAAAATTTTTTAATTACAAAATATAATATAAAATATTCACAATAAAATTCTTAAATATATTTAGATTTAATTAGATTATCTTTAAGAAATTATCGAAAATTAATTTTTAATAAAATCAATCTGTTATGCTGCCGTTTATTGAGAAAGATGTTCATCTTTTTATTCTTAACATAAACAACTTTCAAATCTTACTTTCTTGAGTAAATTTTCGAGGTTGAAGTAAGATGTGAAAAGTAAACTTTTTTCAGCTGTTTAAAAATATTTCACAAAATTTATGAACGCACAAAAGTTTCATTACTCTTAAGAAGTTGAATTCTAAAATAAAGACAAACATTTTTCTAATGTTAAAGCAAGAAGTAGACCCTTATCTCATCAATATTAAGTATCATCCCAGCAGACATAAAAATGTACCAAACCTTGGAAATAAATTCATCTGACATTTAAAGAAATTATTTTTCAGCTTATTAATTATTTAGTTTAAAAAATAATAATTTATTGACTAATGAAATACCTGATGGTAAAAATTAACAGTAAATAATTTGAAAATATTTGAAGTTGAAATTATTACTTTTCCTAATTTAATCTGAATAAATAAACATTTCGAAAAACACGAAAAGTAAATAAAGTTTTTCAAACTGCTGAAGATTAGAGCAAATCTGTATGACGTCATCACTCCACAAAAGCCGTCTATACAAATGGTAATCCCAAATGTACAAGAAAATGATTAAATATTTGAAAAAAAAGGATTTTTATAGTTACCATCAACTTAACTTATTTTGATTTTGTAAAAAATTTAATTAGTTTTGAATTACATTAAAAGATAATTCATGAATATAAAAGCAGTATTTGAATTATTGCTAGAAAGTAGACGACTTTAAGTAAAACTATACACAGAAACTAAAACTTTTCTGATAACTAAAGTTACCAGTAACTCTTTCTTGTAAGATTAACAAAAAGAGTAGAGAAAAGATTTAGAGATTATTCTTTTGTGAAGTTTATAAAAGAACAGATTTGTATCATAGAAAACATTAGATGAAAAATTACCCAAACAATATTTGTACTGATTAAATTCTGTACATTGAGATTTGAGCAAAGTACAAATGTAAAGCTTGTTTGGAGAAGGTGTTTAATCATTGTTAATAATCAACAGTTCATGGTATGATTGAAGAAACTTAATTAGTTAATGTAAATGCGACATGAGACCTATATAAGTCATCAGATTGTTAATTTGAAATGTAATTTAAAAAAAAAACAACATTATCTGTCTAAAAACTAAAAAAACAAGATAATTAGGAGCATTTTCACCTTAAAGATATTTGAATTAAGCGAAGAAAAAAAGTTTGAACAAAACTTGGAAAGTCTCAACTAAAATATCTATAGAAACAAAGATATATAGGTTTAAGCTCGTCTTTTTTAACTCTACATGTTTTGGTGCACCAATTAAAATCTCTTATTCTAAGATTGGCATAAAATAAAAATGACAAAATTTACTAAATAGATAAATTTTTAAGCTGAAATAGTAAACATCTTTCGCTGACCTTGAAATAAAATTATAATTTCAGTTTTCTAAACAAACATTTCTTAAATGATCAAGAATAAAATAACTTTTGATATCAGTTTATTCCTGTGTAATACGAAAAATGCACAAAAATTCAACTCAGCTATCAGAAAATTATTTGTTAACAAATGAAAATTGATCAAAGGCAGTCTACGAGTAATTGAAAAGTCTGATCAAATAAACAGAGAAAGCAAGTACTTGAAAATCAAACAAGCCCTGTCGATATTGCTTACACAAGACTTGCCTTAAATCTCTCACTTTTATTTCTAATCTTTACATTGAACAGATTGGAACTTCCATTTCAGTTTCTCACTTATTTTCTGATCAAAGATATTTTTCATTTCACAGTTTGATTAATCAATAAAAAGTTCTGATTTGAAACTTTCTTATTGAGTTCAGCTTTGCATTTGTAACGTACAAATCGTTACAAGTCGTTGTTTCAGATTGAAATATAATCAATCATTTGTAAAAAAAGAAGATGCAACCAATAACTCAACACAAAAGTCTTCCTTATGTTCAAAGCTTATTGGTATTTGTCTTTTTCTTTGTCTTTTAGTAAAAACTCGATAAACAAAAAACCAAAAGATATAAGATGAAGATCTTCAAACACCAGAATGGAAGTAAAAAGATATCTTCCATTCACCTAGCACTTTGCAGAGTTTTTTTGAGACAGTTAATCTATATACATCCAAGCAACTATCTTGAAGTTTTACAACAGACAGAAGAGACGATATAAAAATGAACGGCTGTCAATGCTTCAATACAAAAGTGATCTGCTGAAAAGTTGTTGAGATGCTTTAGACGTTTTCAAAAGCTGAGAGAGCCTGTGAACTATGATAACCACTAGAAGTAGAAGCCGAGCTTAACTGCCTCATCAAGATAGGAGGTCCTCCCTCTAATCCACTACTTGTATAATAAGTTGGGCACTGGTTACTGGTCGTTACAGCGATCGGGGTGCATTGACTGTTTCTTGGAAACGGTTTCAGATTAGCATGAGATCCTCTGATCACAAGACTTGGATAGCGATTTGGGACTCTGCTCGACTTGCTGCTTGATGATGTCACTACTGCTGACGTCATTAGTGGTGACGACACGCGTGAGTGTTCCTTGAGGACAGCTTGGTAGGGGTAGCTACCACTGACATGGCGTGTTCGACGTTGAGGGTGTGGGACACCTTGGGGCTGCTGGATCGGTAACGTGGCATAAGCTGGGTAATTAGCGAGTTGCTTGTAAGGTACAAAGGCGCCGTTGTTGGGGCTTGGAGGTGTTGGAGGATGAAGTCGAAGTCCTGATCTCATACTCGATGGCGTCGATGCAAATGAAGGCTGGTAGACGCGCGCTGGCGATCCTGACGTCATCAGCTCGTTTGGACGCGGTGGAGCGATTGTGACGTCATACGAAGGTTCTGACGTCAGCCGACTTCTACGGATTTGTGGACGTCCAAGATGCAAAGAAGAGGGACGACTTTGTCGATTGTCCACCAACTAAAAAGAAAATGGTCATTTTGGTTTGGTCGATAGTTGTGGACCAGTACCTGGTCATATTCTTGTTGAAGTGAGTTTCTGGGACTGGTTCCTTTTCCACTATCATCAGAATCAAGTCGAGACCGAAGATGGGAATAAGGGGTCGGAGACCCAATCCCATTTTGAAGTAGATGATGGTAGACGTTCTCAAACTGCTGGACAGCGTCCTGGGAGTCCCGCATGATCTCATTGGTGACTTTAGATGCTCGTTGCTCATTTCGACGCCTCATCTTCGCTGAAGCGGTGGGAAGGACCCCACATTCAGCCGCCCCAGTTTCGTGAAAAACCGGTGAGGAGTCCTCGCGCGAAGACGTCGCCGAACTTGGGGACTTATAATTTGATGGTAGAGGTCGAGGGTCAGACCTTAACATGGATGAGGTCCGACTAGCTGCCCCAGAAGTGTTGAATGGGTCACCGACCATAGAGGGAGACACTGAAAAAGAAATCGCTTGATTAAACACTGGTCACGTGATCGCGTCGCGGTTGGCTTTCCAAATAATGGAAAACATCTAATGTCAAGGGATTTACAGCTGCTGAAACAGCGCCAGAAACGATGAAGTCATCAATGTAGGTAAATGAGGCGATCGGATGGCAAACAAAGTTCTTAAAGTCTGTGGATTTAAAAGATTGAAGCAGGAGTATTTGATAAAAGACACTATAAGGAGTTTTGGGATTTCGGAATATCGATTTTTATGATGGAGCTAAATATTTTGGTGAAATTCTGACATTTGAGTTGTTGATGTCGATATAGTTGATAGAAAATAGATGTTAGGAAGATGAGATGAAGGAAAGATGAAGTTAAATACGGAGTAATATTAAAAGTGAAATGTTTTGAAGTAAAACAAAAAATTAAATCAATGAAAGTTACAATAAATCAATATTGAACGCTCGTCATATTCTCAAGAGGAAATTAAAATCTTCACAAATAGTGACAAGATTTGAAAGATCTACCTCCTAAACTCGCATTTGCTAGCTTCATCTCGAAGTTATAATTCGATCTTCTTGAAGTGATACTGCTTTCACTATCTTGTCTCGATGAAGAGATACGCCTCAAAAGACGCGCTTCTTCTTTTCGCTGAATGAATTGCTGTTGTTGTTGTTGGGACATAGGAAGAGTTGGTGACTCTGAGTAATCGATCGGTTTCTCTGGAGGTTTGCTCACCAGCTTCTCGTGATCGTTTTTGTATGACGTCACAGGTGAACTGATCGTGGTGCTATTGTCTTTCTTCGATTTCAAACCAAATCCAAAGATGTCACATTTACATAAGATTCGTCGTGTCCATGACTCTTTTTTATTATTATTCTTCATCATCTCAGCTTGCTGAAGAGCCAACTGCTTTTGCTCAAAGTTAGGGTCACGTGACCGGCCTTTATACCAACACCAGGCCAGAAGGACAAGTATTAAGGTGGCCGTACTGGACAGAAGAACCACTAATATCAGGACCATTAATGGGTACCCTTCCTTAGATTCTTGAGCAGATTCTTCTGATTCAGGTTTGTCACTGGCGTCTATTGACTTTCCAGACTCGACCACTGGAACTATAGTAGTGGACAGCTTCACTGCTGTGTCAGTGGTTGCTAGAGCAACGTCTGGAACGACTTCTTCACATTCTTGGTGCTTCCCCTGAGTTTTAATCGCGCTTTCGATGTCTTGAGACAGCTGCTGTGAAATGGTCGCAAATCTCTGGCAGCTGTCTTGTGAATCGGACCAACCACACTCCGGGTCAGCTGATGCCAAACACGAGCTGCAAGTGAAGCGGTTGAAGATGACGTCATAATCAAATGTCACATGACTTCACCTGTTGCACTTGAATTGTTGGCACGTGACCAGCGGTCTTGAAATGATACAATTGGTAAAAGCCACAAGCAACTGGTCACCCTCAACTGACATCCGGACTACTTTCTTGTCGTCACGTGACTCCGAGAAGCATCTAAAAGCGGTTCCGTTACGCAACAGTGATTTCGTACATCGCATCGAACCTCTCTTCGTCGAAAACTGAAGATTCTTCAATGATTGCTCCTTGTGGCCATCTTGAATCGGGAAGAAGAACTCTTAGAAGATGTCCAGTTGACGTCCCGATGTACATCATTGTGACGTCATTTTGTGGTCCAATGTTATGTCTAATGGCCAAGCTAGTGAAGCTGGCGCCCAGATAAGTTGACAGAAGCTCGCCTTCAACCTGAAACTCGTTCGTCATGCTTGAATGAACAGCGGAGTGAAGACAATCACCTGTTTCTGCATCAGAGGATGTTGGATGATGTCTTCTTGGATCTGACGAGACGTTTTATTGCTCACTGCGCAGTTACCCGGATGTTCATCGCTTTGCATCATTCTAGAATTGAATCTCGCCGCTTCCAAGGGCTTCTCGTGTGCACCCGCTACAAATTCACCGTTCATCGATGCAATGACGTCACTGACGCTAAACTTGCAAATAGCTGAAGCGATTCTGGTGATAGAAGAGCGAATGAGGATTAGAAAGATGTGATTAGAACGGAAGATAGAAGATGCAATCTTAGTGACAATTGAGACTTACTCTTCCATTGTAAAGACCGCATAAAAGATCTCATCCGAAGTAAAGACAATGTCCTGTATTTCTGTCATATATACTTCATTATACGCGCACACAAGCCTAGCTTTTAAAAATGTGGACCACCAGTTGTGGTACATGTCTCCGTCTGATAGGCCTGGGTCGTTTTTACAAACCTGTCAAGGACAAAATTAAAATGAAAAAAAGTCTAAAATTGAAGTTCAGTCTTTTTTGTGTTTGCATCAAGTTTGCAGCAGTTAAGCTTGAGGCGTTGTAGCAGCGCGCGAAGCTCTACTTGAAAGCACTCGAGCGTGACGTGACGTCACTTGACTCTGTATAAGATAACAAGTTTACCTGGGCAACTTCAGCGACAAATCTATGTTGGCCAGTCGGTGATGTCTCCTGTTCATTGAGGAAGAACAGGATTCGATCTTTCAAATCATGACTTGAGATAAACATTGTGTTGCCTTTGCTGGCTGTAAGTTGGTTTGATTGGTCAACAGCTTTCAGGATTAAACTGTTGATTCTTACAATAAAGAGCTTGTTCACTGGTCCAGAAGTATTTGGATATGTTAGTGTCACCGACCAAGTTGTCAATCGTGTTACTTGACAGCAAGAACTTGCCTTCAACGAAGGAAGTGGAGTAAATTCGATCTGTAGAAGACAAACACTTGTTCAATTATTTCATGTAAGCCTTTAATTAAGCAGGTGAAAGCGCCACCTTGTGGCTCCTTAACTTTACTATATGTTGTTTTGCCAAAACGATAAAAGTAGCCAAAGTTTTTAACGCTGGCTGATCATGAAATTAGAACCTTCAAATTTTATTACTACCGCCTTAGTCAAAGAGTAACTTTCTTCTTATTTTTACAAATCGAATTTGTGATTTTTTAAACTTTTTTAATAAATCTTTTGATATTTTAAATAATTACAAATTGTGTAACTGTCTGTTCGTGAAACCAAATACAATTTTGATTAAACAACTTTATTTATCTTTCTATGTTTCAAATCAATCATCAAAATAATTCTTCCAAATGAGATTACAAGTAATTATTTTTTATCTTTTAATCTCCAATAAATCTCAATTTAATTACAAGCTTTTAAAAATTTGCCATTTCAAAGTAATTTGAAATTTGTTGTTGGATTTTCAGTATAAAGTCAACCTTCAAAAAGTAGTGGATTGTCGTAATATATGTAAGATGTCACATCTAATCTAATCTTAACAAGCCAAAGATTTTTATTCATTAAAATTTAGCTTGCTGCAAAGAGTTTATAAAATTGCAGAAAAGCAAACAACAGTCAAGTACTAGTCACCAGATCACATTCGGCAAGTCTCTCGAATACTCTTATCACTTTAAGTCGAAGTCTTATCTTGCCAGTTTCATTTGCACTTTGATAAAATCAGAAAATTACTAAAAAAGCCTTTTGCACAACTCACCGTTCGAAACGATGCTTGTTAAAGTGTTTTCCGAGTCACTACTGATGTAGACTTTCACATAAATCCCTTCAATCAGAGATCCTTTCATTTCAAGAGACAAATGTCCAATTGAATCGTGTTTTGCCTAAAAGAATCTTGTGACGAAAAGAAGTTGAGACATTTAGAGATCAAACCTGGTAAATTGCGCATTTAGGTCTATACACACCGGTTCCGCACACAAACAGTTCTTCTCCTTTTGAATTTAACGGTAAGACAACCAGTATTTGATTAAAGCAATACATCTGAAACAAAGTTAAATATGTTATTTAGACATTCACCAAGTAAACTTTCGAATGTTTACAAAATAAATTTGACAATTATTTGTTTTTCTACGCGCTACGAGAAAATTTCGTTGCTGAGTAATAAAGTCGCGGCTTTTTCTTCCATAGTAACGTTTGTTATAAATCTTAACTCTCCCGAGAGTGTTGTAACAAAACATCTCATCTTTCTCTCTTCTTTTATGACTCTTATTCGTTTTCTCTTTACTAAGAGGCATATACAGAGAGAAACTCGCTTCCTCAGAAGAAGCGTCTTTTTATTGCCACTCAATTTTCCAGGTGACTCGATCTTACCGAAGTGTCGACTCCTTCCCGGTATCCTTGCTCACATTCGAATCTTTTTTTCGAGTTACTTGGCAGCTTTAACGTCTGAAGATATGAAAATATGATGAACAGTTTTTGATGTAACCGAGATCTACCTTGTCAGCAGTAATCGTAGATGATTCTCTTAACTTCTTCGAATCGATGAAAAATATCGCTTCTCTGTAATAAAAATAATTTTTATTATTTTCTAATCTTTTAGTGCGAAAAAAAAAATTGTAAAAAAGTTTTGAAAATAAATAGAATTAAAAAAGTCAGTTTAACCTGATTTTATTCAGCTGCATAATTACATTTAGTGGTTTTTTTACTCAATAATTTCTTACTCATGGCTTTTTATTCTTTTAAAAACTTTCTCAATTTGAGAAATACTGAAAAGAACTTTTTAAAAAACTAGAAATGTCGAACGGTTAACTTAAAATGATTGATCAGTTCTAATTTGCTAGTACCTTGATGACGAGCGTTACACTAAATTGTTGATTAAGCAACAGAATCAAAAAGAAAGACTTTTAAAAAGGGAGAACCTCACAAGATGAGGACTCCACAATAATCTTTAAGATCTTATTTCAGTTTCTCACAGTGAAAGTAGATTGGGTAAATATAATTTGTGTAAGAAACCGAAATAGAAAAATTAGATGACTATCAAAAATAGACTAAAATAAAAGTCAATATAAAGTTTGAAAGCAAACCGCTTGGTGAGTAACCAACCCCCAATATTTATTCAAGTATTAACTCAATAGAAGGTCGCGCGTTTATTGTAAGCCTAAGTGACGTCATAATATACATAATAAACTTATTAACAAAAGTGATTTCTGAAAAACAACTTTGTAAAAGCAGGAGTTGTTTTATGTTCTGTAATCTAGTTTTAATTAGAAAAATTATTTATTATATGAGCGATCATCTTCTGATAGAGTGAATCTAACCGATTACCAACAGCACAAAACTGTTGATTTAATTTAACAAGATTTAGTCTGGTTGCTTCTGCTAACTTATTCAAAATTTATCTTTTATAAGTCAAGCAGAGTCTATAATAAAGTTTGCAGAACAAGAAGTCTTTTGTTAAGAGCTTGATTGTTCTTTAAAAAGATGAGTTTCATCCTTGACTTGAAGTGTTTTGTCTGATTCATACAGATATATTCACAAAAATGATTTAATACAAATGTTTATCTTTAGTTGATGTTGCAAATCTAAATAAATCAGATGAAATAGAAGATTGATGTCTCATCATGTGCATGTGAGAAGAAGAATAAAAACCAAAATCTAATTAAAATAAAATTGAACAATAAAAGCGATTTTTCAAAACAATTTTGACAAAAGAAATTTTGTTGGGGAATAAATGTTTTTTGTCACAAGCATTTATATTTAGTTTAAAAAGTTTTTTTTTCAACTAAACTTATTTTATTTCGAGGCTGAAAGAAAAGCACCAACAGAAGCAGAATCGCGTTTTGTTGTCGCGTATTCTATTTTTAACTCGCTGTTCATATTACTAGCTTAGATTTAAAAACAAATAAAAGTTTTATCCTAGCTGTAAGGAACCAAAAACTAGAAAAATAACAATTTTGAATATGATTTTGTATATTCGAAAACATACAACTCGACTATAAGCAACTTTTTATGGTTCATTTTCGAATCTAACAATTTCGAAATTAATCAATATTCTCTGTTACAAATGCTAAAAGCAAATATACAAAACAAAATATTGTTTTCAGTGAAAATAATTCGCAATTTTCATGTCGACTAGCTTGTCACATTAGTAGGCAAAAGTCAAAAGGTTGAATTGATTACAAAAAATATAATTTTAAAAAATAATTTTTTAGCTGAAACCCACCGGCTACTAATTACAAGATATTCTCGACCAGCTACTAGCATTCTATCCATCTTATGCAAATCTCTCAGTTGCTTCCCATCGCTACCAGTAAAAATGCTGACATTTTGAAAATCTGTTAAAAATTTCGAGTTAATCTTAAAGGGAATGAGCTAAAGGATCAGTTCTTACCTGAAAGTTGACTGCTGACATGGATTGGAAGATTTTCAGGAAAAGCCGCAATTTGATTGGCTAACAGCAAAAGTGAGATTACTAAAAAGATCAATCTGAAAAATACATCTTTAATAAAGTACAATTTGGAGAATAAAACAACAAACTGAAGGATAGAGTAAAAATAATAATAATTCGATAAAACTTACTGAAAACTTAAAGTAGGTTGCTTTTTCATCTTGATAAGATCGTTTTTTTTATTCAGCAGCTTCAAATAGTATAAAACATGTTTTGATAAAAGTTTTAAAAATGAAAAATTTCTGTGAATATCAACTTATTACTTATTTTATTAAATAATTCTACTTTTGCAATTTATAAAAAATTCACTGATTTCTGATAAATGATCTTCAAAAAGACTTAAATACTTAAAAGAACTATATATTCTCCATATGGTTCGACTAAAACTTATTAGCATATAGATCTCTAATCGATATGAAGACTGGAGACTTAGTTTTTCTGATTATGATGATTGATCTTATTTTTACTCTTTTTGTTAATTCACTTTTTACTACTTTTATCTGTAAATATTTATTCTTTTTGTATAATCGAACTGAAACTGAAGACAAATTATAAACATTTTCTAACAAACTTCTACTTGTTAGTATTATTTATCTACAAAATCAAATTTGTCCAAAATATTTATAACAAATCTTTAAAATAAGCTTTATTTTGTAAACATTTTAAAACTTTATTTTCTAATTCTTTTAATTTCTAAAATAAAAATAGAAACTTTATGGATAGAAAACAAAAACTTTCAATTTTGACACCAACAAACAAACAAACAAACAAAAAGATGGTTAGAAAATAGCTTTGAAATCTTCAGAAGAAGTATCTTTTATCTTTAAATATTGTAATTAATCGATAACTTAAAGTAAGCTGAAAAAAGTTTTATATTTCAAAAAAGAACGCTTTAAATTTATTCATAACATCAACTAAAGCTAAAAGTAGTACTCTAAAACTGACAGACTAGCAGATTTGGATAGACTGATATCAAGTAACTTCTATATACCATCTCTTCTACCTTTTATCAGTTTAAATGTAGTTTGCTGTTAGTGAGTTGAAACGGTGTGTTCATTGACGCGTGACGAGTATAATTCGAGAGAGGTTATAGCAAATAAAGTTTCTTTCAAAGTGGCGCTGTTGGAAACTTTTTCTAACTAGAGGTCGTTTAAAATTGTTCACTGAAATCTTTACTGAATATTTCAGTAATATTAATTTAACTAAATTCTAATTCTTCTGTATTTGGCTTCAAAGAGTTTTTCACGTCAAATTTCATGTTAAATTTTAAAAAGTAAAATTTACTAACTAAAACTTGTCACATTTCTATAAAATTGATACTAATGACATTCAAATATCAGAAAATTTATTCTTTTTTCAAAACTGTTTACCAAGTCACATAAAGTACACTTTAAATTAATTATTTTCTAATTTAATTTTCTGCAAATATGGTTAGAACAAATATTCATCAACTTCAACCCATAATCATGTAGAAAATGATTAAAAAACAACTTAAAAAATAATTAGATTTCTACGTTTCAATTATATTATCTACATAATCATTTTAGTTTCTTAAAAGATTAAATAGAATAAAAAAGTGAAATGAAATTTAAAAAGTTTTAAAGTTAGATTTTCTGCAGACAATTTATTATTTGAAAAATAATTTAGTGAAGATACGAAAAATTTAGTTTTTAATCATTTTTATATATTAAAAAATCAAAAGTAACTTGAAAAAAATGTAAAAATAATTTATCTTTTTCTAAATATAAAAACCAAATGTAAAAAAACTAAACAAATAATTCAAAAATTGTTTTTTTTTTCTAATAGACTTTAGTAACTTTAAAAGCAAACTTTACGAAACAAACAAAACAATATTTTGAAAACCATAGTAGAAGCATAAATAAATACTCTTAATTTCAAAATAATATCAAATTAAGAAATTTTCATTTAGAATCACTATTTACATTTTCATGATCTTCAAATTACTCAAAATCTTTAAACAAATCTGAAAAGGTTTTATCAAATATATCAATTTGAGATTAGCATTAAACAATAAAGTAGTTTATAGATATTGAAGTAATTACACAAACTCAAAAACAATTAGATCATAAATCAAATAAACAAAAGCAGAACTTATATCTCAAATAAGCTGAAATCTATGTAAGGGATTCATTAAAAGTAATCTTCTTTGTTTGGTAATTAAACACAAACTTCAATCCATGTTGCTTGAAATAACTGATAAAGTAAAAACTGTTAAATGTATAATAGTCCTTGATTAAGCTCTAATTGAAGTATATTTAGAGTTAACTGATAATTAATAAATAATTATGATTATAAAAACTAGGAAAAGTATGCAGAATTAATCAATTGTATCAATTTGATTTATTAATGAACAAATTTACTTTCAATTTATCAAAACAAAGCATAAACTCAACTTTAATTAGTCTTTCTTTGCAAGCACAACTAAAAAATACTTGATATAGGTTCAAATTAATTCATGTTTTAGTATTTTTATGATTAAACATTATTTAATGTCAACAAAACAGTACGAGCAAGATTGATAAATTGGAATTCATTTTCTATCTTAGTTTTAATCTAACCTTTTCAAGTTTTATCAACAAAAGATTCGTGCAAAAAAATATGCCTTATAAATAAGCAAATGCTTTATTCTTTCATATGAACTGCTTTGAACTATCGATGTAATTGTTAAACAGAGGAACTTTTACTGACTTGAAAATGATTTTATTGATAAAACAATGGAGCAATTAATTCAGCCTCTTCTGAGAGAGCAGATCAAATATACGTTCCTAGAAGTAGAAACAAAAATAAACTGTATGTACAATTAGTCTGAAAAACTACTTTGTGGAAACCCCCATTTAATTTTAACTACAACATAAATTAACTTCACACAAAAGCACAACCTCAAAATAAGAATTAGTAAATTTGAAAAGCGTATTTAAACAAACTATTTTCGTTCCTATTTTGTTTGATAAACAGATCATGTTGCCAATAACATGATAAAGTTTTATGAAAATAAGTTTTTATTGTTTAGAATTTTACGAAAGTAGAATTTATTTTATTTAATTTTTAGGTGTCTTAAAAAGAAATTTCAATTTGAAAGTATGTTACAACAAACTTAACAACTTCATTTATTAACGAAATGTTTACAAAACATTTTATAATTTCTAAAAAAATTATTTCTGAAATGATAAATTAGAAGTAAATGCGTTTTGACATAGTTTCAAACCATTTTTTTAACCATCTTAGAAAAAAGTTAGAGAAATTTCAAATGTCTTACAGCATGAAATAAAATTTGATTCAAAACATTAAATCTTGGCTTCATTTTGTAATTATTTGTTTAAGATGTTGATCTATCAAAGAATAATTCCAGCTGGAGCTAGAAATCAAACAACTAGAAATAATCAAAGGTGGAACATTTCAGCAACGTATTTATTTGGACTTAAATACTTCATTTACGTTTCTATTTTCGAGAGAGTGTATCAAACTCATGTTGTTAATAATTAACAAACATTTAGGTAAAGATAATATCACCATAAAAAAATAATTAAACCTAAAAGTTCTATACACTCATAATCAAATAACAAGTTTTACTTTTATTTGTAATAAAACTTTCGTTACTGATTGCTTTCAATATGCTCTTATCAAGTCCTTTTCTTCTCACTGACAACGTCATAAGTAGAGCTTGTTTGATTATACCATCAACCAATTAGTACTTAGTTTGTTTTGTTTAAATTTCTTGTCCTTCTAGAGTAAAATTGATTTGTAGAAGCTTAAGTAATAGCCACTTATTGATGGTATCACTCTAAGATATAAGTACTAGTACTTAATCATTCAAAAACTGATCTGGTATATAAATATTTTTTACAACTATATTTTCGTTTATTGATTGCTAATAAAAATCTATCATTCAAAATATTATCTTTTCTGTAAAAATCTTAAGTTTCAGATAAATCATACAGAATGACATAATTAACGATAACAAAATTTTAAGAGTTAATAAATCTTATCAAGTTTTATAATCTAGAAAAGATTCGTTAAAATATGACTAAGCTTTAGAAGTTGATATCTCTATGAGTAGGATAATATGTTTTACACTGAAGACATCTATAAGGAGTTGAAAGATTTATTGACATCATCTAATTTTACTTCATAAACTCAATTTTGAGTTGTGATCTTTTTAAAAGTTAGCAGTTTCAAGAAACTACTTTTAGAATTTATTTTTAATTTTATCCCAAACAATATTTAAATTGTTTTATTGATGCATCAATTAAATACTTTTGAAAATAATCAATTATTTACAAGTCTTTCTATGCTACAATTCAAAATATTCATCAAAATAAAGTTTATAAGCAGCTTGTCAGTAAATATATTCTAATTAGTTTACATCTTTTAACAGCTTGAGTTAACTTAGTGACTTTATTAAATGTCCTATAAATCATATTTAAATTTTAAATTGATTTTATGGTAATTTATGTTTTAATTTTGAAAATATCACCAAAATTATTGAAAATATTTAACAAGACTGTAATTATACAAACAATAATTTTGTAAAAAGAATTAGGTTTTATTCACATTGACGAGCGTCAAATTTACTTTAAACGATGACCAGGCTGTGTAACCAAAACCCTGACTTTTACATCACGTAGCAAAGTTTCTACCAAACTTTGTTTCATTACATATTGAAAGTTACAACTAGTTGTTTTATTTTGACTTTGTAAATATTGACGTAAATATATTCAGTCTTTAAAACAAATAGTTTTGTTTCTACTTTTTTTCAAAATAAATACTTGTAATAACGCTAAAACTTACTTTTTGAATTATCTTCAGTTTTCACAATAATTTTTTCAGGTTTACAAATGTTTTTACTCGAATGACTCAACATCTTCAACTTCTTTCTTTTATCCAGATCTCTTTCGATATTGATCTTATTCATTCACAGCAACAAAATCTGAGCAAATATTTTGGTTTACTACCAAAGTTTAAAAACCACATTTTTCTATAAACTCAAAAATATTTTAATAAATAATTTTGCTTTATGAAAAATGTTTTCTCACAGGACTAATTTAATATTTGTCAACTAAAATATAAAACCAAATCGTAAAATACATTAAGGTTTGTTTAATAAAATGTTCCTTATATTCAAAGACTTTAAAATTATTTGTTACTTTTAACAAATAAAAAAAACATTGAAATAAAATAAGAATAAAATATACAAATTGTTTTTTTTTTGTTTATATATACTTGTTACAAATTCAATAGCCTTTTATAAACAGCAAGATAGGTTTATCAAAAGTAAGAATATTTTACTCTGACAGTAAAATCAATACTTGACCTTCTATATCTTGCAAGAATATCTACAGGTTTTAGAAGCTGTATGCTTTGGCTAAGTACAATTTTAAGTATAATGAATAACTTACATAATTCCTAAAAGTTTTGATATTTTTATCCAAATTTAACCAAAAAAGATTAATGTAAAAGTTTTTCAGCAAATTATGGGTCTTGGAAATGTTTAGCATTAATTAATAATTCAAGAAACTTCAAGAGTTTTGCATAAAATTCAAGTTAATGAAATTATTTATCTATTATTAAATGAATATTTATTTAATTGGTGAGTTGTTGACTTTCGTTTAAATCCATAATTTTGCTCCAAAACTGTTTTTTTTTTCATTTTTTCTTGAACTTAAAAAAAGAAATTAATCAGTAAAGAAATGATGAATATTTTATAAGCTTCATAACGATCTCTAAATCTTAGATACATTGCTAAAGATATTAACTAGAATAAATATAAACTAAACTTATAATTAAATGAATAAAGTTTGTTTGTTATAGATTGCTATCAACTATTTATAGTTTCATCCAAAATGTGTACGTGAAGACAACTTTTTTTAAATTTATTCATCAACTTGAAACTATTTCTATTTTTTATTGATCTTAAATTATTGGTAATGAGGTGAGACATAAAAAATATGTTTATCTTTTAAAACTCATTTTCTAGTAATATATCATTTTTTTGATGACTAAAGGTGTTAGAAATGTTGTAGAGTAGAACCTTAACTAAATATTTATTCAAGTAAGCAATGAGGAAGTAAAAATTTGAATAATATTTTTTTTAATCATGAAATTTACATCAAAAGTTTTTAGCAAGAAAACTGATTTGTATTTAAATTTTATAAAACTGAAGAAAAAGTTTGACAAACACAAACAGTTCTAATTTCATCAGAAAACTGATAAATTTTTTAATATAAAAGATTAGGTAGCAGAAAGTAATTTTAGTTAATTCCCATGATTTAGATAGAAAACAAGATTACAGTCAATTAATAGATACTTGTAAAGTTTCGTTTAATAACTTTGAAAATATCTTATGAAAGTTAGAATAATTTTAGGAATGTTGAAATATTTTTATTGATTTTTTGAAATATTCACTTTCCAATATTTTAGCCAGAACTCCTTAATTTGCAAAAATTTATGTTTATCAGTTATAGCACAACAAAATCTTATTTATAGATCACTTAGTTAAGGAGTATATAAATTAAGATTAAACTAGATGTTTTTCTGTGTGAACGATTTTAAACACACCTCTCTATATATAAAAGGTTAACAAATATTCGAATATCTCAAGTTTTTATTGGCTTGGTTTTATTGGCTGATAAACTTACAGGTCAAGTTGTTGGATTAATCCAACTAAATTTTAAATTAGTTTTTACGTTTCGTAGGAAATTCGAAATAAATTTGTAGGTAATTTTGATCAATGCATTTTAGAAAAACGTTAAATTATTTTAAATATTGATTTATCAAAGTCTTAAAACTGTAGTTAAGGATTTAAAATAATTTTTTGATCAAATAATGTTGAAAATAATCTTATAAGCATTCAAGTTATCAAAATAGAAAGTTTTAATTTTTATTTTGTTATTAAAACAGTTTTAAGCAAAATTAATTAATTCAAAAATCAACTATAGAATTGTTGGTTGCTTGAATGCTACAAAAATAAATCCAACAAAGAAAATGTATTTTCTAATAAACAGAATATATAAATAAGTAAACTGTTTGAATTTTGCAATTTGAGAATTTCCAAGTACAAAAGATTAAAGATCACAGAGAAATTCTCAATGTTAAAATAATGTCACAGTGATATTTGAACTAGAACTCTTAATGTAGAATAATTAATCTGGTGAGCTTGTCTAGTAGTTTTGCTTCGACTTGTACTACTAGCGATTGAAAATCCCAGCAAAGTAGAAAAACTAATAAAAATTCAGCAGCTTATTTCACAACACATTTTGAGGTTTATTTTACAGAAACATATGCGGTGTAATTTGGAGAAATTCTAAAAAACACAACAAAGTATCTCTTGTAAAAGAAGATTATAATCCTAAAATAAAATAACTTTATCAGACGATACCCGAGAACTTGTTTCATGCCTACCAAGCAAAAAATGATGACTGCGGTATAATTGAACTGTATATCAGAAAAGTATTTAACCGCATACGTAAATTCCATTCGAAGGTATTTGCACCTACTTGTTTATAAGGCTTTCTATATGCTGACAGTTGAGTTGTTGCTTACCGCTGTTACTAGCCACCTTTTTACAATCGAATAAAGCTCTCTGATTGAAGTATCATCATTAAAATTTATTCTATTATAAAATTTGTTTCTTTTTTGATCGTGTTTTGCATCAAAATAGAAGCTTAGCTCAGTTAAAGTCAAGAAACGGTTAAAAAGCTTTTTGCGACATACGTAGTATGGACTAATAACTCATATAAAAATGGATATATACCGGGTGTTATTAAAGTTGTTGAGCGCTTTAATTTTGAGTGAAGAGCCTCTGAGGACGTATGGGAGATTGTGATCTTTAAGTATTCTATGAAGCTAAGATAGCAAAAGCCATTAATAATCATGAATAGTAGTACAAAGGCGTGGATATTACAAGGACTTAATATTGAGCTTAAAAAGACGGTCTTTGTATGAAGAAAGAGGTATGCTGCATCTAAGGAAGCTTTCCTGGTAAATGATTTTAAATAGATTTAAGCTTTTTAATATCATTTTTAAGATGGGGACTTCATACTTCATACGGAAGAGTTGAAAACTAACTTGGGATTGATGTTTGTGGTAAAAAGTCCTTGTAGTCTCCAGATATTTCATGTCTTAAAAGATCTAAGAATTTGATATGAAGTTAATGAATCAGTTCTGAACTTTGATTTGTTTGTTGATTTTAAGTGCTTAGAGATGAAGATATAAGATTTTTGATGTCCTGAAAGTTTTCGGAGGTTCTATTGTTGCTTGAATAAAAGTAAGTTAGTGTTAAGTTAGATTGAAGTTGGGAACCAAAAAGATTCATCGGTGGCGAGCTTGAGTTGCCTCGATTGAAGTATAGCTTAGTGGATTCCAAAGAAGATTGAAGAGCAACTGATCTAGTACTAAAGAGTTTAGCATCGTCGGCAAAAAGCACAAAGTTTCGAGAATCATTTAGTGATGTAGAACTATCTGTAAAGTCATTGATATAATTATTGCAAAGAAGAGAGCCAATCATGTTGCCCTGGTAGAGCACCACTGAAGACCTCTAGAAGAGATGTTATTGATGATGACTTGTGGTTGCCTCTCTTTAAAAAATTGCTCCACCCAAGAGATAAGAGTGGGATTAATGTTAAAATGTTTGAAAGTTTTTACAAATATGAGATGTGAAATTGAGTCAAATGCTTTGTGAATGTCTGTATAGATGATATTGGTTGTTAAATTATCTGCTGAGGAAGATAGCCACTGATAAATACAGATCAACAGCTGATTACTTGAGGATCTTTCAGGAAATAATCCAAATTGATAATCAAAGAGTAAATTGTTGATGAGAAGAAGATTCACAATCTTCTGTGAAATGATCAATTTAAAGATTCGACTGAAGCTACTTCCAAAAGAAATTGGTCGATAATTTAGTGGGTTTTTCTGTTTCCTTTTATATAAAATAGGATAATGATGAAGCTCTTCTATTGTGAAACTGGAAGATAAAGAGCAATTAAAGGCGTGTAATACAGGTTGTAAAATAAAATAGATCTCTTAACAAAATAAAAAAGAATTTCATGTACATCATATTTTATAAATTATTAATATTACTTTTTACGATATGGTTCGGCCACGATGTTGTGAACCAAAGTAGAGGTTTTAGAGGTTCTAGATGCAACAAGGTTCTACTCCCCAAGCCAACGAGGTTATGCAGCGGAACAGGACTGATGCAGCTACACCAACTAGTGTTGTAGAAGCTGCCACAACGACAATGAGTACAGTGATGAACTACTTACGAGGCTCCAACTCCGGCTTTAAATTCGGAGTTTTGCGTCTTCTAGAAGTGTTCCCATTAAAGAGACTCGCAGGGCCCTTCTACCCGAGGTTGTTATGAACTTTTCCTTGTCACAAGATATTACTATTAATTGTATATAACAAAAGTAGAAATAGAAAATAGATGTTACACTTGGCAGTTTAGAAGTCCCCTTAACAATGCAAAATTACAAAGGATGTCATCAAGAAAAGAAAAAGAACCACCGCTTATAAATGACAATTGTGGCAATATTGAAATAGTTCAACTTTAGATTTAAGAATACGAGTGATTCTGACATGATAATGTCTGATGGCAACTGGTTCCAATTACTGATTGTGTAGTATGAGAAAAAGTTTGCTTTGATTAACGTACTAGGTGATATGGGCTTATTAAGATGTAATGTGTCGTCTGAGTTGATATAACTTGAGGGAAGGACTAATGGAAAAGAAATCATCAAACTGAATGTCAATTAAATTGTGGATAAATTTAAAAATAAGAATTAAGTCGTATTTAATCCGTCGAATTTCCAAAGTATCTAAACTGAAGAGACTAAGACGATGTTTATAACTATCGTATTTAATATTAAGTTTCCTACATACTAATCTTGTAAATGTGGCCTGAACAGATTCAATTTTTTGATATCACCAACTTGATATGGCATTCATGCACTGACATTGTGTTCAAGAGTTAGACGTACATACAATTTGAAAAAAAATGATAAAGAAGCATGAGTTCATAAAATTAAAGGTCGTTATAATAAGAAAGACAAGGTTGAACATTTAAAGTTAGATGACAGAGTAATGTCAGGTTAATGACTGGAAATAGGGTATAATTCTGACAGAATAGTAGGATATGTGCAGGACAAGAGAAAGTTATAAGTTTAGATTTTAGATTTTATTGGTTGGATTTTGAGCTGCCAATTCGTAGACCAGTTTTCTACAGTGTCTAGTGCAGTTTGAAGTTTTGAAGGATTACAAGATGATAGCTTGATATCATCTGCATACACAAAAACTCTGACATCATCTTCTACTACTAATCTTCTTATGAGGTCTTCGATGAAAATTAAAAAGGGAAGGGGACCCAGAACAGAACTCTGAGGAACACCACTAGTGGTTTGATTAAAAGTAGATAAAGATTTTACACGAGTTTGTTGGGTTCTACCTGATAAGTAATCTTCAATCCACACTAAGATAAAGCTGTTCATTTTTAAATTTTGTATTAAAATAATAAGCTTTTTGTCTTCCTCGCCTCAGAGTGATGTTAAAGAGTAGCGATAAAGGTATTGATAAAGATGAAGTAGTTTTTCTTAAAAACAAAGCTGGGATCTGATCTGGGGTGTTGGAAATTGATGATTTTAAAGAAGAAATAGCCTTACATACCATATTGACCGTTATGTCAAGATCTACCATCTCAGAGATATTTGTAAGAATGTCGGAGTAGGAAAGCAAAGGAGTATTGCCATCGTCGGTTATAAAAACGCTATTAAATTGATTGTTTAGCAACTCAGCTTTATTTTCTGGTTCCATCACAAGCTAGTCGCTGTTATCAAGTAAGGGAGGTATTTGAGATCTTCAATTCAACTCAATTTTGTCTAATTCGTTATAAGAACTTTTGAATTTGTAACCACGTGTTGAATAAATAAAATTTATTTGAAAAATAAATCTTTCACAGAATTTTGATGAAGTTGTTGTAGAAAGACTGCAGGAATATCTCATAAATAAATTACTTCCAGTTGAAGGAGGAAAGAAAGGTTTAAAGTTAGTTCTACAGAAGTTTGGGTTCTTACTATTTGGGGCATTTGCAGATGTATTAAATTGAATTATAAAAGAAATAATGAAATAGTCGCAAGTGGAAGGGAACCAAACAAAAACAATTTTTTTAATCATGAGTTTTTACAGAATGAAATATATAAAATGATGATATAAAATTGATCTATGCTGTTCAGTTTATATCTATTACCTCAAAACTGACACAAAATTGATGAATACGTGGAATCCATTAATTTCTAACAGACGTTTTAAGAGTAAACTTGTAATAATTGGTTAACTCAAACCAGCTGATAATTTTTCACTACTACCTGAAGCACCTCATTTAAGTTTGGAAAATTTTTAATTTTAAACAATTTAAATGAATGCAAAAATTTTAAAAACATTTAGTTCTTCTTACTGTAGGTACTTTCAAAAAAAATTATTGATTGTTTTCAAAAGTTGAATAAAAATTAAAGATTTTTGTTTTTTACAAAATGAGGTGTTTCAAGAAGTTTTTATCGTTCCAGTTTACAGCGAGTGAAATATTTTAACATTTCAATGAAACTTCAACTGAAATCAACTTTGGGGTTTTTACTTTATCCAAAATCCTGTAAAGTAGAACTGAAGGTGACTTTCTTCAAAGTTTTTTAAAAAGTTTAACTTCCTGAATTATCTTCTAAAGTCCACAGAAGATCATTTACAACTACAAGAGTATTTGACAAGCTTATATTTCAATGACAATTTTTTTTGCTTCTTTTTTGTAAATATTTTTGTAAAGTATTTATGATTTATATCTAAAAGAAAAAATAAGAAATTCTACAAATTTAGAAATTGCATTTTCTGTGCTATTTCTAAACTAAACTTCTAATATTTTCTTTTGAACAATTACTACTTTGTTAATCCATATTTGTACCAACTTTAGCCGCAACTTTTGCCAAATATATCTTCAATCTACCTGAGTTCGTGAAATAGTATTCAGAAGACTCAACAATATTCCAATACTTCTTCAAGAGCAGAAATCTGAATTCTGTAAATATTCACTTATCTACTGGCGAAGAACCAAAGTGAGATTCTTTATATTAGTCCGGAAAAGTCATCAGATATTTTGGAACGTTGTAATGGAATGCAGCAAAACGTCTATCTAAAATTTGGCCGTCCACATGAGCTAAGAGGGCAGATTCTGTATGCACCGATTTAATAATCAATTGATTCAGTATCGGGGTTTGTAAGAAGCCAAGGAAAGAGTTGGTTGATTTGACCCAGTAGACATGCTTGTTTCTAAAAGTAATACAAAATAATCAAATACTTCGAATACTGAGCTCAAACGTTTTTTACTTTTTTAGAATGAACTATTTTTAGAATACTTTTTTATTTTCTCAAATTTATTTATAACTGAATATCAGAGTTGAATTGATTATTGTATCCTTCATACACATTTCAGTACTCTTCAATTTTATCTAATCTTCTCATACTCTCTTCGTAAAAGCATCTACTTATGAACTAATTTCATGTAATATTTTCACTACTATTTCAATCGATGTTTACAACAAATATTAAGATGATTATTAAAAAAGACGAAAAATAAACGTCTGCGTGACAACGCTGCATAACTTTCTAGATCGGACAAAATGGCGTTTTACTAAAGAGGTTTTAATATATCCGATGTTAGTTGCTTCTTAGAACTCTATATTTTAATCTGAACTTTAACTAATGGTAAAATAGATCTTCTGAAACTTCCTTTTCATAAATTTTATGAATTGATTAACATATGGCTCATAAATGAATTTAAACTAACACTTTAAGAAAAGTGAAAACTATTTACAAATACAAATTATCTATTTATTTAACTAAATATATGTTAGTAAATGAATACAATTTGAAAAAATAACTAACATAATAAATAATATATAAGATATGTTTTAAAATGATAAATTCGGATATAAAAAACGTCCCAATCTAGATATCTCAAATGTGAGTGGCGAAAAACCTTATAAACCAGAACAGAATGATTAAATGGAGCAAAAATACATCCTCAGCAAGATGGTAGGTTTCATAGTAAAAAGAAACGTAAATAAGAAGAGGACATCACATTTTGTTTATCTCGAGACCTGGTTTGTGGAAACTGGGCGGACTTCTGAGGGCCAATAGAGTCCTATCTGTAATCTGACAAGTCTTTTCTTGACAAAAACTTCCGGGTCACACGGGTTCATCAAATATGTGAATGCTTCCTGTCACTAGAAACATCTGTTTCGAGTCAATCGCTGTCGAGCTTATGGGTCGCGGAGAGATTATTTTTGGTATTCCTCAAATTGGGCGACTTCTGCTTAAGTTGATGACTTTCCAGTTTTCTAAGGTTTCATGGGAAGGAACTTCTGGACCACCCTCGCGGGATAATTCAATTAGTTTACTAAGATTCGAGCCCTTTGATTCGGACCGAGAAAAATGGTTGAAGTTCTAAGCTTTCCACTCCCTCCTGATAGTTTATTTTACATTATGACGTACATTGTAGTAGCCACTAAAATTTCTATGTACATCTTTCAAGTGGCATAGAAAGTAGGTCTTTGATTGAAACTAGTTATGATTGAAGTCGAAGCCGGGTTTTCTGAATATTTCGACGAATACCAGGTCAGGACATTATAACAAAGAGTATGTGGCACAATCTCTGTTTTGATGAAGTAAGTCTTCCTTTCTAGGCTACGCTTCGTTATGTTTGTAAAATATTGGAGTTCTTATTCTATTATCCATCTTCAACGCACTAAATAACTTTTGAAATAACTTCATCACTTCTTGAAACACGAGATGATTAATCCTAATTGGTGGGTGTCACTGATTGCCCGTGATTCCCTACAAAGATCACCATCTGATCCTATTATTTAACCAGTTTTTTGATTTATTGAACATTTAGCTCAAGTGTTCATTCAAACTTTACCTTCTACCTCAACAGATGACTAATAAAAGAGTAGATCTCTCAGTTGAGAATAATCTTCGACTTGCTCTTAACTTCAGCTGATTTTTCAAAAGTGGAAAAGGAACATATAACTTCCAAGTATTTTGAATTAGTGTCGAGCCTCTTTTTGTACAAACTAGAACTTATAAGGGTTTCAAAATAGCCGCTTGAACAGTAGTAAGAAGCTCCTCCACCAATGATCCTTTAACCATCCATGTCTCACCCTTTATGATCACTTAAAAATGGCAAAAGTATTCATCTCTTGATGATCCTTATAGATCTTTCCTGTTACAGCCGAATGGTGGTAGAACACAGTAGTAGCTATTCCATTTGTTAGGTTTTGAAGGAATTCTAGGAGCAAGGCGTTTCTCGCGTATAATACTTGTTCAGATGGTTCTATTTTCTATCTTACTTTCTATTCATCATGTAGCAACAAGTGAAGGGCTGAAACTACAACCACTTGTTGTAAAGGTTTGTAGGGTGCACAATAGAGGTAGAGCTTACAAATATCTGAGAAATACTTTCTCACTATTAACTTCAAATGGCGAATATTGGTTTAAGAGTCACCACTAATTGTTGAAAACATCCACAAAGGCATTACAAAAAAATTAAATTACAAGACATAAAAACCTTGGAACACAAACACATATCACTTCTGCAGTTTTTATGATAATTTATGTTGCCTATTTTTTGCTGATAAAACTTTTTACATATCTAAATCTTTAGAAACAGATAAGACAGTTTGCTAAGTTCAGTTATTATTTGTTTTAAAGCAAAACTGCAAGTAACAAAGTAATAGAGATTTGTAATAACTTTTGTATAGATGACATATAAAACTAAATTTCGTAAGTAATAATATTTTTGAATAGCTTTTACAACATATTTCACAATTTTAACAATTATTGTTTCAAAAACAATTTGTTGCATTTTACATAGAGTCGATAGAAGAGTTTAGTTTACTTGTAACTTTCAAGTGTTATCTACTCTAAGCAGATTATTACCAACCATTATTCAAAACTTAACTACTTATTAGCGATCTTTCAGTTAAACTTAGATTACTAAAATAACACAAAACTAGCATTACTTCCGAATAATAATACTTAAGTATTCTCGAATAGTTTGAAGAAAAATGGTTTTGGTAATAAATATTTATCTATAATTACAACACAACACTAAATGATTTAACAAATTTAAATTTATTTAATAAATATATTTATTTATTTATTTATTTCAATAAATGCGAAGGAGGGTACCTGAAAAGAGCACCTCTCGCTAACACACATTCTCACAAATAACATCTATTTAGCCAAAAATAAAGAAAGTAAAGTAGATGTAACACATGGTATTTCGATATCACTCAAAGCATATAACAGTGAACAATTACATGGAATCTTAATAATATAAGAAAGAGAAAAAAAAACACAGTTTAGAAATGACAATGTTGGAAATATTATAACGGTTCAACTTCTGCTTGAACAATACGAGTGACTTCGACATGGCAATGTCTGATGGCAGCTGATTCCATGTATTAATTGTACGATATGAGAAAAAATTTGCTCTGACCAATGTACTAGGTGATATAGGCTTATTAAGGTGTAATGTGTGTCGTCTGAGCTGATATAATTTGAGGGAAGGACTAATAGAAAAAAATCATCAAACTAAATGTCAATTAAACTGTGGATAATTTTAAAAATAAGAATTAAGTCGTATTTAATCCGTCGAATTTCCAAAGTATCTAAATTGAAGAGACTGAGACGATGTTTATAAATATCATATTTAATATTAAGTTTCCTACATACTAATCTTGTAAATGTGGCCTAAACAGATTCGATTTTTTTGATATGACTAACTTGATATGGCATCTGTGCACTGACATTGTATTCAAGAATCGGACGTACGTACATTTTGAAAAGATTGATAAAAAAGCATTGATCCTTAGAATTAAAAGTCTTTATAATAAGCAAGACAAGGTTGATTGATTTTCCAAAGATTTTGGGAACATAATTGTGCCATTTAAAGTCAGATGTTAGAGTAATGCCAAAGTCTAGGACCGAAGATACTCGTTGAACAATAAATCTATTGATGGAATATTGGTTCAAGGAATTTGCAGCTGGTTTACGAGAAAAAGTTATAAATATAGACTTTGTGGGCTGGATTCTGAGCTGCCATTTCGCAGACCAGTCTTCTACAGTGTCTAGTACAGTTTGAAGTTTTGAAGAATTACAAGATAATAGCTTGATATCATCTGCATACACAAACACTCTGACATCATCTACTGCTACTAGTCTCTTGATGAGGTCTTCGATGAAAATTAAAAAGAGAAGGGGATCCAGAACAGAACCCTGAGGAACACCACTAGTGATTTGACTAGAAGTAGATAAAGATCTTTCTACAGGAGTTTGTTTGGTTCTACCCGATAATTAATCTTCAATCCACTCTAAGATAAAGCTGTTGATTTTAAAGTTTTTCAATACAGTAACGAGCTTAGTGTGTTGGACAGAATCAAACGCTTTAGCAAAATCGAGATGTATGATGTCACAGGGAGTGTTACTTTCATAATGGGCTGTAAGCTCATTAAGAAGAGTGAGATGTTGAGTCAGGGAAGATCTCCGTTTCACAAAGCCATGTTGGACATCAGATATTAGATGGTGCTCCATCAAATGACTGGTCATATGATTGTGAATGATATGCTCTTGAGTTCTGCAGATAATTGAAGTCAGCGAAACTGGTCTGTAGTTAAGTGCAGTGTTACTGGCACCCTTTTTATGAATTGGAGTAATAATAGCTTTCTTCCAAATTTGTGGAATTCTTCCTCGCCTCAGAGTCATGTAAAAGAAAAGCGACAAAGGTAGTGATAAAGATCAAGTAGTTTTTCTTAAAAACAAAGCAGGCATCTGATCTGGGGTGTTGGAAACTGATGATTTTAAAGAAGAAATAGCCTTGCATACCATATTGACCGTTATGTCAAAATCTACCATCTCAGAGACATTAGTAAGAATGTCGGACCAGGAGAGAGAAGGAGTATTGCTATCATCGGTTATAAAAACGCTATTAAATTGATTGTTTAGCAACTCAGCTTTATTTTATGGTTCCATCACAAGCTGGTTGCTGTTATCACTTAGGGGAGGTATTTGAGATCTCGCCTTAAGCTTGCAATTTATGAAACCAAAAAACGTTTTCTTGCAAGGTGAAGATAAAACTGCACTTTTTCTTCCTAAATAGAAATTAGAAAAAGATTTCTTGTAAACTATAAAAAGATCTTTGTATAGAGATTTGATGAAAGAGTCTGTTTTAGTTTGTTTGTATCAGAGGTTTATTAAATGTTGTAAATTCTTTAAATTTTTGGGCAAATGTGGTTTTTTTGTTGGTTCTATAAAAAGGTATGAATTTTTTGATTGACTTTTTAACGATGTTAGTAAACCTTGAGTAAATAGCATTGATGTCTTCGGAAGAGTTGAAAACAGAAATCCAGTCAACATCTGATGGAAACTTGTTAATGCCATTATAATTTCCACAATAAAAATTCCTTTTGCTTGAAGTTTTAACGTCCATGAAAAAAGTTTAATGGAGCTTGAATTCAATCATATTGTGATCGCATGTCAGAGCAAAAGGTTCTTTTTGATCAACGTAGATAATATTCTCGGGTTTTGATGTGATAAGAAGATCCAAAGTATTACCACTAACTTTGGTCGGAAAAGTAACCATCTGAGATAGATTATTGGCATCGAGGAAGCTTACAAAGGCATGACTTAGAAAGGGTGAATTAGTATTATCGCTATCCAAGTTAAACGATTTTCCACTAAATGCCAAATCAGGTTATTCCAATCAACTTTACCAAAATTAAAATCCCCCAAAATATATAACTCAGGACACACAACATTCTTCAGAGCCTTCAATAAGGCCTTAACAGTGACATCATCATTAGTTTTAGAGGGTGGTAGGTAGGTACATATAAAACGAGAAAATTTGGACTTTGAATAATGAAAATCAAAGGCGATAATCTCAAACCCTGGACAATTAATGGGATCGATCTGAGCTCTAGAGATCTTGGGTGCAAGCGATATTTTGTAAATTACGCAAGCACCGCCACCTCTATCATACAGTCTATCTCAACGCAAAACACAAAAAAGATTACCGTCAACCAGAAAAGAATCAGGATAAAACGGTTTCAACCAAGTTTCAGTAATAGAAGCAAATGTGAAATCTTGGGAATGCAAAAGAGCTTTCAATTGGAAAATCTTGTTAATAATCGACCGTGTGTTGAAGAACATACTTAATGTGATATAAGAATTGTCTTTTTGACGCTTGTGAAATTTGATGATGGGCTTCTGTAAATTGATATCTTGGGTATTAACAATTGTGCCCGGAGAGAGTTTGAAAAAAGAAGATGTGGGTCCAGTGATTATTTGCCACTTCCGTTTTTTGAAAAAAACCTTGACAATTCTCAAGGCCCATGGTGGACCTTGAACTTTGTATTTAAAATCAGTTGGTTGTTCCTTCTGATTTCGGTTATATGCTTCTTTTAGAAGACGCTTATTTTCTAAGCGATCATCTTCACACATATCATGTGCTACTCTAATGCACTCGATTTTTTCTCAAGCTTTAGCTTATACAGCTTGACAAGAAACTTGCGTTTGTTCCAATTTTCCTGAAAGGATACTTTCAACGGTCCTTGATGATCTTAGCTTTTCGCTCCAAGTCTGGTCATTGATATCTTTGGAACGTCCACAAAATCAAGGCTTTGAGAGCACGTTTGATTAAAAAACTCACCGTCATCATCTTTATCAGTCTCAGAGACATTAAAGATGATGACATTGTTTTCTCTGTCCTCACGGTCTACAGTGAGTTTTTTGTGCGTGTCGGTGACCTTCTTGGCAAGAAGCTGCACCATGTTAGCATTTTTGTCAGAACTGGGATCACCGACCACCGAGGCCCATGTGACTTGTTTCTTTTTAGAGGCATTCAGTTCGTCCATTGATTTGGACAAACTAGATACCTTCTCGTCAATCTTGGCAACATCTTTGGCAATTTCCGATTTAAGTTTTACTAATTCAGCAGATACAGATTTGCTGATGTGGGATAATAGGTTTTCATCAGAATTGGTTGAGGAAGCTGCTGTGTCCATGGTTCTACATTTAGTGCAAAACCATTTAAATCCCATTTGCTTCATCTGGTTTTTATCAAACATATCATAAATTTTCTTGCTCACATCACTACAGGTGAGATGAAAGCAGGAGAGACATTTAAAGCATTCAATTGCGGGATCTTCACCAGAGCAAATTTTATTGCAGGATTAGCAATTGCAATCTTGCTTTGATGAAGTTGGTTTTTCAGGATTTTTCTTTACATTAGACCGTAAGGTCTTGCCACTTTTATGTGAATCCACCATAGTTTGTATAAAAGATTTTTACTGTCACCAATCACAGTATATATATACTATACAAATCACTTCCTATAAATAACTATATCACAACTTATAAGCACTTATTCAAATAGAATATAACCTATAACCTGAAACTTATTCAAATAGAATCCATGTGTTACATATTTTGTTTTCTATATTTTGCTTTTAATCAATTTTTTTCTCACTTTGGGCTTATTCTTATATGAAAAGGCGACGAGATAGACATCAGCGGTAATATAAATTATTTAAAAAAATGAATTTAAAATATGCTAGGCAACTGTTTTTAATCTTTCAAACAGTGGCTGAAGCCTCTACTCTAGATAACTTAGCTCTAGATAACAAACGTAAGTTAAATACTCAGCATAGATTTAAGTTTATCACGTAACACAACCGTTCTTAAGCTTTAGATGCGTTGTAAGCAACAGAATTACAGTTCGCAAGTTTTAGAACCTTTTCAAATTTATTAGGAAATATTTATGAACTATTATAATAAAGTTTAATCTCATTCTAATAATGAAAAATATTATTATGGAGTTAAATGTTTTCCTTTATTTTTTATATTAATTAAGGAGCTAAAATAGATATAAAAGAACTGGATACTTAATATACATCATTAAATCTAAAGATCTATAATCAAAATTTCAAAAAAAAAAAAATTTCAAAAGGTTCAAAAAAGATCTTATTAAAGCTACTTGGAAAGATTTAGAAACCATTCTCATTAAACCATTAATTTTTAGATTTTAGCTTACTTTTTGTATAAAACAAAAATAACAAAACCTTACTTTAGACGGTAAAATATGTAAAAATAATTAATTTCGTTTTCCATTAATTTGTAATAAATCATTTTGAAAGCCTATAAAGTCATGAATAAGTTATAGAACACTAAGATAAACTAAATTCTATAGAATTTTGCTCCCATAAAATATATTCATTTGAAGTAAACTTATAATTTACTAAATCAACTACTGATGATATTTACAAAATGTTTTATAAAATTACAATTTTATAAAGTTGAATAGCGAACTTAAAACTTGAGTTAAAACTCACGTTGAACTTTTATGCTAGTGAAGTTGATTAATATTAAATTATTTAAATTAAATTAGATGAATTATATAAATTAATATATTTAACAGTGATTGCAAAAATATAAACTTTAATTTAAAATCTAAAATATCTGTTATAAAATCTGATGAATATAAGTTGAGAAATTTATATTTTTTGTATTTTGTTAAAAGAATTTATTTTTTTTACTGCTGATGTAAATATAGATTTTATTAATTATATAAAATCTAAATTATTTATTTTGTTAAATCCATTTAAGTATTTTTAATTTATTTTTTCACTTATCAATTTTTTAATAGATTTTATAAACTTATTCTAACTTTTTTATATTTTATAATAAATAAATAATTTCAACTTGTTTTATGAATTATTGTTATTTTTAACAAAAGTAATATTTCAATGAAATCTTTTAAACTCAAACTTAGTTAAACTTAATTTAATAATCTGAAATATATATTAATATATTATCTGAAATCTTTATATTTATTATTTATTTATTGAATAAATATGATTAAATTTTGATGAAAACAAAATATTTTGTTTTTGGAATTCTAATTAAAAACTACAAAATAGATTGAAAATAACATAAATAAAACCATGAATTTCTATAAAGTATAAATCTATAAATTTTTAATTATTTTTAAAGTCATTGTTGTCGTCTTTGTAATTTCAGATATCATCTTTCTTCTAGAATTATTTCTTTAACTTCTAAGTTCTCTCATAGATATTTTCATTATTAATTTACTTAAGATGCAAATAAGATAAAAACCTTTCTCTTTTTTGAACTGAAGTTCGAATTGAGGTTATATGAGATTTATAAATTTGTACAAAATTTGTAAATCAAAGATTTTGCAAATATTCAAATTTCTTTTATTCATGAAAAAAAATTCTCAAAATTATACAGGAAGATTTTTGTTTTTTTCGATTTAAATTGTAACAAATAAGATGTCTGACTTGATGATCAATATTCAAGTCCCAGAGATTGAGTCAATGAGCTTGAGGAAGTTAAAAAGATCAATTTTCAAAGAAAAAAAACCATTTGTTTCAAAAAATCGAAAAAAACGAATTTACAAAAGACAGAAAATCAAAAAGATGAATCAGAAACAGAAAACTGCAAATAAGAGCAGTGACGTCATTATTAAAAGTGATGACGTCACCGAATCAGCTACAAACGTCACAAAGAAACAACCAGTTACTGAAACCATCAAACCAGCTGTTGATGACGTCACAAAGAGTAAACAAACTCTTGTCATAGAAAAGTCGGAAAAAGTGATGACGTCACACAAAAATGATGACGTCATAAAAAAGGTTAAAGGTAAAAACACGAAGAAGGCCATTTTCAAAAACAATAAGAAGACTTCGATTTGGGTGGGAAATCCGGAAATTCCCATCATCAAAGCTGAAACGCGAAGTGATGACGTCACTAAGCAACCTGAAGTGACAGATGTGTCGTCACGCTTCGCTGACTTCAGCAACATCAACGAAAATTTGCGCGATTACGTCATCAACAAGTTGGGTTTTGAAACGATGACGTCAGTTCAGGCGCTCGCGTTCCCTCATCTTTTAAACAGTCAGAAAGATGTTTTGATCCGTTCTCCAACCGGAAGTGGAAAGACTCTCGCTTATGCTCTCGCTCTTCTTCAAAATCTTCAACAAATAAGTCCTCAAGTGACTCGCCACACGGGGGCGCTCGCACTAGTGTTGGTTCCGACGCGCGAGCTCGCGATTCAAACTTTCCAGATCTTCCGGAAGTTATGTGACGCAGTGGTTCGAATTGTTCCTACTTGTTTGATTGGTGGTCAGAAGCGCAAGTCAGAAAAATCGCGTTTAAGACGCGGTGTTAACGTCATAGTGACGACACCTGGCCGTTTTCTGGACCACATCGAGAACACCACGTGCCTCAAACTGGACCAAATCAAATGGTTGGTCCTCGATGAAGCTGACCGACTTCTCGATGCCGGTTTTCAAGCTTCTATCCTCCGAATCACTTCACAACTGAATAAACGCGCTGATGACGTCATCAGGACGATTCTTCTATCAGCCACTCTCACTAAAGGAGTCGAGAAGTTGATTGAGTTGAACCTTCGTGATCCCATCCGTGTTGACGTCATCACTTCCGCTGTTTCCATGCCAACCATCGATTCATCAACTGGTCTAATTGTTGATCAAATCTCGTTTCCATCGCAACTACATCAATACGTTGTCATGGTTCCCACCAAGCTACGACTTCTCACTCTCATCTCATTCGTCAAAAGTCACTGCGTCATCGCTTCATCGAAGCATCGCGTCATCGTCTTTCTCTCATGTCGCGATTCCGTCGCGTTTCATCATCGACTATTTGTTGACGTCATCAAGCCGCTCATCAAATGTGATGACGTCACCATACTGCCACTTCACGGCGGTATGGATCAAAACCAGCGAAACGGAACGATCACGTCATTCACCAACGCCACCGGTTCCGCTCTGTTGCTTTGTACAGACGTCGCGGCGCGCGGTCTCGATTTGCCGCAAGTTGATTGGGTCATCCAATACACCTCCCCCGGAAATCCGGTCGATTATATTCATCGCGTAGGTAGAACAGCGCGTGCTGGTCTAAAAGGTGACGTCATCATCGCTGTTGTGACGTCATCACTCGACTAAATTACGCGTTTCTACGAAGGAAGCGCGCTGTTGTTCCTGACACCCGCCGAGAAGGATTACGTCACGATCTTGAACGGATTCAAAATTGAAGTTGAAGAAATGAAAAGTGAAGAAATGATGAAAGATCTTGTTGAGAACGCGCGCGCTTCTAATCATCTTCTCAGGTGTGTGTATGACGTCATCAGCTGAGTATGTGACGTCATCAGTTTGTTTGCAGAATTCAATTGGGCAAGGAGCGCGCGGCTGAAATCCATCGCGCTATGGAAGAGCAAGTGAAGAGCAACCGGAAGCTGCTGGAGTTGTCCACTTCCGCTTTTCTTTCATTCGTCAAATCTTACGCGACGTTTCCGGTTTCCTTGAAAAAGATCTTTCATGTCAAAAATCTGCATCTAGGACACGTTGCTAAGAGCTTCGTGCTGCAGGTAGGTTGCTAGGCAACATTGTGGTTGTCATGACAACGATATCGTGAATAGGAGGCGCCTACTGCGATGGTATCGAACTTGAAAAGGTGTTTGGGAGAAACGCAAGTGAAATCACTGAAGCGGAACATGATAAAGATGAAGAAGCAAAGTGAAGAGCCAATCAAGAAGAAGAGAAGACATCATCTTGCATCCAAATTTGATCTTTCATCTGAATTTAGCAGTGGTATTAAATGGAAGTGACGTCACCCGCTTTCGCTCTAATAAATATATTTTGACGTCATCGACATAAAACGCGATTTTTCGGCAACTTTGTTTATTGGCAAATTTCCAGTCGCCGCTAGCCGGCGCTGTTGAGTAAACACAAATCAACGAACATCACAATTTGAGTTTATCTGAAATGGCCGTGAACCTAAAAGCACTACGAAGAAAAAGAAAGAAGAAAAAAGTACGAATGGTCGGCGTGACGTCATAAATACTCTAACGCGTCACCACATGACGTCACTTCTTCGGCGGCGTTTTGCTCTTCTTGCTCAGTGACGTCATTGCCGCGTTGAGTGACGTCAGATGTTGCTGCGGGCTTGTCATCCGCTCACGTGATGTTTTGGAACTTTGCGTCACCGGAACCAGCGTGTTCGGTGACTTTGCATGCATCCGGTTCCTGCTAGTCCCTTCCTGTGGTTTGGGAGTTTTTCGCGATGACGTCACCTGAAGCGACTGTAAAGATGATTTTGTTGAAAGTGGAGTGGGAAGAGAGATCAAGAAACCCGTTTGTGACGTGGTGGTTGCTGTTTCGATGACGATGCTTCTTCTTTCGTTGTTCTTGTTTCACTCTGATGACGTCATCGATTAGACTGACATCTAGTGGTGACTTTTTCAACTTACTGTTTCTTTTTTTGGCTCATCTTCTCTGTTAGAGTTCTCTTCTTCATCGGAGGAGATCTGGCTGTCTAATGAGGGTCTTCTGGTGTTAAAATCCTTCATCAAAGTCAACACATTCGGAGTTGCTTTGATATCATTGTGTCCCAAGATCCAGGGATGATTAGAAGCTTCAGAAGCTGTTAATCTATAAGCAGGATCAACAACCAGCAAGTTGCTGATAAAATCCTTTGCTGTGGATGTCAGAAAGTCAGTTGTCATGTCAACTGGTCACCAATTACCGACCTGCTGATGAAATGTTGGTCCATTTGACAGATGAGAAGTCCACTGACCCCTTTTTGATGATTTCGTACAACTTCTCTTCCTTGTCAGCGACAAATGGGAAGTTTTTGGTGAGAAGAGCAAACACTATCACTCCTGTGCTCCAAATATCACATTGTTGAGTGTAATCGTGGTTTTGAATGACCTCTGGTGCCATATACACCGGTGTCCCACAAGTAGTTTGTAACATGGCATCTCTACCAAGACCTTTGACCACTGATAAACCAAAATCTGTCAGCTGAAACTTAGAAGATCAGATGAAGAGTAAAAGAGTTGATCTATAGATTACTTTGATATCAAACAGAGGGTTTTCGACATCACCAGATTCTTTAGCTACTAAAATGTTGTCTAATTTTAAATCACGATGAACAATTCCTGTAATTAAATGTCATCAAAATTTATTAAGATCAAAAATAGATTGACCATTTCGATGTAAATAGACGATGGCATTGATGAGACATTTTGTGATGTGGCGGGTAGTTGTTTCAGTAAAAGGACCTCTGTTTTCAAGCAAAGATTTTAATTCACCAAATTTACATAAATCCATCACCAAATACATATTCTGCATTTTGCTTCAGATTAATATAAGATGAAATTTTAGGGAATTAAAACCTTTGGCGTTTCAATAACTTCATTTAGTTGAATAATATTTGGATGAAAAACCCTTCTTAAAATTCCAACTTCACGTTCAAGTAACAAAATTGTTGTTTTTCCAGTCTGAAAATGAAACTCATAAAAAAGTCCGCTCTTAAAAATTCCATTTTAGCTTTCACTTTTTCTTTGTTTATTCGTTTAACTGCCCATGTTTTACCAGTAGATTTATGAGTGGCTGCAATAACTGTTCCAAAACTTCCTTCACCCAACTTTTCTCCAAACCTGTTGACATTTTATTGAAAATATCTTGAAAAGTATGAAAAGAAACAAACAAATAAATTTCTTCAACCACCGAACAATCATCAACTCTTCTGTGAGGTGGTTTTTCATGATGTTCAATTGTAGGTAGATTAGATTGACGCCGATTAGACATCTCATCAAGATCTGTAAAATTATCAAAATTTCATTCAGTAATCAGATGACTGAAGTGTAACATTTGCAAACTTTTCAATCAAATTGTAACATACAAGTATCTACTTAACTAGATAGTTAGTTTGCCACTAATGTGGAGTATTTGAAACTTTATAATCAGCAAAAGATGGAGTTTTTAAAATAAACTAAGTTTTCTTTCATTTGATTTTATTTACTTTCAACATCAATAATATAAAAAGGTTTTAAAACTCACCAATTTCTTATAAAGTCAAGTAAAATGTTTTTCAAATAGTTCTACAAAACTATAAAACATTTTATTTATCTAAACTAAAATAATTTCTGTGAATAGATGAGATTAAAATCAAGATTATTTTTAAACACAAATTAAGATTCTATTCTAACATTCTAATCCATAAATAAAGCTTTAAACATAGAAAATAAATTGGATAACTTTTGGTAAAACTAATCATTGTAAAGTCAATAAATTAATGAACTAATTAATTTTTAAATGATTAATTAATTAGAATATTTGAAATTTTGTTGCTAACAAATTTAATCAACAAATTTTAACTTTGAATTTTGATTTACATTTTTTAATTACAAAAATAACAATCATCGCGAAGAAAATTATTTAAACGCTTTAGTTTGGCACCAAATACAAACACTATTTTTAATTTAGGAAACTATACACATAAAATAAAACAGAAACTCAATAAATTAATTTACAACAAATTTATAATTACTTTACAAAATATGCTTAATGAAAAAGTGAACTTCACTAGAAAATTATTAAGTGCACATTTAGTTTTGTATTTTATATATCAACAGCAAGGGAACAAAAGTAAAGAAAAACTGACATATTTATAAAGAAATGAATTTTTGATTAAAAAAATCGATATTAGCTGCAAACAATAAATTAGTAAATTGAGTTCTGGAAATTTTAAAACAGCTAGATTTAAACCACAGCTTGCCAAAAATCACTTATGTTGTTACTTAAATTTTTTTATAGACATTTTTAATCAAACCGCTTTCAAAGATGTTTTTTATAAGCTGACCAAATATTTTTCAAAATACTACAAAAATATTAAAAATAAGGCTGACACTTTATTGATTATTTAATAATAATAATAAACTAATTTCCTTGATTCGTACTATTTAAAGCAATCGTGTAAAATTAAAAAATGCTAACATAGTGTGTTAAAAAATAAAGATTAAATAAATTTATAAAACATTTATTCAAATTTTACAAGTAATGTTTAAAATATTATGCATCTAATTTTTTTAATTACTCTGAAAAACTAACCTTATATTTATCATCAAGCTTATAAGGCTATATGACTCCGTGTATAAAAGTAAATATTAGAATTATGTTAATATTACAGGTGTAATAAACATCAGTTATATAACTTAGCAAAATTTTCACCAAAGTTTAGATCTGTTAAAAGAAGAAATGTATACAAACGTCCTTAACCAATGAAGTAGTATACCTATTTTTAACATAATTGTTACTTTAAATAATATACTAGATAAAATATTTTGAGGCTGGGTTATGAAATGAAAAAAATTAGCAGTTATTTAATTGTATATATGCTACTAGTACTCTAATTAAAAATCGATAAAAAATTTATCATGTAGCATACGCATTTTATATATATTTTACTAAATTTATTTCTATTTTTCATTAAAAAACTGATGTTAAAAAGTATTTATTTCATATTATGATACAGAAACCATTCAATAAAAAGTTTCAAACAGCTTAGCTTAGTTTAATGTAAAAAAATGTTGTCAAGCTAGATTCATTTAAAATATGTCGGTAAGGATTAAACCAAAAGCATTATACTATTTTAGGTTGTTTTACTTTAGACTATAAAAAAGGCTAGATAAAAATAGCAAAGATAAAGTCTTTCAGTAGCTTTTTGAACATTGTTTTTAATGCTTTCTTCTTGATGATATTGTATTGTCGCTGTTTTGTGAAAGTTTCCAAGAGACAATATGAATGTGTTCAAAACACACTAAGTAATAGATTATTTATGAAATGTAATTTTTGAACTTATGATTTGTAGTCAGTCTGTTATAGCGAAGTAAAAGTCAAGACAGAAGAAATGGCTCTTAAAGATTGAAGAAAATTATAAAAATATTATTTTAAAACCGAAAGGAAAATAACTTAAAATCTTTCAAATAAATTTAATGGTGAATTTTAATAGCAATTTGATTTGCTTATCTTGTTATATGAGGAAAACTTTCATTGCATATCTGTTCGAAGTCCTGCTTTTGAACTAAATCTCAACTTGATCAATTTTACAGTTTAGAATGTAAAACTTTGCTATATTGCCTATCTTTGGTTGTCGAAGGAAATTGTTTTCTTTTCGTTTGTAGCCGAGAACTTAGAGCTTTGAAACTAGTCCTAGTTTTAAAAACAATACTTTTACACAGGACAGTTTTTTATTTTTTATTTTTGCTGTACTCTAAACGCCAAGGCTTTTTAGACGAGTAAAACTATTCTTTTTTGATCAAGTTTTATCTAATATGTTGATTGTAATTTATTAAAATGTTTTTTTAATCTAATTACAACACTAATATCGTACTGATAGCCAAATATTTCATTTAAAGAAAATATAAATTAAAATTTTAGAACTCTCTATTCTTTTAAATACTTATTTAGAAATTTAATAATTCGATATATATAACTATTTAATTGCATAATATTTTCAATTATTATCATTCTATAATATTCAAACTATTGTTATTAGTAGCATTACAAATAAAAATAAGGATGTTAAACAAATACTTTTACAAAACTTGATGACCAAAAACTTTTTGTTTATAGTGAACGTATTTGTTATGACTATTTTAATGGTCTGTTTCGTGTCATTTAATTTTCGAATGTTGAGTCTCAAATTTTCGTTTGTCATCGAGAAAATTATTATTTTAGTGTTTTATTATTTATAAATTATTCGTTTGTAGCTATCATGAAGATATTTAATTTATATTTTATGGAGTTTATATAAAAATTAATTCAACAAAACATATTTCATCAGTTTAAATTTATAAGATGTTTTAATAAATATATTATTGGCTAATTGTTCATATTAAAAATTTCATTTAAATTATTAGAGTTCATTTCATATATTCGAATTACTTTGATATTATTAGGATTTTGTTAATTTGTTTTTTAACTTTTTTATAAGTCTTCAATGAAAAAATGTTTTCTTGATAAATAGAAGTCGTTTAAAAACAATAATAAAACAATAACAAATAAAATAAATAAAATTAAAAGTTTGTTTTTTTATTATAATATACCTTTGAAAAATTCTTCAAATATATTTAAAAATAATTTTTAATAATATTTTTGTAGAGTTTTTTAAAGTTTATAAATCTATAAGAATATTAATTGAAATAAAAACTAATTCTACAAATTATTCATGCTTTTTATAATTATGAGATTTTAATTATTTCAGCTATTTAAATTTTTAAATTATAGAAAATTAAAACTCAAAAAATTAAATCTGTTATAAAAAATAATTTTAAAGAAACTAAATTTTTACAGAAATATGAATTTAAAAATTATTCTTTCAATTCTGCTTTTGTTCTTTGGAGTATTAGTAAATGGAAAAACTAAACAGGTACCTTGTTACTTCAATACTTGTCAGTTTTATTCATATTTTTATTTTAAAGGATATTTTGAATTCTAAAGTCACCCAGATGACGGATTGGACCAGGAATAGAGCTGTCATCAAATTATCTTCAGCTAAGTTTATGACTTATGTAAAGTATGTCCAACAAAAGAAAGTTTCTTTCAATTAATCATTGATTTTTTTCAGAAATAAACCCAGAAATTATTCAGTAATTATCATGTTTACTGCATTAAATCCTCAAAGAAGATGTAGTATTTGTCATGAAGCTAATGATGAATATAACATTCTTGCAAACTCATATAGACATTCATCATCTTATTCCAATAAGCTCTTCTTTGCTCTTTTGGATTATGATGACGGCCAAGAAGCTTTTCAATCTGTTAGTATCAAATATTTTGTTGTATCTACAACAAGTTTGAAATTATGAAATGTTTCAGCTTGGACTCAGTTCTGCTCCATCATTTATTCACTTCCCGGCAAAAGGGAAGAGGAAATCAGTTGATACTTATGATATTCAACGGCAAGGTTTTGTTAGTGAGTCGTTAGCTAAATGGGTTTCAGATCGAACTGGGGTTACGGTAAAGTTACAAATCAACTTCTATTTTCAATTCAATTAATCAACTAATTTCTAGATTCGAGTAATAAGACCACCAAACTACACGAGCTCTGTGGTCGCTTTTTTGACTTTATGTATGATTGCAAGCTTTCTGTACCTCCGTAGGAACAGTTTAGAATTTCTACAAAGCAAATCACTTTGGGGAGGAATCTGTATTGTAAGTTCAAATTGATTAAAGAAGTTCATCTCGAAGATATCTTGATTTCAGTTCACAATCTTGGTGATGATTTCTGGGCAAATGTGGAACCATATCCGAGGTCCTCCAGTCTTCCATAGAAACCATCATGGTGTGATCAGCTACATCCACAATCACAACCAATCACAATTAATCGCTGAGACCTACATCATCATGTTCATCTACGGAGCAATCACTGTCGCCTTCATTGTTCTCAATGATGCTTTTGAATCGAAACTGGATGCTACTAAAAGAAAAAGTTGGTTTTGAGGTTCAACTTTCAGATGTTAACTTGATTTATGTCTTCAGCGATGGCTATTGGAGGTTTGGTGATGGTGGTGTTCTTTTTCAGTCTTCTTCTTTCTATATTTAGACGAAAGTACGGTGGATACCCTTACACATTCCTCTTCCGTTAGAACTTATTTGATGTTGCAACTTATTTTAGAATAATTTAAATTAAAGAGATTTCATAAAAATTTGCTGAAGATGGTTTAATTATTCAGTTTTTAAATATATTTTTCATTCAGTTTTCATTAAAATATCGATAAATTTCTCTCTTTTTTTTGAGTAATAATAAAATTTCTCTTATTTTCATTCAAATTTTGTGAATTTTATTAAATTGCTACGAATGTTGGAAGGTTTATTTGTGAGGATTTAAAACTAATTCAGCAGAAATCTTCTAATTTTCAAATAAATTTGAATCTATTTGATAGGAATCCGATAAATTAGTTTTGAAGTTGTCGTCAGAAACAGTTTCTAATTAATAAGAATGAAAAATGATTTTATTCAAATTTACTTTTATATAAGATTCGTACAAAAGATTTTTGTTTTAATTTTATAATAATTCGTTTTTAAACTGAAATATTCTGAAATCTCAAAATACCTGAAATAAATAAAACTGAATTTTGTTCACAAAAAAGTTAAATAATTTACAGCTGGTAAAATATTCGGTTAAAAAAACTCATTTTTAATAAATAAGACTTTATTCAAAAACTACTTCATCTAACTTACTGAAAAAATTTATCAAATAATTTCTAAACTACTAAATATTGGAAAATAGACAAACTGAACATCATTAAAAGGTAGAGAGAGATTTTCATCAAGAATCTTTGAAACAATTTGTTGACTTGTTCTTATCTGATTTGTTTATGAAAGTTACAATAGTAATAGTGGTAGTAACTGTTATCCATTTGTCAAAACTTTGTTTCAAAAATGATTTTTCAAATATCAAATCATCTAACTTGTAAGTTTTAGTTTTTAAGAGTTTAACTTAAAAGCAATTAATATATTTCAGAAGTCTATTTCATGTGACGAATACCACCAAAGGCGAGAGACTTTCAGGCCCATACAACACTCTATTCCCTGCATCAAATGATGGGGCGCCATCTCTAGGGCCACTGTACTTTTTAGAGCTAAGTTGCTTAGCATCAGAATCTACTTTCACAAGATACAAACTTTGTTGAGTCGGTCTTGTTTCTAAGATTTCCCAAAATTGTATCAATCGGCAAACTCTCATCTGACTGTAGAAACAGAAGCACTCTAAAAAAGTTTAAAACCCTCGTTGAAGCAGAAGTTGTCCAAGAATAAGGTCCTAAAACCCAAGTTGAAACATTCTCAACTTACAGTAGATTCTATCAACACTTTTATGAGCGAAGACTAGATCTGACTCTGCAGACACAAAAGAAGGAAGATAAGGGGTCCTCTTTAATCCGGCAATTTCATTTATAGCACCCCTTTGAAAAGGGGGCGGAGTCTACCTTTTGCATACTGGCTTGTCAGGGGCCGAAAGGTCTCAACATTACAGTGATCAATCTTAAGACTCCTTTTTCATTTAATTTGCATCTTTTCATCTTCGGACACCGATAAATATTAACTTCTAAGTGCCTCAAATAACCTTAAGATGTTGATTGGTTTGTAAACAACACCAATTCGTAAATACAAGATAGAAGATATCAATTGCATCTCTATTAAACATAAAATGTGTCTTCTGCGTATCTTCTAATCACAAACGAACCTTTCATACTCTCCTTGTGTTACTCTTCCCTTGAAAATCGGACCTCGTTTGTATTTCTACTAACTGAAGCACTTTGGACCACCAGAGAAACGCTTTTTTGGTTCTATTATGAGGAGTTTTTACAAGTCAAGGTGCTAATTCGATATTAACTGAAATTTGATTCACAAAAAGCTTTTCAAACGCTGCTATCATACGATGACGTCAGCAAACTTGATGACGTCACAAAGTTTTTTTATTCATTTTTAATTGAAAATTTTCTCCGATTACAAAATAGAAACTTGAAAGCTCCAACAACGTCATGATGACGTCATCAGTACTCTTCAAACTCATCTTCAAGACTTTGTGACGAAGCAGCCACCTCTTCATAATCGTGTTCTAAAACCGCGAGATCATCGCGTGCTTCTGAAAACTCTCCTTCTTCCATTCCTTCGCCGACGAACCTGTAACGTCATCATCAAGGAAACATCGCGAACAAATAAATGACGTCATCAACATACCAATGCACAAAAGCTCTTTTACGAAACATCAAATCGAATTTTTCATCGAGGCGTTGCCATGCTGACGCAATAGCGGTTGTGTTGCTAAGCATACAAACAGCTCGACGAACCGCCGTCAAGTCACCTCCAGGAACAACTGTAGGAGCCTGATTGTTGATGCCCACTTTGAACCCAGTTGGACACCAGTCCACAAACTGTAATGACGTCATACAACGTCACTGAGTGATGTACGAGTCTTTAACTTACTTCTACGTTACGGCGTGTCTTAATGGTTGCTATGGCAGCATTGACGTCCTTAGGAACCACATCGCCTCGATACAACATACAACAAGCCATGTACTTGCCCTGCCGCGGGTCACATTTGACCAGCTGGTTATGGGGCTCAAAACATGCGTTGGTGATCTCTGAGACATCCAGTTGTGAATGAAGAGTCTTCTCTTTCGATAAAAATGGGGAATAAGTTGTTAAAGGAAAATGAATCCGTGGAAAAGGAACCAAGTTTGTTTGAAACTCTAAAAAAAAAGATTATAAATTGTAAAAAAAAAAGACTCTAGCTGGATTCGAACTCTAACCATTCAAATCAACATTAAGTTCTCCTTGAAATCGAAGTGAAGTTGTAATAGATGAAACAACTTGACCAATTAATCGATTCAAATTTCCATAAGAGGGGAATCCCACATCTAGATTTCGACGACAAATGTCATAAATTGCTTCATTATCGACCATAAAAGCAACATCAGTATGTTCTAACATAGTGTGAGTACACAGAACTGAGTTGTAAGGTTCCACAACTGATGTAGAAATCTGTAAGCGATGACGTCATCATCAACACAGAAGTGATGACGTATATGCTGACCCTAGGTGCAGGGTACACCACAAACTCCAATTTGGACTTCTTCCCAAACTCAGCTGAAATCCGTTCCATCAATAAAGATGAAAATCCTGATCCTGTTCCTCCTCCGAAGGAGTGAAAGAGAATAAATCCCTGAAGTCCTTCACATCTTTCCACTAGATGTCGGGTTTGATCCATCACTTCTTCTACTAGATCGCGTCCTGCAATCATGATACTGATGACGTATTTACGCTCACTGATGACGTCACACTCACCGACGGTGTAGTGACCGCGCGCGTAATTGTTCGCAGCGTCTTCTTTGCCACTAATCAGTTGTTGAGGATGAAAGAGACTATGGTACTTCCCCGTTCGCGTCGCGTCTACATCAAAACACGACGATGACGTAATTTGATGACGTCACAATCACTCACCGATCACTGAAGGTTCGAGATCGACGAAAATGGCGCGAGGCACAAATTTGCCGCTTCGCGTGTCGCTGAAGAACGTCGAGAAGGAGTGCTCTTCTTCGGGAGTCTTCTCCAAACGACCGTCCGGATTGATCCCGTGTTCGAGGCAGTACAGCTCCCAGCATGAGTCCCCGATTTGGACCCCAGCTTGTCCCACATGAAGAGAGATGATCTCGCGCTAGATGTAACACAAGTGAGTGATGACGTCATAATACGCGCGCGTTGTAACATTGTGCCCAGATGTTGGTGGTGACCCCGGAGAAATGGGACGTAAGTGACCCGAAAATCGACTGGTGACGTCACGCTCGCTCGATTGGTCCGTTTGTTGATGATTGATGAGGTTCATGATAACCGTGGGTCGGTGATTGAGGCCATTGTGGCTAGGACATTGAGACAGGTGACTAGTTGGGACAAGTGGTCAGTTTGTGAACTGTTTTTTTTGTAGGACGATTTCGCTAAATTGGTTTGATTCCTTTTTAAGGATCCAAAGAAGATATTTGAGATTTTTCCTGAAGTCTTTTTTAACTGATGATGATTTTAGAGTTTGAATGTCTAAAGACTGATTTAAGGTTTTTGTTGAACTTTTTAAAGATTTTTAAACGAAGTTTTTTGTTTGTTTATATTTAGTAAACTAACTTAAATTAAAAGTTTTTTTTTACAATTTTCTTCAGTTTTTTGATAGAAATATTTTTGAGAAATTTTGAATATTCAAGTTACAAGTGAAAAAACAAAACAAAAGAATTAAGTTTGAAAAATGATTTCTTATTTTTAAATGTTTGTTGACGGTCTTATGAATTTATCTTTAAGTTTCACTTCTTTATGCACTTTAAACATCAGACCAAAGTTCAGAAAGTTTTAAACGAAAATAGAATTTTGCAGAAAATTATAAACCTCCAGAAAAATAATTTTAATTCAGATTTTCTCGTATATCAGAAATAAAATAAAAATACAGAATCTAGCTGAATTTTAAATGACAAAATTGTAAAACCAAAAAATATACAAATTAAAACCATGGAAAGCTAAACAATTTTCACTTCTAAAAACCAACCACATGACGTCATCAGTTCGTGACTTGCAACGTAACTGTGATATCATAATTTGATATAAAATTTAGTTTGTATATCGTCATAAGTGAACGATTGTAATAAGATATTTAGCGGTCGTGACGTCATGTCGACGTAGGCGGAAGATCCTTATCGGAAGTGGAAGTTAAAACGCAAAATAATAAAAACAAAACTTTGTAAAAAAACGTAATTAAGAAAATTGACTTACAAGCCTCAGAATGTAAACTATTTTGTTAATTTTGCGAATGAAGTTTTAATTGTAAATTACTAAAGCTTAAAAATTCTTGAACATAAAAAAAATAAAAGCTCATTGAGATTAAAAAGGTAATTTCTGATTTGCAATTCGAAAGTAGTCTTTGAATCGCATTTAAAAAACTCATATCAAAACATTTCCTATCAAATCAATAAATAAATAAAAATATGAAATAATTTTACCATTTTCTCTGCTTCTTTGTTATGTTGAAGTTATGAAGAAATTGTAAAATGATTTTTTTAGTTTTACTTTTTAAAGTAAAAAAATTATTTTGTCGACTAAACAGCGCCACCCCGTGCCGAAAACAATTATTATTTTAATTATTATTTATGAGTAAATAAAAAGCAAGATAACACCAGATTCGTTCAACAGCTGAGAACCAAATAAATAAAAATTGTTTTAAAAGATCTTAATTAAACCTTTTTATCATTTAAAACTAACAATTTCTCTATCTACTTGCTGTGGATGTTAGTTTTAAGTATTTTCTGTTTACAAAACTCAACTTCAAATTGACCCTGAAATAAAAACAAATTTTTTTCTAAACTGAAGTTTATTTAACAAGAAGTTTATCGAAATTAACTAAAAAATCTAAAAAAAAATCAATTTTTATTTAAAGTAAATTGATTCAAGGAAATTCATTCTGAATTTGTAAATTTTATTCTTGTTTTTAATGACTTTAAAGTAATTGGGGAAAATGTTTCTTCTTTTGCTACAACTCGTATCTCATTTGCTAGCTAGCAATCATTAGAAAAGCTCTTTTACATAAATCATTTTGTATTTAAAGAAAATCCAACCAGTGACGTCATCAACTTCATCATAACTCGAGAACGATAAAAACTAAACAGTTGGGGATTCCCCGCCAACTTGAACATGCAAACTGAAAAAGATGAAATAAGAAAAAAAAGGAGAAGATAAGTTCGATGCATGCAAATCGAGACGACACCGAAGCAGTGACGTAAGAAATCCAAGTGACGACACAAAAGAGATCCAGATACACAGAAAACGGTACAAAAACTTTGGTTAAAACGAAAAAAAAAATTGTTTCTTTAAATTATTGCACAAAAGAGCTACGTTGTGGTTGCCACGGTGACGATGACGTCACTCTGAGTGTGGTTCATTGACGAGAGTGCTGTAGGGCGAACGTTGTTGAACTTGAAGAGGTATTCTGGGGCGTTGTAACTTTTCAGGGCGTTTCGACTGAGTGTATCCGTTGTATTGATCCGATTTGAGAAATCGCGCGTAGGAGTCCGTCTTCATCAAGTTGTAAATGTGATCTTGCGCCTCTTCAAAACAATATCGATCCGCGTTCTTCATCCTCTTTAAAACATTCTCTTTGATCTTTGAATCGATGTTAATTGCGGTTCGAGTTACTCCTGGATCAAATTCGTCAAAATCTTCATTTTCTTTGATGAGTTTTGATGCAGCGTTGATCGGATTTGCTCCTTCATCATTCATATAACTCAGATAAATCTCATTGATAAATTTCTGGACATCTTTTGCGGGTCGACACTTAAGTTGTTTGCAAGCTAACCAGAAATCCAAGTTCTCTGCTGAAAACTCCTTCTCCAGAAACTTACGGAATTCTTCTCTACCTCTAGAATCTTTCAAAAGCTCCCCAAACGAGAACTTCCATTGAAGAGCGCGATAGTACGAGATCTCACGATCTTTATCATCCACCCACTGATCCTCATCATTTTCAAACCAAGGATTAACAGCCTCACCTGGAGTAGGTTGAAGCGGATCAAATGGAAGATTTTGTAAGACATAGTTGTTGATACTGTCACAAACTTTGGACATTTTCAAGCAGTGACGATTCAACTGTGACCTAACGCTACTAATCTCGCGTTGAAGAGCTTCTGAACTGAGATTACTGACATTGGAAGCAACTTGGATGTTAGGAGCATTTTTTCGAGGCGAAGAATTGTAAACTGTCTTCTTTTGGCGATCATTGTAATAAGTCTTCTTGATGTCCACCTCTGTGGTGTTGACACAGGCAGGGACTGGTCTGTGGACGTCCCAGAAAGCACGTTCTTGACTATCAGACACTTTTCGGTCGTTTTTATCGCGTTTTCGATCGCGTTTCGCTTCCTGTTCGGCTCTCGCGTAAATCGCTTCCCAAGACTTTGAAAAAGTTCTTTGTAAACGAGCCAAGTTTTCAGCTTCGTAGTCAGCTAACTCTAATCGGGCTTTGTTCTGCATGGTCCGTTTGCACAAGTAGACGGCATATTCAGTGTTGTCCGGCTCCCAGCCCTTTGATGGCCAATATTCGGGGGTTTGGAAGCGATAAAAAGATCCATCATTCTTCAAAGTGATCACATGATCATCTATAGGAAAAAAGTACCCATGGGCGGCAATAAGTGACCCAATATGGACAGCTTCTTGGTCACTAATGTCCAGGTTGTTTGCCAGCCAGTGGATCATGTCTTCTCCACTAAAAACATTTGGAATCTTTGTCAAGATACTCTTTACTGTTTTGATTGGGACACCAGATCCACCTTTTGCTTCCATTTTTTTCATGATCTGTTCCATCTTTTTAAACAAGATTGCCTTTGGAGGATCTTTAAATGCCATTTTGGTAGAAGGGGCTAATAAACTGTTATCATCATTAAATTTTTTTGACATTTTCAATCTTTTCTTTATATTCTAATTTTATTTATCTCCATCTGTAGATAATCAAAACATCATCAAAAAAATTAAAAATAAGAATGTAGAATTTATATTAAAAAAAAGTTTGATCAAATTTCTACTAAAACTTCAGCTTTTGATTATAGTTTGCACAAAAAATTAAATTTTATATTTGAAAAGTCAGAAATAATTATTCTTAAATTAGTGAAGTTTAGAATAAAAAGAAAAAAAATCTTCTAAATTTAAGAGAAATAACTTCAAAGTATTTTTATAAAAGTTTTATAAATAATTAATTTAATTTAAGATTAGTATAAACTTTAAAACTGATTAAAAGTATACTGAAATGACAATATTATTATTATTAAAATTAAGTTTACAAAAAGTATTTATTTTAACTAACTATAGTAAGAATTAAAAAACTTTAAATATTAAATCTTTTAGTTTAAAAATAATAAAAAATAGTTAAATAATAAAATAGTAATAATTGTAATTACTCATCAAATGTTAATAAATCTAACAAAATTTAAAGTTATTTATTAACTAATAATATTAAGGTAAAATTTCAGTTAAAATTCTAAACAAAAAATGTTAGATTCTTAATCAAAACAAATACTTATCTGCAGATAATAATAAAAACAAATGTAAAGTTGTCAATAGTAACAAGTTTTATTTTTAAAGTTACTAAACAACAATTATCTTGTCACAACTAATTTTTACCATTTTCAAATATGCAAAATTTAGATATTTTAATGAAATTTAAATATTTTATTCAAGTAATTTACTTAATATACCTTCGCATTTATTGAAATAAATAAATACAAAACCTAAACTTAATTTTTAAATAATAACGAAATTGGTTGGCTTATTTTCGAAGGTTTTTAAAGGAAATCTTCAGACCAATTATCGATGCAAGCAATTGTGAGAAATTAAAAATGTTTATAAAATGTGTAAGCTATCGCCCTCAGCTTTTTGAACCCTTTCTCAATAGGCAATAAATTATAAAATGGTGAAAACACAATCAGTTTTTGTAGCCATTTAAGAGTTTGAAGGGCGTGACAGTGATGAAAACAGGGTTTCCTATTATAAAAATACAAATAAGTTTCTTCTACGTAAAAAACAAAGTATAATACTGAAATATAAATAATAGGGTTTTTAGTATTCTGTAACAAAAATATTTATCTAAATGTAGAAGAAATGAAAGTCTGTAGGGTTTATTTTTTTCTGAACTGGATTTCTAGCAAACTAGAATAATTGAATCAAAATTTGATGTTTTCATTACTTTTTTAATACCTAATAATAAAATTATCATTTATTTAATGATTTAAGCTTCTTAAAAGTAAAAACATTTTTTGATTACAATAATTTTGGAACTCATTAAAATAAAACCAAAAGTTTTAGAAAAGTTTAGATTTTAGTTTAAAAACCTTTTTTATAACTTTTTTAACCAAAAATATATTTTTTGGTTATTTATAACACAATTATGACAAATGTTTTTATTAAAATAACCAATTGGTCAGTTTTTTGAACTTTATTGTTTACAGATATTTGAAATATTTTTGCTTCAAGTAAATAAACAAAAATAAATAATTTATGAAAAATCTTCTAAAACAAAAAAAAACATTTCTGGTGTATTTGTAATGATAGAACAAAACCATTTGTAAATATTAATTAAGAAATAGATTATTGATTACAAATGGAAAGTTAAACTCAAAAAGAATCTTTCAAGCTTTCAGTACTGAAATTATATGATCAAATCTCTGGACTTGCTTCTTATCGTGCAAAAGACTCAGAAATTGATTCGATTTTACGAATCGCGCGTACGAATCCGTCTTCATCAACTTGTAGATGTGATCTTGCGCCTCTTCAAAACAATATCGATTCGGATTTTCCATTCTTTTTAAAACATTCTCTTTAATTTTGGAATCAATGTTAATAGCGGTTCTCGTTCGATCGAACGTCTCGAAGCTTTTTGGTTCATCGCATAGAAACTGATCTTTAATCTTAGCAACGAAACGCGGGATCTTTTCTCGTGGAATACTCTTCAACTTCTTACACGCGATCCAGAAATCCAAGTTTTCCGCCGAAAATTCTTTTTCAAGAAACTTTCTAAACTCGTCGCGACCATTTGGATCTTTCAAAAGATTCCCGAAAGATATCTTCCAGTGCAGCGCGCGCGGGAACGCGAACTCTTTCTCAGTGACGTAACAGAATGGATCGAATGGCATATTCTGCAGCACCTGGTTGTTCAGCGACTCGCTAATTCGCGAAGCTTTCCAACAATGACGTTTTATTCGAAAATCTAATCTGTCGATGTTATGCTTGAGTGAGTTCGCGTCGAGTCGAGCCTCGCTGTGATTGGTGCACGGCGGCGCTTGAATCTTCCCGCTGCTCGTCACCAGCATCTGCTTCTTCTTCCGGATATCCCACTCCATGACGTCAACACTTCCGGGTAAAGGTCGATAGACGTTCCAAAACGCGCGCTCATCGCAATCTTGAACTTTCCGGTTCGACTTCTTCAACTTTGCTTCCATCTCCAATTTGTGCTTCACTTCGGTCGTGATGCGTTTCCATGACGACGAGTACGTTTCTTCGAGAGTCTTCAGCTGGTGACCTTCGTGGTCGGTCAGTTCTGATCTCAATCTCGATTGTATGCTTCGACGATAGAGGTAGGTGGCGTACGCGAGATTATCGCTGTCATGGTAACGCATCGGCCAATAAAAAGACTTCTGGAAGCGATAAAAAGCGTTTCTATCGTTACGAACTCGAAAATTGTGATCTTCAATAGAGTAGATGTAACCATGAGCAGCGAGAAGTGACGCGAAGTGGACCGCTTCCTGCTCGTTGATATCTTGCTTCGCCATGATCCAATCGATCAGCTCTTCACCGGAAAAGACTTCAGTGATTCGCGTCAACATCGATTTCACGGTTCGCGGTTTCAGCTTCTCGCTTGAGCACTGCAGACGCCACATCAGCTGATCGATGTTTCGAAAAGTTATAGTTTTTGATTGGTCGACGTAAATCGTTGCTGATGACGTAGACGATGACGAGTTAGAGAGTGACAAAGATCTCATTGACGAAAGATCAGGCGTCGAACTATTGCCTTTTGATCGAATTATAGATAATGACGTCATAGTTACGTCATCAATCTGATTATTAAAAGTTTATTTGAGATTTGTTCTGAAATCAGAAATTTTCTAATTTAATGAAAAAATAGAAAAAAAAACTGAAAAAAAATGTTACTGAACTTTATTTAAAACCTTAAAATTGAGAAATAATTAATTTAAAAAATGTTTAAATAATAAATTAGTTCCCTAAAAAAGCTACTTCTTTTACGCTATAAAGCTTTATATTTTGTTCAAACATCAGAAAGTGTTGCTAATTGCTTGATGGTTTACTCATAACAAGAATGACGTTCAGATTACATAGTTAGTCGTTTTTATTTACTTCCTTAAGAAATATGGTTTAGGAAATTACAATTTCTTTAAGAAAACATCTTCGCCCAACGGTTTACTAGAATATCTTAGTCACGAAATAACCTGTATCTAACAACACCTGAATAATTCTACTTTAAAATGAACTTTTAAAAGAAAACATTTTCTAGTTCAGTACAAAAACTAAAAGCTTACTTAAATTTAAATTAAAACTTTAATTAATTCAAATTTAAATACAATTTATGAAAGAGGAAAGCCCTTATATGGGAAAGCATTTTCTATTTACAATTTTTAAATACATTTTATAGCTACTGAAGTTTTTAATGAGCAATATATAAAATAAAGTTATAAGTTTTGGAGAAAATTTACATTGAAACTATTTTGTATATTCAGGTTATCTATAGATAAAATAAAACTAGTTTAAATATTTAAATTTTAGATTATATTAGTAATTCTTTAGAAAACTAAGTTTATAGTAAATTTACTTTAATAGTTAATTATTCAAAACTCAAAAAAATAGCATGACTATATTATGAGGCAACACATTAAGTGAACTATTCATAAATAAATAAAAGCAAAAAAGATACAAAATACAAAACAAATTTTGTTGTATTTAATAATTCAGATTTACTGAAAACGGTTAATAAATGTAAGAAAAGTTTTGCAATTGTCTAAGCAAAACCATAACTAACTTTTTATTACAAAATACAATCTTCAAAAAATATAAAAATAAATAAAAAGAATGATATCATATATCTAAAATTAAAAAAATATTTAAGTTTAACTAAACAACTATTCTTAAATATTTATAACTTTAAAGTTAAATTTATAAAATTTAATTTCTTAAATGAGTTATAATCAGTTAGTCATGGTCTCAAAATTGAATACAGCTCTAAAGTTAATCTGTTGCCTTTATGTAGTTAGTTAGTACCTCAAGAAATATTCTAACAACTTCATAATTAGATTTACACAAACTTGAATCATACTTGGACCAACTATAGCATAAAAACTTGAGAATGTAGACCTGAATGACTAAGAATGTAAATGAATATATCTGATTCATAAAACTTAAAGTAAATATCCTCTAAGCAAAAACTGTTGTAGGTTATTAAGTGTAACATACTTTGTTTTCTAAACATAGTTTTTGGCAACAGTAAACACAACTAATAACCCCACTTCTACACTTTAATAATCACTATATGTAGCATTTACAAATGAATATTTTATTTTTTAACACAGAAGACATTATTACTTTTTCAACTATTAATTCACATGTTTAAACTCGCGCATTTTCGATTATGGCCAATTTGTAGGTACTTCCGTCAGCTTCTGGGCATCTTCAATACACTCTTCTGGTTGGTGATCATCAGTTGAGTGGAAAGACTTACTAAGTATTGGCTGAAGAAGATGAAGTTAGTTTCTTTTGACAAGAGATATTTAAAATAAGTAGAAATATTTGTAATAACTCACAGCTTCTTCAGCACTTTTCGATTGATACTTTCTTAAGATTACAATTAAAGGTGAATAGATAAACAAAATAGCTGCAAAAATGATCAATAACCAAGGAAAACTGATCTTAGTGAGTATAGCTCCGCCACTCAAAGGTCCTTTAAATAGACTTGAATAAAGAATTTCTTTTAAAAAAATTGTTTTTTTACCGATAACAAAAGAGAAGCACATCGCGATATCAGCGATCGCGTAAACGCTTCCATATACTGACATATGACGTTTATCAACTAAATGTCCCATGATTGGAAAGATGTTGTTGTCAACAAGAGCAACAGCTATTCCAATCAAAACTCCAGGCGGAAATAAAAGATAAAAACTGAAAAGATAATCAATTAAATGAACAAAATTCAATCTTGAAACAGATCCACCTTTTTGCTTGTGACATAAAAAAACAACCAACCGCGCCAACCAGATAACCAACGATGCAATTAAACCATCTCGGTAGGCGTTGAAGACACAGAGCAGTGAGATAAGTTGTTGCCAAGTAAGCGATACTTATAGGCAGGAAAGCGACTCCTGTTAGACATTTGTCATCAAAACAAGCAAGGAGTTGATTCAGACTAACCGAATTGCCACTTTGAAGCACACATCGATTCAATCATCCAAATAGGCATCCCGACTTCGATGATTGAGATCATAGTGTTAGCCACCATCAAGGTACAACTCGCTAATACTATATAAGGATCTCGTAATAGAGTTCCTAGTGAAGTTGGTGATGTCTCCTGCGCATCAAACTACAATCAAGCAAGATAAAAGCGCGCAAACGTCGCGAACCGCTGGTAGATGACGTATTTTCAGTTTTCGTGTAAACAATTGAATGATTGTTGTCATGACGACCAAACCACTTAAAGTGTAAAAAACTGCCGACTTTCCAACAAAAGTATAAATCACGCTGCCAAAAGTCGGTCCTACTAATCACGTGACGCAGTTAGAAAAGTGATGATGACGTCATATTCAAATCGACTCACACAAAACGCCCATCGCAAGGCCTCCAAGAGCTAATCCGAGCGCTCTTCCTCTTTCAGAGTCATCTGTGAATCTATCAGCCAGTAAAGCAATCCCTGAGGTGGATGAAAGCGAAGACCCAACCCCCTGAATAGATCTTGCCACAAAAAGCAACAGGTAGTTTTTTCCGGCGGCAAAAACTGCACGAAAATGGTCGTTTTCGGTTTGGCGCGTAGATTTTATACTGACGTATTGAAGAAGCAAACATGACGATGTAACCACAAAACATCGGCACATCAAAGCCGATTTTGTCCACTAGAGGGCCAACAAAGAGATTAGTCGCGACTTGAACAATGGGTTTCGAGGCAAAAAGAAGTCCCACGTAGAAATTTTCATCGTGAAGATACTCTACATCTTGATTACATCTTTTAGTTTGATTAAAAGATGTTTTGTTCGAATTCATATCTTCCAGTTTGTCTTCGTGCTTTTCATAGAAAAATTCAGGAAGTATAGAGGCTGTTGAAGAAAATCTGATTTAGATTTAAGTTTAGTTTAGACAGAAGTATACTGACTGACTGATGTTAGCATCATATTATCGATCATTAAAGTTAAATAGACGATGGCTATAATGTATTTGTCTGAACATTTCATCTTCTTTGATAACTCATGGATGAATCCTCACAAAACTCTTGATTTAAAAACCTTAATTTATGAATTATTGATAAACAAAAATATTTTCTTTAAAATTTTAATAAGATTTAAAGAAATCATTTTTATTCTTATATTTGTTGATTTTTCTGGCTTTTAAAAATCTAAAAATGATTTCTAAACTGATCAAATAAAACTTGTCTTCAATAATAAATTCATTAAAAGTTTATTTTCACTTTCACTGCTTCAAAATTGATCAATAACAGATAGAGGCTTTCAAAATTGTAATTCTGTTTCTGTCTTCACGTTACAATAACGACTAAATAAAACTACCTATACATGAGGGACTAAAGAAAAAATTCGATATTAATTCAGTTTAATCGAAAAATTTATCAATAAATTTCATTTAAAGAAATTTTTTTGAACATACAGACGTCAGAAAAAAATTATAATGAAAATTTTTCAAAATTTGATCAAGTTTTTTTTAATTTTAGCTTTTGTATTTTAAGTTAGATAAGTTTTAAATGTGAAATTTGAAAAAAGAAATTTGAATTTTTACTTTTATATCAAGTTATTAAAATATATTTCAGCTTCAAATTTCGTCTTTTATTTAATTTGTGGTGAAATTTGATCTAAACTCAATTCTTTAAAATTTCAAAGTCCTCAAAATAGTTCTCAGTTACAATATTTATTTCTTGAAAACGAACGTCAAAAAAAATCAATCAACTTTTTACAAGATTCAATCATGATAAAAATACTTTAAATATATCAGTTTTAAAGTTATCTAGGAAAACTGACATGAGAATATATCAAAATACTTTTGCTAAGAAATAGTTTCTTTAAAAAGTAGTCTTTTATATGAGACTAGTATTTAAGTCATTAAAAAGGATTTTATAAAATTATTTCAGAGTTTTCAAAGACATAATATAAAGTACAAAAAATTAAGATGATTTATTGATAATAAGAACAATAGGAAACGATGAATGAAATTATTCTAAAACAACATGTCTGATCAATTCAAAATTATGAATAGAAGTTTAAGGAAAAAGTTCTTTTGAATTTTGTAGCTGAGATAAAAGCTTTTTTTAAATAATGTTTATCACAACTTTAGTTCAATCGATTAATTATTAATGAGACAATTTGTCAAATTCATTTGGAAAATATTTCCATTAAAAATAAAATATAAAAACAACTTGATATAAATTGTTTGAATTTAGAATGACATTTCAAGCTTTTAGTGTAAACACTTTAGAAAATATTTGAACTTTTTGGTAGGTATAAAAGCAATTAAGTTTTGTTCACAATTGATTTTTTTGCAATTATAAAACATCTTTTGCAGCAATAATTTTATTTGAAAGTTATCTTAGACTACAAAAATGACAAATATTTTTAACGACAAACAAAACAGAACTTTAGAAGTCTGTAAAATGCGAACCTTCATCAGATTGTGTTTCATAAAAATTGAAATTGTAAGAATTACTTCTCAGACTTTTACTGCTAAAAATGTTCAAATTAATCCAATAATTGAGTAAAAGAGCCTCTAAAGGCCAAACAAAAATTCTTTACGTTTACCAGAAGGTCTCAATGACGTCATCAGTTACCTATAGAATGATTTTAGCTTATTTTACAAACTTACAAAAAATATTCAAGAAAAAATAGAAATTAATCATTTTGTAATTTCAACGTTATCAATTTTGTCAGTGAGTACAAAAAGTTCATTAAATATACCCCTCCTAGCACTGAGAACAAAAGCTGAGCGACTATGACGTCATAATCAGCTTCTTTGACGCGTTTACTAATCGCATCTGTGCAATCTTTGATGTGAGGCGCTGTTGCTTTACCAGATTTATCGCAAAAAATCACATAATTATTATCATTCTGAATCGCGTGACTTATTGTAATAATGAATAAAAATGAAATAAAAGATAAAATTGAGTTGTAAAGATTGGTTTTCTCTGAAGATTCTAGTTTAGTGAGGATCAGAAAAAATATAGATGAAGATGTAAAAAGAAGTAGAGATGAAAAGCAAAGAATAAAATCTTCTTTGATAACTTCAGCTTCTTTCCAATGTTTTGCTGAAATTAGAAAATTTCACTAAACAATTTTTCTATTTTATAAAAAAGTTTTGAAACTCGAATCAAATTTATTTAAATGTAACAGACTTACCTCTACCTATAAAAACTGAAGCTGTTGATAAAAAAGACAACAAAATTTCAATAATTTTAAACAAATTTCCTTTTATAAAAGTAAATCTATTACGAAAGATACTCATGTTGCCGTCAACTAGCAACCACTTAAATGAAATGACATATTCAACTCTCTTCAAACCAAAAAAATATTAAGCTACGTCATATCTGATCAGCTTATCGTTGGATTTAATTCTACTTTTCATAAGATAGATGAATAAATATTTCAGTTATTAAGTTTTAGTTATTTGAAATGAATTGAAAATATATATTTGTTTTAAAATTTTGTGAATATTTTTAGCTTGTGTCGTGATTAAGTTTTCAATCAATTTTTTTTTTTTGGAATTAAATCGAAATAAAAATTATGGATTTTAGAAAAATAACTTTTCAATTATTCTATAAATACATCAATTTTCAGTTTACATCACACCAGTTGGTTTTCTCAGCTCAAAAACTCATCGTTTTAAATTTATTCTTTTTACAACAATAATTCTTTATTCTCTTTCATTCAAAATCTTATTTTTTTCATTTTTATTTTTTAACATTTTGACTGATTCTACTAAATTATTCAAATAAATCTAACAATCATCTTCTAACTACACAACTTTGATATTTGTACTGACAGCTAATATCTCATCAGTCTGTTTAAACTTTCATGATTATAAAATCTTAAGAGATCAGACGGAAGTTTTCACCAAAACAAAAGCTTATTATTGACATGTGAAATTAAAAAACAAAAATTTTATTTGATATAGAAAGGTTGATGATGATTTACATTTTGCTGCAAACTGATTTGTTTCAAATCTAGAAGTTCTTGAAAAATAAACCAAAGTATTAGCTATCAGTAATATAAGATTAACCTTCTTATTAGATCAGAAGTGACGTCATATAATCGAGAAGCGATTACGTAAATGAAAATAATAAAATGGAAAAAGCAGCTTAATTGTTTTATTTCAGTTTTTATCGCTTAATCTTGAAAACCAAGTTTCCTAATGAATAATTACAAATCTGCTAAGGCTTTGGATTTGTAAGTGGAAGCAAGTTTAAGTTCAAACTTTTTTTATACCAAATATGCTGATATCAAATACTGATTCTGATCTACTCGGTCAGCAAAGCAATCTTCTCGAAGTGGACCTGTGGAAACCAGGTAAAGTTAGTGGTAAACTAGAAGAGCAAACAGAAGTTACAAAACCAGTTTACTTACAACTCTTCAAAATCACCAATCAGATGTCTTTTTGATTTTGAAAGTGGGTTTATTAAATACATTTTAAGGATTAAAAATTGGAATTTTCGATTTGAAATAAGCCTAAGAATAAACCTAAATTTATATAATCGATTTTTAGCAAACAAATGTTTCTATAAATCCTCAAATTTTCTGAGAAACTGATTTATATGTGATGAGGGGGTTGAGAGAGATCCAAAAATCGATAAATTCAGATTTTAATGACAATTTAGAAAAAGATTTAAAAAAAGAATAAATTTTCTCAGGAAGTGATGAGGATCAGAAAGTGATGAGGATCATGAAATGATGAGGATCAGGAAGTGATGAGGATCAGGAAGTGATGAGGATCAGGAAGTGATGAGGATCAGTAAGTGATGAGGATCGGAAAGTGATGAGGATCAAGAAGTGATGAGGATCAGAAACAACTGACTTCTTTCTGCTGCTGGCAACAAATCAAATAAACATTTTTGTAATTAGAAACTTCTTATCACAAATCATTGAGATTTAGCACTGAAAAAAAAACAACAAGAAAAATAGACGAAAGAAAAACAAAAAAACAGAAAAACAAGAAGAAACAGGAATTGTCGTAAACTGAATTGACTATTTGATGGAATATATACACGATGACGTCATCAGCGCTTATTTTTTTTTGCTGAAAAGCCGCAGCTTTGCGGGTAATTTCGGGTTTTTTCGACGCGATTTTCTGGATTCGTCGTCTTCTGGCTCTTCATCGCGATTCGAAGCTTCATTCAAACTTTCGAGACTTTTCGATTTGCTGTTTTCACCACTCGGTGGCGTAGTTGCTTTTCGCAATGAATCTTTTTTGGCCACTGGAGGCGCCGGTTGCCTAGTAACGATTTCGGATGGAGGTCGAATCTTAGAGGAGATCTTTGGTGAGGAGTTGTTGTGTCTTAAGAGGTTGGCAGGAGTGTCTTCTGGAGTGAGAGATTTTGATCTGAAAAATAATTTCCTTTTTAATCAATTTCGAAAGTTTCCAAAAAAAGTAACTTTAAAAGTGCTTCAGTCACAAAAAAGCTTTTTAGAAGCGATTAGAATACAACCAGAAGTAATGACGTCATCACATTTTATGAAGTCAAAAACAAACTACATTGAATTGACAAATACAAGACAAAATGGCTTTTTTTCGAGTTGCGCGAGTCAAACCTGCGACCAAGTTGTCGTATTTGAATTTTTCCTTTTGGCTTTTCACGTTTCAGTGAGCTTAGAAAAAGGAAAAAAAATTTGAAGAAAACGGAGTTGAAACACTTGAAAAAATTTGCAGAATAAAAATTGGAAACACCAACTTACTGAGCAGGATTTTTTTTCGAATCAAATCCACTGTGAACTAGTAAAGGGCTGGAATTTGAAGATTTTGTCAACTTGTGCAGTTTTTCGTCGTTGTCTAGCAACAGAAATCAGTTTGAAGAAAACCGCTTCCAAATTAAATCTTACTAATTGTATCTTCAACAGTTTGACTTCGAATAATCGGATCCCTCAAAGGAAGACTTGATGAGCTTATAGTTGCGATCTGAATCTTAGCGGAGCTTTTTGATTGTGACGTAAAAAAACGATGTTTACAGACGCTCTCCATCTTCAACCATCGTTTGCGGAACTCATGCGCGGTTGAATGAAAAGTCTTTAAAGCCTCCCTAAAAAAATAAGATGAAGCCAAAAGTGAAAAGCGCCAAAAAAGTTACTTACGAAGCAAGGTTGAGTTCTCCATCAAATTTATCACTTTGTCGACTACTGATTAGTGGGACTGTGCTAAAAACTGCCCATTTCTTATTTACTTTCAGAAACTGTAACAGAAAACCACTATGACGTCATCTACACGATAAATCGCGCTTAAACCTGAGCTTGAGCTTTTTGAACTCGATTAGTTGCTTCTGTGTGTTGCCGGGTCAAGTGCTTGTACTCCGAGTTGTACGTTTCCTGGATGATGACGTAATTAACACGTGACGTCATCGACTAGTTAAAAGATACTTTGAGATAGATGAGGAGTTTTGGAGGCAGATGAAGTCCACTATTGGACCGGAGCTCCTCCAGACACGCTTTGGTTTTATTTAGTTCATCTTGAAGCTCTTCAATTTGAGTTTGAAGACTTGCATCAGAATCTACAGAATGCTGAAAGAAGGAAAGATAGTTAAAGATGAGAAAGATGGAAGGAGGAAGACCTCATCAGAATCTTTCATAGAATGTCTTTCATCTGATGAGATATTCATCCTAAAAATTAAATTTCTTAAAAAAAATTTTTTTTGAAAACTTGACTCAATTACCAAACCATTCCATCTTCATCAACCTGATCTTGGAGAGTTTTAAGACGTTCTTCCATCTCTTTCATTGATTCTGAGGACTTTTTGTGAGCATAAAAACCAAACATGATACCAGAACAAGCCATAATCAACGAAATAGACACCAAAATATCCTTCAGTAGGTTGTTATCTAAGAAAATATATCGACATCAAGTGACGTGACGTCACTTCCGCACTTATGTGAAAGTTCTATTTATTTGTAGTGATTAAAAGAAATTGAGAAGCTTTTTAAAGTGACTTTTGGCTCACTGCTAATATTAGAAATTTAAATTTAGGTCACAAAATAAAAACACCATTTTGTCGATGCTTACTAGGTGAGTATCCTAAAATGAGTTCAAGAGCTTTAAACTGGAGTCGCATTCGATGTTCAGCAGATTTATCTACTAGTGCTGATGCTAATGACTTGTCAGTCGCCAATCTAACCAAAAATATCAGTTTTAAATCAACAAAACTTGATTATTAAGGACTTACATAGGTAAAGCACAACCAGAGATTCCATATTTGATCAGATTCTTTGAAAACTGTGGCATTTTTAGATGAGTATTAAACCAATCAACCATCTGGTCGACTGTCCAATTGTGGACTAAAAACCAAATTAATAAAAGTAAAAAATTATTAAAAATCAGTTTAAATACCAGATGATCGTGCCCATGTGTCCCAAAACTCCCTCTGAGTGATAATACCATCTTTATCTGTTTCAAATCCAGGTAAGTTCTTCCCAGATGACTTTTTAAAGTCTTCATCTCTTATAAACTATTAAATTTTTGTGAGTATGAGAATTAGAAGATCAGATGTGTACCTGGGCACCCTCTGAGATTGAAATCTTGCCATCATCATCTCCATCAACCTTGTCATGTAGTGTTTCCATACATTTTTTTGAAATTCTATCAACCAGTTTCAGATCTGAAATAATTTGTTAATTGATTGTTTAATTAAGAAAAACATAAGTTAATAAGAAGTTATTAAAGTTTTTAATTAGTAATCTCAATATTTGATCAAAAAAAGTATTCTTTTTAGTATCAATTTTATTAAACAAAAATATTTTCAAATTATAATTGTAAGAAAATTAAAAGTCACAAAAATGTCATCAAAATAACTTAAAAAAACAATTTGTTAAAAAATATTTCAAACTTTTTAAATATTAACCAAAAAATGTGTCTCTTAATTTCATTAGAAAGTTTTGTAAAAAATTTATATCAATACAAAAAGTTTAAAAGTATTTTTCACAGAGTATATATATTAATATATAAAGCTACAAAATTTTATAACAATTAAAATTTAATCATTCTTATTTTAAATACAAAAAAATTTGCAATTTTTAGCAGCTTATCAATTAGTATTTTTACTTTTAATCTATATTTAGTCACCAAAAATATTAGTTTAATGATTGTATAATCAGCTTATGTTATCATAATAACTTGATATGAATAAACTAAATCAAAAAAGTTTGAGAAGTAAGGAATTATATAAATAATAAAAACTAAATTTTCTTCTATTCCTAAAAGAAGTTAAAAAAATTAATTCAAGAAATTGATAAAAAAAAATATTTAAAAATAAAAACTTACCACTAAAATTAATATTTTGATAGTTTTCAAACTGATGATTATTTCCAGCTTCAACATTTGGAGATAAGAAAACAAAAACATTTAAAGATTGAAGAAGAAGAAAAGAAACAATCAAATATTTAAAGCAATCAAACACACAAAAATTGAACTTGCCCATATCTATAAATATTTCAGTTTTCTGCCAATTAATTAAAGGCAGAAATAAGTTATAAACATCAGGTTTGAATATTTCTGTCAATGGTGTTATCCAGCTATAGCATTATTCTAACAATCGTTAAAGAGTTTCCTTCGTTACAACTTCATTTGACTTGTGTATGTGTACAGCGAAACAGTTTTTTTTATAAAAGGGAATCCCCTAATGACGTAAACAAACTATTATAGACCATTTTGTATGTAGCGATCATTACAAAGCATTTTCTTTAAGTAAATTAAACAAAACTAATCAAACAAAATTAAAAAAAAACTTTTTAAGAATATTATTTAGAAAAATTTGTTTACAAGTTTTATAAGTAGATAATAAATAAAAGTTTTAATGAATGTTAGTAACGATGAAATTAAAAAAAAATATTAGTATATTAAAGCAAAATGATAATTAAAAAAAGAAATTTCGTTGTTTTGGAAAGTACACATCACCAACAAGGTGAACGCTCCACTACACACAGTTGTTCATATCTCAACTACCCACCAAACACTAAAAACTAAGTTTTTATAAGCTCATAGTTTGTGGTTAAGCAGCAAAATTTATCAATCGATTTTAATAAATAATTTTCAAAGTTAGCTCCGATATATAATTTAGTATTACAAAAGAAAGTTTTTACCGCAAAGACACCTTCAACTGACAATTTGACGTTACTGCATGGCTGACTTATTTTGAAACTATTTTTACGCAACTTGAATAGAAGCTGCTCGGACTTAGTCAACGAAATTATGATCAGCAAATGAAGCTACGCATCACAACCTTTCTTACTAAACCTCTTGATTTACGAACTACTTGCTAACAGAAAGTTAAAGATTGCTTCAACTAATTAAAAATTGTTGGAATTCTGTTTACACAAGCTTCAAATATATTTTTAAAGCGGTTTTAGGACTTCCTTTTCCTCAACTATCAATTAGTTTGAAATAGAGCTACGTGGCTATGACACAAAACAGCTGACTCATTAATCGAGCAAAAATGGTAAGAAGACATTTTCGATGTTTCACTGAAAGATTAAAACCACAAAAAATTGACATCATTTCAATTTATTGATGACACAAAAATATTTAAGATGAAGCAGCCAAACGATCTTTCTTGAGGGGTCCCATGAAAGCGCGTTTCTCTTCGTGCGTTTGGAAGCGTCCATGACCATATTTGGATGAAGTATCGATCCATTTAAGGTTGGCTTTTTCGAGCGCGCGACGTTTGGTGTGGGTGATGAGGGACTTACGAAGAGTCAACACTCTCTTCTTGGGTCCAATGCAACACCCAGCTAGCATCACGAAATCGTTCTTCACTTCACCATAATGAGGAAATCCTCCCTGTGAACAAAAACAGCGTAAATGACGTCATCATCGCGACAACGAAGGGCGAGTAGGGATTTGAATATTCAGGATTCACCAGTTGAATCGTCATCAAAAGTTTAAGACGGCACTTCCAGTTTTCATCATTAAAAGTGAAGATCAAAACAAGATCAGAGAGCAAGGACTCACCATTGGATTGATGCTTTTATCAGTAAGATCAGCTTCAGTTGATGCGTTGTTCTTGATCAATTTGCCGCCTTCTTTGTGGATTCCGGCCCCGATACGGTAGATCTTCTTGTTGATCTCAGTTCGGTGATGGTAACCCTTTTGACCTAATGACGTCACATTAGAAAGATGTTTCGCGCGTTTGTGATCACGTGCTCACCTGATCGGGCGACGGAGTAGGCGACTCGGGCAGGATGCCAAGCCCCAATACAAGCGACCTTTCGAAGACCTTTGTGGGTCTTACGGGGAAGCTTCTTGGTGTGCCAACGAGAGGTGACTCCCTTTTCACCATGACCTTTGTTCACACCAATCACATCAATCATTTCATCTTGAGAGAAGACGTTTGCGACTGGCACTTGTTTCTCGAGCAAGTTTCGCGCGTAATCGACTTTCTCGGAGATATCTCCGCCGTTCACTTGGATTTCCATGATATGAGCTTTCTTCTGACGAAGAGGAAGCAACTTCATCTGCAAGCAAAAAATCGCGTTTTAGAAGCGATTCGAAGCGAGATTTGAAACGCTTTTCAGCGAGAAATTTCAGACAATAGCGTAAAAATATCATCCCAGGTAACTATGACAAGAGGTGTCAGATCGCGTTTCATCATTTGAGAGTGGCAAACGCACGAACATATGACGTCACTTACTTGAGTGTGAGCGATGACTCGGACGACTTTGCAGTACTTTTTGATTTGATTGAAATCGCGTTCAAGACTCTTTTTTCCATCTTCATCTTGCCATTTGCGGCAGGATTTAGTGAAAGCCTTCTTTTTGGCGTTGTACCTGAATTAGAAGAGTCTCAGCAACCTCATCATAGAGCGGAGGTATTTTGAGGATTAGAGAAGATATGTTCGGATCAAATCCGGCACACTTCATTCTCTATTTAATAAGCTCTTCAGCAGACACACTGAGCGGAGCAGGGGGAACAAATTCATATTTAATTTGATGAATTTGAAAATTGAATCAGAGATTTTTTAGACAATCAACATCATGATTCTGACCGCCCGTCTGGTTTCTCATCATTTTCAAAACTACTAAATAGAAAATTGAACTAACCAGTTCTTGTAGAATCGTCTGCGGCATTCTTCGCTCAAATGTTCGGCGAAAATGGTTTTAAGGGTTCGAAGACCTCTTGGTGTTTCAATGTAACCGATAACACCAATTACAACCATTGGTGGTGTCTCAAGAATGGTTACAGCAGCAACCACTTCTTTCTTGTTCAATTCTAAAGTTCAAAAATTAATCTTTGATTTCTAAAGATTCAATTGAAGACTTACTTGAACCAACACGTTCAACATCTCGAACAACATGAGTCATACCAGCTTTGTAACTGATAAAAGCGGTCAGATGGGGTGGTTTTTTTGGGTCATCACGTGGGAAGGCCTTTACTTTACCACGATGGCGACTTGAGCGTTTACGCGGCAGGAAAGCCAATGAACCGTGACGAGGAGCACAGAACTTTCTGTGAGACTAAAATAAATGAAATTAAAAAAAAGTTCTTCAAACTTTTTCAAGTTTTTATCAAAAACTGATGTTGATTATAAATTAAATATATAAAAGACTTGTATACTAAACTTCATATAATAACACTAATTCAAATTATGTATTTGACTAATTATATAAATTAATAATTTCTCAGTTGAAACTCTAATTACTTAACTGGTTTAAGAAGCAATCTAATCCTACCAGCAAAGCTTTAATAATTTAATATATAAAATTTGGCAAACAAACTACTGAACTTTTAACAAAAAAAACTTTTTGATATTCAAATTAAAATAACTTTGACAAATTAATAAAATATGAGGCTGACTAAACAAACAATTTATTTGTACCAGTTATCATAACCTAAGACAAAATTTGAAATCAATTTAAGTAATCATATTTAAATAAAAATTATGCTTGATAGTAGCGACAAATAAAAGTTATTCTACAGAGAATACTGACAAGACTAAATAAGATATATAAATTTTAAGATAGCTTAAAATAAGATCCTAAAAAAATACTTGTTATACACAGAAATTATATATGTTTATAAAACATATCCTAATTTACTTAAATTTTATGAAAACTAAAAAGTGGCAATGATAGAATTGTTATACTAGTTAAATGCAAAAAGTCTTATAAATTAATAAAATTGTATAAAAAAAAACTTATAATAAGATATATAAACTAATAATAATAAATGAACTTCTAAATTAATAGTAATATAAATATCTATAACAGTTCAAAGATAATTTTATAATAACGAAAGCAACTTACCATTTTAACAACCTGCAGCTGAGAACACGAAAGGAAAAGGACTAAAAGCGGCGTGAGCTAGAAGAAGTTAAAAATTTGTAAATTACAGCAGCGGTAAAGTATTTTACTACTACGTGTAAAAACAGTACATAGTCAAAAGTTTTGCAAAAATACACACACTTAAAGCCCAAAAATAATTGTTTTGAACCAAAATTAAAATTAATAGATATTTTTTTTACTTTGTAATGTACGATTAATAATTAACACCACTATTATCATTACTTGCCACAACAATAAATAAATATGACTGAATTTGTAGCAACAAAAAATAAATTAACAAAAATAGCTGATTATAAAGTACAATAGAATAAAAGTTTTCTTAAATTACATCTTACTAGTAATAATATTACTTTTAGAAATAGTCTTTAATAAAGACATAACTTCCGATTATTTTATTCTTATGTATTTTACTCATTACAGTAAACGCGAAGGAGGGTGCCCAAAAAGACCACCTTTCGCTAACACACATTCTCATAAACATAGTTATTATAAATAATTAAGATAAAAACATATAAAAACAGTATGTAATTATTGGAAATAATACCTGGCAGTTTAGTAATCTCATAAGAGCATGATAAGAGGACTTGCCTAATTTTTATCTAAAAAGTTAATCTAAATTGAAACCTTGTTCAATCAGCTTAATCAACCAAATTTTGGTAATATTGATAAATATCAGAAAATATATTGAAAGAACATATACTTTTTTTTCTTTTAAGTTATGCTTATTTAATAAAATAAATTTTTACTTTAAACTGCAATGCATAAATTTTCTTGGAGAAAAGTTTTTATTACGTTTTATTATAATATAATATATTATAGTTTTATAAGTTTTTATTATGATTTTTTGTAAACGAAGTTCAATTTTCACAAATAAATCGCGTTTTCTGTTTGTGATTGAATTCACAAAATGAGTGGAACGGTAATAATATAAAATACTTATTAATGACATAAGTATTATATGGAGTTTTCAGCACATGTAAGTATAATCTGGTTGGGTTTGAAACGTCTTTGCTTAATAAATTTCGTTGTTAGCTCGATACGAGTAGAAGATTTTATAAAAAAATTGTATTTCTATAACTGTTGAAAATATATATAGGCTTATAAGTTACTTGCTGTACATACTGTTGATTTATTTTTAAATAAAGAAAAACATTTTTATTTTATAAAATATTCCAGTGTCAGTTAACTTTGATAAATGATTTTATTTTCAAATTTTAAGTTATTAATTTTAATCAAACAAAATTGTATTCATTACTTATAACTGTATATATCGATTTATAGTTTGATTTAGAATTATGACTAATATAAGAAATAGTTTGAGTTAGTACTTACAGTTTTTAGTAAACAAATAAAAAGTTTATTTATTTCAGATATTTTAAAACTCTAACTAAACTCATAATGAGCCTTGATAAAAACGAATTTAAACTACTTGAATTAAATAAAAAGTATGCTGCCAATCACTTAGGAATGTTAATTAATGAGATCATTTATCAGTTGGCTTTAATAAAAGATGTTATGTTTGATGGTATGAAAATTAGCATATACAGAAGATTTAAGGACTCAGAAAGAGAAAAGAAGCTGAAAAACCAGAGTTGTATCGCTGTAAATGAAGAAATAGAAACACTGAAAGCTATTAACATTATTGACAGACGTGAAAAAAGGGAAATAAAAAGGATTTTAAAAGAAATGAAAAGCCCTCAACTAATTCGAAGCTATATTGATAGTATGAATGATGTCTATGAGATGGTTGATAATAATGGTAATTTTTCAGCTTCATGCGATATTGAAAAAATGATTAAGTTAGCTTTAAAGTTAGTGGAAAGAGATACAGTTTGTTAAAAAAATTTTTAATAAAATAATCATATTCTTTTGCTGCCTCAAGTAATCTTGATAGAGTATTTTATCATTGTGCTTTTAATAAATTAATAATTGCTTAGTAGTGTTTAAACTTATTCTTATTTTTAATCTCTTGAAAAGCTTACAAAGTTAAGTTTTGTTGATATTTATTCTAAGTCCCAACTTTCAGATTATAACAACTTAAATTTGAATATAACTATTTGAAGATTAAGAATAGGTTAAGGAGACCGTTAAAAGAGTTAAAATCTCTTTTAGTTTTCCTTCTAAATTGTATTCCCAACATGACAAAAGTAAGAAATAATCTAGTTATTAATGTTCTACCAGTACTGAAACAGTTTTACAAGTGATGTAAGTTTATATTATAAGTTACATTTCACAAGCTAATCGTTGTTTTGTTTACAAGAAAAAGTTGTTATTAAAGAATAAGAAAAAATAATAAAAATAGACTTTGTCTTTTATTATCTGTTTTTACAACAAAGAAACTTATATAAGAAATATTTCAACAAGAATTTTTTAATAACAAGAAAAATATTGAAGGACTTTTAGATAAGAAGAGTTAAACATCACATGAGGCAATTTGAGACTTCATCTTTTAAATTTGACTTTATCTATTTGACCATCTAAAAGTTTTATTTCAGTTTAACTAGCAAATTTATACATCTTAAGACTTTATAAAATGATGTATTTTGAGGATTTTTTTTTCAAATTCCATACTTAACAAGATTTTTTAAGTTTTTAAAGAGCTAAGTATTTTGCTAATTTAACTAAGTCAGTTTATATAAATGGGAGCTAGTTGATTATATTTTTTAAACTTTTGTCAATATGTATCTTGTTTGCCAAAGAAAACCTTAAATATAAAAAAAATTATTCTGCTGCAGATAAGATTTAATAAGCTGAAGCCAAATAGGCAGTTGTATGTTTTTTTTTAATGGAAAATGAAAAGATATTTAACTTTTAGTCTATTAGTTACTCTATTATATATTCTAGCACCTAGTACACTAAGTTAGGAAAAACAGTTTAATACTGTGATGAAAATTAAAGATCACAAAATAAGAATTTTATATAAATATCTGAGGATAGACTAAATTTTAAGAAATGGGAAAATATTTCTTTTGTTTTTTTTTATTCTCTTTATTATTCTCTCAAATAATTATTTTTATTATGATTATAGTTTTATATAAATTTAATGAATTCATTAAAATTATGAAATAAAAAATATTTATAGTTTTGTTTGATATTTATAAATATATTAAAAGCTTACAAATATAAGTCACAATTTTCGATATGTAGAATGCTTTAAACATTTTTTAAACTACATTCAATTTTTTTATATTTTTTTTTTTGCTTAATTCTGTTTCAGATCCAATAAACTTTAGCAACAAGAAAATGACAAAAGTTGGAGAGAAGAAATTCAAAACAGATGATTTGGCAGTAGTACTCCACGAAACTATCGAGCAATTATCTCTCATTAAAAAGGTTTTATTCAAAGATATGAAAGTTTGCAAACCCTCTAAAAATGACCAAAAGCTAAGTTTGAAAGAAGAATGTTTTATGTCTTTGAATAAAGACTTGAAACAGTTAAAATCCATCAAGAAGTTTGGAACGCCTAAATTGTTAGAAATTAAAGCAATCTTAAAAAAAATCAAAAGCCCTGAGCAGATTAAAACTTACATAGATAACATGCCTAATCCTGTAGAAATGGTGGACCATAACGCAGATTATAGTGCTTCATGCGACGTTCTTTGTTTAATAAAGACAGGATTAGAGATAATTCAAGACTTGGAATGCAAATAAGATTTTAAGAACAGTTAGTTTCTGATATAATTTTTGATTTGCTAAAAGGATAAACATTAAAAGCAAATATTTTATGTTGCAATGGATTTGTGAAGATTTCTATAAATATTTATTTCATTAAATATCTATAGTATAAATGTTATACAATTTTGAAACATAATAACTTTTTGTCTTTTATTGTAATATCTTCTTTTGTTTCTATCTTTTATTTAGAAATTTTAATTCATACAACATTTTTATTTCTATCTTGTATAGTTTTTATCTATTAAAGACTCTATACAAGTACTAGCATGACTATTGTTGTTTTAGCTCGAGTAAGTTTCTTATAACTTATTTTTTTACAAACGATTTTATTTTTTCTTCGTTATTTTTATATCTAATAAAAAAATAAAAAACGAACTGAAAAACAGTTTTTGCAAATTGAAAATATAATACAGAACAAATTTTAATGTATTTCGTAAGAAAAGAATACATCAGACAATTATTGCGCAAACTGAAAGAGTTATGAATGAAAGCATATACATATAGAAAGCAGTTTTTAAACAATTGAAGAGTTGAAATGTTTGTAATATGCGATAATGATAATTAACTTTCTTGATTAATTAACTATTAAAACCTAATTTTCGAAATCACTAATTTCCAGTTATCCCGTCAACATTTCTAAGTAAAAATTTCGGTTTAATTTCAAACAGTGAGATGTATAATGAGTTAAAACAGGTAATAAAAGTTGCTTGTATTTATGGTAGTTATACTTTTTTGAAATGTACCTTGTGCTTTAGTTTATCTACTAGAAGAACGCAAAGTTAAAAGAAATCAACTAAGCCTTAACCAGGAGATTTCAATAGTTTTGTTCAGCGAAGAGTTTGTAAAATTAAAAGTTTGTAAAGAGGCCAACTAAATAAACCAAACTGACTTTTTAACTTTTTTATGATTTTTAAGTAATTCAAATTAGCGTCGATTCTATTATAAATAAAAACTACATCACACTAAAACGAGTACATTGTTTACTTACTAAAAATAATATAAATAACTTTTTCATTTATTTATGTCAAATTTTATTTTTATTTTTCATAACATAAATTATTTATATATTTTTTTCTTGCCAACTTTCTTAAAAATCCATATTGTCTGTCGCCGCTGGTGTTCTTCAAATAGTTAAATAAGTTTATAAGTCAAATTCTGAAAGATGATATTTCAGTTTATGTTTTCTTTTATAAAAAATTATACAAATTCAGTGGAGACTCATAATTTAAAAAATTAATTCTTAAGTATTATTTGGTATAATTTTCAAAATAAAAACTATCTTAAGTCTTGTTACTAAATAATGAAATTTATTTATTGATTTGTTTTATATATTTAGATATCATGTTTGACGAGTTTAGTTTAAAATCAATTAAATTTTGCATTATTGAGATTTGCAACTTTACTCATTAAATATATTTGATCTATATATACTTATATATATTTTATACTTATATATCATTTTTATTTTAGCCTTTCAAATTTGAAAGTTTATTAATTAATCATTTTTATAATTCTATAATGATTAATTATTTTCATTTATAAATTTTCATGATAATTTATTATTAATATCAACATTTTGAAATCTTATTTTTAAGCAGACTTTTTATTAAACTTTTTATTACAAGTATCTAATTATATAATAATAATCACTTAGTTATTATTTTGTACATTTGATATCTTGGTAAATAGTTTGATGTATTATAATTTTATCTATAAATTGATAATTATTTGTTTCTATAGAAAGATCTTTAAGTTTTCAAATGGCTTCAGGAAACCCAGGAGAACAAATTGGACAGTTTAAAGAGTTCCTCCAGTTATTTAACAAGATCAGCGAACAATGTTTTGTGGATTGTGTCAATGACTTTACATCCAGGAAAGTGTCTAATGAAGAAAATTCCTGCTCAATTTCCTGTTTGACCAAATATCTTCAAAGTACACAAAGAATATCTCGAAGATTTCAAGATGAATATCTGAAACAAAATGATGGAGCAAAGAAAGGATCTTTAGGATTTTGATGTTTCGTTTCATGAACAATTAGTTTAGAAGTTTTTGATTTTCAGCAAATTTCAATAAAATTAAATTTCAATAAAATTTGTGATTTTTTACTCAGATAATGAATAAGTTGATTTGTAACTTTCAATTTGTTAGAAGTTTTAGTAATCAAGCAATTAGAGTGAGATTTGCTCCTTCCCCGACCGGTAAGTCCCATTTCTTCTCCTCATATCTTCTTAATCTTTATCTTTCATCAGGTAATTTGCATATTGGAGGTTTGCGGACTGCCTTATACAATTATCTTTTCGCTCAGAAACATAAAAATGGGAAATTTATTCTCAGAATTGAAGACACAGATCAAACGAGAAAGGTAGATGGCGCCATGGAGCAGATGAGTAGAATCTTAGAAGATTTTGGGATTATTCCTGATGAGGGTCCTGTAGTTGGTGGAGGTTTTGGACCTTATATACAAAGTGAAAGACTTGAAATTTACCGAAAGTAACTTTGACTGACATTTGAGGAAAATCATAAATTCTTCTTTCAACAGATTTACAAATCAATTGTTGGAAGAAGGAAAAGCGTATCGCTGTTTCTGCTCTTCGCGTCGTTTAAACATCCTTAAACAAGAACAAAATCGTCGTAATGAAGTTCAAAGGTCAGTCACTAGGCGGCGCCGGAAGAGATGTTAAAAAGACTTCGCGCGCAGATATGACAACAGATGCAGAAATCTCTCTCAAACGGAAATCGAAGAAAGTTTATCGCGCTTCAAGCCACATGTCATTCGCGTACCTCTTAGTGACGTCACTGTCACCTATGATGACCTCATCTTCGGGAGTAGCAGCTCAGTAATCCAAGAAGGAGATCCCGTGGTGATGAAGAGCGATGGGTAGGATCAACATCTTTAAGTCCCGTAGATTTTAGCACCTTGATTTGTAAAAAATCCACGTGTCTGTCATGCTTGTTTCAGTTTTCCTACTTATCATTTGGCAAATGTAGTAGATGATCACATGATGAAGATCAGTCACGTGATTCGTGGTAAAGAATGGCTGAGTTCACTTCACAAACATCTTCATCTTTATCATTTGTTTGGTTGGGATCCACCTACTTTCTGTCATGTTCCTTTGCTGATGAACAAAAGTGGGAAGAAGTTGTCGAAAAGAGAAGTATGTCTTGTTGTTATTGGATGTTTCTGATGCTGCTAATCTGATTTTCATGAAAGGGAGAAGTTTTTGTTGAAAGTTATTTAAAGAAAGGCTTCTCACAAGCTTCTATCATCAACTTTGTTTCTTGTTATGGAGCTGGTTTCATCAATCAAAAGTTCCCTGTTCTTCAACCAAATCCAAAAGAGTTGATAAAAACTCTTTCAAAATCTTTCGAATTGTCAAAAGTTGGTTTTCAGTTCTTTTATCACTCAAAAATTTAATTTATTTTTCTTAGTTGTCACATACAGATGCTAAGATTAATTTCGATAAACTGAATGAAATTAGTTCCTCGATGACAAGTCATCAGTTACAAACAGAACGCAGCAAGATATTTGAAGCTTCAAAGAGATTGATCAAGAATAAATATCCACAGAGTTATTTATTCAGAGATGACATTATTGAATCATCTCTTAATCAAGTATTAGATAGACTCCAGGTGATTTTTATCATTTTGATAACTTGTAAAAGGTTAACAACTTGTTTAGAATAGAGGGTTGGTTCATCTTCATCAGCTTGTTGAAGATCAAAATGAGTTTTTATGGATGCGACCAAAAGTAGAAAATATTCCTTTATTGAATGAAAGCAATTATATCAAATTTCTGCAAGAGTTTTTATTGTAAGTTTGAACAATCTTCAAAATATTTCAATTTGAATCAAAATCTTTCAGAGTTTTACAAGAAGTCGACTGGACAGATGAAACTAATTTTTCTAAGATATGTAAACAGATTGTGAAAAAACATTCCAAGAATGTTGGAAATTTATGGAAAATTTTGAGGCTTCAACTTGCTGGTGTTGAGGTTAATACAATCCAAATTACAAATTATTACAAATCAAACTTGTTGTTGTTTAGAATGGAATGCCAGTGGTTGATTTGATGCAAGTTTTACAGAAAAGTGAGACACTGCTTCGGTTAGAATATTCGTCTTCAAAATTCAACATTCGTCAATCAACAAGCTGCTAGCAACAAATATTTTTTTAAATTTTTTATCATCAAAAAATTCATTAAATAAAAATTACAAATATTTTATGTGTTTATTAATAGAGTGAATCATAACAATTTATTTGCGTTTACAATTTTCTTACTAATTTTTATTTATCTATTCATTTATTACAATAAATGCGAAGGAGGGTGCCTGAAAAGAGCACCTCTCGCTAACACACATTCTCACAAATAACATCTATTCAGTCAAAAATATAGAAAGCAAAAGATGTAATACAAGGCATTTCAGTAGTCCTCAAAGCATATAACAGTGGAAATATACATAAAATTATAATAATATAAAAAAAAGGAAAAATTCACAGTTTAGAAATGGCAATGTTGGCAATACTATAGCGGTTGAACAGCAAAAGTGATTCTGACATGACAATGTCTGATGGCAGCTGGTTCCATGTACTAATTGTGGAAAATGAGATAAAATTGTTCTGATTAACGTACCAGGTGATATGGGCTTATTAATATGTAATGTGTCTTGTCTGAGTTGATATAACTTGAGGGAAGGACTAATGGGAAAAAAATCATCAAATTTAAGGTCAATTAAATTGTAGATAATTTTAAAAATAAGAATTAAGTCGCATTTAATCCGTCGCATTTAATCCGTCGAATTTCCAAAGTATCTAAACTGAAGAAGCTGAGACGATGTTTATAACTATCATATTTAATATTAAATTTCCTGCATACCAATCACGTAAATGTTGCCTGAACAGATTCGATTTTTTTGATATCACTAACTTGATATGGTATCCATGCACTGACATTGTATTCAAGAATTGGACGTACGTACAATTTGAAAAGATTGATAAAAAGCATGGGTTCTTAGAATTAAAGGTCTTTATAATAAGGTAGACAAGGTTGATTGATTTTTCAAAGATTTTGGGAACATAAATGTGCTATTTAAAGTCAGATGATAGAGTAATGCCAAGGTCTAGGACCGAAGATATCTGTTGAATAATAAATCTATTGATGGAGTATTGGTTCAAGCAATTTACAGCTGGTTTACGAGAAAAAGTTATAAGTTCAGACTTTCAAATATGAATTCATCACAGCTTTGCTTTTGTACATCCTCAAACCCTGATCTCTGGTAGTCGGTACTTTTACTTCAACTTGAGACTTATAGCATCTGAAACTCCCGATTCGATTCGAGAACTTCAATTCGAGAACTGATGACGCCTCTGTAGTGGCTGAATCAGCGCTGCAGGCAACACAATGATCAAAATTTTATTAATTGGTAAACTCTCATCTGGATGTAGAAACGAAATCGCTCTAAAAGAGACACAAGGAAAATCCTTGTAAGCTGGGTATCCACTCTCAGCTCGCTGCAGATTGCAGAGAAAGGTTGTCGGAGAAGTCCTATCAACAGCATCTTTCGTGAGCGAAACCCACCGACGCTCTAGTATAAAACAAGAAATCAGATAACTTTCTTCAGAAAGTTTCTTTCCAATGTTCGGGTGTATCTTTCGTGTGTTGACTTATTTAATCACAAAATGACTAAATGTAAATGCTAAAGGACAAAAACTAGTCCATCTTTCATTCTGTCGCTTCTACTTTACTTTCCTGCATGTTCTATATTTAAACCTCGAAGAACCGCTCAACAAATACTTTTATATGACGATTACCAGCATCTGTACTTGAAGTTTTTCATTTTATTTTAAGTTTCACTTTAAGTTTCAGGTTTTTTACATCGACACTTTTTAGTTCTTTGAAATAAGAATTCTTCTTTACTATCTTTAATTCGTCAGAGAGTTTATTTTCAGTGGTTTGTGGGATTTTAAGTCTATAAAAACTGAAAAATAAACTTCAATTGTTTTACTCAATTTAGATTAATAACTTTATATCTTGTCTACCAAAATGGTTTCTATTCAATTTAATGAAATATACGCATTTTAATTTCTATAAGCTATAAATAGATCAAATGTTGAAGCCTTGCTTTAGTAGAATGATAATATGGCTACATAAAACGCTCTCAACCTACGTTACCTGTAGACTTTTCTTTGTTATTTGGAACGTAGCTGTTTTTTATTCGATTTTTGTTATAAAATCATTTCTTTAAGAAAAATAATTTATTTTACTAAATTTGCAGCTTTAATTTCTATAAAACTTCCGACTGTTTTACTTTTAAACTTTATCTAACCTTAAAAAATGACGTTACTATTATGATTTATTTTCGATTTAAATCGGTACGCAGCTGTTTTGGTCTGTAGCAAGAATTAGTGCGTAGTAACCGTTTCGCCCAATTTCCTGTTTTAATTTTTTTGTTTAAAATTGCGCGAGTAATTATAGAGTTTTACAAAGATTTTTGTTTTGAAGTTAATTCTATCCAAATGTCGGCAACACAATCGAAAGATTCTAGAAAATTACATCAAGCAAGAGAAATTGTAAAATTAAACAGAAATATTCCAGTTTTGAACAATCATTTTGATATCTTAAATATTATTGGTTCAGGTTAGCTTGTTTGAAATTTATTATGATTAAATTGTTTTCTAAAAAGTTTTAATTTTTTCATTTTATAAAATAGTTTATGTTGTTTTCAGATTCTTGATAGTTAATTTGTTTTCCAATTTACAAAGATATTTAAATTGAGTTTAAGAATATACAAATATTTTAAGTATTTATTTGTGGCTTTAAATTTGATTTTCTATAACTGCTTATGCAAATAGAACTAAATATTTTATATCTGAAACTTAATTATTCAATTTTAATATTTTCCAAATGCTAATAGTTACTCAAATTATTACAAATTCCTCAAATTTGAATAAATTATTCCAATATATATAATTATGTCAATTTTATAATAAATAATAAAATATTCTTTGATTATTATATACAATTATATACAATGAAACTTAAATTTTCAAAAATAGTTTAATTATTTATAATTTTATATTTTTTAGGAACTTTTAGTAAAGTCTTTTTGGCCAAACTAAACAAACCAACAAAAAATGAAAAGAAATTTGCCCTAAAATATCTTTTATCCACAACCCACCCCACTAGAATTGAAAATGAAATTAGATGTCTTTGTACATTGAAGTAAGTTCATTGAAGCGTGAAAATCATTCAACCGTGAACTGATTATCTTCAGAGGCATCAATAATGTAGTCGGAATTGAAAGTGTTCTTCATCACAAGGGCCAGACTCTTTTAATCTTACCTTACATGAAACATCAAAAATTTGAGGTTTTTTTTCTTCACTCATCACTCCCTAATTGAGATCTGATCTTCTTCAGACACTGATCTGGGAGATGAATCTGGAAGATATTCAATGCTACATGAGCGGGCTCCTTACCGCGCTGAGACACACTCATTCTCATGACATCATTCATCGCGACATCAAACCAAATAACTTCTTGTATGACAACAAAACTAAACAGTAAGACGCGAGTGAGCGAGTGATTGGTTGCCATGACAACCGGTCGCGCCCTCAGATGTGGATTGGTCGACTTTGGATTGGCAGAATTTATTCAAACTTCCTCGAAGCGACCGTTAGCCGAGATCAATCACGCCAACCTGATGACGTCATCAGAAGGAGATGACGAACCACTGATGAAAAAGGCGAAGATGACAAGCGGCAGTGACGTCATCAACAAGCGGCGCGAAACTTGTGGATGTTTCAACAATTTCACAGTTTGTAAAATCTGTTTAAAAAGGTTTGTCCCTTAAACTGCGCCCTTAATGACGTCATCACTTCTCGCGTATCGCAGAAAACCGGGTAAGTATTCGCGCGCTGGGACTTCGGGGTTTCGAGCTCCGGAAGTTTTGTTTCAATGTGAAAAGCAGACGACAGGTGAGCAGCGCCACCTGGTGGCAGTTTTGTGAACTTAATTCCTCTTCTAGCGGTTGATATCTGGTCTTCCGGAGCAATCCTTCTTTCTCTTCTGACCCGGAATCAAACTTTCTTCTATCCCAACACTGATCTCCTCTCTCTGCTGCAAATTTGTCGCCTTTTTGGAACTTCTCGAATGCAAGAGGTCGCGCGTCGCTGTGGTGAGTTACAAATCGCTTCTTGATGACGTCACATCCGGTGGTTGATGCACAGGTAACGAGATGAAGACGTCGATGGTGTTTAAGGAGGTTGATCTTCACCGATTGATTCTCGTGTTTCGTAAATCAAATCAAGATGAAGGTGATCCAAAATGGCTTTTCACCAAAATAGATTTTCACAAATTTTCCTTTTTTCAGTTTTAATTGAAAACGACAAAATTAAAAAGATCGTAGAAACTAAAGCGCCGCTTCCGCCCGAGTTTCATGACGATGACGTCAGTGATGACGTCATCGATTTATTGAAAAAACTTCTTGATCCAAATCCAGAAACTCGGATTACAGCAAAATCTGCTCTTCATCATCCATTCTTTGCATCCTAAAAAGTCATTTTTCTGATGAAGAATTTTTCGTTTCAATTTTTGGTGAAATTCGAAATAAAAGGAATTTTAATTTTTTCTCCGATTTCTTTTTTTTAGTTTTTATGTCTAAAAAAAATTTATCGAAAAGTTTTTCAAAATACAAAAGTTGTTTTTATAAAATTCACTTTTCTGTTCATCATCACTTTTGATGAGAAGTTAATTTTAGAAAATTAATCTGTAAACTTTGTAATGAGAAAATAATTATTCGAGAAGTTTCGAAAATCGCGAAATTTTTGAATCTGAAATCGCGGAAATGCTTTTTCAAAAAATGGCGCAAAAAATAGAACCTGTTGTTGTCCGAGGACTTTTTACAAGTCAAGGTGCTAATTCAACCAAATTTTCATTTCTAAATTTGCAACAATTACAAATAATCAAATTTGTAAAAATTTTTCTTCAGTTTTATGGCTTTCAATTCGTTAAAAAGATTTCACAAATTTGAAGATCTACAAAATTTCTAAACTAATCACTAAATTTAAACATTTTTGTGTTTTTAATTAAATTATTTTGGTTTTAAAACCAAACACCAACTTTCGAACACCTTCACTTGCAACTATTTTTGTCACTAATTTTCATCCAAAGTAAATTAATTTTTAAATTTATCTTTAATTAAAATCACATCAGCTAATTTGTAATTATTTTTTAGAATTATTTTGATCAAATTTACTTTTTTAGTTAGTTCCTCAAACTGAAATAAACCCATTAAAATATTAAAATCCAAAATTAAAATATTTCATGCAATTAGCTTTTTCAATTATAGATAAGAACATTTTCAAAAATCAAAAACTTTTCATAATTTTAAATTATTTATGCAAAACACGAAATTAAAATCATTCAAGAAAGAAAGCCCAGTGGAAAATTTTAATAAAATGCTTCTTAGAAAAGATGCTGTATGATGAAAACCACTAGAACACCTGGAAATGTAAGAATGACGAATTAGTTGCTTTGTCAATATTTGTCCCTGGCTACAGAAACTCACTAAGCTATTGTAATTATTTACAAGTTTAAATAGCAAGTAACCGATGCTTAAAAAGCTTACACAAAAGGTAAGAAACTCACAAAATAAACTGCTCTGAATTCGTACTGCTGAACAATATTGATCTCCAAATGTTTTTTCGATTGTACCGTCACTTGTGCATGTTATTTTAATACAATTGTCAATTACTCTTATTTCATCTATAAAACACAAATTGTTGTTGTAGATATGGCATAGATTGAAAATTAATTGTTTTTTATTAGATTCTCAAATCAATCTTTAATTTTTTTAGGTTTCAAAAAACAAACTTACTGATTAACAAATAAGACCCTTCATAATAACACGTTGAATTGTTGGTTTCTGAATTCTTTGTTGTTACTTCTTGTGTTGTCATTTTTACGGTTGTAGCTCCTTTAGTTGTATTTCCTTCTGTCTTTGGTATATCTGTAGTTTTAATTGTGGTATTTAGTGTACCATTTTCGTTTTTAGTTATCAGTTCTGTTGTTGGTTCTACTGTTGTGAATTTTGTTGTCATAGTTTGTTTTGCTGTAGTTGGTTCTGTTGTAGATTGTTCTGTTGTTGTCGGTTCTGTACTATATTTTGTTACTGTAGCTGGTTCTGATGACTGTTCTGTTGTCAATTGTTTTGTTGTTGTAGTTTGTACTATTGTAGATATTTCTGATGTTGCAAGTTCTATTGTAAAAGGTACTGTTGTCGTAAATTTATCGTTTGATTCTGTTGATATTCTGATTGGTTCTGTTGTAATTTGTTCTGTTGTAGCTTGTTCGGTTGTAGCTTGTTCTGTTGTTGTGGCTTGCTCTGTTGTAGCTTGTTCAGTTATTGTTGTAGCTTGTTCTGTTGCAGCTTGTTCAGTTATTGTTGTAGCTTGTTCTGTTGCAGCTTTTTCAGTTGTTTTTGTAGCTTGTTCTGTTGTAGCTTTTTCAGTTGTTGTTGTAGCTTGTTCTGTTGTAGCTTGTTCAGTTGTTGTTGTAGCTTGTTTTGTTGTAGATTTTTCAGTTGTTGTTGTGGCTTGTTCTGTTGTAGCTTTTTCAGTTGTTGTTGTAGCTGGCTCTGTTGTAGCTTGCTCAGTTGTTGTTGTGGCTTGTTCTGTTGTAGCTTGTTCAGTTGTTGTTGTAGCTTGTTCTGTTGTAGCTTGTTCTGTTGTAGCTTTTTCAGTTATTGTTGTGGCTTGTTCTGTTGTAGCTTGTTCTGTTGTAGCTTTTTCAGTTGTTGTTGTAGCTGGCTCTGTTGTAGCTTGCTCAGTTGTTGTTGTGGCTTGTTCTGTTGTAGCTTGTTCAGTTGTTGTTGTAGCTTGTTCTGTTGTAGCTTTTTCAGTTATTGTTGTGGCTTGTTCTGTTGTAGCTTGTTCTGTTGTAGCTTGTTCAGTTGTTGTTGTAGCTTGTTTTGTTGTAGATTTTTCAGTTGTTGTTGTGGCTTGTTCTGTTGTTGTCGGCCCTGTAGTATATTTTGTTACTGTAGCTTGTTCTGCTGACTGTTCTGTTGTCAATTGTTTTGTTGTTGTAGTTTGTACTATTGTGGATATTTCTGATGTTGCAAGTTCTATTGTAGATTGTTCTTTTAAAGTTTCTTCTGTTGTTGAAATTAGATTCATTATATACTTTTCTGTAGTTGTTTCTTTTTCTGTTGTTGATTGTGCTGCTGTTGTAAATGGTTCTATTGTAAATTTTGTTGTTGTAAACTGTTCTGTTGTAGATAATTTTGCAGTTGTAATTGATCCATTTGTATTTTTTTCTGTTATTGTAGGTTGTTTCGTTGTATAAGATTCTGTTGTAGATTTTTCTGTTGTTTTAGCTTGTATTGTTGTAGCCAATATACTTGTTGTAAGTTGTTCTGTAGTTGATTGCTTTGTAGAAGATTGTTCATTTGTCATACCTTGTTCTGTTGTAGATTGTTTGGTTGTGATTTGTTCAGCTGTAGTTGATTTTGATGCATCATTGTTTGTTGTAGCTTCTGTTGTTGATTGTTTTGCTGTAGTTTTGCCTGATGTATAGTTTTCTGTTGTTGTTAATTCTATTGTAGTTCCTGTTTGTGTGGCTTGCTCTGTAGTTTCAATTGTTGGTGTTGTTACTTTAGAGCAATTTTTTTCATCTTCGTTTGAAACACAATCAAACTTTCCATCGCAGACATCACTTTTAGGAATACAAGCTCCATCACCGCATTTGAATTCATCTTCAGAGCAATCTAAGAAATTACAAGTAAAAAAAAGTTAAAAAAAGTTCTTAAAAATTTTACAAAAGTGAGTTTAGAAAACTTTTCTTAAATTAAAAGTAATTAAATTAAAGATATCTTGTTTGTCTTAAAGACCTCTTTCACATCCTATTTCATCTTCAGCTTCTATACAATCCGCTAATCCATCACAAAGTGATACTTTGGGAATGCATACCTCATCTGAACAAGAAAACTCATCCTCAGAGCAACTGTAGTAATAATAATCGGTTGTTGTTTCAACTACGGTTGTAGTTGTTGGCGCCATTGCTAAATGAACAGAATTATTAAAAATACTTTTCAAGTTTTTCGAATAACGAACTTGTAACGTAAGTGCAATTTTTTTCATCTTCTGCATTTGGACAGTCTACAAGACCATCACAAAGTTGTACCGATAACAAACAAAGCGAAGTGTCGCTTTCACAAACAAACATATCATCGTCACAAGATCCGTACGAACTAGACTCATAATAATCGTTTCCAGAGTAGGAAGCCCCAGAGCCTTCTTTGTCACTTTCTGAAATATTTTTGTGACATTATAACTCTCAGACATCAGAATTTTCCGCTGAACGCTTCAATGATTTTAACCCTAGGGCGAAACTTTAAACCAGTAGATTATAAAAGAGAAATGTTCACCAGGAAGACAGTCACGTTCATCTTCTCCTTGAGGACAGTCTTGCTCTTCATCACAAATTTTACTCTTATTCACACAAACAGCTTCAAGACACAAAAAACTTTCTTCACCACATTCAACTATATCTCTGTCATCTATAAGATTAAATCTTTATCTTCTACACCTTTAAAAATATCAACAGACCTTTGCAGTTCATCTCATCTTTGCCGTTTATACAATCACTTTCACCGTCACAAACACGAGAAATATTCACGCATGTATCAAATCGATCTTGGCAAGAGAAGAGATGTCCACAACTGCCATTTGAAACCTCTAAAAATGTCACGAGAAAGTTAGAAGAAATGAGAAGTTAAAGAAAATTCACTGCAAAGTTAACAAAGAAATTCTCCCAACATTCTTAATAATTATAAAATAGTTTTTGTATAAAAATAAAACAATTATCAATTTTTGATTGATAAATAAATGAATTTATTTGTAAATTGATAAGCAGCAGCAGTTTAGCATTAAAATTGATGAATGAAAATGTAGATCCGAAGAAAACTTACTTGTCACTTGAGTTGTGACCTGTGATGTAGTAATTGGTGTCTTTTCAGTCGTATTTTGATCTACAAACAAGCAAACTGTATAATTTAATGCTTCGTTAGTTCAGTTAATAATTACCTTTATTTTCCCATTGAATTTCGACAATTTCTACAGCCTATAAATAAATAAAGAAATAGATAATTAATGTCTAAAAGTCATCATATAAACGCACCTTGGTTTTAAGGAAAAGGCACAAAAATACTAAAAAAAAGGTTTTCATTTTTAATCTGAAAGTAATAAACATTTAATTAGGTTTCTAAAAAAAACTGACAAGAAAATTGAATAAAAAACATAAAAAAACAGAAGTTAGTTTTAAAATTTTCTAAACTGGTATAGCTCCATACAAATTATTCTTAGAAAAATAATTCTTTTATCTTTAATGCTTCCAAATTTTATTTCCTTATAACTTTTTTTTTCTTTTTTGAAGTAATCAATCACTTTTTGATTTTAGTATCCAAGGTTAGTTTCTATTTGTACAATGTATATTTTATTGTGATGTCAGCACAGTTGCCTTGAAGCGAACGAACGAAGGTGTTTCATAATAGGAGAAATATTTTGCAGAATCTTATTCATGATAAAAATATTTGAGCTTTGACGTTTCTCAGCTTTTAAAACAACAAAAGTTGCAACAATAGATTCACGTGTCAATGTAACATACAACCTGATAACTATTAACCAACTTTTTTCTGTACTAACAACTCAATAAAACGTCATGTAAAAATCTATAAATGATACGTAATTATCAAATCTAATTTTCGGACCTTACGACATTTTCAACTATGTGTGAACATGATGTAGAAACACAAAAATATGTTTCCTGGCTGCTTTTTATCAATGACAGACTAAATTAACTGATTACAGTCTAGCTAAGGCGAGAGAAACTAGAAAAAATAGTTCAGTTTCAAGTTTTTTATTTTTAAGTTAGCTTCCAGTAAGCTTTGTTGTTCTTGTTGAATAATTTCAGTCAAATAAGGGCAAAAGACATACTCATTTCACATTTAAATCTAAAAAAACTTGAATAACAATAGCTCAAAGAACTTGAAAGCATAAGAAGCATTCCACCCTTTTTACAAGCAAACTTTGTTTGAACAACAAATTATTCTTTTATAACAATTTTTATCGAAAAAATCCTAATTTTTTATCAAAGTTAAGATCTAAATGTGTGATACACTATTACAAAATCGTCAATGACTTTCACTGATATTTTAAATTTAAACAAAAGTCCCACAAACTACCAACTAAACGTTTGTTTTCTCAAAGTTGTTCAAAGATATTAAATTAATTTGCATTTTTTAAATCATAGAGCCTAGGTTTAAGAGTTAAAAGTTGTTGAAAAAAATAAAAAAAAAGTATTTTATTGCAGTATAAAAATATTAAAGTCAACACAATTTAAAAGTTCAAACACCAAGAATGTATTTAAATCATTTTACAAACCTTCTAAAACTGACTTCAAAACTAATTTGAAACCTTTTTAATTTATAAAATATTTCAACGTGTATCTGTATTATGTTAAATTGAGTGGAAATATTTTAACAGTTGTACTTACGATATAATTTAAAAATACATTTTGTTGTTTAGTTTATCAATTAATCTTTTAGATATGAATTATATCTAAATAGAAAATAGATGAACAATTTTGACATCTTAGCAATTTTATTTGATCTTCAATTGAACAAAGCTTTCTGTTTGTGCAAAAAATTCAAACTTCATGGTAATTAGATCTACTTAAAATGAAATTTTACAAAACAATCTAAAAAGCAAAAGTCCCTGGCTTTGATTGTTTATTTAACTTCCATAAGTCATAAAGAAAATCAAGAAGAACAAAAATTCCTGAAGCAACATAATTTGTTGGTTAATACAAATAGTTTCAGTGTTGAAAGATGGAAATATTTAATAGAAAATATAATTTGTTCCTTCTTCTACGAAATTATTAGCAATTCTTCTAAATTATTCGTCTTTTTTTCCTCTTCAAGTTGTTTCTTGATGTTAAAAAGCCAACTTTGTTTATCATAACTATTATTTACTTAAATAGATCTTATCAATGAAAGTTTGTTGGCAAAGACAATTCTTTGATTGATTTAAATTTTATTCTTTTAATGAGCTTTTAACTTTATACATAAAATTATAAAAAACAATTAATTTAATTTAATTACAAAAAGATTATTACTTTTATTTGAAAAATTTATAATTCAATCAATTGAATTGTCTTGTAACCTCTTAAAATACTTATCATATCAACACAGGGTGAAACAAATTCACATCTCCTTGTAACACTCGTTATTTTGGTACATAATTGAGTACAAGTGTTTGTCAAACGATGCATAAACTCTTGTAGTATATACTCACTATCGTCACTATTAATCTGAAACTTTTAGGATTTTTTATCTGAATGGTTTGATTCACAATTCATGCTTAGCAAGATTTAAATGTTTGCTTCTAGTCGTTTTTAGTTGTCGAAATATTTAAGCAATGCACAGCTTATAGTAAATTGTTAAGACTTCTAAAATGAAAGTTTCTTTTTAGTCCAAAAACTTTACAGCTAATTTTAGTTATTTAAAAAGATTAAAACTAAAGATAAATAATCTAATTATCTGAATAAAATGGAAATAGTTAAATTGTCTTTAGGGTTTGTATATAGTCTACAGATAAATTTGAAATGTTTTTATAAATATTTAAAAACATAAGCAAAAATTTGAATAAGATTAAAATCAGCTAAGAAGTTTGGTTGAGATTGTTTACTAAAAGTAAACATAAATAATTTCATTTATCAAATTAAAATCAACCCTATATAAAAAGTTTTGATTGAAGAACTAGAAAGTCTGATGATTTTGAATTTACCGATATAATGAACCTTCGTTTTACGTTTAAAGTCATTAAAATGTCACTTCAACAAATATCAAAGCTTATTTTATCATAAATTTGTAGAAGAAATCTGTACAACTTAACATTTGATTTAAAGACTATAACCAATTAGGTTTTCTATTTCAGTTTTCTAATCAAACGGTTTCCTTATCAATAGTTTATATAAGATATAAATCATTTATTTATTTAGTTTGAATGGAGAAAGATTTTACGAATATTTTTATAAAGTTTTTGTAAATATTTGAGCTTCTATTATTCATTTACAATTTATATTTATGACTGATTTATTATCATAATATTTTTTGGACGTTTGCGTCACCTAGAAGCGTTGTCATTAACCAGACTCACAGGGCCCTTCTAACCGGGATTTTTATATATGTTCACCTGGAATAGAACCCGGAACCTCCGCTTGGTTGACATGGTAACCGCTTCACTACACAAATGACATCTACTAATGTAAATGGAGATATAAAGCTTTCTCGCTGCGAGGAAGAGCAGGACGGAAGCAATCACAAACGGCGGCGGGAGAAATATTTTCCTAAAAATAAAAGTAAATTCCGTAGAAGTTGCTACAACCACGGCGGAAGAGAGGATAGTAAAAGCGGGTCGACGAACTTTGTAGCGCTAGAGCTTCCTTCCCATCCTTTTTATTGTTGCATTCCCATTTTGCCCTTCTATTTAGTATGCACGTTATTGGTGCAACAGCTCCCTACCATGCACACTCTTAAGTTCTTGGAGACACAAAAACGACCTTATGGAGTAGAAGAACTTTGTTTCCGAGGATATTTAGTGGAAAGAGATCTAATCAAGTCTCTGAACTGATTAAACAATCTACTAATAGAGCGCAGGGACTTTTTTGGCTTATGAACATAAGTAGATAAGTTTATAAATTCTTGGATAAGTTCCATTAATTCGTAATGAAAGGAGAAAAGGGGTGATATGATATGAATCACGATGGAGATTGATTTGACGAAGCAAGAAGAGAACTTCGTACTTTCATTTAGGAAGAACAGATATTAAAAGTTCCTGTCCTTATTCTAGCCGATAAGCAAGATGATGGTAATGTAAAGAAGGTTGAACTGCTAGATGCTAACCTGATGTACGCTCGAGTCAGCTGAGAATTCCTTTGAATTTCTGAGAATTTTCGAGTCCGGATGGCAGAGAATTTTATTGAGGGATCTAGCCAGATAACCAAATGCTGATGAACAGGACTTAGACGTTCATTGAGGACCGTTTAATAGAAAAGATAGTCCCCGACGGTTTCACCAAGTGATATAAAGAAGAATCCCGATGACAACATCATGACTAGAGAGGAAGAAGATGAAGAGAGGGATGAATCTAGGGTGTAGGTTTCCCACGACGGCAAGCGTTGAAGGTTTAGATACCAGGAGTGGTAACATCAGCCCGAAGAGCGGGAGAAACGGTGATGTTGAGGTTTGGTGGTCCGCCAGATCATTAAAAGGCTTACCTCCAAAGCGCTGTGGTTAGGACTGATTATCGTTGATTGGCATAATGACACAACATACGATCTTTACTGGTTGGGGAGAATGTGGTACATTTGAAATATAAAAAAGTAAAGTATTTTGCCGCCAGCGTAAATGAGTTGAATATCATTATCATATAGACGGTTGTCATTTGGTAATAGGCTGTGTTGTGAGCGGCGCGTATTGTTAGTTATCATTGTAGTAAGTCGCCTTATTTGAATAAAGCTCGATATAAAGAGTCAATATTTCATGAAATGATTTCACCTTATTGAAGAGGCTAGGTGGGCAGCCAATCTCTAAAAGTATCGAAAAGATACATTCCCTACAAAAGCTTTAGTCGATGAATACGATATAGAAAAGACTCTGTTATTATTTCTATTTTTCTTGTGGTCAACACACAGAAAAAATCAAGTCGAGTGTTTTGTGACTCACAGACGAAGAAGTAGCTTACGAGCAAATGCCTATGATGTCTTGTCGTGCCTTTTCTACACAGTTTCATTAGAATATCGTGGAAAAGGGGACAGAAAGCGAATAAAAATAATATAAATTATTTTAGAACAAAATAAAATCAATTATTTGAGTCCTTATAGTTAACAAAAGGTAAAGTGATAATTTTTAATCATGTTCCTTGTCATACAAACACAAGAAAATTAGTCACTGATTAAATAACATAAAAAGCTCAAATAGTATTAATTAATATTATCAGAAAACTTAAAAAAATTAATTCAATTTGTTCTTCCCTCCAACATTTGATTAAATGAAAAGGGGTAGAAGGCAAGTTTTATATTGTTCAGTAGGTCAAGTGGTTTACCTTCGCTACCTGGTGCTTTCCAGGAACCCATTGCTGAGTTCTTGCTCTTGTTGGCTCACAATTTAGATCGTGTATGATTGGTCATTCCATTTACCAAGCACGGTCTTCGTCACGGTATTTTGTTGGGAGTAAACGAACGAAAAATGTTTCACCCACCTAACCTAGCTGGTAGTCTTTATTGTACAAGATATCTCCTGCAACCGATTGCAGAGTAGACGGTTGTACATCAAACACCATCGTAAACCGGTTTGGTGTCACCTTTTGCAGCTGCAAATTTTATCGCACATTTTCTTGTAGCTTTACGAAATGTAGCTTCACGCAAACCACTCTGAGTTGTTTGGTTAGGGATCTTGTTATTGCTTTGCATGCAAGACGCTTCCGCTCAACGAGATGATGAAGTATCGATCTTTTCTTCGAAGCAGTCCTTACTACTAAAAGTATTTTTTCCAAAAGCTTTCAGTGCGTTATTGTAGAACTCAAAGTTCATTTTAGACCAGGACAAATAGGTATTGGTGTCTATGATGATGTTAACTTATCCATTAAGATTTAGAATTCTACAACTTTCTCCGGTACACGCATTGTAATGGTGTCTAAGCGCGTTTTACGAGCTGTTCTTGCTCCTGACTTGTACTTTATCTTACTCGAAAGACGTAATTTGGACTGGAGAGTTATCGCTGTTGCAATCAGCAGTATGATGTAATATCAATCGCACGTTGGCTAGAAGACTATGTCTTACTAGAGTGAGGTATAGCTGATGCCAATGCTTAGAGCATTAGTGTCTCCAGGAAACTTTGTGTTGTGGTTTGGTCAGGAAAAAGAATGCAAAAATTTTGCTAGTGAAAAAGCTCGAGAAAGCGTTGACGGTTAGAGTTTATCTTACCAAAACAAAACGTCCAAGGCATGGAGTCCAGGAATGGTTAACTCTTGCATTAAATCGCCCAGATGTGGTTGGGAATATTGCTAGTGACCAGATTGAGTTTCTCATTGAACAAATCTTTCATTTCATCAGCGGTGTACAAGGTGTGCGCGTATTCGCTGACTTTTGGTGTATCTGTTCGTTGCCATTCATACTTACGACTACAAAATGTAGTAGGGTGTTTTTGACAGCAAACCTACACCATACTCTCTGCGTTCGTCGACAGGTTTTCTTTGCCAGAAAGAAGTGTAGTCTCTTTCTCTTACGGAGCCTTAATGTTGCAAAATGGCTCAAAATTTTAATTGTTTAAAATCATGGTGCTTGGTTGTGTATTTATACAAGTACACACAATGTGTGATGTCACTTATTTACATGAAAATAAATAATATGTTTACATACAACTTAAAATACTCTTAACTAATGCAAAAATGTTTTTATCTATTAAGGAGTCGACCAGTAAGAATTGATTAGGAAAGAAATATTGTGCAAGAAATATTTTCACATTTTGTTGTGATTTAATAAAAAAAACTCTTAGCTCGTATCTGAAATAAAAGTACTTTTTTAAGTCTTTTTAAGGTTCTCTTTTTAACTGTAAACGATTGTAATTATCCGAATATTTAAAGTTTTACAAATCAAAATAAAAAATATGTCTTTTTTGTGCATTTTTTAAAATTATATAAATTGTTTTAGGGCGAAAAGGTATCTTTTAGTGAAATATTTGAATATTTTATTATGATCAATTATTCAAGCTGTTGAGTAATCAACTTTTAAGTATAGTATTAATCAATAACGTCTTCAGCTGAAGATACTTTTCGAATGATAAATTATTAAAATTTTATTTAAAAATAACACAATTTAAACTCAAATATTTTTTTGATTCACCATATGCTGAAAAATGCCGGTTAGTAGCTTTTATTTACCCCTTTTAATCACTTTGAGCCAAAATTTTTTTCATTCTTTGCATTCACTATATCCTCATTATTTTCACATCAATAAAAAAGATATTTATAAATCAACATTTGCAGTTTAATTGTTTTTAAAATAAAAATATTTAAATATAAACAAGAGATTTATTCAATTATAAATTTAGTTAAGAAGCATTCGTTTTAACGATTAATATTTAGAAATAATTTGAAACTTTGAAAATATTATGTTGATATTAGATATATGTTTCAGTATTATCTATTTAATATTTAGGTTGTGATTTGTGTTTTTACCTAATATTATGTTGATAGTCATATTACTTTATTTAAATGTTCTTAAACTAAAATCAAAATATATGTTCACTTGTACAGAAAATTGAATTTACTAAGCTACATCATATAATTAGTGAATTTAAATCTTAGCTATTAAAACAAAAATATTTTGTGATTTAATAAACAGCTATAAAATACTTTCATATTATTCAAACAATCATTTGTGCATTTTTTGAAATTACAAAAATGTTTTATAATCTTATACAAAATAAGATTATTGTAAAGAACCATGCTTTATCAAATTAAATAATTTTCAAATCATTTGGATAATATGATTTTATTTTAAAAATTTCTTTTTATCTATAAGTTTAATTTTAATAATCACATGTTTCTAAGTTAAAATTGTTCTTATTTATTACAAAAGAACTCCAAAGCATCTGATAACGCTGACAATGTGAGAGTGGTTGTAAGATGTAGACCTATGAATGAAAAAGAAACAAATTCGAATTATACACAAGTTGTTAAAAGTAAGTTTACATTTTCTATATTATTATTCAATTTAATAAAAATATTTTCTTAAGTTGATGAAGTTCGTGGTCAAGTTATTGTTCAAGGAAATAATGATGTCCCAAAAACTTATACATTTGATACAGTTTTTGGTGCTAATAGCAAGCAATTAGATGTTTACAACCTAACTGCTCGTCCAATAGTTGATTCAGTCCTTGGTGGTTACAACGGTATTCATAGATCTTGGAATGTTTTTAAACTCACATTTTAACTTGGAATTTTCTCAGGGACTATTTTCGCCTATGGTCAGACTGGTACTGGAAAGACTTTCACAATGGAAGGAGTTCGAAACGTTCCTGAAAAAAGAGGCATCATCCCAAACTCATTTGCTCATATCTTCGGTCATATTGCGAAAGCTGAAGAAGAATCTCGCTTTTTAGTAAGCTCAAATACATTTCAACCCAAATTCTTTTAAAATTACAACAAATTTGTAGGTTAGAGTTTCCTATCTAGAAATATATAATGAAGAAGTTAGAGACTTGCTTGGCAAAGATCAAAAAGCTCGTCTACATCTTAAAGAGCGACCTGATATTGGTGTATATGTGAAAGATCTATCAATGTTTGTTGTAAATAATGCTGATGATATGGATAGAGTGATGACACTAGGACATAAAAACAGTGAGTCTCATCATAACAATCACATAAATTTCTATCTACTTACAAGGTATCAATCATAAATTAAGTGTCTTGTAGGATCTGTTGGAGCTACAGATATGAATGAGCAGTCTTCTAGGTCACACGCTATCTTCACAATCACAATTGAATGCAGTGAGAAAGGAATAGACGGGCAACAACATGTCCGGGTCGGCAAATTACATCTCGTAGACTTGGCTGTGAGTTATAGAATAAAAATAGCTTCCTGTAGTACCATTCTTACTATTATTATTATTCATGAATGATTTATTTGATTAATTAGTTAGTTAATTCCTGTTTTTAAAACATCTAACTATTAGGGTTCTGAAAGACAAGTTAAATCAGGAGCTACTGGTTTACGATTAAAAGAAGCCACAAAAATTAACCTGTCTCTTTCCACACTTGGAAATGTAATTTCTGCTTTAGTGGATGGTAGAAGTACTCATATACCATATCGGAACTCTAAACTGACCCGGATGTTACAAGATTCACTTGGAGGAAACTCGAAAACTCTTATGGTATGTAATAATCTCGAGTTAGTTCAGTAGAAGTGAGTAGCTTGTTGCAGTGTGCTAATGTTGGACCTGCTAACTACAATTACGATGAAACTATTTCAACTTTAAGATATGCTAATCGAGCTAAAAATATCAAGAATAAAGCGGTTATCAACGAAGACCCCAAGGTTTGTAAATAAGGTTTTGTTGTTAGAAAGTCTCTGTAAAAACCAGTTTCTTCTCGACTTCATCTATTTATTTAAAATGATCTGTTTAAAGTGTCATCAGATGATCTTCATTTGTGAATCAATTTGAAATATTTGTTGTTGTAGGATGCCATGCTACGTCAGTTCCAAAAGGAAATTGACGATTTAAAGAAAAAACTCGCAGAGGAAGGATGTTCAGGATCAGGTGATAGTAGTGAAGATGAAGTAGCTGAAGATGGAACTGTGATTCGACGAAAAAAAAGTTAAAAATGATTGTTGATGACAAACCATCTGAACTAATTGTAAGTAGGTAAGAGGAAGTTATCTCCGAACAGGATGGCAGCTCTTCAAAAAGAAATTGATAATGAGCGCCGAAAGATGGAAGATGATAGAAATATGGCTGAAGAAGAGAAGAATCGCGTAAAGAAAGATCTAGAAAAGAGAACTAACGAGTTACACAAAGCTAAGTGAGTAATGAGAAATGCTCTTTATTGAATTGATGTTTGAGTTGTTGTTTGTAGGCAAGACCAACAACAATTACAAGAACGTCTGAAAGCAATGGAAAGAAAAGTGATTGTTGGCGGTGTTGACTTGCTGAAGAAGGCTGAAGAGCAGGAGAAATTACTAGAAGAGTCAAACGTTGAACTACAAGAACGTAAACAACAACAAGAAGAACTGCGAAGACAAATTGAAGATAAAGAGGTCGTAGACCCAAAATATTCAGCTTAAATTTAAAGATGAGATGTTGATAGGCGGAAAGATTGGATATCGAAGAGAAGTATAGTAGTTTGAAAGAAGAGGCGATCGGGAAAACGCGTAAATTGAAGAAGGTATTTGATGATGAGTGATTACTTGATGATAAATTCCTCAAATCAAGGTTTGGACGATGTTACTTGCCTCAAAATCTGAGCTAGATGACACAAAAAGGGAACGAGATAGAGATGTAGAAGCTCTGTTGGAAGGTATTAGAGAGACTTCTCGTGAAGTGAAGAAGCTCACGATGATCACAGAGTACTTTATTCCTCGTGAATATCAACAAATGATTGATGAACATATGAACTGGAATGATGATATCGGTGAATGGCAATTGGTGAGGATTACAAGAACATGGCGACTTGATGATGAGTCTTTGTTTCATAGAAATGCATCGCGTACACCGGAAACAACATGCGGAAGAACCTATCGCCTCAAAATGAAGATGGTTTTAATAGTGTAAGTCTCAAGTGATCAACATCAATCATTTTATGTGATCTTGTTGATGATAGATGGAGTTAGATTTGTCAAATCAATATTTATCTTATACTGACGATGGAATCATTGAAACAATGAATCCTGAATCACATGGGTTTGCGGAATCTCGTAAACCAAGATTACGTTACGGAAGAAAGTAAGTTTTTATTTGATGAAATTATTGACTGAAAATCAAGTTGTGTTTAGGAAGCAACCTAAAAGTGCTCAAGAACAAATTGATGCAGTGTTGTTGGGATAGGATGCAGAAGATCAACAACTTCTCACTCAATCTCTTTCAAATCTTTTAAAACATCAAATTCCTTCATTTTTTAGAAATGAAAAAAGATTTGACCATTTGACGATAATCGTCAACTTGTTTGTTTTTAAATCTATTTGTCTTTCCATCAATTCAACTTATTTTTCTTTTATTTGTCGTCCTTAAAAATTGCTCAAATTTTCTCAGCAAGTTCTTCAAGATAAAAAATCTAATCGCTAAGAATCAAAACATCACTAGAAGATCTTCATCTAGCTTCTGCTATTAATAAATCCCTCTTTTAATCTTATCTTTTATATTTTGTTTACTTTCTATCGTACTTTTCCGTTTTTCATCAGCTCTTGAAACTGTTAAATGATAAGTATGTGACCATCTGTCTACTATAAGTGTGTGCTTTTCCATCTATTTGTCGATATAAAGATTAAAGTAAACTTAGATAAGTTGCTGTGCTCTAGAACAAGATTCATTTCTAATAAATTGTTGATAAGAATATTTATTTGTTTGAATAAGTTAAAAGTGCTTTTAAAAATAGATTATGGCGCCGAAAAGTTATTAGTAAATTCATAAAAAAACTTCTTTAAAAAAATACTAAAGATGCCAACGATAAATTCTTTACTTGAAACTCATCACCTTTTTGTCACAGATTAGTTTGATTGGCTTGAAATTTTCAACTATTTTAATAAATTAAGGTTGATTTTTAGGTCTTTCTTTTAAGTTGGGTATCATATCTCCTTCTGACGGTCATGAGATTTGATAATAGTGGACAGCAGCGTAAGTACTACCAATATTTTTAAGATTCGTAGTGGACAGTTTTTAGTATTAAGTTTCAATTTATAAGTTCACTGAAGAAAGAAAATGATAAAATAGTTGGCAGATAAAACTGGTTTATCAAAAGTTTCTTTGAATTTTTACCACATCGACGTGATTCCAATATTTTTATCTCTAATCAAAGATGACTGGTAATCACTCTAAACATCTTTTCTTTTCTAAACAACATTCTTTTACAGATAAGACTGTTTGGTTGAAATGTATTTAGTAAAATAATGAAAAAAAATTAAAACATCTTTGCTCAATTTCATACGATTTGTTCTGTTTGTAGCGATACCGACCCACCTACCAAATTAGAGGTTTCAGGTTCGAGCCCAGAGGACACATATTTGCGACAAGGAAAAGTCCATAAGAACCTCGGGTAGAAGGGCACTGTGATTGTGGTTTATGATAAACTTCTAGAAGACGCAAAAATTCGAAATTAAAGCCTAGAGCCTCGTAGAGAGTTCATCACTGTACCCAGAGTCGTTCTGGCTGCTCCTGCGACACCAGCAAGACGTAGCTGCATCATTCCGTCTGTTCCGCTGCATAACTGGCTGACGTGGACAACAACTATATCTCTATAACTTCTGTCCTGGCATATATGGCAGTTCTCGGCCGAATTAGGTCAAAATAAAACTTTGCTCAAATTGATAATTTGCTGTTTATAAGATTCGAGAATACTTAATGTTACTATTTGAGCAAATCGGACTCTGTGAGAAGTTTTCACTCAATAAGAAACATTTTACAAAATTTTACATTTAAGGCCAAAGTTGTTACAACATCTATTTGTAATACTTTCTCAGCTACTAATTGACTCTTAATATTCTAAAAAGTAAAACACTAACTTAGTATTCATATCTAAAAATATTAATAATAAATTACATTCACAATTTTTTTTTAACTATTTGATTCTTTACGCTTGCAAAAAGCTTGTTATTCTTAGAAGCAGCTACTAAGTTTCCAGAGTAATGAAAACATTTATTACTTTTTTAGATATTTTTTGAAGCAAATATTTTTATAACAGAATGATCTTAACTAGCAAGTGCACAAAAATGTGCTTTCTGCTTATTACTTCCAGAAAAGACTAACAGTAGTTTTATACTTGATTTATTTATTACAATAAATGCAAAGTGATTCTTCTGTAAGGTCTTGGTCTGTAGTTAAGTGCGGTGTTTCTGGGACCCGTTTTATGAATTGGAGTAATGATAGCTTTTTTCCAAATTTGTGGAACTCTTCCTCGCCTAAGAGTCATGTTAAAGAGTAGCGATAAAGGTAGTGATAAAGATGAAGTAGTTTTTCTTAAAAACAAAGCTGGGATCTGATCTGGGGTGTTGGAAACTGATGATTTTAAAGAACAAATAGCCTTAGATACCATATTGACCGTTATGTCAAGATCTACCATCTCAGAGACATTTGTAAGAATGTCGGAGTAGGAAAGCAAAGGAGTATTGCCATCGTCGGTTATAAAAACGCTATTAAATTGATTGTTTAGCAACTCAGCTTTATTTTCTGGTTCCATCACAAGCTGGTCGCTGTTATCAAGTAAGGGAAGGTATTTGAGATCTCGCCTTAAGCTTGCGATTTATGAAACCAAAAAACGTTTTCTTGCTAGGTGAAGAGAAAACTGCATTTTCCCTTCCTAAATAGAAATTATAAATAGATTTCTTGTAAACTATACAGAGATCTTTGTACAGAGATTTGATGAAAGGGTCTGTTTTAGTTTGTTTGTATAGGAGGTTTATTAAGTGTTGTAAATTCTTTAAATTTTTGGGTAAATGTGGTTTTTTCTTTGCTCTATAGAAAGGTATGAATTTTTCGATTGACTCTTTAACGATGTTAGTAAATCTTGAGTAAATAGTATTGATGTCTTCTGAAGAGTTGAAAACAGAAATCCAGTCAACATCTGATAGAAACTTGTTAATACCATCATAATTTCCAAGATAAAAATTCCTTTTGCTTGAAGTTTTAACGTTCATAAAAAAGTTTGATGGAATTTGAATTCGATCATGTTGTAAAAAAGATTACCATCAACAAGAAAAGAATCAGGATAAAACGGTTGAAACGAATGGTATTCACAATTGTGTGCAGAGAGAGTTTAGAAAAAAAAGATGTGGTTCCAGTGGTTATTTGCCACTTCCATTTTTTGAAAAAGCCTTGACAATGGTGGACTTCGAACTTTGTATCTGAAATCAGTTGGTTGTTCATTCTGATTTCAGTTATACGTCTCTTTTAGAAGACGCTTATTTTCTAAGCGATCATCTTCACATATATAATGTGCTACTCTGATGCGCTTGAATTTTTGTCAAACCTTAGCTTATACAGTTTGGCAAAAAACTTGTGTCTGTCCCATCTTTGCTGAAAGGCACTTTCAACGGTCTTTGATGATCTGAGCTTTTTGCTCCAATTCTAGTCATTGATATCTTTGGAACGTCCACAAAATCAAGGCTTTGAGAGCACATTTGATTAAAAAGCTTACTGTCATCATCTTCATTATTCTCACAGACGTTGAAGATGATGACATTGTTTTCTCTATCTTCACGTTCCAAAGTAAGTTTTTTGTGCGTGTCGGTGACGTTCTTGGCAAGAAGCTGCACCATACTAGCATTTTTGTCGGAACCGGAATCACCGACCACCGAGGCCCATGTGACAGGTTTCTTTATAGAGGCATACAGTTCGTCCATTGATTTAGACAAACTAGAAATTGTTTTGTTGATCTTGACAGCATCGTTGCTAATTTTAGATTTAAATTTGGCTAATTCAGCAGATACAGATTTGCTGATGTCGGATAATAGGTTGGATTATAATTAGATGAGGGAGCTGTTGTGTCCATGGCTCTACATTTTTTTGCTCATATCACTACAGGTGAGATGAAACCAAGAGAGACATTCAACGCATTCTATTGCCGGATCTTCACCTGAGAAAATTTTATTGCAAGATTGGCAATTGCCATTGCAAGCTTGTTTTGAAGAAGTCGGTTTATCAGGATTTTTCTTTACATTTGAACGTAAGGTCTTGCCACTTTTATTTGGACCCACCATAGTTTTTAATTTCATGAAAAATTTTTAGTATCACCAACCCGAATAGTTCGAATCAATCTTTTATTCAGATAGAATGATTTATCACAAGTAATATACAAATCACTTACTAAAAATAACTTTATCACAACTTATAAGCACTTATTCAAATAGAATATAATCTATAATCTGAAACTTATTCAAATATAATTTAGTTATTAAAAAAGCTAAGTTGACGTAAAGTTATTTTACAAAAGTAAGTTTAAATTAAAAAGAATAATGTATCGATGAGAAATATTTGAAATATCTTTTTGCAATAAAAATATAACTTCACAAAACGCATTTACTTATTAACAAATGATTTTATAAAATTGAATGTTAAGAATCATTCAGAAAAGATGCTAAAAGTGATTATGAAATAATTTTAAAAATTGTAGTTATTGCTTTTGATTTTTATAATAGCACTTAATGCTATAACTTAACTAAAATATTTTTTGATGTTCTATAATGTAACTATAGACAGATTTGAGCTTATTTGTCACACAAAATTAGTTTCGCTACCGTTCAATAAACTTCTAGTCATATTTTCTGTTATTGTAATCAAATTTTTTTAGCAATTTTGTAAAGTTGGCTGTATATGGGAATAATTTCATTACTAATTTGAAATTGTTTATAATTGAACATATTTATAGGGCGAACTGTATTTTATTGCAATTCATGATAGCAGAGCCTGAAAAAGAATCCAACTGATTGTATCAATAAGGCGTAGATTTATATTACTGAGATCCATAATAACTTTAGAATTTTAATAACTGTTTAAAACACATAAACAACTAAATAGTATTTCTATACAAAAAGTGTTTCAGATAAATTTCGATTTTAATTTATTACAAAAGCATATAAATTTAGCAATATACTATTAATTAAAAATTTACATTGATATTTTACTAATTTATATCCTTAAATCAAAACAAATGAAGTATTTGCTTTGTTAAAAGCGTGAATAGAGAAAGTTCTGAATAATTTAATCTTGTCTTGTTAGCTCATCAATTTTTTTAATGTTTTTATCTGATAAGAAAACAATAAAAGGTGTGAGCTTCAAGAACCAAGATAAAATTGATTTTTATAAAAAATGAAGTATCACAGTTTTTTTGTCATTTAAATTAATAAAGTAAGTTTGTCGCTTTAATGAAGGTCAGTTTTTTAATCTTATGCTTTCATTAAACTATTTTCTTTTAAACAATTGTAAATACTAATTTCATAATCTTAAGTCTTTTTCTACTTTAAAAGAAATCAAAACATTAAATTTAAAATTATTTTATTTTAAAAAAGTTATGATACGTCATAATTGTATGTGATTATTATTTTATTTTATAGTACTATGCTTCTATTTTTGTGTAATTAAAAAGAGTTTTTTTCTCAAAACTTTTGAATATAATAAATATATACTTTCTATGTTTTCTTTCTTTATCTTCTATATAAAATTTTTTGCTGAAAGCCAATGAAATATCATTATTTGTACAAACTTTATTGTTATTATAAATTGGAAAACTATCAATAAGTGTATTGAATTTAGAAAAAGTATTAAATTTTTATAACTTTTCTAACTGCATCTCTAACTTTGCACGAATTTTAATGTTTAGTTTCAATGTTATAATAGTAAATAAGTTTATGTTTTAATAGATTTGATAAACAATTTTGAATAGCTCTCATAGTTAAATTAGTAGTAGATAGAATACTTATAAAGTAATTTTTATACTTTTTAATTCTAATATATAAAGTTTTATAATCATTAGTTTTCTGTTTTATTTAGTTATTTTTAAACATTTTTGTACACATGTTTTTGCCAGGCTACTACTCCTATATCCTAGGAATGTATATAATAAAACTTACAATTTAATTTGTACAAACAGGTCTTATTTTTGATATATCACTAGATTGTTGTCATATTTTGAAGGTTTAAGCAATTATTGTAGCATGTTTAATCTTGTAATTTTTTTTTCAATTTTTAAAAAGATTTATTTTTATAATTCCTGGTTTATACAAGTTCACTATTTTTTCTTTATTGTCATAACTATCATATTTGTCATATTTTTGTAGGAGCTTGTTTTATTTTTTTAACTATTATTGAAGCATTATAAAGAAGTCAACATATGGCTGAAGGATTTTCTCATAAAAGAAGCAAACCAGAATCTAGTAGTGAAATCTGCAAACTTGGTATTTCACTTGCTGTCATCAAAATTGCTAAATGTATTGGAATATTTGAATCTTATGATTTATTAAAATCTGTTTCAATATTACAATTTATATACTTCATAAAATTAAGTTCGTCATTTTGTTTTATTTTTATGAAAAAATCCTTTCTAACTAATCTCAAGCTAAAAAGATCTTTAAATTTAAGAGTTGGACAGTATTGTTGTTTAGGATTACTTATCGATTTTTTATATTTGTTTGGCTTGACTTTATGTGGTCCTTTAAGAACTATTTTGGTTTTTGAACATTCTGCCCCAATTGTAGTGGCAATGATAAATGGGATGTTTTCTAAATCCAATTACGCTAGAACTAGAGGTTCTATTTTGTTTTTTCTGGGGATTATAACCCTTCTCTTGTTTGATACAGACGTTTTCTCTCAAGTTAATTCATTTCCAGGCCTAAAAGATACAAACTTTTTATTTAACTTTCTTTATTTGACTTCAACTGCTTTTGGTGTAGCCGACCACAAAAGTGGCATACTTCTTTTAGTTTTTCTTCTACTTTTAAAAGTTATACAACATAGTTTTGCAAAAAAAATCAGTTCTCAAATTGGAGGAGCAAATAGACTTCATATCTATTCAAACTTTGTCTCAACATTAATTCTCACACCAGTATATCTCATTTCTGTTTATAATGGATACCAGAAAACAAGTATACTCACAAATTTCTGGACATTATTTCTCATAACTTTATTTGCATTCGTTTTTGATCATTCAATACAGAGTTATGTATCTGGTAAAATAGAAGGATTATACTCTTATAAGATTGGGTATATATCAATTGCGCTCTTTGCTCTGCTACTGGGCTTTCAATGGAATCATCCAGCTGCTGTTGCTATATCTACAGCTAATACTTTAAGGACACAAGATCATATTATATCTGGAGGTGTTATAGTCAGCGCAGTTTTCTTCATTTTATCATCAGATATATTGTCTTGGTCTGGACATAAAAGTCGCAAAGGAAATTTTGTTGGTTATTCCAGTGAAGGGCTGCCTTTGTATTCATTTGCTGAAAACGTGTTAAACAGGGCATCAAATTTCTCAGTTATCACCACATTTCAAAGATTTATCAAACAAATTTTTGAACGAAATGATTCGAGACATATTTTCTATTTTTTATGTTTGAATTTATCTTTTGCATTTGTGGAGTTATTTTGGGGTTTATATACAAACTCTCTAGGATTAGTCTCAGATAGCTTCCATATGATGTTTGATTCAACCTCTCTAGTTTTAGGTTTAATAGCCTCAGTTATGTCAAGATGGAAACCAAATAGGTCTTATCCATATGGTTTTGGACGAGTTGAGGTTCTTTCTGGTTTCATAAATTCCTTATTTCTTTTCGTCATAGCAATTTTTCTAATTTATGAAGCAACTTCTAGACTTATGAATCCTCCAGAAATAAATTCAGATAAACTGTTGACGGTCTCAGTGACTGGTCTTATAGTCAACATGATTGGGGCGTATCTTCTTGGGCATCATCACCATCACCATGGAGATTCAGACAATCATAGTCATTGTCATAAGCGTGAAAACATCAACATCAAAGGAGTATATTTGCATATACTTACTGACTTGCTGGGTAGTGTTGGTGTTATTATCTCTGCTATACTTGTCAAAAAATATCAATTATATATAGCTGATCCAATTTGTACGGTGTTAATCGCGATTTTCATCTTGTACTCACTAATGCCATTATTAATTAAATCGAGTAGCATTTTGACTCTTTCATTATCACCCAAAGATGAAAGAAATGCCAAAAATGCTTTGTACAAAATCTCACATTTAGAAGGAGTTATATCTTTACACTCTTGTAGTATATGGGAACATGGAAACGGTGACTTCATCGCGTCTCTTTGCTTAACAGTTCAACCATATGTAACTGAACAAAGAGTCATCACACAAGCAACAAACTTATTTCGAGAGCATGGTATCAACTCTTGTACTATTCAAGTTGAAAAAGATGATTTTTATCAACATTTATCTGGCCTTGTGACTGGCTCTGAAGAATTTCAACCACCAAATCCAGTCATAACCAACCCTAATCTTCAATTTACTAAACTAATATAGAACTTCAATCAGATAAGGAACAATTTTACAAAGTGTTTTTAGCTGTGAATATTTTCATTTTTGTAATCTATTTTAGTAATACAGACGATATGTAGATAACTTGATGATATTTGTATATGTAAATGAAGCAATTTTATTGAACTATTTGTAGAAGTATTTCAATTCTATTTATTTTTATTAATCTTCTAATGTAGCATTTATTTTTGCAAAAAGTCTTAAAAGACATCTAATTTTTCTGAGTATGTATTTTTTAAAGTATTTTGCTATCTTTTACTCGAATGATTTTTTTCTTCAGCATGTTTTTAATAGCTGTAGATATTTGTTAAATTATTTAAAAAAACTTTCAAAGATTATTTTTTGCTCAAAAAGCTCATCTATTTACTTTGGTAGGTTTTTAAATTGATAATTTTCTTTTTTGATTACATTTATCTTTCTGATAAATTTGTTTATATTTTTTAGCTGTTTGTAGATATGTTTTTGGTATCATGAATTTATTTTTTTCAAAACTTAGTTTAAATTTTTTGTTTTTATCTGTTACAAAATGATCAGATGTAATTTTCAGCTTAAATAAGATGAGAATATTTTTGATCTTGAATTTTTACCAACTGTCAAAAATGGGTTTTGTGCAAAATGTTTTCAGATAATTTTAATTGGAACTTAAAAAGTTCATTTTGACCAAAAAATCATTTCTAAAATTTGTTTATACCCCATCAGCAAAGCTTCAGTTTTTAATTTTTGTGAGTGAATAAAATAATTTACTCTCTTGTAGTTCTATAGCTATATAAAAGTTTGTACAAAGCGTTTAAGAATAACATTTTTAATTTTTTTAAATAGCTTCAATTTATATTATCTATCTAATAACTAAAAAAAGTTTGATTAAGAATTACCAAATATTTTCACTTTGTAATTACCATCAAATATTTCATAATATTTTTGTTCAAATTTCAAACTGATATAAAAGCTACATCAATAATCAGTTTTCAAATATTTTCTTCTTTTGCTTCTAACATTTTGCTTCTATTTTTAAACTTTAATTATAGTAATTTGTAATTAGTTAATTTGCATTTTCCTCAAATTTTTATTGAAGTTCTTTCTATATTAGATTTTGTAGAGTTCTTTTGAATCTTTTTATCTCAGGTTTATTGGAAGTAGCAATTAATATTTTTATTTTACAAATTTTTGGAAACTGCAAAAAAGAGAATGGCTGTAATGATTAATGAGGTAGACTCAATTTTAAAAAACAAATTCTCATTGATAAAACAACTTCTTCATCTTCTTCAGGCACAAGGTCTCACTAAAGAACTGTTGTGTGTTGTTCAGAATTTAATTGGGTTAAGTAAAAGTCAAATCACTATCAGGGTATCACCAAAAAGCAGTATCTCAGACCTACATTCAGTAAGAAGCATTTGAACTTTTATGTAGCAATAGTCTAGAATTATTTAAATTATTAATTCTGTAAATTGGTCTTCTCTTGTCCTACGTCAAACTGAAACATGTTTTTAGGAGATTTCAAAACTCTCTCACTGCACAAAAGGATCTTTTCATCTTTATTTGATTGATCATGAAGACAAATCTGAGATGTTGATGGAAGAAGACTCAGAGCAAGAACTCTCAGAGGTTCTTCGTCAAGACGGACAGAAAAACATGTTTAAGATGACTTCCAAGGACGGAAGCTCCAGCGCTTTATCGAATACTATTGTAAGTGACGTCATCATCGCTATATGACGTCATCATCGACTTTTCAGGATGAAAATAAAACCGCGATGTTTGAAAATACATATTCAAATAAAACTAATTGTACTTCAGTGAAGCCAGGTGTTTCATTTAAACGTCGCGCGGCTATTTCGTCGGAAAACTTCGACCCCAGCTCGGTAATCGACTCGATTCCGACTCGATGACGATTCCAGCTTCATGTGTCTTTCAGATTTCTGGAATTGATCAAAAAAACAACCAGAATTTGTTAAATACGAACAACAATAACGATGACGGAGTAATCGTGCAACCTTATCGCGGTTTAGTCAATCAAGCGATGACGTGCTACCTGAACAGTCTCATCCAGACTCTTTATATGACTCCTGAGTTCCGAAATGCTCTTTACAAGTAATTATATGAGTTGAGATGAAGTCCTTCTAACATCCTTCTTCTAGATGGAAGTTTGATTATACAGAAGATGAAAATCTCAGCATTCCTTATCAACTCCAGAACCTCTTCCTTCTACTGCAAACTTCTAATAGAGACTCGGTCGAAACCACTGGTCTGACCCGCAGTTTTGGTTGGGACAGTAGCGAAGGTTGGTTACCACTAACAACAAGTGTGATTTATGTCACGTGATTTCCCCTTTTCAAATGTCTCAGTGATTCAATTTCATTTTTTTATCCGATTAATTTCGTGCTCCTGATCAAAGTCTTAATAAAATGGTTTTATTCACTTGTTGAAGCGAGACATCTTTTACAGCTTGGCAACAACATGATATACAAGAACTTTGTCGAGTTATGTTCGAAGCTTTAGAAGCAAAATTTGAAGGTACAAACCAAGCGGACTTGATTAAAGGCTTATATGAAGGTAAGTACATTTGTTTCATGTTTGATGTAGTTGTTAGCAACCAACTTGGTGGTTAGTTGAATCAAACTCTTGAATTGTTACAGGTAGTATGAAGGATTATGTACAATGTTGTGAATGTTCGTATGAGAGTGCTAGAGATGATACATTCCTAGATATTCCAATCACTATTCGTCCTTTTGCATCTAATACATCATATAAGTCGGTGGTAGGTTCATCTCATCCGCTTTTGATCATTTCAATTCGTCGTCGAAATACTAGAAGAGAAATATTTTCTGTTTAATTTCAGATGGAAGGTTTGAACGCTTTTGTGGAACCCGAGACTTTAGCCGATACCAATCAGTACTTTTGCGAAAAATGCTCGAAAAAATGCGACGCAAAAAAAGGGTTGAAATTTACGAAGTAAGTTGTTTGATTGATGAGCAACTTGTTAATGAAGTCTTCACTCGCAGGTTCCCATATCTTCTAACTCTTCAGTTGAAGCGTTTCGACTTCGACTACTTGACTATGAGGCGAATCAAACTGCAAGATCGGATGCACTTTCCTTTGCTTCTAGATCTTAATTCATTTGTTGAAAGTGAAGATGCGGATGACTCCACCAGTGACAAGGTAATCCCACAGCATCTCTAGACTTCTAAACCTCTCAACTGATCTTTCACAGGGGTCTTTGTGTCCCTCTAGTATCAGCAAAGAAGCAACCGACTATCGTCTATCTCCAAGTAACTACATTAACTTCCTCATCATCATTTAAATGTGTCTTCTTTAGCTCCTTGTGACGAAGAAGAAGATCTGATTAGTCATGACAGCGGACAAGACTATGATCAATCATCAACAATCATCGCGTCTTCTGCCGCTGATGACGTCACGCCTTCTTCAACTACACTTCAAACATGTGAAAATGCTCCGAAGACGACGATCAGTTTGTTGAGTGGTGGAAACAATAGTGAGGAAGACGTTAGTAGCGTGGATGAAGGGATTGATGTTGGAGCTTGTAGTAGTGCCTCTTCACATTCAACTCATAAAAACTTTCATCAAACCAAACGACAAACCCAATCCTCACCTGCTTCATGGAATACTGAATCAGACTCAACACCGGTTAGTTGTTGGTTTTATTAGATGGTTTGTTGATTACTTGAATGGTTACAGGATGGTCCTTATATTTACGAGTTGTTTTCAATTATGGTTCATTCTGGTAGTGCAGCTGGTGGTCACTATTACGCTTACATCAAATCTTTTGAAAATGGTTTATGGTATAGTTTCAACGATCAGGTCTTTATTAAACATCCAAAGTTCTTCTCTGATGTCTTCATCTTTCACAGAATGTCATTCAAGTTTCTCAAAATGAAATTGAAAAGAGTTTTGGAGGCGTTATGTCATCTCGAATCACCTACTCGTCGTTTTCTAGGTTTCTACCTCTCTCATATCTTCAATTCGTTCTCTATTTCATTTAAATCGATCTGAAGTGATGTGATCAACAATTTATTCATCTGGATGCCTTTTTGTTTCAGTTCCACTAACGCCTATATGCTTATGTACCGGCAAGTTAATAGAAGTTTAAACGCAGGTTGGTTTCAACTTATTCCTTAAAAACATCAATTTGATCCGAATCTTTCTAGAGTTCTTGCAACCAGACATGTTTCCGTCACACATCAAGAAGATGATTGAACTTGAGAAGGAGAAAGAAGAACAAAGACTGAAGAAATTGGAATATGCTAAATTTATGTGTCCTGCGAGGGTAGGAATTCGTGTTCTCTGATCCTCTCAAAGACACAATTTTCTGTCAACAGCTCTTTCTACAAGACCCTGTTACAAAGATCATTACTGAACATGAAGAGTTTGAGTTCCATAAAGACATAAAACTAGAAGCAGCCATTAAATCTGCTCACTTATGTCTGAAACTTGGTAATTAGAAGATCTTCATCTAAACCAACTTCATTTCTCAATTGTTTTTCGACAGATATTCCTCTAAACAACTGTCGATTAGTCAAATATGATTGTAGTAATGAAGTAATCGAAAGATCATTTGATCTTGACACTGATGATTGTGATATTCCTCTAATTGATTTGCTTGGTAGGTCTTTGTTTACTTCATCACCAACTTTGACGAGTTTTGAGGATTGTTTTATATCTTAGGTGGACACAAACATGCTTACTCAATTGATCTACTTCTTGAGACTAAAACAGATGAACAAGTCTTCAAACGTTATTTACCAAATGGAGTTACCGCTAGTGTAAGTTCTTACCTACCAACTAATCCACAAAAACCAAACTTTTATGCAAATTAACCTACAACCTTTCTGATTGGCTAATCAAATATTCACAGATACGAATCGCTGATCCAAACAAGTTGTCTCTGAATCAAATGTTTGTGGAACGTTTCGAAGAAACTCAAACTGTTCACGATGTCAAAGAGTTTCTAGCTGAGGTAAGCTTCAAACGTCATAATTTACATCTAAGCTTTCTCTCGATGACGTGACGTCATCAACGCGCGCGTATTTATAACTCACGTGGGCGGTTTGGTGTTTAGAAACTGAACTGTTCTACTTATGACATCATACTTGTGATGGAACGCCTCGGTAATTCCTTCAAATTACTCAAAAATCCCGAAGCTATGTTGAAAAACGAAGGAATGTATCGACGCGCGAAGGTAGGTGCCCCTATTCGCCCCATCACCCCCTTCATCATCTGCGTGTCATCTAGTTGTTTGCTGACGTCATGTCCGGCACCGAGAAGCGGCAAGATTCGAATCCTTTTCATGAACTCTGTCTGGAAAACACGCGGCTCTTTACGATTCTGGATCGGATCTGCAACATCCTCTATGTCCGCATCCTTCTTCCTCCAGGTACATCTTCATCCTTCGAGACTTTTCAATCTTCTAACTTCCCTCTTTCGTCAGACTTCGATGCTGCTACGTCATCAACTACCTCAGATAGCTTCGAGCAAGACACCAACAACAACAACCAGCTCTCCATACTCGCTTCTCAATCCTCTCATAGCTCCTGTGACGTCACAAACGCGCAATCGAGCGTCAACTTCAGTTCGTGGGGTTCGTACTGGAACAAAGATGTTCCCGAAGACTCGGAGATGGATACTGGTCTCGATCACAGCCGACGTCAACGAACCAATAGTTGTGAAGATGATGACGTCACCAAGGTTTCGATCACGTCATCATCGCGCGACTTTCCAATTGAGTTACAGAGGAAGTTGTTGGGTGAGCGAGAAGCGCGCGATGATGTGATGATTGATTGATGATTTGTTGGCAGATTACAAGAATATTTCGACATTCGATGATTCTGCGATGTTCATGAGAGTGTCTCCGACTAGCTCCGTGCAGTGTGAAGGAGGCGACTCCAATGATTCAGATGTAGGATCTGTTCTTCAAGAGGTCGATTTTCAGGATGTTGTCGAAAACAACTCATCTGTTGATAATCTGTTCACTGAAAGCACTTACAACTCCACTTACATGGATGGTGAGCGTCGCATCTTGCTCTGATGACGTCATAACTTCTCGTTCCGTTGCAGAACCCGGTTCTTCTTCAGTGTCAGAACCTTTTACGTCAGAAGCAATCGGATTGGCCGCTAACAGGGAATTCCCCTCTTGTCTTCATTCAAACGAGTACCTGACGCCACAATATCTCAATCCTTTCCGATCAAGTCTTCCCGATGACAACTACTCGACGCCACAGGAGTTTGAAAGGGTCGAGAAGAAGGGCGTAGAAGGGCAGGGGTCCGAGGACCACTTTTCCGGTCCCAATATTAAGAGTGACTCGTACAACAAAGCACTTCAATACGCCGACTTTGGTTCCGAACCTATGGAATCGTTCCCGCCTCATCAGAGTCAAACTGACGGAAGTGGTGACGCCTCGCCCCTTAAACCTGTCTCACATGATCTGCGTGAGACGCAAGCGGTCGAGAAGGGTGATTGCGTCACCGAGAAACCGCGATTTAGCGACAGTTCGGAAGTTTTCAAGAAGATTAATTCCCGGCAACGAAATCTTTCTCAAACATCAGTGGTTTCTGATAACTGGGGGGTTTCCCACGATTTGTTACGTCAGCAGTTCTATTTCCACGTGACCACGATGCACACGAGAGGCGAGATGAACCCAGGGACAGGTAGGTGGTCGTGTGGGGCGGTTTTTGGTGAAATTGACCCGTTTTTTGATACAGTTCTACAAGTTGAGATGGATAAAAGAATGCCGGTGGTAACATTTCGAAGATATATCAGCAGATTGATTAACAGACCGACTAACACCGTTTGCATATTCAAATTAACCAATAAGATTGAAGTAAGTGATGGGTCACGTGACCACCATCTATATTTAGTCCTATATGACCAGACGGAAGTGACCACAATCATCAACGACTTCCAAGACGTACAGGACGGACAAGAATACCTCATCAAGTTTGGACGGGTTCTAAAAATAGATGAATTTAGATGTAAATTGTATCTGTTGGACTTAAACGACCCCAAGGTGACCCACTCTTTCGCGCCCTAATCCCTATGTCATCGCCTGTGTTGTCTCCAGCCTAACAGCTTCCTTATGGAGTCAGTTGTGGCCCAGGGCATGACTGTAGCTGAGGCCAAAAAGGAGTTTTGTAAGGAGCTAGCTGCTAATAAAATCGTATTTATTCAACCGGACAGGTAGTTGTGGCCCACTTTTGGTCAGGGACAGTTTGCTTAGGCTTGTGATTTGCAGGTTGAGGCTGAGAAAGAGGATTGTGTCCTTTAGATGTCCCAGGCAGATATACATGGACAGCGAGCGGTTTGGAAGCGATATCTTCCTCGACGCGTTTCTCGAGTTTTATTTACAGATACTCACTGGACCGGAACCAAAAGTCGGTAAACTTCCGGTTGTTTTGATCTTATTCTAATTGGACCACAACTATTGTCAGGTGTCCCAGAACTTCCAAGTGGTTCTGTACCGCAGATGGCGACCATCACAACTCGCTTTTGACAACTTTGCTGAAATTCTTCTGGACACAAAGCAAGGGGACCAGAGGGCCATGTGCATGGACACTGTCAGTCAAGAGATTTGTGCCTTGACCGATATTCCTTGGGACAGCTTCGAAATCACTCTGGTTGGTCCACGACCACTGCTGCTCGACCACTAAATGTCTATTTTTAAGGTGGACAACAAAACATTTCCGTTTGTCATGAGTCCTTTAGATGTGGACCGGGAATTAGAATGGATCCATCCGTCCACGATGTCTTCATCGGAACTTTTCAGCGACGGCATGACCGTCTTCATCAAGTTTGTTTCTTACCACTAGATGGCGTTTGTTGATGGCGAGATAATTACAGAGATCGTCGTGAAAAGATGAAGGAAATATCTGAGAGTGAACGCGCGGACCTAGTTCGAAATGATTCCGACATCTTTTCATTGAAACCTTCCACCTACACATGCAGTGAGTCCTTCGCGCTTTTTAAACGCGATTCTTCTTAATTTGATTCGATTGCAGACGAAGAAGAGGCTGGAAGTAGTGCGAGTAGCAGACCAGCGAATTATCGACGCGAGAAGGCTTTGAAGATTTATACAGTCGACACTCAGCCGAAAAAGAACGCGCGACTCGGCTGACGTGTTTGAGCGACGATGACGTCGCGAAACATACAGCTGCCATTTATTTAATTGAAATTGAAGGAGGCCTGTTAGCACATTTGAAGTCTCCTAATTCATTCGCTGAACTTTTATAAAATTTCTTTTCTTTTAGTAGCTGTAAAGACAAGTCTAGACGTCAGCGAGTCACAGTTGTTTCTTTCTACTCTTTTTCTTGTATTCTTAGCAGATGCTCTCTCTTCCATTTCTTTGTATTCCGTACACTTGATCTTTTCTTTGTGTCTCTTTTTTACTACACACTCGATGTAAATGAAAAATTTGTTGCAAAAGAAGATAAAAACGCAAGAAGTTTGATTTATTTCACAACATAGACGCAGCATTACTTAAACAAACGCTCAATCTTGAAACAAGTTCGTAAAAGAAAGGCGACTGGACCAGTAATTGCAACACCAATCATCAGTCCGCTGATTATTGTAGTGGTTGTGCTGTAAGATGGTTTGGTTAGTGAGATATTATCAGCCTGCTTCATATCTGCTTCTATTTTTAAAGTTTCAAGTCGATTATGTAATGATTTAAGCGAGCAGCACATCCCATAAACGACATTTTTCAAATTCTGAACCTGTTAAAAGATATTTGATTAAAAAACAAAACAAATAATTACTCATAACTACCCTTACCTGCTGAGTACATAATAAATAAGGGTCTTGGTCGTAACATTCATTTGCTGGTGGCACAAAGATCTTCGGATTTTCATTCAAATTATGAACTACATATCTGGAAAAAAAGCTTCTCAAATTTATGATTTAAAAATCAAAAATCAATTTTCTATAATAATTAGCGATTTGGTTTGCTTTCTCATTAGTAAAATAAAACAAGTCTGATACCTGAGACTGCCGCCAATATATGCAATATGTTCTGTACAATTCTTCAAAATACTTTGAACATCATTGAATTTTAAATGAATGTCTTGAAACTCAGGGATACTTTCTTCTGTCCACTCTATGGCATGCCATTTCTTGACCTACAAACTATCGATTATTCTCTGTATTTTTATACAAAAAACTAAAAATAATAGACAGTATCAGCATCAGTTACACGAAGCCCGCTGTAAGAGGTATTGTCGAGTGAATTTACATTAATCAAAAATTCAATTTTAAAGAGAATTTGTCAAATTAGATTTTAAAATTAGCTTAAATGTAGTCGGTAATCATTACTTTTAAATTCTAAATAAATTTCTCAGAGAGGAGAACTAGATAATGAATCAAATAATAATACACGAGGTTTTAATTTACTGTTTGTAAGATCAATTTTCTTGATCCTAATTGCTTGACACCAATAGTAACAAGGTCATCCATCGTCATATGTAAAAGTTGTTCAAATGTTACATTATGCTCATGAAATAAGGGAATAATATCAACTAAATTAATTCCAAGAAGAAACAATTCAAGTCTCCCATAACTGAAAATAGAGAAATAACTCATTTACATCACCATCAAATATTTAATTTAAAACTACAAGAAATGCTTTACCTTGGAACATAAACATCTTTACACACAGAAGGGTGATTGATTACAGTGACTACATCTCCTTTATTTTGTTCTTCTGTGTCTTTCAAACTTAATTCATTACTTTGATTATCACTTAATACTATAACTATTTTTTCTTTTTCACTATTTTCTGGCAACTTTTCTCCACTTTCACAGATTAAATCCTTATCTTCTTCTACCTTACTAGTATCTACCAAAAGGTTTTTAGATTGTAAAAACTCTTTCATTTCTTCTGCCAATAATTTCTCATCATAAGCACCTAGCTTACTTGCACCATAAGAAACCAGTAGTTTAACCAGCTGTACTTCCTGGTTATTTATTGCCCAATCTAATGCAGTCCAACCTCTTAAACTACTGGTATTTACCAGTTCTGGTGTTATTGATAATACAAACTCAACTAGTTCTAAATTACCAGCTTTAGTAGCATAAATTAAAACACTTTTACCATCTCTATCAGTAATTGATAAGTCTGCTTTGTACTTGACCAGTATTTTCAAAATCTTTATCACTTCATCGGTATCTTGACAACTACAAGCAGCCATTGCTGGAGTAGAACCATCTGAATTTTCTTTAATATTTGGATCTGCATCAGCTTCTAACAGCAAAGAGACAATTTCACTTCTACCAAATCGTGAAGCATAAATTAAAGGTGGCCAACCAGTTTCTAAGAAAGTGTTTACCAGCGAAACATGGTCACTGATGATTTTACTCACTAATTTACAATCATCTTTAATTATTGCAGTTTGGAGGTCACTTAGAAGAAAAGCGATTTTTTTAGTAGATTCAAAATCAGGAGAAGAACTGGTTTCTTTAAACACTACAGCTTTCAATGGAGCTTTGGTAGGGGTTTCTGATGGCATCACAATTATTTCAGAATCTGAAAGTTGATGATCATATGAGTCATCAAAAATCAACGCTTCATCATCGTCATCATCACTATCACAATACATTTTTCTAACTATCAAAAAAACAAATAGCTTAAAGCTCAAAACAGATACAAAACATAACTAATAATAGCCTATATTAAGAAAGAATGAAAAATAAGAAATATGTTTTTATTTTTTATATGAAAAAACTTATAAATTTATTAAATAGGTAAAACTAAACAATATTTTTTAATTTGAGAATGACACTAAAAAGCTTTTGTAAAAATATTTTTTAAGAAAAACTATTGTCTAAAATTTTACATTTAGTTTATTCACACAATTTAAAACGATAGTAAAGTAACAAAAGAAAATCAAATTATTTGATTAATTAAAAATTGATCAACTACACATAAAAATTGATAAAGACATTTACATAAACTTCACATAGAAAAAATTTGAAATCATTTATGCAGTGATTCAACTAGATCTGGGATGAACAGTTTCTAATAAGTAACTTTAAGAAATCCTAAAAATAAATATTCCAAACAATAAAAAAATATTTGATATATAAATAATCCGAACACGATCTAAATGACAACCGTCAGAGCTTTGATTCAAACTTCATAATCTGCGTGTTTACTTTTTTAATTAAGAAGTAAAATAGTTATTTTTTTAAACAATATTTTAAGCTTTTATAAATTAACGAATTTATGTAATATCAACACAATAAATAAGATAGAATTTTGAAAATTAATTTTTTACAGTAAATATACCAAATTAATAATGATTAGCAAAAGTAACACATTATATAGGATTGCAAAATGAACGTGACTTTATCTCCAAGCGTAAAGTTTAGTTTTATAATTAGAGAAAGTTTGAGTAGCTAAGCTTAAACTTTTTCACCTCCAACTTACAATTACAAGATAGAAGCATATAATACATATTTTTAGTTTAACATGTGATTTGTAAGAATTTTTAGAGGTTATGGTTCCATATTGACAAAAATAGTTTTCATATTAGTCTTATTTTAGCTTTTGTATTAATATAGAATTCAAAACTAGGCTAGTTGATAACTCACGTTTTTGTTGCGCTGCTAAAAGAAACTAAGTTTTTATTTAAAAGATAAAGAAGTCAAATTGGTTGTATATTACGCCACCTACACGCCGACGTGATTTATACGATTTCAATTACATTAAAGCAAGGTTTAAATTAGTAGTTATTCGTTAATGTGTGCTCATATCTTTATAATATTAAAACAGTTTATTAATTTTTTTAATTTCAATTTATCAGGTATTTTAATGGTTTGAAAATTTTGTCAAAATTAGAAATATCAATATTTTAAGTAGTATTTTAAGTAGTATTTTAAAAAACTGTATAACGCTTAATTAATTATTATGGTTGATATCATATTATTTTTCTAAAATACATTTGATAATTTAGACTAATTCTGTATAATAAGTTTAGCTTTATTAATTCTCACTGTTGAAACTAGTTAACATAAGTAACAAGTATAAATGTTACAACTTATTATGCTTAATAGTACAATTTATTAATGATATATGTCTTAGATATAGTAAGATATTTATAAGTATGGTTCGTGTTACATTATTCTCAAATATATTTTGTTTATTTTTGAATATGAAAGCTTACTTTTTTATTCAACACATGGCTTCAAATGACAAGTTATATAGTTGTACAGCAAACACAAAAGTTATGATTATAGACAGATAATGAAAAGGTCTCAAGTACCACTGTTAGACATGAATAGTGTAGAATAGAAACACTACAAAGACATAAGTAATAGGAATATTTGAAATATAGAAATGAATTAAGAAATTAGTAGCGTCACTTGTTAACAAAATTACTTGAATCATATTTTTTAACATTATTTTTAAAGAGGTGACAGAATTTACTGTAGTGATGACAATATTATGTTTCTAGTAATTTGATTTGTTTAAAACAATTTTAAGTAATAGATCATATTTGACTTTTAGATAGAGCTTTGAAATTTATTATTATTTTTTGCTAAATTTCAGAATTATATTTGAAAATAAAGTTCATTTAATATGCTTATACCCAGTCAAAGTAAGCCAATGAGACATAAATACTAAAATATTATTTATAATACAGTAATGATTGCTTTACTAGATATAATTTTTTGCAAAACTACTATATTTTATTTATAGTATTAATATATTAAACTTTTTAATGAATATAGACATAATAAACTTAAATATAAAAGTGGTAATTATACAACTTTATTAACATTAAGTATTGATATTTTAATATAATTAAGTGCTTGTTTATTATCACTTAACATTATAATGCTAGAACAAATTTATTAATTACCTGTAAAAGTTCTAATAAGCTCTATATATTCCATTTTTATAGTGTTTGAAAGAAGTTGTATATGATGGCTTCAATATTTGAGCTAATTCCTTATAACTTTTTCTTTTATGAATTATCATTAATGTAGCAATTTTTATGCTTGATTCAAAATTTATTTTTTATGTATGATGGTTAAAATAAAATTTAATAAGTTATTTGATTTACATCAGACAAGTTTTCTTTTTTAGTCTTTTGACCTAGGGAATTTATGATGAAAAATGTTACTAATGGCACTACTGAAAGTCAGAATATTCATCAATTACCAATTCTATCGGTTAAAAGACATTTCTTAGAAGTAATCAAACAAAATAAAACAACAATCGTTGTTGGCGAAACAGCTAGTGGAAAAACAACACAAATTCCTCAGTTTTTGTACCAACAAGGTTATGCAAAGTCTGGTAAAATAGCTTGTACGCAACCAAGAAGAGTTGCTGCTATTACAGTTGCTCAAAGAGTGGCTCAAGAGATGGGGGTAGATGTTGGTGATAAAGTTGGTTATTGTATTCGATTTGATGATAAGACAAGCACACAAACAAAGATTAAGTTTATGACTGATGGAATGCTTCTAAGAGAATCTATTGGAGATAAACTACTGACTGATTATAATTTTATCATTTTAGATGAAGCTCATGAAAGAACAATTCATACTGATGTTTTATTTGGTATAGTTAAAAAAGCTCAAAAAGAGAGGGTAAAAAAAGGGCTAGCAGCTTTGAAAGTAATTGTGATGTCAGCCACTATGGATGTTGATCGCTTCTCAACATATTTTGATGACGCACCAGTCATTTACATTGAAGGTCGACTACATGACATCAAAATCAAATATGTTAAATCACCAACAGAAGATTATCTGTCCATGACTTTATCAACTGTCATCAAAATTCATCGAGAGCAACCAGCTGGTGAAGACATTTTAGTGTTTCTAACTGGTCAAGAAGAAATTGAAACTGTACTTCGAGCACTAAAAGATCTACTCCAAACACTACCTAGTAATCTTCCCGTTTTAAGAGTCTTTCCTCTTCATGCTTCACTACCTCACAAACAACAACTGAGAGCTTTTAAACCTACACCAAAGAACTGCCGGAAAGTTGTCCTGTCCACTAACATCGCTGAAACTTCAGTTACTATTCATGGAATCAAGTTTGTCATTGACACCGGTAAAGTGAAAGTAAAAACCTTCGACCCAATCTCTAATATGGACGTACTAAAAGTCCAGTGGACATCTCAAGCCCAAGCGTGGCAGAGAGCGGGTAGGGCTGGGCGGCAAAGCTCTGGGGTGGTCCTGAGGTTGTATGATGAAGACACATTTAAAAAATTCACCGAAAACACGATTCCTGAGATACAACGTTGTAACATCAGCAATGTGATCTTACAGTTGATGGCGATTGGTATTGGGGAAGTAACTAACTTCGATTTTTTTGATGCTCCTAGTAAGAAGACGATCGAATGCGCTATCGATGAGTTGACGCTTTTGGGAGCGATCACTAAAAACAGTGAAGTTGGGAGTAAATTTTTACTGACGCCTCTAGGGCGCCAAATGTCCAGCTTTCCTCTACAACCGAAACTTTCGAAAGCTTTGCTGACAGCTGAGAAATACGACTGCGTAGAAGAGATGTTGACTGTAACAGCGATGTTGTCAGCTGATAACATTCTTTTCACTCCTCCATCGAAGGTGGAAGAAGCGCGCGTCGCTCACCGGAAGTTCGTCACAAGTGAAGGTGACTTCTCGATGCTCATCAAAGTTTATCGAGCTTTTAAACAAACTAAATCGAGTCAAGAATGGTGTTATGACAACTTCGTCAACTTCCGTAGCATGACTTCTGTTCTAGAGATCCGTAAACAACTCCGTGAGCTTTGTGTTCGGTTTAATATCTCAATCAAGTCTTCAAATCGCGATTTAGCGGTAATTAGACGATGCATCGCGGCGGGTATGTTCGAAAACGCTGCCGAATATCAACCTGACGGATCATATAAAGTGATCAACTCTGGACAGACAGTTTTTATCCATCCTTCATCTTGTTTATTTAATTCCAAACCAGCTTATGTTGTGTACAATGAGCTAGTTGAAACTAGTAAATGTTATATGAGAAATATTTGTGTGGTGGATGCTGATTGGTTGTATGAAAGTGCCCCTGAGTATTTTCGGTCTAAACTGAAGATTACTTCATGATCTCTGATTTTATTTCTTTTATTTTTCAATCTTAATAATGAAAAAAATGTTCCTTTTTTTTTTAAAGTAATAAATAATCAACTTGGAGTTGTGTTCATTATTCTTATGAAGTTAATTAAGTGATGTTTATCGATTACATTTTTTAAATTATTGTTTGAAGAAATGTAAAAGATGTTTTAAACTCAGATGAAAACTCGCGTCTGGTTTCATTGGTGCAATATAATCAAAAGAAGATATCTTCTTGTTTGCTCATTTTATTGAGTTTGCTGTTAGTAGTATTAGCACAAGGCTTTAAAGTTTTATTCAATTTTGTGTTTCGACTTTGATGATAGTTTTAATAAATTTCTTTTTGAATTTTTCCTTAAAAGTTTTTCATGAATCAAATAGAACTCTTCAGACGCTCCAAGTTTATTTCTAAATCAAATTCAACTAGAAGTTGTTACACGCAAGACTTTTTTATTAAATTGTTAGCTTTTCAAACTAAAACCTTACCACTGGTTTACTAAGATCAATTTTGTTGTTTCATAATAAACCGGAATCACCAAGTTAAAAATCACCAAGTCAGTAGAAATTAGCGAGTAAACCAAAACCCATTTGTATTTGAAAACACGTTGAAGAAACATTTGACTTTCATCAATCAAAAGTTGATGTTTCAAATGTAATCTCTTCAAACATTTAGATTTGTGTAAAAAATACTTCGAGAAATTTAGAAATGGAGAGATTTTAAGAAAGACGGTCTAACACGGGCGACTGTCCAATCTCCGTCCACTTTCACTGATGTGGGACTTTTGTAGATGATGTTCCAATGAATTTTCTTCCTTAGGATCAGAAACCAACAGTTTCTTAACAACGGTCTTCCATTCGTTAATCTTGATACCTGTACTCTGCAAAATCACGTGACAACTTGCAATTATAAACGTTGCAATTAAAGAAGAGCTTAGAGGGTTTTGTAAGATTTTTTGTAGCACCATTTGTGATATTTAGTTGGAGAAATGGTTTTATGAGTTTGTTAGGAAGGTGTTACCGGGTTTATTATTAGCGTTACTTTTTTCTTCTTGTAAAAAATTAATTAAAAATAAAATTACTTAATTTTAACATATCATAAATTGAAGAACTCTGATTATTAAATTTGAAGATTATCCATCCGAAGTAAACTTGTTTAATGAATATTTGACAATATCAAATTATCACCAACAAATATCTACTACCACTAACTGAATCCTAACTCAACTTTTCGTCATTTTGTAATCAAATTCGTCATTTCGCAATAACATGATCATCACCAGCAACACGGTGACATCTTCAAATTCTTTTCTTTATAAAAAATATTAAAAGTTTACGAAAAGCGATTCTTGGAGTACTAGTTGGGAGCCGATGGTATAGATTATTAGCCAAATATCAATTTTTAATAATTTCATTCACTTACAAAAAACTCTGATCTTTAGAAATTTAACAAAAACTTATGATTTCAAAAATGAAACAAATTTGTTATAACAATTGAATTTACACAAAAATTAATCTACAGCGTAAGGTTTCCAAATGATTTTTAACAAATAATTTCCATGTTAATTATGATTAATAAATAATTTGTTTAGAATTAAATATAAATTAAGTTGGTACTTATAGTGGTTACTATTTCAAACTATTCTTTCTGCGAAAAAATTCTTTTTACAAATTTGTACAAATTTAACTGAATGTTCTTCAGATTTTCACTTATTTGAAATAAATAATTATTTTATTCAACTGATAGCTGCATATGACAAATTATAAAGTAATTTGTAAAACTAGAGTTTTTACTAATTTTTATAAAATATTAAATATTTATCTAAAATTATTAAAGTAAAAGTAACAAGATAAAGTTGGTTTAAATGTACCATCGTATATTTTTACTGTCTCTAACTGTATGAAATAATGAAACTTATATTGGTCATATAGTAAATGAAAATTATTTTATTGATAATTTAATTAGATGATTTATATTCTAATATTTCCACCTTTAATCGCTCTGTTTTGCTTATGAGCCTAAATTAGCTATCTGTTGACTGGCAAGAGTTCAAATAAGAAATGATAATATAAATATTATTTACAAATATATATTATTATTATATATCTTGCCACACAAATTTGAGATGACAACTTATCACTACAAATTATATATTTTTTCTCTATCTAGAAATATATTCTTGCAAAATATTTTAATGTATGAGTTGCAATACTGCTTGATATTTTTTTGAAGTTAATCATCATGTTACGTCTAACCTTAATATTTTTTCACAAAAATAATTCAATAAACGTTTTATCTCACACAAACTTGCTAAAAATTATCATTTGAAAAAGTATATATTGAGTACATTGATTTTTACTCTATTTTTAAAATACTACTTTTATACTAAATACTTGACAAGTTTTCGGTGACGTTTTTTTTATTTGTCTTCTGTTATTTAATGTCTTTGACAAATGAAGTTTGTATTTATAGAATATCATGAGTTTTACATTTGAAAACAAACGCTCTCTTCATTATAATCCTTTAATGGATGATGATGCTGAAGATGAGGATAACGTGTGTTCGATAAAAGTATATCTTTCATTCTTTAAGTAAATGATCTGATTAAATTGTTGCAGGCTGAAAGCAAGTCGTGGTATTCTACTGAAAAGACTTCGTCTGACGCTGATTGTGCTAATCAAGTAATTTTTTATCTTGTCATCTAAATATTTGACTCTGAAATACTTTAGACAATCATGCCTGTTTTCTCTAATCCATTAATGGAAAAAGATTGCGATAAAAAGTTTGAAAATCAGGTAATGTGATATCTTGTGCGAATAATGTATGACATTAATTACCATTTTGGGATTATTGTGTCTTAGAAAAAAGATGGTAGTGATAGTAACATCTCTGTTCCTGAAGAAACTTGTATTTGTATGCAAACTAACCAGCAACTATTGTGTAGAGATTGTTTATATATCAGCATAGGTAAAAACAGTTTGGTGTACTTTAGTTTTTTTTTATCTATTTTATTATAAATGTTTCTTCTCAACATAGTTTTGAACTTTGAGAAGACCTCATTAGCAACATTATTATTTATCAAATTTATTTGTATGATTCAAGATTTTAAAATTAGTGTTTAATTATTTTTGAAATCTTATATGGCCTGCATCAACCTAGAACGGTCATGCTAGAATCCAGGGCAACAATTATAGGGAAATCTAGTAGTTGCCTATGCAACAGAAATCCACTCTCCACGCCAACAAGGTATGCAGCGGAACAGAAGGACTGATGCAGCTGAACCCAACTGGCGTCACAGGAGTTGTCAGAACGGCAGATTACAGTGACTGCCTGCGAGGCTCCAAATCCGGCTTCAAAGTCTTACGTCTCCTAGAAGTGTTGTCATAAACAGATTAAGAACCTATATACCCGAGGTTCTTGTGGAATTAGTAGTCGGTTATTAACCTATTATTCTAATTTGTATTCCTGTTTATTGATATCTTATTCACAAAATGTGTTTAGTTCTCTAGCAAGCCTAATTATTGCGAATAAGTTTGTGAACATTCTATTTTCAACGAAGGTCGTTTAATGAACAAAAGTTGCCAAGTTCATCCAGGTGTTTATCACTTGATGGATTATACTTGCTGCCCAAATTGCCGCGGTAAAAATCTTGTGGTGTTTAAGAAGCAACCTTAACAAGTGTACTATTTTCATTAAACGCTTCTTTATTTAAATTTGTTTTGATTTAAGTAACGAGTTGAAATAGCTGAGTAGTCTTGTTAACTAAATCAGCTTCTTAAAAATGTCCTGCTGTAAAGTTCTGGGTCTTGTAGAGTAAATATAACGAAAGCTAGATGCCGCATTATCTCAGTTTAAAAAAGCAACTTTAGCTAATCTCATCTGACTATTTGTCTAATATCAGCATTTCCTGCTTGCCAACACCAAACTAGTTCACTTTTAAAAGCTTGACGGTTTTATTTGCAAAATTTAGAATTCTTATAAATCCTGGTATTATAAATCTAGCTCGTAGTTGTCTTCAAAATTGTCTAAAGTTTATCAAAAATTACACAATTAAAAAACAGAAAAAAAAAACTTCGGTTAATTTACTAACTTTTAAGTTCTTTATTTTATTCATTGCGTGAGACCATCTGGCTTACCAACTAACTTTAAGACCATCTTTCGTTATTCAACACATCAGTTCGTTTTGCAAATAAATTGATAAAATAACCACATAACCAAATTATAGTTTAATGAAAATATAACTAAAAATTGATTATATTTAGTCATATCAAAACCCATAACTGGGACTTGTTACGAAGTTGCACTATCAAACTTGCTGCTACAATATTACTTACGCTTTTAAGTTAGTCTAGCACAAAATTAAAAGAAAACTTTATTAAATCAAAATATTCTTAATAAATTCAAAAGTAATTTTATTAATGTCGACAGTTAAAGTTTGGAATTTTTAACAATAAATCTCGGAAAAAAATGGTATAAAGAGGTGATATTTTGATGTAAAATTGATTGTACAACAGACACATAAGGTTGTAGATGCACTCGTTCAAATGGCCGTTTCTTGTTCTTCTCATCACTTAAAGATATTATTGCGTGATCCTAAACAAATAGTTGATTTAAAAGGCTCAGATTAAATGATTTCTTACCCTCACAAAGTTCCAGATAACAGACAGCAGCAAAAATATCTCATAGTTGGTCACGTGATCAAACAATTCACTGATGTAACACAAAGGTTCAGGAAGAAACTGTGCCTGAAATTTGTTGTTTGAATAAATTAAATAAAAAAAGAGACAATCGACGATTTACTTTTGATAGTAATTGAACTATTTGGACAGCACACAAAAAATGAGGTGAGACAAGACTGAGGTTCTTCTCCACAAGACAAGTTTCAAAATGTGAAATTAACACTGATAAACAAGATCGAACAATTGGAGATATCTTCCAAAATGCGTCTCGGTTGTAAGCGCAAAGTGACATAATATGCCAGACGAAGGTATGCTCAATAAAAAAATTGAACATTCGTAAGTCTCTGTGAACATTTTAACTAAGTTCAGTTCCACTAAAAACCATCTACTAACCGTTCAATAGTTAGTCTCCGTACAAGCATAATAGGCCACTCATAATCACCATCTAATGTTATTGAGGTGGAAAGACTAGGAGAAGAAGATGCAATCGCATTGAGCAAAGCAGAGGCTAATGTAATTAGCTTTTCACCGTCATATACTTGTGAAGATTGAGGCAAATTGATCTTCAATATATCAGTTACACCAGCGGCTTTTGAACAACAGCGATATAGCAACAGCGCGATGCATTCTTTGTTGCTGTTTTTAGTTTCCTGAATGAAGAGTTGGTGTAAGAAGAGGCTACAAGGAATCAGTTGACATTACTTGCGAATCAGAATCATTTTTACGTTTAGGGAACCGACCCAAGAAGTCCATCTCTACAGCTATCAAAGAACCAGTTGAATAAACGTTTTGACCTGCAAGGCGTTTGCGTTTGCTGTCAAGCTGCTGAAGCAATGAAACTTCTTGGAAAGCTTTCGGCATGTGTTTCTCTTTTGGTTTTCCGAAGAGAACATCATTTACCTGATCAAATAAAAGTGATTGCAATACAAAGTAATATAGGATGACATCAGACTTACCTTGCTGAGTGCAGATTCTAGTAAATGAACCGAAACAATTTCAAAACAATCACAGATATGTGAAACCATGATGATAGTTTGTTGACAAGTTTGCATTTCAACATCGTGATTTACATAACCTAAAATAAGATAAGCATAAAAAACAAATAAATTATTTGAAGATGATCAACTAACCGTTGTGTAAAAGTCGGAAAAAGTAATTAACAAGTTTTTGAGACATGTTAAGAGTTCTGGTCCCTAACCGTAATCTTGAATAATCAGTTTTCGACAAAACTTGATACAATAATTGAACACAGAGATGGTTTACTTCAATTGTGGTCGAGTGCCGACCAGTTAACATCAAAATTCTGTCCACTAATTGGCTGACAGCTTCTTGTAATCTACCAAATTGATCAACTTTTGTAACAAAAATCTATTTTTAGAAAATTTTATAAACTCTGTTTTATAAGTTTGCTTGAGTTTAATCGAATGAACTTTTGAGTATCTATTACCTTTTATGAAAATCATTTGCATTTAAAATATACTCATAATTCATTGTCATCAACTGCAAAACGTTTTTCAGCATCTTTACCGATTCCTTATTACTTTTCATTGGCAAGATGTCAAAATACTCAGATAAAACACCTTCCATAAGTTCTAATCACGAGAAAAAATAAAGAAGTCATCAATTAGTATGCTAGGTTTATAAAAAATCAAATTGTTAAGTTGACTACTTCAAGTACTAGCTTTACGTATAAGACTGAAATATTTTGTGGGATATCTACATGAGTTAATAGAAATGAAGTTTTTACTTGAATAAAGTTGATTCACTTCGTTAAACATTTTCAAAAACAAGTTCAAGTCTCGATCAAGGCTAATATTTGTGAGAATTGTTGCCAAGATAGTTTTAGGGTTGTTCTTCATACACATGATTGTAAGTATTGATTGAAGCCACGTCTTTCTATCCAGATAGATGTAACAAGAGTTAGAAATTAAAGTGGAATTTAAAAAAGTTACTTTTCAATGTTGTTTGTTTCTAATAAAGTTGAAATAATTTCGTTTTTGTTGTTAAAAAGTCCTGAAAAAACTGAATTGGTGTTTGGCATATTTCCACCATCTATAGATTGTAAAGCATATTGTTGGAGCTCCCTAATTAAATCCGGCTGCAAATAATCACTTATTAGATAACTGATGTGATGAAATTATAAAAAAATATGTGAAGCGAGATACTGAATGTACTTTGATATGTTTATCAACAACAACAATTATTTTTACCATGATTTCTTTGCATAAATTTTGTATCTTCTTGCTCAAATGTTTAGTTTCTCCACAAGTTGCACTCAAAATAAGTTTTAGAAATTTGTAGGAGTCGTTGTTGGTCTGACAGATTAGATTTACAATCAGCTTTTGTACCCTGCAAATATATTCATTGGAAACAGCAGATCTTTACAAAATCTAACTTACAAAATGGTTTCTTTTTTTGGTTTTGTCATTGATTCGTATTCAATGTACAACTTGTTTAATGCATCGACGTCAACTGTAGTTCAAGGAATCATTGAAATAGAAGAGATGGAAGAAAATATTTAACAAGAAAGAAGCTTACTTATTTGCATCAACATTAAAGCAGCAGATTGAAAGAGTAGAGATGATTGATTGAAAAGTCCAAGGAGATAAAGAAAAACTTTAATTTTTCCATTTTTAATATTTTTAGGCGGATTCTAAAAAGAATTTAAAAAATTGAAAATAATTTACAAAAAAGAGAAATATTTACAAATAAAAACTTTTAATGAAAAAACTGTAAATTGATATAGACCTGAAATAATCGTACAATAATTTCAGTAACATCTTGCTGATGTTGAAAATGAAGATGATTCAGAATTCGAATCACACTAGCAACAACAGATTGTTCATTCTCATTTGATTTAATCAACTTTGAAGACGAGTAATCTCCTTAAAATAAATAATTCCCGTCAACTATACACTTTTGACTACTAGTGTATCATAACTTCTTACCCCATTTAATCATAGAAAATTTGCTAAACCCTGAATGAAAAACTCTTTCTACTATAGACTGTGGGAAGGTGTTGCCTACATCAGCAATCAGCCAATCAAAGAAAGGAGGCGGAGCGTTGAGCAGCGAGTCCACACTAGCTTCATGCTTTTGATCTATTCTATAAAATAAATAATCACAAAAATGTGAAATTACTTCTAGCAGTTTAAGTAAAGATAAAAAATTCTGTAATTTAAAAAATATCAACAGAAAAAGAATCTGTATCAATTTATGATCTTTAAACTCACAAGACTTTCAGAGATTTCATATAAATGTCCAAGAGAACCTTCATCGGATGAATACTCAACCAAAAGTTCAAAGTTGCTGATATGTTGTTTGGTGGGGGAAACTCTTTCTTCTTTTTCATTCCAAGAATAATTTTTTCTGAGGATTAAAATGATTTAGATGAGCTAAGAAACCTCCAAAGTGAAGAGAGACCTATTGTTTTGATCACCCATGATGACAAAACTTCTGACCATGCAGTGTTATCATCACTGATCAAGCTCATAAAAAATGTTGAAACTTGAATCAAACATTCACCAGCCTCTAAAAGAACAGAGTGAACTTAAGTTAAAAGTTAGATAAGAAATTGTCTTTTAACGAATATCAATATGTAAAAGTTTATCAAATTTAATCCAGTATCTGATGATAAATTTTTAATTTAGTTATTTATAATAATTTTAAGTTACCTTGCTTCTTTTTAAGGTCACGATAGTCGATATACAACCTTACTGATTCTTGAAAAAAACAGCCAAGCTTATACAAAATTGTATTTCTTGCTGCTGGCATATGCTTCAACAATGTGATTGTTTGCTGAATAGCTTCAACTTTGATGGTATTGTTTGGTGATGAAGACAATAATTTCTGAAGTAAGTGCTACAAAGATAGTTGTTGATAAAATAACACCTGAATGTTTTTTAAATATTTCGAAGATAGACTTAGTGATAATTAATTTATAAAGTTTTTTTGACTTTCATTTTATTTTAAGTAGTTTCATTAAGTTTCTACTAATCTAATTTTTATAGAAAGTTTATATTTATTACCTTTATATCACTTTTTGTATAATTCAAAGAATTCATTCTGTTCAATAATTATACTAAGAAGAAGCTTAAGTAGAAATTGCTGAAAACAAAAATAGTTAAGAATTTTATAACATGAATTATTCATAATATATTTTCATAAAGCATATTTGATGTATCAAATTAAATTGTTTGATTGACTTAATATTTTAGAAAAGATTGATTTTTGAAAAACAAAGACCCTGATATTTTCTTTTTCCTCATGATACTTTCTATTTTATTATGAAGCATTTGGATAAAGTAAAAGACAACTAATAAGATTGAAAAATACTACAAAAATTAAACTAAGCAAAAAACAATATAACTAAAAAATTAAGAATAAAAGAAAAATATTCAAATTTTTTTTCTGAACTGAAACAGATGAATGTCCTGAGAATATAACCTGAGAATTATAATTATGCAAAAAATCTTTAAAAAAAGTAGATAATCTAGATGTTAAACAATTGTGCCAGTTATAAAAGTTATTACTTACAAAGAATTTATTATAACTTTAAAGTTTGTGAAAATAATTACAAAATATTGTTTAATTTTTTCTTTAAATAAAAACAAAATAAGTTTTATTCAAAAAAGTGGTTTTTAACTAAGAGGTATTTGACTTAAAATTTCAGTAAAATCAGCAAAAGTAAGATGATTGCTTTTCAAACTAACCTCAGTAGACTTGAACAAATAGTTAAATAAGTTTTATGCTTTCAATCAACAATTTGGTGTTTTACTTTTTGTCTTTATTTTGTAAAATATTTTTTCATTATGTTTAAATTTAATTAGTAAATTACGAATTTTATATGATTAACTCAGCGACTCAAAGTCTCTTTTTTTAATTTTGGTGTATTCAGTTTTATTTTATCTAATTAAAACTAACTCACTTATAACCAAAATTAAAACCTGACTTGACATGAATACACACACTGTCATCAGATTTCTAACAGAAAAACTTAGATTTTAGTATTGACCAGGATGTTTCGATTGCTTTTCTCTCAGATCTCAGTGGTGCGCTTCCTGCTTCCTCTGCTGGCTAATGAGATCGGGGACTATAGCCGATTTATCCAATAGGTTCAAGCCTCGATAACGCGTCCGATTCTACATTGTTGTCTCTTGGTAGAATACAAAAAATGTGCCAATTCTACCCTTCAACTCATAGTTTTAGCATTTTTGATTTTCGACTTTTTTTAGAGTCTAGCATAAACTCCACTGACCTTTGACCCATTATCAGGAAAATGTGTTGCCTCATAAGCAAGTGACCCCATTTTCGAACAGACTCAGTAATGACAGTCGCCCCTTTTCTAATGTAGGGTATAATAACTATGACCCTTCTAAAGGTTTGGTTTTTATAGTAAGATTTCTCAGATCAGATAAGAACAAAATAAAAGCAGTGTATGAAAAAATATACTGACGCAATAAGATTAAAGATTACACTGAGTACTTTATCATGTCTTTTAGAGGACGCTGAAGACTTTACATTGCAAGACTATTAGTTTATAAAAATCAGAGATACTTATTTTAGTAACATGTGTTAAATATATTGCTACAAAAAATAATTAGGTTAATTCCAGCTGCTGAAGCATTTAAAATAGTAAATAATATTTTTATAAGCATTTTTTATCATAGAAATATTTAAAAAGTCTTACAAAGCTTAGTAATGAACAAAATTATACAACTTGCTATATTTAATCTGCTTTCATAAAATAGCACCTTTATGGGCGAATAAATTACGAAACCTAAATATTTAATCAAAATATTCGTGCCATATGCGGTATGTTTTTCGTAAACAGTAGAATTTTAGTTATTCAAGTTTTCTTATGAATCACCTTTTGATTTGTCTATAAGCTGTTTTTCTATAATAATGTTTTGATGTGTTTAATTGTGCTATCTAAATAATTATCTAGAATTTATTAAAGTTAATAATAGATAGAAATTCTGAAGTTTTCATAGATGAAAAAAACATTATAGATAATAACTATTGATTTTAATAGTATTTGACTTTAAATAAATGTCTAAGAAAGTAAATATTAGTGTTATTCAATAATTGTTTTAAATATTTTCTTAATTAATTTGTAATGTTTATGAAAATTATATTATTCATATGATCATCTAAAGTTTATACTTAATTTATTTTGTCAGTTATTGTAATATTTAATGGTATCATCTGTATAATGTCAAATTCTCAGCAAACCAAAAATTTAAATATAATTTTAAGATGTCGTGAAAAAGGAAGAGTTAGTCATAGACTATTCAATCAGGTAAGAGTTTGTTTGTAGTTACTTGAATATATTTGTTAATATTTCTCATATTTGAAAATGTAAATAATATATGTTAAGATTTAATTTGATTCTATATCCTTTTAAAGAAACAATATTTAAAGTATGTTGCTTACAACTTATTTTTTATTTGATGTTTAGCAACTTGTAGAAGTAGCATTATCTAAAGATTCTACAACATACACAGCTCAATTTGAAGAATGTATTTCTTTTTTGAACATATTTAGTTCAAAATTTCCTGTTGTTGAATTAAATATCATCATAGATATTATACAGGTAAACAAAAGTTTAAATTTCATTGTAATACATAATATATATAAATATGTTTTTACATTAGGATGTTTTTACCAAGCTATTTAATAATAGTATTTAGAAAACTTGAAATCATAATATAAGTGATATTATACTTTTACTTTTAGAAAACTTAATATATCAACCTGTAAGCTTATTTTTAAAGAAACTGTAAAAGTCACTAAGATATATAATACTTATTTGAACAATTTACAGAAACTATTTCCTGAAATAAGGCAACCAAGCAATACATCTGTAGTTAAATGTATTTTAGAATTTGGACATATAGAGGTAAATGCTATTTTGAATAGATTGAAATTATTTTTTCAAATAATCAAATTGATATTTGGAGGAGTTTTAAAGTTATAAAAATTCTTCTGATAATATTTTAGAACAAATTAGAAAAAAAAATAAAAAAAGAATTAATAAAAACAGTTCTAATAAAAATATTTAGCTCAATATTTGCAATTTGTGAAATGTTAGCTAAAGATTGTAACTTATAATGTTTTTTTTTTAATTTTTTTGATGTATAATCTATTTTGTAGAAGCTTAAGTAAGAATAGAAATCTTCAGAAAGTTACCTTTTTCAAATTTTCTTTCTACTATATTCATATATGACATTTTATTTAAAAAACTTTCACCAACACATTAATATTTTGATGTCTCAGACTCTTTTACACATCCTTGTACAAGATTTGATGGGAGGAAGGAAAAGAGATCGGAATAAACCAAAACCTTATCCTACTCTCGCCTGTCAAACAGAACATCTTAATATTGTTCACCAACTTCTTATAATTGTTCAAGATTGTCTTAAAAATGTAATTTTTGTTGAAAATTTTCTTTTTCTATTTAAATCACTAAAGTGGTTCATCAAGTAATTGAAAGTTTCTTTTGAAGGCTGAAGATTATTCTGTTCTTCATCTTTCCAATAACTACGAATTGCTAGAAGCTCTTTTCTCCTTAGTAACTCATCACGACTCTGCAAATTTATATCGACTTCGTGAAGCTGTTGTGTCTCTCACGGATTTGATATTATGTCAGCAGCGCGATGTCGCGCCGGTATCACTCAACAGTATTAACGGATTGAGGTGAAGTTTTATAAGAAGAAAGTTAGAAGAGGAGGTGTTGGAAACAATTTTCTACTTTTTACAGTAAAATGATTCGAAGTGACTCCGGGTTACACAACACTCAAGTCTTTCATATCCTCTCTGCGATGTTATCGGTTTCAGAATACAATGCAATGTCACATTTGTCGCTAGTAAAACATGATAATTGGATCTTAGAGTCTGGTTACGCAAGTGTTATGGAATCTAATCATAGTTAGTCAAGTTTATTGCTGTGTATACTAACAACCATCATTTAAATACCAACTCTCGGCCCCAAACTCAGCATCTTACAAAAAATTATTTTCGAATTGATTCAAAGTATTTAAATGATTTTGTGATAAATTTTATCCAAGAAAAACTGACAACTTAAATTGAAGTTATTTGTTGTTAAAGTTGTCAATTAACTTGTAGAAAAGTGGTTTGTTTTCACAGAGTTTTTGTTGGAACAACCACTATGGCTTGAAAACATGTGTTCAATTGCTTGCAGAACAATGTCAGAAGCTACAAATTCAGTAGAAGCTGTTAATCATATTTTTACGAGGATGGAAATAAATGATACTGAACCAATAAATCTTCAAAATTTGGGTTAGAACTTGTACCAAGCACTTGATAAATTAAATTTTTTTATATATAGCAGAAGAACCAGACAGCTTACTCTATCAAGTCCTTCTCTACAAAGAAAAAACTTTGAGAGGGGATATTTTTCTTCTTCTCAGCTTGTTACTGGGCGGCAAATATCGTGAAGAAGTATTGTTGATCTTTAGATTAAGTCTTTTATTGTGTCTTTGATATTCTTCTAAACTGTTTTTCATTTTCTTCAAGTTCTTACCTCTCTTATTATCACTGACAAATATGGAAATAATTATAAGTTTAATTACAAATTTGAAACTTTGTATTTTTTATTATTTTGAAATTTATATCTTTTAAATGATGCTTAAAACATTTTCAGTAAAAATTTCACATTTTTTTTCATCATATTTTTCTACTTAAGAAAAAGTTTGAAGTCTGATTTTTTCTTCCATCATTTTGAAATAATCACTTTTAAGCATTTTACTCACTACAATTTTTTTATATTTTTTTGTAAAGATCTAACTTAAAAAAACAAAATAGTTTATTATTTATCCAACCAATTCAGAAATATTTATTTTTATTTCATGATTTTGATGATGACAAACTATAAACAACTTTTTATCATTCAACTTTTTATTTGAAACATATTTCATTGAATTGAACAATCTAACAAACCTACAAACTGACTTAATTCATTTATTCTCAATATTCACAGCAATTTTCTTCAAACTTATCTGTAATCAATTATTTTTTAGGTACAAGACAGGCTGCTAAAGTGTATATGCTTGCAGTCCTTGCCATTAGTCTTCAAGGACATTGTCTGGGCCATTTTTCAAGGACATGCCAACTTACTCGTAGAAGGTTCTAATGGTGATACACCAGAAGAGAGTTACTTGGTAAGCTCTATATGAAGTTACAGACTTTCAAATTAGTTTAAATCGGAAATTGATACTTTTATTTCGAATCTTGACTACTACTAATTTCTTTTATCAGGATATGTTTATTCGTATTCAATTTCTTCGTTTCATTTATTCAATTGCTGACAACCAGAAAAATAGATACTTGTTGATGTCTTTAAGAGATGTAAAATCTCTTGAAAGGATCGCAAGTAAGTTGCATCATCTAACAATCCTCTATCTTCATAACTGACTTGTTTGTAGGTAACTACCAAATCGAATTTCCTGAAAGTTTGAAAAAGATGTTAGAAAAAAGTCCGACTCCCTTAGATGAGCAACCAGGGATTTTGATGAATCTTATCTCCGCTCTTAAACAAGAGCCTGCTTCTTCTTGTGTTTGCTTCTGGATAACTCGAGCTCTGGAAGCTTTTTTACGCGGTGAAATAATTTCATTAATTCAAGCTTTTCTTCTTGAACAAGATCTTGTTGAGGTAGACACAACTCTTCATCGTATCATCAGACTCTTATTTGCTCTTTACAGATAACTGTTAACTTGATCCTGTCAAGTACCTCCCAGAATGAGATTGCTGTCCAAGGAAGTTTTGATTTTCTTTCTACTCTCATGAAATTTAATATTGAAGCCTTCAAGCGATGTAGTATTGTTTTGGATTGCACAGATAAAGTAAGAGATCTTTTTCATCTTTTTAATCTTTAACACGAAAACTGTTTCAGCTTCAAACTCTACTTCGTCTTATGAATGACAATTTAGTTGATTCAAATATGTTTATAAGATGCATTATACTAACAATTTCATATATCAAGGATAATGAACCAACTAAAATAGGTAATAATTTACTAATTGTGTCATTTGTCAAGATTTAATATTCAGTTTAGACGATTATCAAAATAAATTGGTTAATATTTCAAATAAAAGATTTTTATTTCCTTTTTTTAAACCATAAAAGCAAATTTCTCAACTGATAATTGAATTTGATTATTGAAAATATTCCCGATTAAAAGATCTTTCTAGAATACTCAAATCAACTTCTTCTACAGATTTTCTCAGTCAAAACAAATTACTGGAATATTTTTCTGGTGATCAAAGACAGGTGGATTATGTCGTCAAGTTAACCTGCCTGCTAACTGTTCCTACCTTATCTCAGGTAATCCACGATTGTATTTCAAATAAACCTTTTTGTAGTTTCAATTTTACATATTATAAGTTTAAAATCTTTTTTTTACATTCAAATAAAATTATGAGGGTTTCCAAACCCAAATATTTACAAATTAAGCTGAAATATTTAAACATCACCTCAAAATTTTGTTTACTTTTAATGGCAACAACTTAATTTCAAAGTCAACTTTTAGGAAAATGTCAGTTGTTTAAACACCGGAATTTCTATCATGATTTTGGCTCACAGAAGACATTTATTATCTCAGTAAGTTCGTCTGTTTCAACTTTCATCATCTCATCTACAAATATTGTAGTTATCTATCAGAGATTAGCAAGTTAGATGATGGAGTGAAATTACTAAAAAACATCAAATCATTGCTAACATTTTGGCTTACACACTACACCCTACCAATCAAACAAGCGGATTGTAAATCACTTGAAACGGTGAGTTTAAAGACCTAACAAAGACGAGGACTAGTAGATGTAGCATCTTACCTCGTTGATTTGTGTGCTTGATAAGCAGCTTGGTAAAAGTTAATGAATAATAAAAAGAGAAGAGGACCCAGAGGAACACCACTGGTGATTTGGCTAGGAGTAGATAAAGATCTTTTTAGGCGCTCTCCTTCGCATTTATTGTAATAAATAAAGTTTGCTTTTAAATCCAATTTAATAAGTGCCGAAGAAATCCAGTTGAAACACCTTTTACGATTAAAGACTTGTAATTGTAGTCACTTTCCCGGTAACACCTTCCTAACAAATTCATAATACTATTTCTCCAACTAAATATCACAAATGGTGCTACAAAAAATCTTACAAAACCCTCTAAACTCTTCTTTAATTGTAACGTTTATAATTGCAAGTTGTCACGTGATTTTGCAGAGTACAGGTATCAAGATTAACGAATGGAAGACTGTTGTTAAGAAATTGTTGGTTTCTGATCCTAAGGAAGAAAATTCATTGGAACATCATCTACAAAAGTCCCACATCAGTGAAAGTGGACGGAGATTCGGACAGTCGCCCGTGTTAGACCGTCTTTCTTAAAATCTCTCCATTTCTAAATTTCTCGAAGTATTTTTTTACACGAATCTAAATGTTTGAAGAGATTACATTTGAAACATCAACTTTTGATTGATGAAAGTCAAATGTTTCTTCAACGTGTTTTCAAATACAAATGTGTTTTGGTTTACTCGCTAATTTCTACTGACTTGGTGATTTTTAACTTGGTGATTCCGGTTTATTATGAAACAACAAAATTGATCTTAGTAAACCAGTGGTAAGGTTTTAGTTTGAAAAGCTAACAATTTAATAAAAAAGTCTTGCGTGTAACAACTTCTAGTTGAATTTGATTTAGAAATAAACTTGGAGCGTCTGAAGAGTTCTATTTGATTCATGAAAAACTTTTAAGGAAAAATTCAAAAAGAAATTTATTAAAACTATCATCAAAGTCGAAACACAAAATTGAATAAAACTTTAAAGCCTTGTGCTAATACTACTAACAGCAAACTCAATAAAATGAGCAAACAAGAAGATATCTTCTTTTGATTATATTGCACCAATGAAACCAGACGCCATCTCACTTCATTAAAATTGCTTCTAGTAAACTTTTAATATTCTTTATAATGAATTTGAAGATATTTTTGGTGATTATCAATAGAACTCCACGACTTCTGCAACAATTTAACCAAATCATTTACTTAAAGAATGAAAGATATACTTTTATCGAACACACGTTATCCTCATCTTCAGCATCATCATCCATTAAAGGATTATAATGAAGAGAGCGTTTGTTTTCAAATGTAAAACTCATAATATTCTATAAACACAAACTTCATTAGTCAAAGACATTAAATAACAAAAGATAAATAAAAAACGTCACCGAAATACTCGTCAAGTATTTAGTATAAAAGTAGTATTTTAAAAATAGAATAAAAATCAATGTACTCAATATATACTTTTTCAAATGATAATTTTTAGCAAGTTTGTGTGAGATAAAACGTTTATTGAATTATTTTTGTGAAAAAATATTAAGGTTAGACGTAACATGATGATTAACTTCAAAAAATATCAAGCAGTATTGCAACTCATACATTAAAATATTTTGCAAGAATATATTTCTAGATAGAGAAAAAATATATAATTTGTAGTGATAAGTTGTCATCTTAAATTTGTGTGGCAAGATATATAATAATAATATATATTTGTAAATAATATTTATATTATCATTTCTTATTTGAACTCTTGCCAGTCAACAGACAGCTAATTTAGGCTCATAAGCAAAACAGAGCGATTAAAGGTGGAAATATTAGAATATAAATCATCTAATTAAATATAAATTATCAATAAAATAATTTTCATTTACTATATAACCAATATAAGTTTCATTATTTCATACAGTTAGAGACAATAAAAATATACGATGGTACATTTAAAACAACTTTATCTTGTTACTTTTACTTTAATAATTTTAGATAAATATTTAATATTTTATAAAAATTATTAAAAACTCTAGTTTTACAAATTACTTTATAATTTAACATGTGCAGCTATCAGTTGAATAAAATAATTATTTATTTCAAATAAGTGAAAATCTGAAGTACATTCAGTTAATTTTGTAAAAAGAATTTTTTGCAAGGAAGAATATTTCTCTGTATATTATCGTCAACTTATATTGAGATTTGCGATGTAGTTATTTGCTTCCTTGTCTAAATCCACAACATTGTGTGAATCCCTTCTAACTCAAATGATAAGAATAACAAATAAATATTGCTTAATTGATGGAGATATTTAATTGTCTTTGCAAACGGCATTCTTTTTTAATAATATTTTTATTTAACTAAACTATTTTTAAGTCAATTAATAAGTTATACTTTTACACTTATTTCAACATTTATAGGAACAATTAAACTACTTGACAAACGTAACAAGATAACTATCAAATATCTTAAGACTAACTTTTCAAATGTTTTAACTAAAACAGTTAAATCAATTTATTTTGACAATTTTGAACTAGCTGATATTAAAATGTTTTTGATTTTATTGGAAGAAAGCATTTCTATCAATTTTGAACCCAACGAATAAATACTAATGTCTCATATTAATCAACATCATTTTTAAACAAATTGTTAAATGGAAATCTTAGAAGAATTTGACTGATAATTAGGCTGAGTTGTGGACGTCTTAACATAGGTATATAGTTGAGGACATATTTTGTTCAAAAAAGTCAATCACGTAATTGCTTGAGATTACATAATTTAAGATATATTTGTATACATATCTATTTTTTTATCAAATATGATATTAGAAAAAAATACCTTTTACTCCAAACTATATTTGACGCAGACAAACGATTTTTGTAATTCAATTCGGTGATTTTTTGGGTAATTATTCTTCTTTAGTTGATTGAGAATACTATGCAGTTTCTTCTAAATACTATTGATTGATTTTGAGTAAGAGCTCATAAATCATAAACTGTTTGACAATTCATTTTGATTAAGATTAAAAATTGCTAATTGGATAATTACAAAAAATTAGGAAAGCAATTTTTGAAAGTCAGTGTAATTGTTTAGAAATACCTAGAAATTTAATAAGAACAATTATTACTTAAAATAATTCTAAGAGTATATAATATTTGACAATCTACTAAAGTTTTGTTATTTTTTAAAACAAGAAAAGTAGTGGTTGAAGTTTTTTTATAAAAATTTTTTGTGAAATTTTTTTTATTATAAAATTTTATTGTATTTTAATAAAAATTTAATTAATTGATTTAATCACTAATAAGTTCAAGCTACATAAACAAAGTTTTAGACTTTATAAAAGAGTAAGCTTTAATTATTACAGTTTGACAATTTTTCTTACAGTTTTTATTTTCAAATAATAAAGAAATCAGTTTTTGAATAGCTTAAAATAAGAAGGTTTTTATATCCTTAAATAATGAATAAATAAAGTAGAATGTTTAACAAGTTTTTTATAAAAATAGTAATAGCTTTTGTCAAAGTGTAATTTCAAACAATTAAATAAATAAATTTTCAATATTTTGTCTTAACGGTAAAACAGTAATTTTAAATTAATCTAAAAACTTTGATAATTAATTTTAGTCATTTTAAATCAAATCATTATCAGATTAGTTATTTGTATCATTTACTATAAGCCAAGCAGAAAAAATTGCATCAGCTTGTTTACACAACAACATATCTAGTAACAATTTGATGATATAGACAGTAATGTAAATTACTATTCAGACATGTAATGTTGTTTTAAGAATGATAAATTAATAAAATGAGTGACCCTTCAAATTTATCTATTCAAGAAAGTATATATAAAGGGAGCTTTTCTCAAGCATATTATGCAATAGAAAAAAAAGATAACGAAAAGGTTACAGTTTTAAAAATACATGGAAACAAGTTAAACGAAGGACAGTTAGATAATATCAAGTATGAAATTGGTTGTTTAAAACAACAAAAACATTTCAATGTTGTTCATTTGTTGGATTTATATAGCGGAAGTAATTATTGTTGTATCATTTTTGAGCATTTAAAAGGTAACAGTCTGAGCTCATATTTGAACTCCACAAATTATCCTCGAGAAGAAGACACTATAAGAAATTTGTTTATACAAATTATAGCTGGATTAAAGTTTCTTCATGACATGAGGATCCCTCATCAAAATTTGAATAGTCAAACAATTATGGTAGATGATAGTACATCAGAATTATGCGTTAAATTATTTGAATTTGGTTTAGGATTTAAGTATTGTAAAGGTTATCATTCTCTATCAGCTGCTGAATCCCAGTTTAATCCCCCAGAAGTATTAGATAATCGATACGTAGATTACTACAAAGTTGACATTTGGGCTTGTGGGGTGATCTTACATCTACTAGTAACCAGCTTATACCCAAATTTTGACTCAAATTCATTAATATTACCAAAATTGGGGAAAAAATACTCAAGCTTGCTTACTTTTTTAGTGAAACTATTAAGCTTAAATCCTAAAGAACGTCCTTCTTGTGATGATATTATTCATGATGAATGGATTTCACAGATAGAAAGCGTGGGTGAAGATACATTAACGGAAATATATGAGATTAGTAAGCCTTATGAAGTAGAAGCTATGTACAAATTTCTTTTGTATAACCCTCAAACAGTATTATTTGAAAACAAAAGACAAAACGACACCAGTTTAAACGTTATCAAAAATGTCGACAGTAAGCTCGCAGTTGAAACTTGCTGCTTGGGAAACAAAGACATTATCCTTCCAATTATTCTAAACGAGTTACTTTTGCAAGGTCATAGTTATCAAAATATTGATGATATATCGTTCAAATGTAAACATCGTTGTTCTGCCGACTATACTGAATTTGAGTGGACATTACATCTTATAGCTGTTATTAGTTTACCAATGTACAAACTGAAGTTTTGTTATGATAGTGGAGATGAAATATGCTTTAAGTTAAAGATTGATATCTTAACTGAAAACTTAAACAAGAAACTGAAATTGGTAACTCGTTTTTCAAATTCAGACAGCATGGCAATCAATATATCATAATTTGGACCATTTACATTCTTATACTCTTCTAATAACTCTTTCAAAAGTAGTTTTTAATTATTATGTAACTTTATGGTATCGTTTGTTCTTACTTTTATATTGAACAGTAAATATAATAAAATTTATATATCTTGACTATTTTTTTATTTTATTGCCAATTAAGACATCAATCTAAGCAGATACTGATCTAAGGTTTGAGCTGAGACATCTAAAAGTAGGATTAAACTCGAAGCTAAGATTCATGTGTACAAAAACAATTCTACAAGCCTTTTATTAATACGTAATTAAACTAATACATAACTCAAATTTCTTTAAGTTTATAAAAATGTGTAGTTTCTTAAATGTGGGTTTTTTCTCATAGCTTTTAAGTCAGTTAATGTTTACTCTAAGTAAGTAAGTAAGCTTTCCAAACTTTCGATCAAAATAATCAAACTAATATTTAAGAGAATATGTGAAAATTATGAATGATTATGCTGGAATGCATATTATTATTATTACATTATCTAATTTACTGAAAAACTTTTACAAATTTAAAAAAAAATTGATGACTGTTTTAAAATTTAAGTTTAAAAGTGATGTTTTGTAAATATAAAGTTTTTAATATTTCTATATTAAAGTAATATTCTGCAACAAAAATTGAGCCATATTTATAAAATGTAAATTTAAGTTTTCAGCAAAAATAAATCTTTAAAGCATTTTTACTAAAACACCATTTTTACAACATTTGATTTAAAAAATAAACGCATTTCTTAATCTTTTAAACAAAAAATATTTCTAACTGACTTTTAATGAAAATTCGAAATAGCAAAGTTTGTTTTACAAAATGTTAAAACTATTGTAGAAAAACTTGTTTGTTCTCTTAATTATTTTTTTCGGGTTTTGATTTTCATTTTATTCATCACTTGAAAAATGTATAAGTAGAAAAAGATGTTTCTGGAAATATCATACAAAGTTAGTAAGCTACATCGCCAATAGAAAACCTTAAATACAAATTTAAAATACATTTTCAAAAGGCTTTTGTAAAAAGCTAGTTGACTGTCACCATCAAACCTAGTGAATATTCTATAAAACTAAATATCATACTAAGATGGTTAATTCTTGGGTATACATGTGCAATTTAGTTAAAGTTGATTGTAACCCCTACTAATAGTAACAATTGTTCTTGATTTACAGTTGGTAAAGTTAATTTTAGTTCAATAGATTTTTACTGTTGTCAGCACATTTGTTTACGTGTTTGGTTACCAGTAGCGTCATTGTACTTTTATAACTTTCTTTTCCTGTAAACAATTTGCGGTTTTCGAAAACCATTAAATTGAAATGAGACATTGAAACATAGATAATTTTAGAGTTAATATAGTAGAGAAAGATAGATAAATGAAATGTTAATACCGATAAAATTAGATTTATATGTAAAAAATGACAAATTGGTATCTACAGCTTGTAACTAAAAGCATTTTTATAAATGGTTGTCACAATAGGGTTGCCGGAAATTCTTTTCATAAAATAAGAAGTTTATATTTTTTGAATATTTAACTGAAACAACTTTGAGTTCAATGATAGTGAAAAACTAGGAAAAAAATAATAGAATTAATCAGGAAGAAAATTAAATTTATAAAAAGTTCAATCAAAAGATTCTTGACTAGATGTCAAAAGTCAGAGAGGAAAAACAAAAGGAATTCGGTCAACTTCGACCAGCATCAAAGTGTTATACAAGTGGATGACATCATTGACAACTCCACCTGCATCAATCAACTGAATGCGATATTCAACATGCTTCCTCAGTTGGTTAAAGATCGTGGCATCTAAGTAGAAGTCAGATGAACATTAGTATAAGATCTAATCTTTGCTCACTTCTTTTAGCTTTCTTCATCTTTTTATCCCACGAAAGTTTTTGTTGAAATGCGATGAAGAAAGCGGAAAACGATGGCAGAAGTATTTTTAATAATCTTTGATAAGCCGGAAATATTTCAGGACTATTTAAGATGATTACCTACAAATATTCTTAAAATTAATTTGTTTAATTTTAAAATATTTCTTTTCATACTAAGACAGCTTGCAAGAACAAAATTGTTGAAGTCATCATGAAATTTGCTGATCTTAATCTGTGGGCAGTCTGAGTCCAGAATTGGTGCTTCTCGTAAGTCCTCTTTAACATTAATTGAAGTAACTGAGCCACATCTACATCTTCAGGATTACTGATCTATAGTAAAGTATTGAGATAAATGATTAAGATGAGGTCTCTTACTTTTATATCTCTTGTCAGGATTTTATCATTCAGTACTTTTATTTCTGGAGCTTCAAGATTTCCATTTTCACAAATTTCTTCTTCTAAAGGTTCTAGCAAAGCTTAAAGAAATAATTTTAAATTAATTTGAAGTTTTATTTAAATAATTTTACTTTTCTTTAAATTTTCTCCGTCCATTTTTCCTCAAAAAATAATTTCGAATGTCGAAAAAACCTCAAAAATGTTTAAATTTTCTCTTAGTTGATCTTTAGAATTCTTAATTTCAGAATTTGCATCTAATTTCAAATTATCTCAATTAAATCGAAAAAAAATTATCAGTTTTTTAACTAAACAATTTACGCCCTACTAAATTACGAATTATAAATACGAAAAAAAAAGTATAAATAAAAAAAAAGCTTTAAAAAAAGGATTTTACATTTTTTAAAATGTATTCTGCTTTTAAAATACTTCCTAATTCTATCAAACTTTAGTATAAAATGATATTCTGGCAACAAAACTGTTGAAGTCGTTTCTTCCGGTTGTATTAACATTTCTACTTCCGCGTTAAACACTTTTTATTATTTGTAATATTTTCCTTATTAACTGATTTTTCTTTTTTGCTTTTATACTTTTAAAATTTATTTATTACAATAGTTGCAAAGGAGGGTGCCTGAACTCTCGCTAACACACATTCTCACAAATATCACCAACAAATTAGATTAAAACTAAATGATTTATATATAGATTAAGTAATAAAAATATATAAAATTAATATATCTCATTTATCTAAAGAAAATTAAGTTTTAGAGTAAAAACAGTTTTTTATTTAAATCATAAATGAAAACGTGATTTTGACATTAAAATATATTTTGCTGTTTCGAAAAATTACAAAAGATAAAATTAAAAGAAATATTTAAAAAATAGTTACTTTTAGGTTTGTATCGTCTTAGTTTATGAAAAACGATGAGTATTAGTCAAGAGCACGAAAGATTTGTCAGACAGAAAAAGTGAAACTTCTGAAAGTTATAAAACAAAGCTGTTAAAATGACTTAAAAAATATATTCAGCAAAAAATGCGCTGAAAGAGTATTATTGAAAGTAAAAAATCAAACTAAAAGCTTTACATCTAAATATTAAAAAAACTTTCATTTTTTTTTAATTTATAGTCTGGGTTTAAAGCTATTAGCTTAAAAAAGAAGAAGTATTTTTTAAAACTAGACACATACAGCATACAAAGAAATGCTTTGTCTCCCATATGATAATCGATCAAGCATAACAGAGCTGTTTTTAGCTGTACGTAAAATTCGGAATATCTACATTTGGCTTAAACGTTTAGTTCAGCTTTGATTGTAAAATATTTTCAAAACCATTATTTAAATTGATTTAAAAATATCTTTATTTGGATAAATACAAAAAACAAACTGAACATTTTAAAAATATTTTATTTTAAACTCATTTATTAAAGTTTCAAAATTAATTTTCAAGCAATCAGATAGGTTCAAGACCAAAAACTCCTAAATTGATTTTTTAAACTTTTTTAAATGACAAAGATTTATTCCAGGATTTAAAAAAATGTTGAAAAGAATTTTCTTCATTTTAATAAGAACTTATTTACGCCCTTCAAAAATATTTAACGTAAAAAGAGGTTTTATTTTCATAAAAATGCAAATAGGAAACACAAATTGTGAAATTTATTGTAGTAATCTTCTTCAAATTTTAATTCTATTGAACTAACAGCTTGTCTGGTAGTTTATCGGTTATTACACCCGCCTAAACCCGGTAAGTCTCTTTTCAAGCCTAGGTGGACCCATATTTACGACAAGAAAAAGTCCATAAGGTGGTAAATGGTAGAAGGGCCTTATTAGACTGTTTTATGGCAACCTTCCCAGGAGATGCAAAACTACAAATTAAAAGCTGGAGCCCCGTAGGCAGTTTGGCACTGTACTCAGTGTCGTTCTGACAACTTCTTCAACGCCACCTGGGTGCAGTTGTCGTCTGTTCTGTTGCACACTTTGTAGACGTGAAGAATGAAGTCCTGCTGGATGGGCAACAGCTGGATCTTCCTATAAGTTCTGCCCTGACTCACATCATGGCCATTCGCGGTCCAAAGTCATAAAGAATACATAATCACTCTTAAATTCACTGTACCAAAACACACCAGAAGTATTCTACGAATAATTTGGTTTTGTTTTTCAATCCTTGCTAAATGACGAACAAACGCATCATATAATCTTTAAGTATTTAATTTCTTTTATCGTTGACATCTTTCGAAAGACTGGTACACTTCTGGAATTGCACAGTTCACAAGTCTAGCCCATTTGTCCTCATCAGTCATATCTGGCTTGAACTTGTCTAAGATGGAAACAGTTTTCTTTTAGTGATGCAACTCAGGCAGCTAATAAACTTTTCGAGTCTATGAAAACTTGTCTGGCTTTAACAGTTTATCCATTTTTTGGTTTAAGAAAAAATTATATACTATCTATTCTAAATATAAGAACTTTTTAATCATCGCTGAAACTATAAATGCGTTGAGCTCCAATAAATGATAAAAAATAAAAACAACCGACAACAATTTACCTAAAAAAATCATTATGAAATAATACATATAATTGATCAGTTATATTTACTTCTTTAACTAATTTACTGTTTTTTTTATCAATGTTTCTACTCTAATGATTAACAAAGTCTGGGCTTCAGATGTCTAATTCACTTTGTTTGTATCACACTGTCAAACTTGTTAGTTCACTTTATTGTCATTTTAGAAAGTTTATAAATTTGTAATCATTTAAAAAAAATCTTTATTAGATTCAGTTGTAAAAGTAGAAATGTTAAAAAAAATTTTGTGATATAGTTTTAACAAACTGTGAAAGATCTAACTTATTCAATGATTTTAGAAAAAAATGTTGCTGAAAATAGTGGTAACAAGTAAGCCTATTTTATTTAGTACAAATCTAAAAGAAATAAATAACAGCATACTTACAAAACAGATTACAAAAGTTATAGAATTACATAACCTTTACTGGTAGCGAAATATTCATTCAATTAATATACAAAGCAGCTTTTATGTAATTTTTGAAGTTGAGTTAATCTTGACTGCTGACACTCACGTCAGAGTGGGAAGCAATTGAGCAGGATGCAAAAGCTGCTCAAGATGTTTGCCTATTTTTAAACCATTTTGTAGCATACTGTAAAATTAACTTCAGAAACTCAAAAGTTATCTATTTATTAACTTTTAACTCAATCCTCAATTTGAACTTGCTATGAATCGCGCAGTATGGGGAAGAACCATCACCATAGCGTCAACATCTTTTGTGAGTCTAGCCAAAGCTGACACTACCGAAAAAACAAAGTAGATAAGAGTTCCAAAGTCACTCGCCAATCTTAATCCCTAAAAAAGAACAAAAAGCGTAATTCGATTTTATACTTTCTTAAATTTTGTATCTTATCTTCCTTAGTGTATTGTTTGGTATATATCTATTTTCTTCACATAGTTTTACCTATCTTTTGGCATGTATAGCAAGTTTTTGAATTTATTAATAATTTAAATTGAAATTTTGAATAAAGATTTAAACTAATAGTGTAATTGATTTGAATAAGAATTACTTTTCTGTACATTAAAAATTAAGTTTTTTATAGTATGAATAGCCAAATTAGAAAAGCGCGTATTTTTAGAGTTGTCGTCTTCTACATTCAGTAACAGGTTTTGGCAGTAGCAGTCATAATGTATAATCTGGTTCTCTGAACGAACAATTGTTTCAATTAGGTTAAAAAATACAATTTAGTTTAATTATTTCGTGATTATGTATTTTAAAAATTTGATTAATGATTTTTTATATCTTTTATTATCACGAAATTATTTAGTCTTCGTAAAAATAATTGCTACTTAATGATTTTTAAAACTATGTTTTTATCTAAAAGTTATCTAATAAGTTGAAATACTTTTTTGTTATATTTTTCATTTCTTTTATAATGTTTTTTTTATATTGGTGGCTTTTTGTGTTTTTGGAATTAAAAAAAACTGCCATCTAAGAAATAATAATAATTTTAAAACTAACTGTATTCAAGTCATTATAATTTTTTATTAAATTTTTTGTATGTATCTGTCTTGTTATATGTTGATCTATCTTTAAATATTATTATTTTTAACTTTTACTAGAATACAACGTTTTTCTAGGTGAGATTATTTTTTATTCTGCATTTATTTCTAATAAATACAATCATACTTTTATATATATACAATTCAAACCTAATTTTGATAAACTGGTTAATAAACTATGTAGCTAATTACTTCCTAAATTAATTTTAAAGTTTTAAAAGATATTTTTGTTGAAACTCGTTTATATATTCAACAAATTTCAAAATTGTTTTTAATCTATATAGTTCCAAGCTTTTTTAATATTAAGAAGATTGAAAAAATGATTTTTAAAAGTAAACTTATATCATCATCATCTTGAAAAAGATTGAGAAAATATGAAGATGACAAACCTTATGGTTAGAACTGGGAGATGTCACCATAATGCTTCTGAAAAAAAACCAGATAGAAATTGAATATATGAAAAAAACTCTAAAAGAAAAATGGTTGAAATTTTTAAAGTTATTGGAGCTAAAATGACTTCTTGAAGATATAAAACTTAATCTTTCATATAATCAAATTGAAAAACTTTGGTTGGTTGTTCCTTCTGATTTCGGTTGTACGCCTCTTTTAGAAGATATTATTTTCTAAGCGATCATCTTCACACATATAATGTGCTATTCTAATGCGCTCGAATTTTTTGTCAAGCCTTAGCTTATACAGCTTGGCAAAAAACTTGCGTTTGTTTCAATTTTCCTGAAAGGACACTTTCAACAGTCTTTGATGGTCTGAGCTTTTTGCTCCAAGTCTAGGATTTTTAGTGTCACCAACCGCAATATATAATATATATACAATATAAATATATATTGCATTTTTCTGTCACTTATTCAAATAGAATGAATTCAAATATGATGATAATAACAAAGAGACTGGAATTGTGGGAGTGTATACATCTCAAATGAGTAAGTTTAGGTTAAAATAAATTTTCAAATTTGTACTTTTTCAAAAGTAGTTGTTCAAACTTAATAATTTAAAAAATCTGTTTGAACTCATATAAAAACTCTATAAAACTTTATGGACTTCAAACTATAATTTTGTTTATATATTTTCAGTTAATAAAGAAATCGAAACTTATGCAAGCGTTTAAGTAATGTTCTCCTATTTATCAAGTTTTGAGCAATTGACTTGATCACGTGATGTCACAATCAACCAATCAACAAACTATCAATCTCTTCTGGAACTTTAATGTAGTTATCATCGACTACGTCATCATCACTTCTGACATTATCATCTTCATCATTGTGATTTTCGAAGAAGCTTTCTACATCAAGATGATGACGTCAACTCACGACTACGATCGTTCAACGATGAGCTTTGTTTCTTCTTCCTACAACGTTCTCTCATTCTTTTCATCTTCTCTTCTGAAGGCACACTTCTCAACTCGACAAACTTCCTTCCCTTATAAGGTAGTGGGGCATTTGCCATCTTGTCTATCTTATCACGCGAGATGTAACCGCGTTTTCGAGCTTTAGGGGGCTAATTAATCCAGTTTTGGGGTTCTTCATCTAGGAGTAAGTGTTCAACCTCTTCGTTACTTAATTCACGCAAATAATCTGAAACCTACAAAAAATAAATTCAATAAAAATATATGTGGTCTTTTTACTTTCACTTATAGTAGATACAGATTTGCTGATGTCTGATATTAGGTTTGAATTAGAGGAGGTAGATTTTATGTCCATGGTTCTACATTTAATGCAAAACTATCTAAATCCCATTTGATTGTTTTCAAATATTTCATAAAAATGACCCTGGCATTAAAATTGTACAGACATTATCATGAAAGGAAAACTTTTTAATTTAGTTGAATTTTTCCGCTACAAAATTTGCTTGTCACGAAATTTTACTCAATAAAATTGTCTACCTGATTAAGGTCTTATATTTTAAGATGTACAAGAGATATTTATTGATCTATTACACTTCCTACTTTATTTTGCAAACTAAAGAACTTCTAGATCTTCTTCCTCGTAGTAATCATACTTGTTCTTCTTAACATTCTACGGTTTAAGAGCTTTTATTCCCATAAAAAGTATTGATTCAGTTTGTAATTGTTTCTCTCCTCATCTGGCTAAAGACTTCTTTTTTAAGGCTCTCAATATCTTGATAACAGTAAAAACCCATCAAAATGACTTTTATATCTAGCCTGCAATATTGTAGATCGAGAAATATGATTACTGTCGACTATCTACTTAAATCAAAGGTTTGATCTTCAATCATAAGTTTGATCGTGTTACTGATAAGCAGAATTCCCAACACAAAAGCTCTTCACATTTCTTGATAGGATTGAAAAGTTTAATTGATAATTGTTTAACGACAGTGTCATATTTGGATTACGTGTCCCGAATTAGACGTCCTCATGTCTTTATTTAAATATCAAACAGAACGAAGTGGAAGTTATAAATATCATGATTTCGTTTTATGCTATCTACAACACAAACTAGAAGATTTTTCAATGATTTTCATTTCTCTGATTTTAAATCATTTTTATAAACTTTATCGATTGTCTAAAGAATCCTAAATTTGAATTCATTTTTAAAATATTTCAACGAACTAAACGGAATACAATTAATATATATAATATATATATATATAATACTCGATAAGAACAACATCATTTAGTACTAAGTTTTTTGGTAGAAGATACCTAATTGGAGCTATTTAGTTTTTTGTATTACTCTGCAGTTCCAATTAGACAATTTCTCACAAGAATTAGCCATCAATTCACTATCGATTAACTCTTAATTGATTCCACCAGTTTTCTATCGCGTTAGTGCTTCTAGATTAAGAGAACTAAGAAGTTTCGAAAAAATAATATTATAAAAGACTGATGATCTGTTTAATGGTTTAACCAGACGTAAACCAACTAAACCAAAGTGGTTGTTTTAAAGGACCAAAACTTTCATGGTAAACTTTGTAAAATCCACTTCAAAATGTTTTAATTTATTTTTATCATTTAATATATAAGAAAGAAAAGTTTTTTTTAAATACAGAAGAAAACAAATTGCAAATATATTACAACACTTCATCTTCTAAGACGTCTGCATCATTTGTTTATTGGAAACTACTCACATTCAGAATTTCTTTTATTAAATAAGATTTCACATTACATACATGCATCTTCCTTTTCCAATTCATCAGGAGAAACCATAAATTGTTGAGACTGTAGATCAACTTCATTTATCAATGATTTATCAAAAGCTAATTAAACGAGTTCAGATGACAAAGAGTTGCAAAATCTAGCTGTAAATCGAGTACAAGTCAATTAATTGCTCACCAGAGGGTTGCTAATAGCAGCTTGTCGCACTCGTAACCATCTTTCATCTCGCTCTTGCTGCTTTTGGTTCTTCCTACAAGAAAAAGATGAAAACTAAATGCAAGTATTGAGTTAGAGTGAATCTCTTTACATATAATTTACAGTCAGTGAGCTACAAATGACAATTAATCTAAAAACAGCGAAATTTTACAAAACAATGATAGATGAGAAGAAATAGTCTGTTTCGGTCGAGATATGCTGTATGTCAGGACAGATGTTATAGAGATCCAGTTGTTTCCATAGCAAGATTCCACTCTCCACACCAGCAAGGAATACAGAGGGACTGATACGCCCAGCTGGTGTTGCAGGAGCTACCGAATCGACACTGAGTACAGTGACAAACTGCCTACGAGGCTCCAACTCCAGCTTTAAATTCGGAGTTTTGCGTCTCCTGCAATCGTTGTCATAAAACATACCAACAAGGCCTTTGTACCCAGGTTTTTTTATAAACTTTTCCTTGACGAAATTAATAGATAGGACGATCTGTTTTATTGCTACTTAGCCCAGTTGAATTGTGAAATAAGAAAATAAAACAACAAACTCTACAAATATCAACAAAATGTTAACACCAACGTCTGCCAAGAGATTATTTGAAAATTTAAGTGAAAAATAAGGAATGAAAATGATCGTAGATTACACAAAATAGTGACAAAAACTCACTTTAATTTATCAGCTTCAAACTGTTTCCTACAATCGTCAAAAAAGAAGCCATCAAAGTCCAAGAAAATCTTAATCGCCTCTTGTGTCGATTCACGAACTACTCTGAGGAATTTTTTTAAGAATTTTTATATATTTACAAACTGAAGATTCAACATTTCAGATGTCTCATCGTTTATCGAGAGTTTTTAAAATATTTCATTAATTGCATGAATAAGATGAGAAATATTTGTAGTTAGTTAAACAACAGTAACTGACCTGCTCCAATGAGACTTATAGTTACTAAATAACGAAGTGAATACAATTGGAAGAATGACTTTTGTGTTTGCAGTAATTAATGCGAGTATATGGCCGTTTTTCCAAAAGTTTAGCGCACATTCTGCCACCTAAAAGTAGGATGAAAGCGATGATTTAATTTGAGAGCAATGGTTTAACGAGATACAAATAAAGTTTGTTTATCGAGAAGGTATGAAGATGACAAACCTTATGATTCGGACTGGAAATGCAGTCAGAAAGTTTTCTAAACAAAACAACCATGATTTCCTCAAAATCACAATGTTCAGTTACATTTAAGATTTCTTCCATCTCATTCAGAAACAATATTTCTTTTGAAGTGTTCGATTTTGGCCATAATCTCAACAAACCTTTAATTATCTTTACAAAGTAGAAATAATAACTAATCGGAAATTAAGTCTTTTACTCACTGGTTTGATAAGCGAAGAATATTTTTCGACGAATTGAATGATGCAATAGGAAAGCTGGAAATGAAACGATATCAATTAGTTTATTAATAAATTAATCAAGATAAATAACTGTAAGAGTTAAAACTCAAGTTAATTATTAAACGATTTAATATTCGATGAATTATAAAACTTCCAACTAAGAAAGAGTTTGGTTTAAATTAAATATTTGGAATTAAACTTTTGCAACGACTTGTATGAAGATGTTGATTTTCTTTCAGAAATAAGTACCGAGCAAAAGCTACAATATCTTCCTTATCCACTCTCTATGTGTATGCAATACGTTTTGAGTAGAAATTATTTTCTAATATTACATTGATTGAGTTAAAGGTTATGTCAACATAATCAGCTTACTGATAACAGACTTTAGCGGATACTTCCGGAATAATAAAACGTTTTCAAATATTTTGAGAAAAAAATCAAGGTTATTTGATATCTTATTTTTGCAACTATCTGTTTGTAAAAAATGGAACAGAAAATAATTTTTTATGTCGTTAGCATGTGTTCTGTTGAACTGTTACAAGAAAAAAGCTTGAAAGAGTTAGAACATGTTTAAAAAACGAGACAAATTATGTTGATAGTGCAAAAAATTCATAACTCTAACTCGGGTGATATTTAGCTTTTGTAACCAAGTAGAAACACTCAATCAATAACTGATAAATATCTACTAGTTCAGAAATGCTAATCAATAAACATTTAGTTAGATTAACAGAAGATAAGCTGAAAATGATGTTTGCTCCAAATGAAAAGTAAAATCGTTTTACCTGTGGATTGTAGACAGTGAAAGATGCAGGCTTGTGCAGAGGAATTAAAACCTGTAGCAGTAATATCTTGTACTCTTCTTTTAAAGGCAACGTGAGCCCGTTAATGATACTGGAATATAATTAGTCTTACAAAAAAGATTAGAAATAATACAAGTAAAAATGATACACATAAGAAACGTTCACAAATTGTTTCAAAATACAATTAGTAGTTATGTTTCCTTTGTAGATTTAAACTGAGTTTTGTGGCTAAGCTGGTCAGCAGTTAAACTTCGTGATAGTGAAGTAAATTTTTAATTGATAGTCTCTTTTATATAAAAAATGATTATAAATTATTCTTATGTCTACTTACTTAGAATTTATTAAAAAATTTGATTGCTTATATCGACTATTTTATTAGAATAATTTTGCAAAATATTTGAAAATAGTTATTACAAAAGCAATTGAAGAAAGGAAAAATAAACGTCGTGACTTTTTACTTTACTGAAGTTCAAATAATCCTATTAATAACTGATAAGTGATAACTTCAACCTCATCTCATGGTTGCAAATATCAACAAATTAGTTTCAAAGATGAAAGTAAATAACTCATCAACTAAACGTTTTTAAGAAATTGATTCAGTTGTTACAATTGAAAGATAGAAAAAGTATAAACTAAAATAAAAAGTATTAAAAAATGAAGCAAATATATCGATGTTACATCTTAAAAACTTTTTATTAACTCAAAAAACTAATTACCTCCCAAGCAATTCCAAAAGCTCAGCTATTCCATGGTGGTGTTTTGTACCTTCATAGATGAACCTGCGAAAAGTAGACAAAGCTTGTCTCTAAAGAAGTACTTGAACGAAACAATTAATTAATAAACTTATTCTCAGCAACAACAGCGATAGAAAAAAAATACCAAAAGGTTTTTACTATCACAAGTAAAAAAAGAAAAATTACTTCAATAGATTGATAAATAGCTGAGCAAGAAAGTAACTCTAAAATAATAACAGTATTTTAGCAACTTGCCAAATACGTGAAAGTTTCTTAGCTCATGATATCACACGCACTTTTAGATCATACAATCATGTCATATAATCGTTAATGAGATAGAATTTCAAAACGGATGCTTTGATTTTGACATGTTATAGGTTAACAACTGATTGAAGTAAATATTTGAGAAGACTTATTAAAATTAAAAACAATTTTATAAAGATGATAAAGTCTCAGAAATAGTTCAAGAAAGTTTACAGATGATAGAAGTCCACAACAAACTGACTTATAAAAGATAAAGTTGACGTTCTTCCTGGTATAAGTTCGAAGTCCAAGGAACTTCCCATAAATCCGATGGAGGATATTTTTCAGGAAGTTTCGTTCAAGAATATTTTCACTATCGAATAAATCAAGAAGCTGAAAATGAAATAATCATCAAAAGCTTTTCCAACTTCTAATATTTTTTACTAAACTCCAAATTGTATCTTTTTAGAAGCTATAATCGAGTTTTATATAAAAAATAAAATTATTGAAAGTATGAGGCAGCTTGGAGCTTACTTAGAGTTGATACTAACTAAAGTAAATGTTTTTGTTGATTCAAAATATTTATACATAAAAGTCAGAAGTCAGAAGATACCTCTGAAACAAACTTTTGACTTATATATTTCTTTGCAATTTTTGGAATAAAATCAGGTGATTCCAAAAAACGTAGAAAAAATTCGTACACAAGCTGCAGAAAAACTTGATCTATTAATTGCATAATATCTACAAGATTTGAGTCAAATAAATATACAAAATTAAAAAAATGCTTTATATTACTACTATCTTGATCAAAAATAAGTTATTTAAGAGATTTCAGTTGTATAAATTTTATTGAAGATTTTAAATCAGATCAATTTAAACAAAAATTACTGGAATTCAAATGTAGCAGACAACAATTTGCAAACTAAAAAAGATATTCAGAATCAATTCTTCTTGTTCAAAATTATCTGAATTTACTCATTACAGTTTTACCAAATATTATAAATAACTTTATCCGCTTAAACAGAATATTTATATATTATACAAATTAATCAATAATAATAATTAATAGTTGTATTATTTAATTAAGTATACTTTAAAACCTACTATTTCAAACAAATAAGATTGTAAAGATTACATTGACAGCTATTTGATCTATCTAATCTAGTTATTAAACTGATGGAATATCACCTCAATATGAGACCAAGAAGCCTCCAACGTCGGTAAATCTTCTTCAGGATCAAACTCCGCATCATTACGACTTGATGGTGATAGCGAGCGAAATATGTTGACAGCAAACTGAATAATTCAAATTTCGTTGTGATTATCGACGTTTTTTTATAAAAAATGCAATTATTTGTCAGCTATTAAATCTTTGTTTAAAGAAATAAGAAACTTGTTTAAAAAACAAAATAAAAATATTTTTGCTTACAATTAATATAAAAGCAGAAAGAATTTAAAAATTGATTAAATAATAGATAAAAAGAGATATTAAGACCAACCATATGAACTGCTTCAGGATATATATTTTCAGTAATCACATCACAGTTATTAGTGACAAAGTCACTCAGCTCTTTCAAAGTTTCTTCTTTTATTTCTTTCCATTTCAAATCACTTAGTGGCTCACAAACAAAATCAAAAATAACGCAACACTGTTTTAGTTTTCGTATAAATAAATCTTCCACTTGATCTCGAGAAACCTCTGAAAGAAGACATTCAAATGATTTCGAATAATTTGGAAATCAAGATGAGACCTTTTAATGTCGGAATCCTGATCAATTTACGATTTTTTGAAATGTTAAAATGAGATGAACTTTGTCTTCTTCCTCTTTTGACCACGACTGGTTCACCAGAGTTCTTTCTATTAGAAAATTTAGTTTCTCGATGACCAGATAGGGTGGTGACTTTTTCTTTTTTCTATATAAATATAAGAAGCAAGATATTAAAACAAATTGCTTTAGATTTTACTGGGTCACTAAATAGTTGCCTCTTTTTAAGCTGAATATAATATAGTTTATTCAATCAACATATTTCAAATATTAATTTTCATTTAACTTTAATAATCTTGCAATGATTTGAATAAGAAATCAACAAAACATTATTTACAGAAATGTAAATATTTCTAAAGTATCTGGTGGTTCGGACACGTCTCTCGAATGGATGAGGGACGGATTTCCAAGGATCTGTTATACAAGGAGATAGCTAAAGAACATCGGTCGCCCCTGTCTACGTTTTAAAGATATCTACAAGCGCGATATGAAATCGCTTAAGAGGGAATGATCGCTCCGAATGGCGCTCTCTACTTCGCAAACAACTGAAGAAAAACCACTGAAGAAACCCTAAAGGCTTTTTCTATTCCATTTTATCATGTCTTGCTTAGTTTTTTTAACATCTTCATTCAGAGCACACTACTACTCAGACCTTTGTATCAATTTAAATATCCAACTTTTAATTTGCAATAAATGGGCGAAATGGTTTGAAAATCGATCAAATATTTAGTTTGCAGAAACTGGTAGATATAAAATCATCAAAAAAAGTAGTAAATCACAACTTGAAAATATGCAAGCGAAAAATTTAAGATTTATAGCAGTAAGATTAGAATAATGAATATTTTAATGTTTGAAAAAGTAAAATATCAATTATTAAAGGAACTTCAATATCATAATACATACCAGAAAAACAAATTAGCCAATATCTGAAGTAACAACATCAACATTTATAGAAAAATTTCATAGTTAAGATTTAATTTAATAATTTAATTATCATAACAAATAACTTACCTTTGTACTTTTAGATGCAGGCATGTTTGAAAACTATTTTAATACTAAGCTAAAAAATAAAAACTTTGTTGTATACAAGCCGATTATGAAAACAAGTAATTTATTTAACTGTTATTTAGTGAAATCAAACAGAAACCAATTTTAAATTTTTCATCAATACTAATTCAAATAAATAACTGAACAAAATCTTTTATTCTAAATACAGAGTCACTATTTTGTGGCATCTAATACATATTTCCAGATAACTTGTATTAATCTTAAAAAGATTCACGTGCATATCAGTTAAAGGTACACTTTTACTTGACTGATCAAGAAAGCAAATTTAAAAACTTTACTTTGTAGAAAATACGACGTTTTCTCATTTATAAAAATTCTTTAAAGCAAGACAACTACTTTAAACTTTTATCATCAGTGACAGTAATACACAGTGATATTAAATAGCGATATGCAGTTTCAAAAACAAAATAGTATGAAAATAGAATTTCGTAAAATAAATTAAAGTCTTGAACAAAAGAAATGAAAACTTTGAAAATATTAAAAAGTTGTAAACATTTTTAACATTATTTTTGAACCAAATATTTTATAGATATTTTCTAAACTACAAAAAAGATGAAATAACTTCATTAGGTTCGAAACAATTGAACACAAAACTATAATTTGAGAAATGAATGTTGTAAGTTTTAATCAATTTTATTTTTTTATAGATTATTTTTGTTATAACATAAAACTTTGATAACTAAAACAATAACTTTTCCATTTTTTCTGTAAATTTCAACTGATTCCAAATAAAAATTGCAGAATTTATTCTTCAAAACTAAAAGATATTATTTTAAAAGTAGGAACACAGAAAAGTGTAAACGGTTATCGTTGTTTCAAATATTTTATAATATAAGTTATAGATTTACAAAGAGGTTTATTTAAACTTTTAAATAAATTTGTTTATCACATGAATCATTTCTTTCATCATGCAAATTTGCTGAAGGTAGCAGTAATCACATCTACATTCAGTTTATGCTTGTTTGTGTTTAATAGTTTAGAATTTGAAGAACTTTACAACTTATATTTGGATTAAAAGCTCTTCAGATTAAAAACTTCTTAATTTTTCATTACATTTAAATAAAGTTGTTAAGTGGGTTGAATCAAATTAAAAACCTCTGAAGACATATGAAAGATTGCGATCTGTAAAAAAATCATCAAAGTTAAGATTATCAAAACCATTAACAATTCTAGATAATATAACAAAGACATCAGTATTTTATATCAAGCCTAGAGAGACAATCTCTAAATGAAGAAAAAGATATGTTGCAGTTAAGGAAACTTTTCCTAGTTAATAATCTTTGAACAGATTCAATAACCTTGCTTATACACACCTACTTCACCAGGTTTGTCTGTAAATTCATTTAAATTAGATTTCCTTGTTACGAAATGCTAGTTAGAAAACGTTGATCTTTGAAGCCAAGCTGAAAGTGAACAACAATCTTAAATAAAAAAAAAAAAACAAGTTTTATCACAATAGGTGTAAAAGTCACAAACGTATAACAAAAGAAGAATTTCTACAGAATCTTATTTAAAGAGTAACAAGATCAAAATTAAAAGCAGCCAAATACTTTAGCGGTATGAATTTTCAAACAAACGTTACTTAAAACTCATGTAGATGATTGAGTCATTATGAAAAACATCCTACCTCTGTAATCAAACTAGTCTCAGAAATATAACTGTGTACAGTTGTTACTTGTCGCTGTCGCCTTTTAGTTGCGTTTTTAGTTTATTCAGTTTGCAAATTCTTGATAGAACAACTCTGCACCATCCACAGATGTTAAATCGGAAATGAAATATGACTTTGCACTAATTGCAGTATATAGAGCAGAAGAGCTTTGTTTTCCACGTTGTTTTGTGAGAAGACATCAAACTAGGCCTAGTCCGGAACGTTTGAAACTTCTGATGGGTCTTCAGCCCCCTAGAAATGCAAAGTCATTGCAGAGAACGCAGGGACTTTTTGCTAATGGGTTTGTAAATTTTCGGATAAGGTCCATTCTATATGAGAGGAAGGAGAGAGTTTGGTATGAAAGGAAACCCCGATGGGGTATAAAATTGGTTACTACTATTCAAAGTAAGATATTATCTAGAGAGTGTTAGGACTAGATGCTACTGAAGAACTGTTGTATTGTTCAAGTTGAAATGGAAACAAACCTTTTGCTATTATTATTTTTATAATTTTAAATTGATTAATAGCGGAAACTTCTACAAATGTAAGAACAATTATTATCGCCCTTATGTAGGGCGAGCAAAAGCGATTTTAATTGAAAGTAAATAACAGCAATAAAAATGTTGTTGGTTCACCACCTCTATAAGCTTCTGACTTCTTGCCTAAGCATATAGATTCGAGGAAAAGTTTACAGTAAGATCTTTTTGGTTTCAATTTTTAATTGCTTCAAAGACGTTCTTTTACACTTATCTTGATTTGGAATAGTATTTTGAGAATAAAGTTTCTTGATACAAAACTGAAGATTATTTTGTATCGGTCATAAAATACTTTTGTTCGTATTACAAGATGTTTTTCTAAATGATTAAGTTTATAAAAAACTATTAGTTGGTTATTAAAGTTTGTTTTTAATTCATTTCCAACATTTTTGAAACTTAGTTGCAGATTATTAAGCTATTTATCAATTATAAAACAAATTTGATAAAGTCTACATAACAGTTAGACAACTTCAAATAAAGAAAAGTAAATTTTAAGACTAACTACATGAATCAAACCTACAAAAGTTTGTCCTAATCACACCATTAACTTGATGTTCTAATTTGTCTGAAAATATGGAAGCTATAACTTGCAAAACACATCATCAAACATATAAGCTCTTTGAAATACTTTTTCAGTAGAAGTTTTAGGAAAAGTATTTTAACGTATATTAACAGTAGTTAAAAACGCAAAATGTATTTATGTGCAACAGAAAAACTCATGGCGATAAAATCATTTGAATTTATAAATTCCTCTGGGAAGTACACCAAGTCATATTAAATTGCTAGTAAGATGAGACCTTGTAGTTTCAGCTAACGCTGGTTAATTATTTAGTTGTTTATTGGCAATACTAGCTACTCAAGATTATTTTCATGTATAATTTAATATTTCCAAAAATATTTAACTACTTAAAAAGACCTTATCGACAGAAGTTCTTATATTATTTAATGAGCCTTCTTTCGTATGAAAAGATTGTGAAACATTTGATAATTCATCTAGTTAACTATTTTTAAGAATGACTTTGTAGGGCCGCAATAACAAACAATAAATTTTTAAGAGTGTTTGTCAGTCTGCTTGATAGAATTAAATTAAACGATATTCAGTTTTGTATCTGAAAATGGTTAAAAAAATTTTCTAGTGTGACAGTAATCACATAAATTATTGTTAAAAACCGTCTTTGGAGTTTGTAGAATTTGTCAGGTAGAAGCTGAAGCGACGCTGGAACGGTTGTATATAAAGAAAGCAAATGAAATATTTCGCCTCATCTACTAAGAACGGAGAAGAAGAAGCCAAGTGAACCTAAAAAGGACTTTCGAAGCACTTTGGATCGTCTAACCAAAGACTGAAGGCTACGTCATCAACACGAGATTGAATTGAGGGAAGAACTAGTTGAAGACATCGAAAACCTGTTTCTTATTATGTTCATGAAAGGAACAAACGTATCAGCTCCCACCAAAAAGATGAGTTCAAGGAGACCTTAGAGCCCAGGAACCGCTACACAATTGAGCCTACTCGAAGAGGAACGGTATCCTTAGACCCTGAAGCTGTCACTTTGCCCTTGTTGCTCGTTAACTGTTTCTCAAACAGGGCAATGAGGGTCTGATACTTGCTAGTCTCAACGGGGAGGAGCTGAAGTTGATGAGACCCTTTTAGTGCTCTACTCTTCACCTCAGTGACCTTAAATCTCCTTATTCATCATCACTGGTAGATCAATAGTGGCAAGAACGGGTAGAAGTCGAAGCCCCAAGTTGTGCAAACACACACGAGTCTTTACTGGATCTAGTCAGGGATCAATAAGGAGGTCTCGCTTCGAGGAAGAGCAAGACGGAAGCAATCACAAACGGCGACGGGAGAGATATGAGTGTCTTCCTAAGAATAATGGTGAGTTCCATAGAAGTTGTTACAACCACGGAGGAAGTGAGGATAAATGAAGAGAAACAACGAACTTTGAACTTTCTTCCTATCCTTTTTATTTCACGATGTTCTTGGGATAGGAAAGTTAGGAGGTAATTTTGATATGAAAAAAATATCTAGAAGAACTCTGCTATCATGTTAGGATTAGATGCTGCTGGAACAGATTTTCAACAATCTCGCTATAGCTTTCAGTATAGAAATTCTATGTATGGGATGTTGGTAGTCGGGAGTCTATTTGGAACTACAATCATCTAACAAATATTTGATCTTCATTATTGACAGTTTTGTTAGAGATCGATTTGACGAAGCAAGAAGAGAGCTTCGTACTATCACTCAGGAAGAAGAGATTTTAAAAGTTCCTGTCCTTATTCTAGCCGATAAGCAAGATGATGGTAATGTAAAGAAGGTTGAACTGCTAGATGCTAATCTGATGTACGCGCGAGTCCGCTATCCAGATGGCAGGGAATTAAACGTTTCTTTTAGGGATCTAGCCAGATACCCAAATGCTGATGAACAGGACTTTGACATTCATTGAGGACGATGTAATAGAAAAGATAGTCCCCGACGGTTTCACCAAGTGATATAAGGAAGAATGCCGATGACAACATCATGATTAGAGAGCAAGAAGATGAAGAGAGGGTGTTTCTAATGGAGGAATGACAACGAACTTTGATGGTTCGGGTACCAGGAGTGATAACGTCAGCCTGAAGAGCGGGAGAAACGATGGCGTGGAGGTTCGGTGGTCCATCTGATCATCAAAGGTGTATTTTGCCGCTTACGTAAATATGTTAAACGTCATTCTCGCATAGACCGTTGTCATTCGGTATTAGACTGTATTGTAGGCAGCGTGTATCGTCCAGTATACTTATCATCGTTATTAGTCGCCTTCTTAATAATTTGAACAAAGATTTTCATGATCAATACAGGTGGGTTTTTCATCTGTTTGAAAAAAGAACCAACTAAAATTGTTTTAAGGTTAAATTGAATATTTTTTCCGATTTTATTTAAAAATTCATAAATTATTTAATATACAAGTTTATATTAAACTATTCAAATATTTTTAGGTGATCTTATTACATGTGAACAAATACTGACATGTGATGACTACTTAATATGAATTGATGCGCAGAAAAAGTGATTTTGTTACGTCAATGACAACTAAATTTTGTTTTGAACTTTAACTAGAATACAAAATTTTAGAAAAAGGTTATCGGAGACAGTTTAGATCCTGGCTTGCACACAGCGAGTTAAAAATATTTCTTTTTATTTAGAAATTCTGTTATTTAAACAACTCAATATGGTAACTATCTGAACAAAAGTATGAACAGCTTATCTTAAAACGTCCTTTTAAAGCAAGTATTATAAATGCGTAAAAGATGTTTTCAATTTTTAGTCAATTCTTTAACCAAAATAGATAATATTTTCTTTTAAAAAAACTAAGTTTTCTTCATTACAACTCAGGAAATTTAGATTTGCTCATGTGTTCAATCGTTAATAAAATAACATTCTTGCTGTAATTTTAACAATTTAATTTAGAAAACTTTTCTAACAAAAACATTTATATTTGATGAAAAAATTACCGAATCGACTATTACATTTTTAAAAACAAAAGTATATTAATAAAAAAAGTTTTCTTTAAGCAAATAATCTGATTAAGACAGCCAATTATTATAGATTTATCTATAAATAACCTAAAGTTTTATTCTGCAGTAAAATCTTATCAACAATCTTTTAGATCTGATTTCTATTTTACAAAACTTTGCAGATATCTTGGGCTGTTATCTTGATTTTATATCAGTTATCTGCAGAAACTAACCAATAAAAAATATTGCAAAATCTTTTATAGAATTTATAGTTTATCTCTGACAAGAGATAATATTTGATGATATATATTTAGCTTCTAGTTCTAAACTTAATATAAAAGATAAGGGTATAAAAAGTTTGTAAAACTAAATTGGTTGCGATACAAAATACTAGAAATAGTTTTACTTTTAAATAAAGGCGGTAAGATAAGTAAAAACCACAATTCTTTGTAAAAAAATAATTAAATTGTTTAAAGTATGCAAAATTAGTTGATAGATAATGAAGGCAAACTAATGAAAGTTATAACTAAGTGATGTTTCACAGTTAAAAAACATTTAAAAGTAATAACTATTCACATTCGTTCATCTAATCACATTCTACTTTAAAAATCTTTTTCTTTTCGTTCAAACTAATCTGTTTCTTGGTCTTTAATTTAAGCAAAAGTGTTTTAAATCACTTAAAAGTGAAAATCAAAAAAGGTCTGATGTAAATTCAGTTATTTTTTCATTACCACGACTTGGAGACAAGTTATAAAGATGTTTACAGAGCTGCAGACTTATCTGTTTTGACTTTTTAACTCCTAACTAAAGTAAAGCTCAAATTTTGAAATACAATTTGAATGTGTTGGCGACAATCTTTATTGTAACGAGATTGTGGTCTAGCTTATATGAAAACTGATATGTCTGTTATGATAACATGCAAGTGGTACATGAAAGTTTTATCTTACTAACGTTCAGTTTTGTTTTCCACTTTCATCAGAAGATTAAGATTTAGTTGTAAAAATATCTCGACCACAAAAATTTTATTGATGAAAATATTTTTGATTTTATACAAACAGTTTTTTGAGGGTTTAATCAGAATTGAGTGAAAGAATTGGGCATCGAAAATTATTCAAACAAATTAAAATAAAATGTTAATTTATTACGATGAACAACAGAAATCAAGAGATTGGTTTTATTTGAAAAGCTGGTATCGATTTACACCAAGTATATCAGCTGATGTTACATAATTGTAGTAAATAAGAAATTGATGTTCAACTTCAGCATCTCTGTACCAACTACTCATAACTTACATGATTTGAAAAGACACAAAAATTACAAACTACGAGTTGAAAGCGACAACAACAAACTCTTTGCTGCTTGTTTACCAGGGGTCGAAAATCTGCCGAAGAAAACAAAATATCCAAGTGGATACGCACAGTGAGGTGGGCAATCACGACCATGTCCCTGGTCGTCAACTTACAGGGCGGTACCCAGGACTAATACAGAAGTGAGCTTCATTCGCTTAGGGGGGGGGGTTAGTTGAATGAAACGATGGTGAGGGGGAAGAAAGGGGTCGAAATAAGTTAGGCGGCGGTGAGGCTGAGATCACAAATTCGTTGAATATCGACGTTATAAAAAGCGAGCGTAAAAAATTAACCAACAAACACCTGAGGTTCAGTGAGAAGGGAAGTTAGGGGCGAGTTGATTGGTTGAGCTAGTACCGTTAGAAACCAGCCATTGATGTGGACCGGTAGTTAGGACAATTATGTGGGTCAGTGACCAACTAACAGCAATAGGCACAAAAGTTGATGACGTCACGTGAAGCTGTTGCGATATTTTTGGAAAAAAGCGAGTCACGTGACCCAGCAGCCCTATAACAGACCACAAGGCAGCGTCAAAGATTCTCACGAAGATGATGACGTAATCATCGCGTTTTTAACCGCGTCATGAAGCCGATCGAACGAGTCCACTGAAGTTACCACCTGTCCCGTTCATCTGCGAGTTGTCCTGAGGGGTAGGGTGTCCACGGACGTCTAACGCGAGACGTTTGCCGCCCATCAACTCATCGTCGTCACGTGACGTATCTCGAAGAGCTATTGCGTCATCTTCAGAGCCAGGAGTGGGCGGGAGGGCATGGTACTTGCTGCCCACTGTCCTAGTCATGCGGACCGGGTTTGTTTGACGAGTTGGACCAAGTTCAGCGGTAAAAGTGAAATGTAGGTCAGTCGGGTAAATGATGCCATCAGATCGGACCAAGTTGATAGGCACCTACGTCATCACGTGATTACATGTATGACGTCATCACATCGTGAACTCACCCGCACTGTTTCTTTCACCCAATCCCATCCATCACGAAACTGACCGATACCTGGAACCACGCAGATGATTTCTTCAGCGCACCGATACATCGTTTCAGCTTCCACATCACCAAACCAAACACAATGATTTGGTGTAAAGTTCTCGCCTTTTATACCCAGCATCGCAGAATCTTTGGCCCCATTTAGCTGTCAGGATAAAGAATTAGGGCATGTGGTAGGGGTGGTCGGGATTACCTCGAGATGACGGACAGTTGGTACAGGTGTCACTGGTTCACAAGTGGGACCCATCCCGTCACAGAAAGTGTACTCAGCTTTATCGGTGCTAATAATGGTCCAGGAAGCCCCGTCATTGATTAGCTCCTTGTTAGGGTCTTTGGCGCAGGGAGAAGCCTGCGGAGGAGCAGCAAGTTAGAGGATTTTGAAAAGTTTCAAATATCTACAAGTAGTTCAAAACAATCTTCAATAATCATGAAAGTGAAACTTGCATCAAATCAGATAGATGATCATGTGGTTGAAGATGAAGTAGAGGTTTATGAAGATAAAAGAAAAACAATTGACACTTACTTGAAACTGAATAATTCTTTCTTGAGCCAAGCACAAGTACATTCGTTCAGTGTCTTTCAAGAAGAAAGCACATTTGTGGAGCTGGGAGACAGGGTCATCTGCATCCAACACAGCAGCTTGTTTATCGACCTAAATCGAAAGTTTGAAGATTCATCAACAAATACAGAAAGAAATGAGAGTCTGTTGGTGATTGGATTTGTTGAAAAGTTAGCTGAAAGTTGTTTAAATAAAATGATGCCAAAAAAGTTGACAGATAAGTTTATGGAGTAAGCCAAGTTCAGTTGGCAGAATAGTAGAAACACGAAGCATTGAAACTTTAACTAGGAAACGATCAAAACGAATCTGGAAAAGTTTCTTGAACGTGACAAGGTAGCAGCTGTAGCAGCAGCAGGAAATTAAAATTGAGGAAACAAACCTTTCGTATAATAAGACGAGGCAAAGCCATTCCAGTATCTGAACAAACCAATTTAACAGTGTTTCCATAATGAATATATCCGTCCATCACATTAAATTCCTCTGATTCAGACTGAGCATCATCAACTGAAACAATATGTCCTAATAATTAAATGGCCCACACTAAACATCATAAAAATAAAGAAGTCGCTCACGAAGGTGAATCGCGAAGCATCCCCACTGAACGCTACTAGCGTGGAAGTTTCCTTTTTCCACGTGCAAGTATCTCGTACTGACGGTTTGTGAACGAAGTCGATTAAAGAGTGCCACCTTAGTTCCAGACGCGATACATACTGCAAGGTGATGATGACGTCATTATTAAACTTCGACTAAAAGATGACGTCATTGTGGCGTTGAAACGTCATAAGAAGGTCATGAGGTGGCGACTCGCTTATATCAAGTGGTAAGGAACGTGTGTTGCGAGATCATTGAAAAAGTCAAGATCGCAGAAGAGACAGAGTTCTTGCTGACTCTTGTTAAGTTTGATTAAATGAGAAGAGACGATTGATGTACAAATGTCTGCTACTGGCGGTGATGATGGTGGTGGTCTTTAAGCTTTTCAAACTCTGATTGTCGACCTTATAAAATATTCACTTCACTTTCAACGCTTTGATGATAGTTGTTTGGAAATGCAACAAAGCACTTGTCGTCTGTTGGTGAGTTTGTCGTTAATCATGATGAAAAGTGGAACGATTTTCCATCATTTTTATCAGATATCATGAGGACTGTATGATTATTTGCCAAGCTCTCAACCAACAGTTAAATAAACGAAGTTAGAATGACTCCATCTATGATTTATTTATTAAAAGTATTCTAGTAATATGAATGTTCAGAAAAAATGAGATGATGACGAAGCCACAATTGCTTCTTAAATTAGTTAAATTGATCAAGTAGAAGAAAAGGATTAGATGAAACTTACAGTCAGAGTTTTTGATTGATTGCTTTTTCTTTGAAGGTTTGCTGATAACTTTGATTCGCTTGCTGAGAAAGCGGCCAATCTCACATCCGATTCCAAAGAATAGTTTGACATCAAGCATGAAATGTTTGCGTTTATCAGTGTCTGATATGTACAAGGTCTTTGCGGTACAGAAGCTCTGTATGAAAGAAAGATGAACAATTAAAGAGGTTATTTACAAAAATAGCAGCTTGTAAAAAGCTTTCTGTTTGTTTTTATTATCATTTATCTTAATTATTTTCCTTTTTTTGGCTTAAAATCAACTAACAACACGACAACTAATGTATTAATCAACTAGTTTGCACAAACTCCTAAAGTTTTTAGAAATTATTTTTGTAAAAGACAATCTAATGACTACTTAAAGTTGATCAGCTGATTTAAGATTGGTTCACTTCAACAAGCTTTTTTTTTGTTACACAGAAAGCGTTTTCGATAAAAATTATGAAATTTATTGTCTCGACCCAGTTATATGGATTTTCCGAGGTGTACTCATATCAAAACTGATGTTTTTACAAAAGCACTTTCTTGTCAGTCGGAAAAACAACTTAGTAGAAAATACACGAAGAGAATTTGTTATTGAAGATATAAGCCGTAGTGGACGTCATGTATTTCAGACATTTCATCACATACAGAGCAACTGGCTCGATAATTAGGTAAAGAGAAAAGATGAGGACTTTACCGGTGATGTTGTAGAGCATCGTACTTTCCCGTCCAAATGAAGTTGTTGCATTTCCTGTTCGGAACTACCAATACCAATAAAAACATGAACAGTTGAAGGGTCAGTCGAATTATCAGTCTCGTGGTCTTCTTCAATAACAGCTTGCTTGGCAGGCCAGCCCTTTCCTTTAAAGTAGATACACGGTGGTGGGCAGAAGAATCTGAAAAGCAAACAGCTGATTAAACGTCACAAACATGATAGCTACTTGCTTCAAATACTCAACAACTCAATCACGACGATTAGATTGAAAGTTTTAAACGATCAAAGGAAGAGATGGTAATTATGTCTCATCTACAACTGTATGGTTTATCAAAGAGACTTCACTTGAAAAGGTATTTCATTTAGGTTACCAGAAGCAAGCGACTAGGTTATGTTGCTGAGCTAGCAGCTAGTGATCGTGAGAAAAAGTAAGATAAAAGCGAGATGAATGAGCTCTGCTCATACAACAAATAGATGAAGAAGCGGAAGTCGATCTTGGGATTGTTGCACAACAATGACGTGATGATTTTGTACCTTTTTTCATTTCCATAAGATTTTTGAGCAACTTTTGCATGAAATATCTGCACTGTTTGAACATTTCTTTTTTCCAGATATTCTTTCATTTTTTCTCTGTAAATTTGTGGCTCGTTAGCGAGAAAAAAAATAAAAAAAAGCTAAACAACGACAGACGCTTTACTAACTGTGTAAGTTTTTGTGGTGGGTACTTTTCACGGAGAACTCTGTAACAAAAATATCATTTGTGATTAAATGGAAGATTGTGGGTAGAAAAGAAAATGATTTCAAGCAGGTAATTTGTGATGTAAATCATGATAAGTGTGTGTATTAAACATATCATGGAAATCGATTCTACCTTAGCACTCTACAGAAAGTTATTTTTAAACAACACATATGCTATCAAAAAAATTTGGAGTTGTTGAAAGAGTTTTATTATCGAATTTAAGATGCATCAAAATATGATATAATTTCATCAAAGTTTTTTAAAACAATAAAAATAAGATAAAAATTGAAGCAGTGTTGACAATATAAAGTGATTTTTATGCAGCTTACATTTCAATGTTTGCTTACTGCAAATGTTAACCACAAATTCAAATAATTGAAAATAAAATTGAACTTTTGAAGAGTTTTAATAGAAATTTTTATCATTTAAACAAACTTTTAATACAAATAAACTAAAAATAAATTCAGAATCGTTTTTGAAGATGATTTTTGTAAAATGTCAATAATGCCTGATTTATGTCTTCTGAATTATATATCATTTGTTGTTATTACAAATTAAACAATAAATTTTCAGGACTTAAAAGAAATTATATCAAATGACCAGTTACAGGATAAATTTTGATGCTATAAGAAGCAAATCATTTTGAAATGAAAGAGAAAAAAGAAACAGAAAGAATCATGTGTGATGGTACGTAATAAAAAGAAACTAAATGAAGGCTGTGAATAGTATGCGTTGATTTTACCATGTCTATGCTTGCTATTAGAGCTAAAAATACAAGATTGTGTGAGAGGTAGCAAGCCAATTGAACAAGATTGGGCAATGGCTGGATGTTACTTTTAGGGTGGGAAAACATGTTATTTTTTTCCCACGGCTAAAAAATAACTTTTAAACAATATCAATTTTATGATGGCTTATAAGTGGCTGTATGAAAAAGGTTAATTATAGATGGGAATTTTATATCATAGATTATTATCACCACTTTAAATAGGATTATTTAGAAGAAATACTTTTTGTTTTGAAATGTTTTTTAAGTTTTGTAATTTAAATAATTAATTGATTTAATTAAATAATTTTACACAAAATTCATTTATTTCAAAATATATCTAATTCCAGAACATAAAAAATATGTTTAAACTAAACTAAGAAACACTTATTAGCTGTTTAAATAAGGAAGTTAATTTGTTAAGCTACAAAACAAATCAGCTTTGAAAATAGAATAGAAAGCAGAGCATAGAAGGCTAGGTGCTTTCAAAGTTGTTTAATAAAAACAAACACTAAAAGAAAATGAACAAAAACATTGGAATGAATGGAGCTACCCTTTTTTTGAATAGTTTTAAATATCATAGTTTCAATAATTAAAAACTGGTATTAAGTAATATACAAAAAAAAATCATAAAGTGGTTTGTTTATGTGGGAAAGCATACTTACAAGTGAAAAGTTTACAAAATATTAACAAAGAAACCCACTAAAAGTAAACACTAACAAAAAAACCTAATTATATATTCACAAACCAATGATAGAGGTACAAAAAGCCATTGAATTAATAAAAAGTTGAAATTTAAATTCATATTTTGTTTAATCGTTAAAGTTTTTAAGACTTTAATTGTTATTATCGCCACCAAAGATAACGATATTTACCTTAGTGATTGAATTGTAGAGTCAGTATTCTCTTGGCTCGTTGATGCTTCATTTTCTCTTTTCTTTGAAATGGAAGTATTATTCCGATTATGAGTAGAACAATAGTACATATCACACATTTTGATGGATCAAACTAATCAATTTTGATCTGAAATTACAAGTGTTAAATTGATGTGAACAGTTCTTATAAAAATTAATATAGAATATGTTTGAGTATGAGATACCATCTTCATTCTAAGACTTAGACAAAAATGGTTTATTCCAAGTATTATAATAATAGCCAAACTTATTTTAAGATTAGAAAATTAATATAGGCAACTAGTTACATGATAATGAGACATGATGTTAATATAATTAGGATTAGTTAAGCATAGAATAAGCTTAGTACAAAAATAAACCAACAAATGTAAGATAAAAAAGGTTGACATTTTTCAAATAAAAGAATATTGAACTAACAAAATGAAAAGTTTATAGAAATAAAATTTTACTGCTAAAATTTATTGTGTTTAAAAGAATAAACTTGACTTTTAAACTAAAGAAGTTAAAAAATATTTCAAGGCAATAAAACAACTTTGTAGAAAAGAAAATAGAGTGAGTAGTTCTGTTGTTGGTTAAGAAATAAAAATGTATAAAAATTGAATTTCTACTAAAAGAGTTATGTGAAATCTAAAATTGCAACAATAAACAAAAAATCAGTATTTAGTTATTCAATAACATTAAAGTTCTACTAATATTTAAGAAAAATATAATTAATCATTGCTATATTTATAATTTTTACCAAAATTATTTACATATAAAGTATAAAAAAGTATTATAAGCATTAATCTTCTATTTGATAATTAGTATATATATAATATTTAAATTACTCTAAGCTCTTTAAGCTCTAATATACTTAAATTATTATACAACTAACAAACAAAATAGTCTAAGAAACGCTTTTAAGGTGAGACTATACCATAAAAACCTTAAAAAAACATTAGTCATAATGTTTTAAATAAATAAATAAATGAATAAAATTTTATAAACAATAGTAAACAGTATTCTTGTTAGCATAATAAACATATAAACAGATTAAAATAAAGTTCAAATATGCCTTTATAGCAGTTAAGTTTGTGTATGAAAAGTTGAAATTTTTAACATCTAACTTTTAAACTAAAAAAAAGGAAAGAACCTTACATAATTTTTACAGAGATTTCACATAAGATTTGATAAAAATAAATAATATAAGAGGGTGATAGAAAATTTTATAACTATTTATACATTTAGAAAAAATATTCTTTTATAAATAGTTTATTTTGTTAAGGGAAAATATTTAAACCATTATTAATATAAAATTATTAACTAATACTTCAGCATTTAACAGAAATAAGATGTTAAACCATAATTAACTACTTATAGCATGCAAAATATAATTATAATCTATTAATTGATTGGGAAATTTCAATTAATAAAAATAACTGATGAAAATAATTACTTAATTTCTATGATTGGTCATAAAAAGTAAAAAAAAATATCATTTAAATCCTAGAAAAACAATATTTAAATATGAAATAATTTAAATGCACATTAAACTATTTTCAAATATAAATTGCAAGCTACAAAAGTCAGAAATATGCGTGCAAAAATAATTGCAGAAAGTTAATGCTTAAAATATAAACAAAATAAAAAATATCACAAAAAACACTACAGACTGCTGGTAATAATAAAACTTCATATTACAAAAACATCATTAAGTTTTAATTAGATACAAAATAATTAATTCTAAGCATAAATTTTACAAAGAAACTCTTCTAAGCAATTTGATCTGATTAAAATAATATTACAAATAATTTGAAGCATAAAATTACAGATTAACAAAAAATAAAAAAATATTCTGACATGCACCACATCCAACCTACTTTCATCTACAATATATGAGAGATAGATTCAAATATTCTAACTTGTATAAGTGGTCTTCACAATCTAATATAAGATTAAATCAGTCGATCAAGTTAGCTTTAAATTAGTCAAAGGGCTTGACGGCTAGTGAAGCTTATAGTAGCAGCCACAACAGTAGAATAAAGTAAGTATACAATTTTGATTTGTTGTTGGGTAAAAGAAAAAGTTTTGAATTACTACCTAGCGGTAAAAAACTCGTTTGTAAAAAGTTGTCGTCGTAAAGAAAAACGTTTCTCTCCTAAAATATTTAAAAGGTTTTTATATTAAAAAATTGAATTATGTTAGATCAATCTAAATAAATATTGATAGTTAATCGTTTTAACTATGCTTCAATTAAAAAGCATACTTGTCATTAAATTATTAATCTTTATTTAGATAAATTTGTTTCTTTTATTAAAAAAATTCAGTAAAATTTAAGTTTAAAAACCAAGGGTTTACAGAAAAATAAAAAGTTTGAAGCGCAGAAAAAAATCCAATCAAGTAAGTCTATTTTTAAAAGTATACAAATCTCAAAAATTTTACTAATACCAGTATTTAAAATTAACAACAACAACAACAACAACAACTAAATCGTATAAACAAAGAACAAAATATAAAAATCCCTACGCTAAAATTAGGCCAATATATGTTAAAAATGTTAAAGTCGACATAAAATGGAAGTTAAAACTAAAGTTTCAAAAACGGTAAAATAAAAAAAACAATATGCTCCTATGCTATCGTAATAATTTTCTATAGTAAGCTGGTTTAAGTTTAGTTTGGATGATTATAACAACTAGGAGTAAGTATTTAAAATGTTTTAATCATGATTAAACTAAACAGCAGCATGACTTGACTTTCTACATATGTTGATATAGCCAACAAAATTGGAAAGCAAGAAATGAAACAATAAACAGTACCAATAAAAATAGATCTAGAAAATAAGGAAAAACGGGCATAATAACTTTGTGAGAAAAACTGTTTTGTCGATCTAAAAATTGATTTTGTGGACTGTTTTAACAACTACTGTATGATGCTTGCTTTTGTATAACTAAAGACACAACAGCTTGAAATTAAACTGAAAATTAATTTTGAGTTTATAATTTTTTTTGAATAGTGAAGCTTGAGTAAGAATAATTTATTTCGTGACTCCCTCATGAATAACTAGATATTTATTACTTAACTGAAAGCTGATGATTTAAGCACACCGTATAAAGATTGACTGAAGCAGTAAAAGGCTCTGACCCTTGAAATTTATCAACAGGAACTCTTAAGCCATGGTGTAGCCTCGGTGATCAGATTTCGCTTGAAGACATAACACAAATTCAAAAGTTTTTTTTTAATTTTATAAGGAATTTAGTTGTTTTGATTATAATAAATTTCGAATAAACAAAAACTAAAACTGTATGAAGCTTTGCAAATAGTAGTTTTTGCAAGCATCAGTAGTGTTATAAGTATTTAAGACTTTTTATTAGTTATATTGATATTCAATCCAAAAAAGTATATAATGATAACTTATTCAATAGAAGATAGACATTTCTATAACATTTTCTCAGTACCAAAAGTGTATCTACATGAAAAAATAAATTATTAAAACTCTATACATTATTTCAAACATATCTATGTAGAAAACCAATAGTACTTCTAAATGATTGTTTAAATTCTTATGTCTTTATACTAACGTTATATCAAAGTAAAAAGCTTTATATTTAATCACTAGTTAAAACAGTAATCCAAACTTAACCCCAAATATGTGACGAAAAGAAAGGTGAGCTATGGAGTACTTAAAGTTTCCTAATGAGTAAAATCATCCATGGGTTTATCATTGACTTTATAAAGCAAATTGAATATTTAAACTACAATTCACGACCTAAATAGAACTTGGAGCATGTTTAGGGACTTGAAAAAAGACCGAGGGATGAATTCCCGTTGAAGTAGGGACCACCAGGTATAAAAAAGAGATTTCTAGTATTAGTGAAGCAAACAGAGAAAAGACTTCTGTAAAGAAAAGTCTTTCTCATGTTTAAGATGAAAATTACAAAAAAATATTTCTACCTTGTTGATTAAACAGAAAATGTTTTTAAGATGACTATCTTCACTTCCTAAGATTAACCTTTTTGTTTCAAGGTTCCCTATGATTACAATCAGGATATGTTGACCCATAAACGGTTTAAATTCTCTAATTCATAGATCACATCAAAAATGAATAATTTAGTTCAATTCAGTATTGAAGTTAGCAAAAGACCCGTTTTTGTTTGAGATTAGTATCCTAAAAAAAGTTATAGATTATATATCAGTTTACTTATTATTTAACTAATCATTTTTTCATAAATATAGCTAGTGAAGAGCATGTATTTAGTTGTATATTATAATATATACAATATACAACCTAAATACAACATAATTATAATTATATATATAATTTAAGTTGTAGATTATCTTATATTTCGATTCATATATTGAATGGTATTTTCTAAAATATGTGATAGATTAGAATAAGTGTAAATCAAGTGAAAACATATCATAAGAAGCTACTTTAAACGGGCATAGCCCGTCGCTTCTTTGCCAATAACTCATATAACAGAGAGATATTAAAGTATTGACTGAAAAGTGGATATTTTAAATCGTTTTATAATCTGAGAAAAAGACAAAACTTATGTTTAGACTTTTTATCAATCTCATACAACTTAAAAAAATATATTGAAAGAACTTTGTGTATTTCGGGTTTAGGTTTTGATGTTGGGTTAAGAACTGGTACTTCTTATCTTTACACGTCAAAAGTTTGATAACTAATAAATCGTACTTTATTTCGTGGGAATTTTAATCATTCATTTCCCGATTGTTTAAAGAAAGTTTAACAATTTTACGCGATACCAGCTAATTAGAAAAACAACCGTTAAGTCTTGCTTAATTGTAGCTACAAATAAAGGGTATTTTTCCAATGAACGTAAGTCATTGAAAAAAAATTATAGCTGCAAAAATATCTGAGAAAAAAAAGTTCAAACATTCAAACATTGAAACTTTAATGAATTTCACCTAATTTAAAATTAGATCAACAAAGTCACGAACAAAATCTTTACTATATCAATTGTTAAGATAAGTTCTTCATGAAAATTTCGTTTATTTTTCGAAAATAATGATTGATGATGGACTTGATCAAACACTTTCAAGCTAATCATTTTCAAACTTGTCATTTTACTAAAACTTCAGTGATATCTAATTCAACTAAAATTCTAAATTAATCAAGTAGTTCTATATTACTAAATTCAGAAATATGAACTTAAATACAACAAAAAAATTGTATTTCTTGCTTTTCAATTTCATTAAGAGTTAACAATTAGAATTAATATCTTAAAATCTAGCAAGAGAAAACTCAGAGCAAAAAAACTTTCAACTTACTAAGCTATCAAGTAATGAAGTAATTTTATACACTGCAAAAAACCTAAATCAAAATTATAAGCTTATAAAAAGTATCAATTACTTGCTAAAAGTTACAATGTTCTGTATACAGTTGTGCCTCTACACAGAGTATAACCGTGGGAAAAACGCCCGAGGTTTTCCCACCAGTTCTACGTCACTCTTGTCGTTATTTTACGTTTTTTCTATGGTTGGATTATTAGCTTACGCTCCAGGCGTTTCTCGAAATGATGACGAAGAGGAGGAGTAAAAGAGAAGATGAAGGAACATACAAATGATGGAGCTTGAAACTCTTTTTTCTGATATTTTTATTGAAAGTTTGTTTCTTTCAGCTCTTGTATGTGTTGAGGCATGTCATTTTCACACGAACTATTTTACCCAATATTCACTTTTCTCTTTTCATTTTTATTTTTTCACTAATGTTATCTGTCTAGCATTTATAACTCGTAACAAATTCATTCTTCTTTTTGAAAAATCTACTTTTTTTGTTTTCATTTTCAATTGAAAGAATCTCTCTGATGAGAACCTTCAAGTAAAAACACTTTTTCACCTATCAAGTGGTGATTATAATGACAAGTGAATATTAGTATGACAGGTGCTTAATAATTCAACTAAAGTTTATTTTAAAAGTTTCAGACAAACAGGTTGGCAAACAGTACCGCTGGTGATAGCATTCTATCACCTACATATATTAGCTTTCAGTGTTTCCCACGATGAAAACAGAACCTCGTAGCTATGATTCCAGGTCAACAAGTATAAATTTACGTTTGTTGACCAAAATCTGTTTATTACTTAGAACGTTGAGATCTATTTTTTAAGTAGCGTTTTATGTCTTCTCATAGAACAATTTGAAAGCAGTTGACAGAAGATATTAAATCGAAAATACTTTTCCTGCAAATTGATTGAGTAGTTCTAAATGTCAAAGAAGTTTGATTCAAGATGAAATTACTTTTGTATTTAGATGTATTATTTCAAGAATTATTTTATTTCTTAGTATGCCATCAGAACTATCCAAAGATAATTCTTGTCTTTAACACAAGATTTTATTTTTAATTATTTTAGAAAGTTTTAATAAGTTTTTAAAAATTTAAATGATGGTGTTGGAAGCCCTTTAAACCCAAACAGATCTACTTCAAATACTTCGTAACCCTAAATTGCAGCTGCTTTTACCATTAAGTAGTTACTCAACAAAGCTCTTATGACGTTTCACCCTCTGAATTATTAAAAATCACAATCCTTAAGATGTGGCCCGTGCTCACAAAGTCTTCTTAATCTATGATTCATATCACTTTATTGACTCAAGCAAATTTTGTAGTCGAAATTAAACATTAAATCGTTCACTAAACTGAAATAAGTAAAATGATTGTTTATAAGACTCAATAAAATCCTGATTTAATCTTGTTGGCATCTAAAGCCATTTTTAATTAATAAATAATTTAACTTGATTTTAAAGCAATTGGAACTTTATTTCTCAACCAAAATTTTGATGAAATTTCAACTTAACTTTTATCAAAAACTTAGCAAGATTTTGGATAAATTTCTTATTAGTACATAAATGTTTTACTTATTAACTTGTCAGAGTTATATTCAGTTAAAAAATGTTTTAAACATTTGTTTTATTGATTATATAAAATACAAATAAAACTTTTTGTTTCAATATTGAATATGTTAGATATAAAATTTTCCATTTTTATTTACTGAACGCTTCAAGAAATGCTTCAAATAATTTGTGATTATTTACTTCAAATATTGTCTTTTACATTTGTCAATCTGTTATAATATAAAACTTGTGGAATTAGCGGTAATTTGTCAATTAATTTTTATGAGATATAAGCAAAAACAAAATTCAAAAAAAAAATTAATTTAGAAGTTTAAAAGCGAATTAAATGTTAATAAACACTAAGCTAAAAAAGCAGTAACTAACTCAGCATGAAAATAAAGTCTATAAATTTCATTAAAAATCTATCCAAAATGAAATATCTAAAATTAGATAAAACGATGACAAATTCTGTAAAATTTCAGAAAAATCAAATTTTTAATTACAATTGAATAAATAAAGTTTTTAAAGTATAAAAGGGATCCATGCTCTGCGGGTTTTTGGATAATCATCAAACTTTTCCAAATAGAATCTGACAAGAATTTATTTTGTTTAAATACTGATTTTTGGTTTAAATGTTTTTCTATTTTTTAATATTTTTGTTAACTAGTCAGTACTAGTAAAGCATAAGTTTGCTAAAAGTCAACAAGCAAATGCAAGTTTTTTACTAATAGTTATAAAACACCAACCGATGATGAGAACAAGCTCTGCAGCCAATTGTAAATGTGGTTGAAATGGCAAAACACATAATAGGAAGCTGAAAATTTGAAGCAATGGCCAACCCCCACCATTCTACTATTTCACCGAAAAAATTCGCACCCGAGACAAACTCAAATACGCCACCACGCGGAATTTTGTATCCAGTTTCACCAGGTTTGCGAAGGTTTAATAAAATGTGGTCGCTATGGTTATTAATAATAAAGCCAATTAACCAAATTGCTACTCCTGGTTAAAATGATGTAAAAGTGAGTAGTGTTAATAGAAAAATAATTCAAGCTTATTAAATATTTATTTACTTTTTGTTTACTATTTCTAAAATATTTATTTTGATAAACTACAGTCTATTTTGAGGTTTATTTTTTAATTTTTTAAGAGTTTATTTATCACTAAATTATTTATATTTGAAACAATTTATAAACTATGTTGATATATAAATACTAATTTAATATAAATAAGTGAAAAAAACTGTGTAAAAAGTTACTACACCTGTAATAAATTGAAAAGAATACTTCCAACTTTCTTCTAATTCAACTTGAATAGTTAAATATTTAGAAATATTATAACCATTTACAAATGTGAATAAAAATGCAAATACAGCCAGACCAATAGAAACGGGGGTGCTTTTGTTGCTCATACGAAATGTATAAATAAATGATCTGAAAAAACAATCACTAAACTTAAATAATTATCTTAGAAACAAAAAAGAAATTAGTTGGCTGTCAGGAATTTATTAGATTTGGTATATTGAGTTATCTACCATTTTGTACAAATTTCAAATCTTTTATATTTGTGGCATACTAAAGGCCCTACAACAAAAACTATTTACAAACAAACCACCAAATTGTCATCACGTGGCTTGTAAGAAAGCGAGAAATAATATATTTGTTTTTGATAAGATTTAGGGTATCAAGAAGATAAATGTAATCAAAACTTATGATGCTTTCTCCTTACTTTATTATAGTTGAGATATTTAATATGTTTAAAGATATAACTTCATTTTCAGTATAACATCTTATAACTGTCTCTCAGCTAGATTTTGCAAATTCATAGACATTGAATTTGTTTTATGACAATAAACAGGTTTGGGTTCAAATGATCAAGATTGAAATATATCAAGATTGGCTAGCTTGAGGAAAGTGAAGTAATAAACTATCAAATATTGTATACCTGTTAAAGTAATGTAAAACAAACAGGGAAAGAATAACTTTATTTGGGAATGTAGAACTGCTGATATTGCCTTTTATTCCTACCAGCAATGCTACAATGAAAGATGGACATTCTTGTGTCATCCAAGCTAGTCTTGCATTCAATGCTAAAAATATAATTTAAATGTTACAATATACCAACAACATCAAAATTTATACTGTGAAAATAGTAAACATTTTTTCCTTAAATTATAAACACAATAGCTAGGTACATATTTTTGTTCTGTCAGCATGCTTTCCCATCTTAATTGCTGGATTTCCTCTCTTGTAACTAATAAATACCAGAAAACCAGCAGCAGCTATAATCCTAGATAAACGCGAGATATAGAGGAGCTCATCTGTTCTTTCTTTTTCGGTCTTTGGCAAATTGAAGTCGAACATGTTGCAACTTTCTATAAGATATTTAGATATTCAGTTAATCTGCTTATCTCTCAATAAGATTTATTACTTTCGACAAAAATACTTTTTAACTTGAAATTATTTAAATTTAAAAACGATTATAAAAATCAAATCATTCAAAACCTGCAAAATATTCTTTAAAACGAAAATAGTTAATATTAAACAACTTTTTTAACTTGTTAATAATTAATCTTTTAACAAACTATGACTTGTTAAATATTCAAAAAAACTCAGGCCAATGTAAAATACAGTGAATATTCTTTTATTTATATTTATTTATGTTTTGGAAACTACCTTCAAGCAGTACAGTTGTTTCGACAATACACACAAGTTTTATGCATAGTAGTCATGAATTGCACAACAGTGAAAATACTCTATTTACCAGCAACAACTATCTAAGACTTCGCAAAATTAAATCTGATTAAGTGAGACTAATATATTTACAAAATATATTAGTTTTTGATACAAGCAATCGATGAAAAATTATTGAATTGAAAATAAAATGAAGTTAAACTCTGGTAGAAGCTGTAGGTAAAGTAACAGATGTTTTATTAGGAGATGAGCTTAGTGAGTTTGTAAGTTTTTCCAAAAAGTCTCTTCTGAATTTCTTTTCAGAAAATGAAATCAGTGGGTTGATGATACTGTTGATAAAATTTACAAATTTCATTTAAAGTGTCTTAAACTTGAAAGATCATAAAGTTAACCTTCGCGCAAAAAAGATACAAGATCCAGTGAGAAAAGGTGCTGAAATTGTACTTGCATTAAAGTATTGAAAATTGGCCAAGTAAGCCAAGATTATCTGAGGGACTGAAAACATAATATTCGTTAAGAGTTTGATATTTTCTGGTTAAGATAAATTTAAAATTATCATTCTACTACCTGTGGTAACAGTGAAACCAACAGTCATCATGTTTTGATTTCAACCAGCCCAGCCGCTGTTAGTTCAACCTGTTTTTTGGCTAAAACAAGGCCAGTAATTTTTAAGTATAAAGTCCTTTTATTTCATCAAATCGATCTCAATCAAAGCTGTCAACAACCATGACACATTGAGAGATTTAACAGAAATGATTGGAAAGATTTGTTTGAAAATAAACTTGAAGAATAACGTAGTTTTCTAGAAGCATTTATTTCAAATAAGGTTGTTCTAGCAAGGTATTCACAAATATTTCACAACTTTGAAACATCTTACAAACTTTTATAAATACTTATCTCTCATATCTAAAAATTGAAAAGCAGGGGAACTTCCCATCGACTTTGGATTTATTAGAATCTGAAACTTCATCTGAGCTCTCAAATATTCTGAATCGTTCTACCTGATGACTGCCTTTTGAGTGGCTCGAAGTTGTCCAACCAAAAGCTTGCAAAGCAATAACAGTTATAAAGACAGATCTCAACAAACTAATTGAAGTTCGGTGCCCCGTAGTTCCTCTTTTACTGATTTAACAGATTGAGATTTTCTCTTGATTCTGTGAGTGGTGGTGCATGGCTGTTTGTAGTTGGTGAAGCGATATGTCTGGTTAATTCCGATAACGAATAAGACTCTTATTTAATAGCCGATTCCCCTCCAACGGCGGCGGAGTTGGGCTTCTTAGAGGGACCAGTTGAGATGGGCAACAACGAGTCTGTGATGCTAATCCATTGAACCTTGGCTGTGCTAAAGATTGAGACTTGCAATTATTACCCTTGAACGAGGAATTCCTAGCAAACGCGAGTCATTAGCTCCCGTTGATTTGAATTCTATCAACGTCATGATAAAACTCCGCGTCTAACTTCCTACTTATTGGTCTTTGGAAGATTTCAAACATATACTTCTCAGCCGCGTGAACATCGGCAAACTTATTTTATTTTTCACAGAGAGGTTTTCATCGCCAAAAAAGTCGTTTCGTTGAGGGATAATAATCTTACAACCAGTGTAATGAAACATATTCATGTGTGTACACTAGGCAAGCAAGATAAAACCTCTCTCGTAATCGCTAGTAGTGACAAAGTTTAGGTCTCCTTATGACATGGCATAACACGGCATGACACGAGCTAGTCCAAGCTTCTTTTCGCTTTCCGCTAGCAAACCATGCTTTTCAGTTTTTATTGTTTAGCTTTTCAACTACAACATAATTAGAACCTCTTAATGCCTTTTCCTTAAGCTGATCAATGCCCAAATACTCAGTTCTGGTCTACTGCAGTTTTCCTTCTACTTCTTTTATGCGGCTGCTTCATAGATAACCCAATTTGAACATCACACGAATGGATATAATGCCCTTTCTGTCTAAAATATTTAGCATGATAATTTCGTTTTTGCTGCATCTTCAGTGTGTACCAGTAAATCCTCTTTTGGACCTGACAACTCAAACACAACCTTATCATAAGTTTTAATGGAAGCTTCTTCTAACCAACATCTTTACACCGAGGACTTTCATGACAAATAGATTTGTATTTCTCTACTGTTTCTTCAACAGATGGAGGTTGACTTTTAATTCAAATAATTTATATGATTCTTATATATAAATACTAAACAAGTTTTAACCCTTACATCACCTAAATTCTCCCTTATTTCAGATTTCGGATTCAACTCTTCTCTATTGAGTCTTCACACTAAAGAAGATACTTTAAAGTTTGAATCAAGTGAACAAGTCATTTGCCAAGTTAGATTTCCTCAGATATGGTATCTTTTTTTTTCATAGAAACACCGTCTATCACTTCAACGGTCAATCATTGAAATAGGGACGATCTACTTTCTATACCACCATTCAAAATTATTAATGGTTTTCTCTATTCTACTTTCAATGTTTTTTTTTTCAAATATCAAAATGTTTTTATAGAACCTGCAGAGGTTCATTCTTTAAAATTCAATTTATCAACTTCATAAGCTTTAATAACACCCTAACTAATAGTATTTTCTAAAAGGGTGACCACCTTCGACCAACTACAACTTTCTTAGATTATCAGAATTTTTGTCTTCATATACAATTGTTTTAAGCAACAAAAGCTTTTTTATTTACTAGTTTACAAGTCGATAGAAAAAATAGAAAATTTTTTCCGAAAATGATGCAATTTTCTACCAAACTGTTTTTTATAAAATAAGGAAACCAGGATATGAATCTATAAACATTAAAACTTTAAATTATCAATAAAATGAAAACATTTGATCAACTCTGGATAAACTTTGAAAAGCTTGTTTATCAAATAATCCACTTAACAATTAAAAATGATGAGTTTATAGAGCTTCAAAATGTTTATCAGCAAAACTAAAAGAATTTGATAAAATAATTGACAATAAAAGATTAGTTTTGATTAAAAAGATTTTGTTTATATGTTCACCCTTATAAGAAAACTTTACATCTAATTCTTTGCGATTCAGTAAATGTTAGTTTATTTTTTTCAATATAAATCTTATTAAAGCTAACCAAGTTAAGAAAGATTAAAAATAAAAAAATAATTTTTATAAAGACAAATAAACTTTGAGATAGCCTACAGCCGAGACCAACACAGTATACTTGCTATATGTTTTCTATATACTTAACATATATTTACTTTTGATGAACAGATTTTTAGATAATTTTGAGGAAACCTTAATTTAGAAGGCTGCTTTTTGACAAAACACTCAAGTCGTATGTTTAGTTGGCTAGGGTACTAGTAGCTCATCTGTTTAACATGATTCAAAGATATCACATTTAAAATATATTTTACAAGAATACACAAATCCACTCTTTGAGTTCAAGAAGTATATTTACTGTTATCGACAATTATTATACATTTTTATATAAACAGTCAAATGAACAAGATTTAAGAACGAAATGAAATTAAACTCTGGTAGAAGCTGTTGTTGAATAAACATATGTTTTATTAGTCGATGAGCTTTGTGAGTTTGTAAGTTTTTCCAAAAAGTCTCTTCTGAATTTCTTTTCAGAAAATGAAATCAGTGGGTTGATGATACTGTTGATACAATTTACAAATTTCAGTTAAAGTCTCTTAAACTTAAAAGATGATAAAGTTACCTTCGCGCAAAAAAGATACAAGATCCAGTGAGAAAAGGTGCTGAAATTGTACTTGAATTAAAGTATTGAAAATTGGCCACGTAAACCAAGATTATCTGAGGGACTGAAAATATAATATTCGTTAATAGTTTGTTATTTTCTGGTTGAAATAATTCTAACATTATCATTCTACTACCTGTGGTAACAGTGAAACCAATAGTCATCATTAAGACAGTTTTATTCAAAGCTTTTTCCTTTTTCAAAATACTTGCAGTTTGAGAAGATAACTTTTTAGTTTTTTTTAGTTGTTTACGAACAGCAAACCATGTTGCAAATGTTGTTATCATCTAAATGTTATATTAATCACATTATTAGTTAACTTTCCAGCTTTTAATATTGAAATTTAGCTATTAATATTTTGCATCTAACCAAACTAACTTACTTACATTTATTAAAGTAAAATACAAGCAAATAACAACTGGTAGAGCTATATAATTACCATTACAATATATGGAGCTACAGAAAAGATGAAATAAAACACCAATGCCATTCGCGCCGACTCTTTAAAACTCTTTGAAGCGATACTATACATAAAAGTAATGTGTCCATAAGATGCACGAAATTGACTCTTTATCCAAACTACAAACAAATGTTTTTTGTTTGCAAAACTTCTAGTTAGTTTTTTAGGTATAATAGTAATAAAAGTTTATCTACTAACGTGGCATTGAAGAAAATAGTAAACTACAAAACCAGAAAAACGTCATCCATCCAATAACTTTTCCTTTACTCATTTCTCTATATCTTAGTGGGCTGACTACAGCGTAGAAACGGATTAAACACATAAGTGTTAATTGATACATGGTAGATATGTAAAAAAGCTGATATAAAACAGCTAATACATATGATTTTGTTGTATTTTCAGAGAATAGTTGGCTATTATCTAGTTCGTTTGCTGTGTGCTGAAGTGTCCAAATGATATTAGGTAGCACTTGAGTAAATATAGTGATACCTTGAAAAGAAAATGTTAGTTAATATATATTACAACATTTCTCATTAGATTATTTGTTTAATTTAAAAGTTACAATTATTATTTTTGAATAATTAACTGCCTACATATTCCACAGTATTATAAAAGCTTTAATAAAGTTTTAATTAAGATAAGTTGCTACTTACTATATACAGCATAGAAAACAAATCACCTGGTGCTATATCCGCTACAGCTAAAGATGCTTTTAAGACATCAAATTTTGAAATATCTTTTGGAGAGTTTTTAAAAATGGTGAATAGAATTGATAAATTTCCACAAATGATAACAACTCCAATTATAATAAAATAAAATATCAAAAAAGACGCAGCAAATAAACTAACAATAGAAAGATATTAAAGTTAAATTTGGAAATGATTAAAGTTGAAAACTTCTTTAAAACTCTTACAACAAATTTACTATTTTAAAAGTTTACTCATTCTGATTATCACCTGCATTGTGAACATTCTTGAAGTTTGATATCTGAACAATCATCATAAGATTTGTAATCACAAAACGACGGAAACCCAAACAATTTATCTTTCAAAACTTGAGAGTTTCCGTTTGATGATTTAGAGTCATTTTTTGAGCTTTCTGAAGATGGTTTCTTAGTAGTTCTGTAAAACTTAAGATGTTACTGAAAGATCTCATTGATACATATTAAAGAAACCAAAGATTTATAAAATCAAATGCAATTATTCTGCAGATAAAATTTTGAGGCGTTTTTTTATATTTAAAGTGAACCGATAAATAATTAGGATTTTTAAAATTGATGTAAATATGTAAATAAACAATTGCTTATTAAAAATGTATTATTATATACTTAATATATATAATGTTGGTTAATATAATATGTAATAATTGAGTTAGTATTATTTACATACATACATATAAAAGTATAAATTGTTTTTAAGCCATTTTTTGAAATTAAATAAAAAATAATAATCTACAAAAGCGAAGATTTTTTAAAACACCCACTATGTTCTTTCGTCTGAAAATGTTTTCTAGTAAATTGTAAACAACTTTTACATATTTATGCTTTATTCACGTTAATGATAATTATATAATAAAAAGTTTAACTATATGTCTGTTTTGATAGTTATTATAATCTTTTCACTTAACAATGTATTGCAATATCTGCTTTAGTTTACAGTAAGTAGTTTTTATCATGTGTATATTAAAATAGATTGAATGAAATTAGGAAAATAAAGTTCAATGTACGCTGGTATGTAGTAAGATAAACTGCAACAAAAAAGAAAATGTTGAATATTTCAGTTATAACTTTAAAGTGATTAACTATTATATCAAATTCTATATAGTCATTATATTAAAAAAATAATCATTATAATAATTTGTAGAAATATCATTAAAAATCAAACGTACACAGCCTCTCTATGAGGAATAAAATCTGCTGCAGGTGTCCTTCTATAAACAATATAATATTTATTATAAATCAAAAGTTATCTGAAGTGTTGAGATGGGGTACTATGTAAATATTTCTTACGGCTTTTCAGTTGTAGTTGTAGGTCTGTAAAAAGTTGATCTTGTTTTATAAACAAAGTTTGTTTTATTATTAGTAAAGTAGATATTACAATGGAAAATTTAGATTTAAAAACAATGAATTTATTTCGAAGAGTTATTTCACAAGTTTAAAATAGGTCAAAGTAATTATTTCAAAACTTTTAAATTGATAATAAATATAGCTTTTAAAGGAAGTACGATTTTGGTCATTTTTACTTTATATAAAGTATTAAAATTATAAATAACCAACTGATTAATGATGAATGTAAATAACTAATTAGACAGCATTAATGGAGTAAACTTATTTTGCCATAAAAGCAAACAACTTTGATTTCATGAAATATAAATCATTTGTGGTTATAGTTCTTTTCTTAAATAAATATATGTTCAAAAATATTTAATGATGATTAATTTCAAAATGTATGATTCATTTGATAAACAAATTGAATTAAATGAAAAAAATAAAGTTCAGGTTACGTTTTTGAGTCTTCAATTCTGCAACAAAAAAGTTAATATTTGGTTAGCTGATTTACAGAAACTAAACTTGTTTAAGGTTTAAGTAAAACTATACATAACTTTTCAACTATTTAAGCATGAGCAGCAACAAAATCTTTATAATATCTGCACTGGCATATAGCATAAGGCATTTTCGGCCAAAGCAAATTATTTTTTCTTCTTTTGTTTATCAATTTATAATCATGATATTTTCAAAACAAAACTCACTTTATCATTCTGTGTTCAATAAATTTTTCCTCTCGAATTGGTTCACTAATAAATAATATTTATTATGCTCAAATAAATTAACATTCAATAGTTTCTTATACAAATAAACAAATACATACTAATGATGTATGGTCCAAATATAATTTATTTTTCAATAAATTAACCGTAAAACACTTTTTAAAAATGATTGAAAACTGCTAATAGTTGTCAACAACAACATAACATCTAGCTAGAATACTGAAATTTATTTTCTAAGTATTTTTACAAGAAGTTTGTAAATTTCATTTAAATTAAAACAAAAGCTAAAAGTTTTTTAACAAACTTTATTATAGCATTTGAGCTTCTTCCTCTGTAAATGTTTAGTTTAATCAAACTATATTTTAATAATTTAGCTAATAACAGTAACAATTATCATTTTCAATATAATTTTCGAAAAACAAAACATACGAAGGTATTCTGTATGGAATAAAGTTTGCAACTATCTCCAATCTATAAACAAACGATATTTATAACTCTTCAAAAATTATCTGTTTAAATATAATACTATCTAAATATTTCTTACGTGTAAGAAGTTACAGGTGTGGTAGTTGTGAGTCTAAAAAAATTAATCACATTTTATTGATAAGGTTTTATTAAATTTGAAGCTACAAAACAGTTTAAAAGCTTCTTAGTACAATTTTATTGAAATAAATTGTTATTTTAGTTTTAATATAAACAAAATAATCATTTAATGAAAGAGTAACAACAAAATAATAAACAAATTCAATGTGTATATAACTAACTGTGTTTTAAAGTATATTATCTTTATTGTTAGTGAAGTAAATATTAGAATGAAAAATTTAGATTTAAAATAAGTGAATTTATATCGAAGAGTTATTGCACAAGTTTAAAACAGAAGTATCTCAAGTCAAAGTAATTATTTCAAAACTACTTAATTGACATGATACTAAATAATGATTCTGAAGGAAACACGAATTTGGCCATTTCTACTTTATATAAATTATTTAAGTTATAAACAACCAACAGATTGTAATAACAATATCAAGTTAATCTTAAACTTTACTACAAAGTTTGATTGGTTCAAACCTTAAAAACAGACAAAACAAAATTTTAGAAAATTAACTTTAATAATGTTACAAATATTCTGTTTTTATTTTTTCTTATTACTTGTATTTAAACTAAGTAGAATGAAAAACCTTAATATTTCTGTTATATGCAAATACATACAAGATTTTGTATTTATATAAAAGAAATATACATATATGATGAAGATAACAAAACTGTTAAAATACTGTATATTTTAAAGTCTAAATCATACTTGTTTTTTCTTCGTTTCTTTCTGTTGTTTCTTCTCTTGTTCTTTCTGCTTCTTTCTTTAGACCTTCTATAAGATTCAAACGCAGAAACAACAATAACAGTTATTGTTAGTATATAATAATAATTTTTCAAAAATATTTTATTCATAATCTTACACAACTCAACTGATCTGAAATATTTTTCAAGTTTGAAAAATCCTATTTAACTAACCTGTTGGCTGCACGAGGCTGACGATAAACTTCATCATCTGAGTCATTACCAAGAGAAGTAATTCCAGATTGGTTTCTGATAAGGTCTCTAAGGTTTAAAATATTAGAATTCTTTAATAATTAAATTGATTTAAAGAAGCATTCAGTTTTTAAACAAAAAAAATGTAAGCAATTTTGTACTCAATAAAAACTTAAATTTAAAAAATCTTTTATTTACATCTCCATATTATTCAGTTCAAATCTTGCCATGTTTGTGATGTTTTCAGTGTTTCCAAATATTTTTTTGGATACATTTGCTGTTGAAATCGGAAAGAGTATGAACATTGAAGACATCAAACAATATATGAGAAGTAAATGTTCTTTCATTTTATTTATTATCTGATAACTTGTAATTAAAATTATATTTTAAAAAAAAATGTAAAAACTTTTTGAGATAAAAACTTAGAAGACTGTAAAGTAGAAAAACTTTTTATTTTCTAAAGTATCTGCCTATCTTTTATCTAAAATATATAAAAATTTAAATAGCTTACAAGAAAGTCATTTCTAAGCTTCATTTTTTATTACTGACTGTTTTTTATATTAGAAATGTTTTTTAAAAGTAATTTGATGTCTATATGTCATCTACATTATTAAATGCGTTGATCGGAAGTGGTTTTCCTGATTTCATCAGCACAATACACTTCTAGTAGAAAATAAGAACTAATCAAATTTTCACCATTTCAATTTTATACTTTTATATAATACTTGTCTTATGCTGACAAAGATGTCACTTTGACGCTTAAGCCTTAAAGTTTATTTGTTAAAATGCTTTAGTGTGACATTATACAAATTTGACTTTTTTATAATTTTGTAAATTTAGAGTTTAGTGAATAGTTTTAAAAAACTAGTCAAGTTGAAAAATTCATGTGATGTAAAATAAATAATTGAAGTTTCATAATTTGTAATAATTATAGAAATTGGTGATATAAATTTTTCTGTTTTTCAGGTTTTCTGTTGTCTCCATCAGCATTCTTGAATTTTTTCATGAAGCAACAGAATTTATGAGTTTTTATCGTTTCATAACAAAAACATTTCATCAAAATGTTTTCTACCCGAACTATGTTAAACTGTAGTATCTTTCATTTTTCTTATATCTCTAAAATTGTGTTTACAATGAATGAATTATTATTTGGCCATGAATTATTTAAACAATTACAAAGTAAAAATAGAAAAACATTTTTTTGAAGTGGTTAACAGTTAATTTTTTACGCATTTTACTTAAAATTCATACATATAAAATTAATAAAATTATTATTTATATTAATTATGATTTATGCATATAACAAAGAAAAAATATAACAACGTTTTATTTTCCATAACCGAACAATTCGAATCTTTCTTGCTAAACTTTTAGACATTAAAACTTTGTTTATAAAGAAAAGTTACAATTTACTAAAATCGAAATCCTAGTGATAATTTCTTATACAATTTGTTTGAATAATTTGTCGACAAAAGTTTAATATTAGAGATCACTTTTGATACAACTAATCATTAAAAGCTTTTTAACTTTTAGTTTTTTCTAATTGAACATAGGTTTGAAATCCTACCAAGAAAAAAAATATTTTCTAAATGATTCAAATTTTAAGCAGCTAAGAAAACCTTAATTAGGTAAACAACCTTGATCATCGAAAAACAAATTATTTTTTAAAAACAGACTTTTGATAGTTATAAAGTATCACTAGACAAATCAAGTTTTCTTTTAATTACAATTTATGATTTAAAACATCTTTAGCAACAAATTTGTTACGCGATAAAATGGCTTTTTGACAAAACACCGAGACTTATACTTGATTGGCGAGGAGATTAATTAATAATTAAGCGACAATATTTCGATATACTTAATATATATATTCTTTTGATGAAAATACTTTTTAATTGTCTATTTAATCCAATAAGTATAATTACTCTTATCAACTTTTATTATACATTTTTATATAAACAATCAAATGAACAATAATCAATCACGAAAACAATAAAATTAAATTTTGGTAGAAGCTGTTGTTGAATAAACATATGTTTTATTAGTTGATAAACTTAGTGAGTTTCTAAGTTTTTCCAAAAAGTCTCTTCTGAATTTCTTTTCAGAAAATGAAATCAGTGGGTTGATGATACTGTTGATACAATTTACAAATTTCAGTTAAAGTCTCTGAAACTTGAAAGATCATAAGGTTAACCTTCGCGCAAAAAAGATACAAGATCCAGTGAGAAAAGGTGCTGAAATTGTACTTGAATTAAAGTATTGAAAATTGGCCACGTAAACCAAGATTATTTGAGGGACTGAAAATATAATATTCGTTAAGAGTTTGATATTTTCTGGTTGAAATAATTCTAACATTATCATTCTACTACCTGTGGTAACAGTGAAACCAATAGTCATCATTAAGACAGTTTTATTCAAAGCTTTTTCCTTTTTCAAAATACTTGCAGTTTGAGAAGATAACTTTTTAGTTTTTTTTAGTTGTTTACGAACAGCAAACCATGTAGCAACTGCTGTTATCATCTAAATGTTATATTAATCACATTATCAGTTAACTTTCCAGCTTTTAATATTGAAATTTAGCTATTAATATTACATCTAACCAAACCATCTTACTTACATTTATTAAAGTAAAATACAAGCAAATAACAACTGGTAGAACTATATAATTACCATTACAATATATGGAGCTACAGAAAAGATGAAATAAAACACCAATGCCATTCGCGCCGACTCTTTAAAACTCTTTGAAGCGATACTATACATAAAAGTAATGTGTCCATAAGATGAATGAAATTGACTCTTTATCCAAACTACAAACAAATGTTTTTTGTTCTCATAACTTCTAGTTAATCTTTTAGGTAAAATAATGGTAAACATTTATCTACTAACGTGGCATTGAAGAAAATAGTAAACTACAAAACCAGAAAAGCGTCATCCATTTAATAACTTTTCCTTTACTCATTTCTCTATATTTTAGTGGGCTGACTACAGCGTAGAAACGGATTAAACACATAAGTGTTAATTGATACATGGTAGATATGTAAAAAAGCTGATATAAAACAGCTAACACATATGATTTTGTTGTATTTTTAGAGGATAGTTGGCTATTATCTAGTTCGTTTGCTGTGTGCTGAAGTGTCCAAATGATATTAGGTAGCACTTGAGTAAATATAGTGATACCTTGAAAAGAAAATGTTACTTAATATATATTACAACATTTCTCATTAGATTATTTGATTAATTTAAAAATTACAATTATTATTTTTGAATAATTAACTGCCTACATATTCCACAGTATTATAAAAGCTTTAATAAAGTTTTAATTAAGATAAGTTGCTACTTACTATCTGCAGCATAGAAAACAAATTACCTGGTGCTATATCCGCTACAGCTAATGATGTTTTTAAGACATCAAATTTTGAAATGTCTTTTGGAGAGTTTTTAAAAATGGTGAAAAGAATTGATAGATTTCCACAAATGATACCAACTCCAATTATCATAAAATAAAATATCAAAAAAGATGCAGCAGATAAACTAACAATAAAAAGATATTAAAGTTAAATGTTGGAAATGATTAAAGTTGAAAACTTCTTTAAAACTCATACAACAAATTTACTATTTTAAAAGTTTACTCATTCTGATTATCACCTGCATTGTGAACATTCTTGAAGTTTGATATCTGAACAATTTTCAAAAGATTCGTAATCACAAAACGACGGAAACCCAAACAATTTATCTTTCAAAACTTGTGGTTTTCCGTTTGATGATTTAGAGTCATTTTTTGAACTTTCTGAAGATGGTTTCTTAGTAGTTCTGTAAAAATTAAGATGTTACTGAAAGATCTCATTGATACATATTAAAGAAACCAAAGATTTATAAAATCAAATGCAATTATTCTGAAGATAAAATTTTGAGGCGTTTTTTTATATTCCAAGTGAACCGATAAATAATTAGGATTTTTGAAAATTGATGTAAATATGTAAATAAACAATTGCTTATTAAAAATGTATTATTATATACTTAATATATATAATGTTGGTTAATATAATATGTAATAATTGAGTTAGTATTATTTACATACATACATATAAAAGTATAAATTGTTTTTAAGCCATTTTTTGAAATTAAATAAAAAATAATAATCTACAAAAGCGAAGATTTTTTAAAACACCCACTATGTTCTTTGGTCTGAAAATGTTTTCTAGTAAATTGTAAACAACTTTTACATATTTATGCTTTATTCATGTTAATGATAATTATATAATAAAAAGTTTAACTATATGTCTGTTTTGATAGTTATTATAATCTTTTCACTTAACAATGTATTGCAATATTTGCTTTAGTTTACAGTAAGTAGTTTTTATCATGTGTATAATAAAATAGATTGAATGAAATTAGGAAAATAAAGTTCAACCTACGCTGGTATGTAGTAAGATAAACTGCAACAAAAAAGAAAATGTTGAATATTTCAGTTATAACTTTAAAGTGATTAACTATTATATCAAATTCTATATAGTCATTATATTAAAAAAATAATCATTATAATAATTTGTAGAAATATCATTAAAAGTCAAACGTACACAGCCTCTCTATGAGGAATAAAATCTGCTGCAGGTGTCCTTCTATAAACAATGTAATATTTATTATAAATCAAAAGTTATCTGAAGTATTGAGATGGGGTACTATGTAAATATTTCTTACGGCTTTTCAGTTGTAGTTGTAGGTCTGTAAAAAGTTGATCTTGTTTTATAAACAAAGTTTTTTTATTGTTAGTAAAGTAAATATTAGAATGGAAAATTTAGATTTAAAAACAATGAATTTATATCGAAGAGTTATTGCAAAAGTTTAAAGTAGAAGTATTATAAGTAAAGTAACTATTTCAAAACTACTTAATTAACATGATACTAAATAATGTTTCCAAAGGAAATACAAATTTGTATAATTTATTATACAAATATAATATAATAAGTCTATAATTTGTAGAATTTATATAAAGTATTTTAATTATAAATAACCAACAGATTGTAACAACAATATCAAGTAAATCCTACATTTCCATAATAACATTGTCTGGTTCAATCCTTAAAAACAAGCAAAAAAATTTTAGAAAATTAACTTTAATAATGGTACAAATATTCTGTTTTTATTTTTTCTTATTATTTGTATTTAAACTAAGTAGAATGAAAAACCTTAATATTTCTGTTATATGCAAACCCGTACAAGATTTTATATTTATATAAAATAAATATACATATATGATGAAGATAACAAAACTGTTAAATTATTGTATATTTTAAGAACATTTAATTTTTTCGTTTACAAAATTTATATTAGAAATAACAAAGCCTCATAAAATTTATTTTCTAGATTTAGTTTTCTTAACACAACTATTAACACAATTACTAACTGTATTCTATCTGGAATGAATAGATATTCTGGTATTATTGCAGGATAAAGACTGCAAATAGAAATTGATGAAGTTTCTAAATTTTTAAACAACTATCAATAGATGATTAATCTTTGTAACAATTTTAACCAAATTTTGATATATTTTAAGTGTTGTAATGTAAGAGTGGTAATCTTAACTTACATTTCTTCTGGAGGTTTGTCATTTCTATTTCTGAAAAAGTGGTAAAAAGCTATTCGTGATTACTTCAAGTTATTAAAAATCTTTAGAAATGACAAAACTATTAAAATATATAAATAATTGTAAATTTTAAAGTCTAAATCATACTTGTTTTTCCTTCTTTTCTTTCTATTGTTTCTTCTCTTGTTCTTTCTGCTTCTTTCTTTAGACCTTCTATAATATTCAAACACAGAAACAACAATAACAGTTATTGTTAGTATATACAAATTATTTTTCAAAAATATTTTATTCATAATCTTACACAACTCAACTGATCTGAAATGTTTTTCAAGTTTGAAAAATCCTATTTAACTAACCTGTTGGCTGCACGAGGCTGACGATAAACTTCATCATCTGAGTCATTACCAAGAGAAGTAATTCCAGATTGGTTTCTGCTAATGCCTCTAAAGTTTAAAAAATTATAATTCTTTAATAATTAAATTGATTTAAAGAAGCATTCAAGTTTTTGAACAAAAAAAATGTAAGCAATTTTGTACTCAATAAAAACTTAAATTTAAAAAATCTTTTATTTACATCTCCATATTATTCAGTTCAAATTTTGTCATGTTTGTGATATTTTCAGTGTTTCCAAACATTTTTTTGGATACATTTGCTGTTGAAATCGGAAAGAGTTTGAACATTGAAGACATCAAACAATATATGAGAAGTAAATGTTCTTTCATTTTATTTATTAGCTGATAACTTGTAAGTAAAATTCTATTTAGAAAAAAATAAAAAGAATTTATAAAATCTTTTTGAGATAAAAACTTAGAAAACTGTAAACTACAAATAAAACTTTTAATTTTTCTAAAGTATCTGCCTATCTTTTATCTAAAATACTCAAAATTTAGATGTTTTAATTAGTGGAAATGTTTTTGAAAAGTAATTTGATTTCTAAATGTCATCTACTTTATTAATAAGATAAATCGGAAGTGGTAATTTTCACAAAGTTAAAAACGACTATACCAAGAGTTAATTAAAACTTCTGCACAAATGCTAACGTAATATATCATAGAATTGTTTTCTTCAATGGCATTGTTATTTAGAAAATTACATTACTTGTTGCTGACTAAGTTTTTTAGAAATATAAAAGAATTTTTTTACTTTTACGGATTGATTTTTCTTTAGAAATAATTTTCTAAAGTCATTTATTACTAACTTTTATTATTAGTTTTCTATTTGGTAGATTATTCAGAAAACAACTTTTAAATTTCTTAAAAGTTGTTAAGTGAAATGTAACCTTCATTCAGTTTAATAAAAATGTGTTAAAAAAAAGCTATGTTATTCAAAAAGTTCATATTTTAGTGTTTTTATTATAAAAATTTCTGAAGTAAATACTTATAAAATTGTAAACAAATTTTTATTAAGAGGAAACTTTTTTTCAATTCAGATATGCTTTACATATACTCAACCAAGAGATTTTTTGCTTACTATAAAAGAATATATCTACTAGATAATTCTGAAAGAAAATACAAATACAACATTTTGACTGATTTAATTTTTCTTAAAAATCTTTCAAAATGATCACATGAAAAAAGAAATGATAACAATAGAATGATGATGATAGTTTTATCCAAATAAAAAACATAAACTTTTATACAAAAGCAAATTGAAAAATTGGTTGATTACTTTTCATTTATTTACAGAATACTTTTCACGAAACACTATACATGGTGGTGTTAGAAGAGATGTCTTTCTCACTGAATTTCTGTCTGGTTAATTTTAGTGAAGACTGTTTGAGAACGGGGAGCTTTTGATAAAGAGCCCTGAGACATACCATCACCAGTATGTGAAGACCGTTTTCTAAAATAATCAAGATTTTAACAAAAATCTTTAAAAAATGTCACTTTTAGCTAACCTTTTGTGCTTGCTCACGTTGTAATCTGTTCGGCTTCCAAAACTTGGACGGAATGAACGGGTCCGCGCCAAAGTTTCTTTCCAACGGTGTCTGATATTTGTACCAAGAAAAGTGTACAAGATCGGGTTCAGTACACTGATTACATATGGTTTAGTGTTTCGATGTAATAAATAAGAATTTTATACCTATTAGAGTAAGCCACAATACAAACTATTTGTTTCGCTATCATACAGGCTTCTACTGACAGTTGAATTCCATCAATACAACTTAAGTTGTAAATATGGTAAGGTAACCAACAAATGATGAAACTAGTTACCAAGAGAACCACCATCTTTGTGACTCTGCGTCGTGCTTCTGCTGACTTTGAAGACTTTAATGCAGCTGGAAAAGAAAATCTTTTAAATGTAAACAACTTTAAGATAAGAAATTCACTTTGAGTTGAAACTTTTGCTAAAATATTCACGTAACATGCAATGATGATGATTAAAGGTATCACGAAAGCTCCTACAAAGTTGGCAATCACTGAGCCTATCATACTTGGTTGATCAGCATATGTGCATAAACTGATGTTTTTTTGCAAGTTTGTGAGATAACTGGAATTAAAATAATTTTAAAAAAATTTAAGGGTTGTTTGTAGCATAGCAACTACCATTGAAATCGTAAAAACTCAAAAAAATTTAAACTTTTAACTTACATTAGATCCTCATAATATTTGTCGACGTATTCCCTATCATTTAAAAAACTTTAGATGTAATCAATAATGTTTTTTTAAGTCAATTTAAATAAATGTAAATATATTTATCAAGATATCTTCATTAAACTGAAATAATTAACTGATAAATGATATCTACTAGATGCATAATAATATTTCAAGTCTTGATAGCCCTGCAGATAAAATAACTTTTTTATTTGTACATAATACCAGAAAGAAATACGTAAAGTTATTCAAAAGTAAATATATTTTGCTTACTCTTCATAATCTTCGTCACCAGAGATTTCCTCAAGTAGGTTATCTTGTTCTGAAACATACAAACGTCTTAGCTTATAGATTAGATTTCCGGCTATAAACCTGATTTGTCATCAAAGTTTGTGGCGCATTTGCATATTTTAACATCAGACCGTATAAAAATCGGGATCACTGCAAATATGCTCAAAGCCCAAACTGCAGCACTGGTGATGTAGACAGACTTCTTTTGGCGTAGCTTCATTGCCCAGGACTTCATTGCATGGTTGACTGCAAGGTACCGATCAATCGACATTACAGTTAGAAAGAAAATAGATGAATAGTAACTGATGAGCCTGTGGAACTAATATATGTTTATCATTATAATATTTGTACTTCAGTGTACCTGATAGATTGGTACATCTTGCATATAAATACTCCGTAAATGAAATCTCCTCTGAGCATACCGTCAACCTCTATTGGTAGTGCAATCATGAATATAAAATCGGAAATCGCTAATTGTACAAGGTATAAGTTTGTAATGGTTTTTTTGTACTCGCTTGAAAAAGATTTGAAGTTTTAGTATAAATCAACAAATAATAGATAATAAAATTATATTTGTGATTTAAGATTATAAAAGTTAACAAATTCCAAAGATAGAAGCTATCTAACCGCAGTACTATGATGATATAGATCACCAAAAAGTTGCCAACAATCCCAAAAACAGATGTAAGAATAAGCAAAAATGTAATTACTGATAAAGGTTCTGAAGTACATCCACCAAGAACTGAAAGAATAGGGATTATCTTTTTTAATCCTTTGATCATGAAATAAATTGATATTACTTAAATAAGGAATTTTCACGCGGTTCTTATCATTAAATAAACTTTTAAGTGTCGTAAGCTTACTAAAAAGTTACTTATGTTACAAAAAATTACAAATATGTTTACAAACTATCTAAAAACGAGCTATAAATGTTGTGTCTATTGAATTTATTATACAAAGCAGGAAACCACACGATAAAAGTTGAATCAATTGCAAACGTCTCAATGAAACATTGCTCTTACATTTAAGTGTCTCAAAAGTTTACTTTCAATATTTAACATTTACCAGTTTTTAAATAACAACTCAATTTCATTCTGGCTACTAACTGCATCATTAGAATATGTTGTTTGTCATCTATTTTTTGTTTTTAGAAAATAATACTTCTATATTGACTAAATTTATTTCTAATAAAATTTAAAAGTTTTTTTTTTTGGTACTTCAACTGCATATTAGAACGAAGTATCATGTTAAGCTGAAACATTTGACTAAAATTTAGTATCATTACGAAACGAAAAACCATAAGTTGATTAAAATCAAATCATTACTTTGTTCTACAGGAAGGACATTTTTCCACTTTTCACCTGATCCCTTATCAAAATCATTAGGCATAAACAACTTTGTTGCATTTCTTGATCCTGACCCAGACGCTTCTTCAAAATATGATAGAGAAGTAGTAGCTGCCATTATTTCAATTTTTAAAATCACAAATTACTGTAATCAAACACAGTTTTTCATTAAAAGGTCTGGAAACAAAAACTAATCATACAAAGGCTTGCTAATCAAGATATTCTCTTTTACAAATTAGATCAATAAGCTCTCGAATTTGTAACTCCAAAATAACAATTGTTGCATAAAGTTACCTAGGGAGTTTTTTATAAAAATGTTTTACTTTTGATTATTTATTATAGTTAATTAGATAAAAGATATTTAAGTTTAAACTCAATTTTTGCCGCTATCAAAAAAATAAACCTGCCTTGAAAAGATACATTTTAAACTGAGCTAATATAAGGCAGTAGTCTCTTTTATAATTTTGTTCAACTTTTTACTTGAAAGTTTTTTATTGAATGTCATTCAAAAGTAGTCATGTGACAAAGTTTCAAAATTATTCTTCCATTCTATAATCCTCACTTTAAATTTTGTGATGAATAATAATAGGCTTTTGGCGAAAAATAAATCAAAATAAAATAAATAAATGATGGGAAAGTTAAAATTATATAATTATTATTAAAAAAACACTTCAGTCGCTACTATTTTGCGTTTCAAGTAAATTAGCTAATAAAATATAATTATTCGTCTTATTAAAACTGACTAAATTATTTTGAGAAAGTGGTTAGAAAATTAGTGAGATATCTTTTAAGGAGTCAAATTCAAGTCAAGCTAACTAAAGAAGCTTTTTCTGATTAATATTTTGCTCGTAATCAAGTCTTAGTTTCTATATTAAGAGTAAAAATATCAACGTATAAAAATAAGTCAACTAAACAAATTAGATTAACTTTATCTAACCCGAAATAATCATTTAAAATTTATGTCAAATCAAGAAAAGTGTGCGATCATTTATGTCAGTAGGGTGGACCTTATGATAAGACGGAAGTGATGCCAAGTACGTCATTTATGTCTGAATAAAATAAAAATGATGAAATAATCAAAACATAGCAGAAGACTGTTTCTGATATTTTATCTTTCAAGTACTTATACTGCAAAAAATTTAACAGAAACTAGCTTTTATAAAAAATCGTTTAAAAACTAATTGAACAAAACAAAATGTTTCAAGTAAAATTGTGATAATTTATGGAACTAATTAAGCTTCATGTCATTAAAAGCTTTTAGTTTCAGTAGGTTACAAGTTTTGGTTTTCTATAATCATGATTAAGAATAAAATAAGATTGATTTTGAAAAGTTGACGACTGAGACTTGCTTAATGTTATAAGATGTTTATTTACAATTTAAAACCTAGAAAGAATTTTGATAACCTAAAAAATTCTTGGTTTTTATACAAATATTTCTATATATTTCATAATAATGTAAATTATTCGAAAAACATCTTTTTTTATATAGTTAACTCTGAAAGAAAACGTTTAAAATTTGAACGTAATTCCTTTCACACAAAACAAAATAGTATAACTTCATGAGGTTCACTTTCTTAAATTAATTTTTGATTAATAAAATCTGTTTAAATTTATAAACTATTAATTTTGTGTATCTCTGAGAAAAAACTCAAATTATATATGATTGCTAAGTATTGAGCAACATTAAAGAAAAACAGTTAAGTTGAAAGTTAAGTAAAGAAAGTAGATTTCTAAAATGCTCTAAAGGTTTTTTCTTCTCAGACTTTTGAGAAATATTCTCCTAGTATGTTCCTTCTTCAAACAAATTTATCTTGTAAGTTTTGTTCCTGTGTACTTCACTCTATCATCAAAGTTACGTCTGTAACATTTCATAAATATTTTTTTAATTATAAACAAAAGTTTTGAAAGAAGCTAACAGAATTGTTTAAATAATACGGTTTAAATGCGTTCTTAAAAATCAACAAAAAATACATTTATAAAGGTAGTGAGTTGGTTTATTACAAAAAATATTATGTGATTAAATAATAAATTTATACAGTTCAATTCTAAGGAACATATCTTAAAAACTAGTTCTTATATTTAATCAGAATATTCTAAAACCTTGTCGAAGTTGAAGTAATTTTTTCTCTTCTTTTATTTCTAAGGCAGCAGGTTTTTGTAGATAACTGTTTGAACTGCATTTGAAAATTAGTTCGAAGAAAAGTATAAAGAATCGGGTTCAAAGCGCTGAAAAGTTGTATTTAATAAAACAACTAAGAAATGGTAGTTGTATTTTAATCATAAAGTACTAATTCCTTAAATTATATTTAAAATATCTTAAAGTAAGTATGAATTTGTAAGTTTGTTACTTGCTCTTACTTAGTTATTTTTGTATATATTTTTTGGTTTCTGAATTCACCTGTTTAAATAAGCCAATATAAGGACAATATCACGAATAAGAAAACACGAATCTTTATGTAAGTACAATCCAATACATTTACAGATCATGAAGGTTTGATATGGCAACCAGCAGATGACAAATGCGCAAACCATCACAACAACCAGTTTCGTGGCCCGTTTGCGCATTTTAAATGAAATCATCTGACTTGAAACTACAAAAAAATATTAAGATCAACAACTTTACCAAGATTTTTGTCAATATTTTCAAAGATGAATAAAAACGATATTTAAAGGCCACCAACTCAGGGTACTTGCTTGTCAGCGGGGTCAAAACTTAAACTAGCAACTCTAATTTCACTTGTGATAATTTAGTATAAAGTCTGCACAGTTGATAGAGCAGTTTGGTCGATAAAACTTCATGATGCCAATATTTGGACTTGGTGGTCGAGAGTGTCCCACAGTGATCAATTAAAACCCCCTTAATTTATTCAAACTGAGTTTCAGTTACAGTTTTGTCAACTAATATGATCCATTTTCAATCAGAATTGTTCTAAGTCATACGAATTATTTATTTTTTATAAAGTATATAAAATAATGATACCCAAAGTCTTTTTGTAAGTATTTTCTTTTTAAACTTTTACAAATAAAATTTATTTAGTTAATTCATAATCTTTTCAAAATAAGTTTATACAAATCCGACAACACCTACACACAAAATTGAACAATTGTATCTAAAAAGCTATTTCTTCTTACTTTTAATGGATGGCTTAGACACTTTCTTAGCTATACTGATATAACAAAACAGCATTACTATCAAAGGAATGAGAAAAGCACCGATGAAATTGATACAAACATACGGTACCATGTTAGGAAATAAAATGAATGAACATAATGGTTGGTGATTGCTTTCTAATGTATCATCCAAGTCACTATAAAGAAATTGTTATTAAAATGTTTCTGAGACAGAAAACTTTGCTAAAAGGATTATGGAATAAAAGTAATATTTTTTCAATTAAATTTATAAATAGTCATTTAAAAATTGATTGTAATTTTTCTTTTTCAGAAACAGGAAATTATTTTCGAATTGATGCTCACGGTTTTTCATCAGTTTCCTCATAGTCATCATACAATTCATTATTTGAATATTCTTGTGTTTCGTAGAGGTCTATAGAAAAAATAATTAAAACAGCCGATTTTTATAATTTAATAAATCATTACAAACATTTGTAGCTTGGTAAATTCAATAGGCACTCGCATTCATATTCCTCTGTCCAAATAATAGCTGGAAGAACCCAAGCAAGACATAAAAGCCAAACTAATGAGCTGATAATAGCTGCAGCTTTTTTTGTACGAAGTTTGCATGTCCACTTACTTAACGCATGATTCACAGCTAAGTAGCGGTCAATAGACATCACAGTAAGAAAATATATCGACGAATAATAACTGAGATATCTTTGAAAAAAGAAATATTCATGAATTAAATGTTAGATTATTTGAAAATTAGATTGATAAACCCCTAAAATATTTACAAATCTAAAAAAATGTCATCTTTAACTTTCGGTGTTTAATTTAAACATTCTGCTTCACCTCAAACTTTCGGTAATTTTGCAAGATAAATCATTTAGAGCAATTCTTGACTCTTGTGAGTCTTTCATTGCTAAGATCAGCATAAAGATCAGATCTGCTGTCGCCAATTGGACGATGTAGATGTTGGTAACTGATCGCTTGTAATCTCTGTTTAGTGGTAAAATATTTGAATAACTAATTAGCTGAAAGCTCGCAGAAGTTAATATTATTATAAGTTAAAAAACAAAAGTTAGAAAAATTGTATTAAGATAGAAAAATGTGAAAAATTTTCAACAAATCATTTTTAATTTTCTTTTTTTAAATCTTTTAAATTAAAATCAGTTTTACTTCAAGGTTTAAACTGCAAACGTAAATTTATTTGAATATTACTTGTTTAAGTGATAAGTGTAATAATTTAATGGATATAAAATATTAAATTATATTTTATTTCCTGATTTAAAACTTACATAAATTATTTCTTAACAATTTTTTTTTAGTTCAAAGATTACATGATTTTTAATTGTATAAAATTTCAGAAATAGAAAACGCTTTCGACTAATTCGTTTTTCATGAACATTATGCTTCAAACAAATGTAACTTACCTATAAACAAGGATGACATAAACTACAATAGTATTGCACAAAATCCCAAGAATAGATATGATAAAGAATACATAAGAAATTGTGAATTCAAATGGCTCAAGCTTGCAAGATGTTTCATCTAAAATAAAACTCATCTTAATTAATCAAAAGTTGATAAAAATTGAAAACTAAAAACTGTACAATGAAAATACATTAAACATCTATATAATTACTTCTTAATTCTTAAATTCTTACTTGTCTCATAAAGATAATCAATCTCTCTGTAGATACCCAATACTGTTCTGTTATTTTCCATTTTACTTGTTGTAATAAGTTTAAGTTAATAGTTAAGTTAAATAATTGACCTGGTGAAATTAACTAAATTGTTAAAATTCAATAAATTCTTTCTATTTTTTAATAACAGTTTGTAAATAAATTTGTCTAAGAATTTACTTGCTTTCAAGCTTGTTGCAAACAAGTTTTTTGTTTGATGTTAAACGTAAACTAATAAATCTTCGTAAATATAGATTAATTGTTACAATAGATAAAAATAAAAGATTCTGCATAATTTTGACCAAAATTAAAATCTGTATAAAGTAAACAAAATAAATATAAACCAGCTTCTTACAATAACAGATGCAAATAAAAAGATGCATCTATTTTATAGAGAAGTTTATTTGATTAAAGTATCAGCATAACTTCGCCTTTATATAAAAGAGCTTTATGATTGTTTGCTTTGGTGTTCAAGATATGAGAAACAGCCTCAAAAATTTTGAATTTAAACTTCAAGTAAACTGATAAATTTGGCAGTAAAACCCTGAAAATTTTATATTTGCAAACAAAAAATCAATAAGCGAAATTAAGTGATTGAAATAAAAGCACAAAAAACTACAGAGAAAAAGATGACATCAATAATTGGACAAATATTTAATTCTTTTGTTTAAAGTTAAAATGAGTAAAAATTGATGGAAAAATATTTGTTTGTATTTCAGGTTTTTATTTATAACTACTTTATTAAAAACGATATATTTTTGTAACTATTAAAAGTTATAAATTAAAAAATCTTAAATGTTGTTTTAAACATTTTTTAGTAGTTCTGGATATATGAATCATTAGGTCTTCTTAAAAGGCAATAAACTCTAAAAGTTAAGAATGCTTTCACTACAACTAACTATTCTTAAGCCTTAAAAAAAACTAAACAAGTTAAGAAAAAACAAAAAGTAATTACATAAATTGCATAAAGATATAAAAATATTGAAAAATAAAGATTGACAAGTTAGATAACTTTACTAAGTGTTCCTCATAAAACTTGAAACTCAAAAGAAAATTTTTTGAGAAAATTTGGTGACATGACTCAAGAAAGATGATTTAACAAAAGAATTTTCAGCTCAATTATATTTTTTCTTTTTAAATATTTCCAAATTTGTTTTTGGTAAACATCAAATCCGATTAAAGAAAAGAAGAGTTCTCAATAAAATTATTAATAAAATTTCATAGTAAACATGATTGAAAGAGGTTTTCTGTTTGTTAAAACAGCAAAATGAAAAGAAAGACAATTTAAAAAAACAACAACATTAAAAATAGAATATAACCCAATAAACTTAAACATTTAATTTCCTTAAGTTTTTTACTTACGTTTTTTATTCACGTTTACCTTATAAGGAACTTAAAGTTCAATTAATTTATCAATTTTACCTATAATTAAATTTTAACTTAAACTTAAAAGGAGTTAAAATGTTTTACATTTAGGTTAATTCACTTTTTATCGAGCACATAAAAACGTTTAGACAAACAAACATTCCTTTTTACTGAGCTTTATTGTTTTGCATCAAAAGTAGTTTTAAATTTTTATTTTCTCTTAAAAATCTATTCTTAACAAGTTAGTGTAATCCACTTAATGGTAATCAATATCAAAATAAGCTTCCATCTAATTTAAATGCAAAAATGTTACTCTTTAATTGATTTCTTGTATGACGTCACCAGTTGGTTGCCATGCGATGCATCGAGAAACTGAGCTTGATCGATTAGCTTGCTTTATAGGATATTGAACAAATAGATGAACTACTTGAATGAGTGATGAGGAAGAATTGGGTTTCAAAGTACTTTTAGAAATCTGAAAGTAAAATAGATCGTTTTGTAAACTGAATTTCATATAAACTTGATAAAGGTTTCCGAAAAACTTCTTTGTTTTGTAAATTTGAGTTTCTGTAATTTTTTGCATTTAAAAGATAAGATATCATTTGATATTTGTTGAAATATTTGCAAAAAAAAACGTTTTGAAGAGGGTGAATACTTGATTTTATCTTTTGAATTTACTTAAAACTCTTTGCCTGATTTACATATCGAATTAAACTGCACAAAAATAGTTTTGCTTTGAAACAAAGCAGCTACGAAGCTACAAGTATCTTGTTTAAAATCCACAAAGTGAAATTACTGTCAATCAAAGCAACTTGTCTCTAAATTCAATTTCGATTTATGTTTGTAGCTACGTTTTTCTGTCCATCAAGCTGGTTGTTTTAAACAATTTTTTACTCATTTAATATCTTGCAAAAACAATTCTATACCAAGTCGAATTTTCATTAAAAAAATAAGCATCTAAAACCTTAAAATCGTGTATCAACATGTTTTTCATGGTTAGCTGTACAACTAGATAAAAAAATCAATTTTTCACTACTTTACCATATTTACCATGTTTATTCATATTTATTCATCCATATAATTGATCTTTCAGGCATTTTTTTGATCAATTACAGTAATCAAATAACTGATACAGAGAAAATAATATATTTGATAAGATATTACAAGGTAGTTCGTAAATAGATATACTTATTAGAATTGTTGCAACAACCAATTTATTTTTTATAAATATGACACTTTCAAAACAGTTCTTTGAAAAATCTAACACTAAGAAAAAACTTCTTTTTCTTTTGTATAAATTTTAACAATCAAATCTTGGGTGCAACAGAGGAAGTTGTGTTTAAAAAAGTCTTTAAACTCTTCATTGCCAGGTTGATGTAAGTAGATATTACTAATCTGTTTGTTACTCGCACAAAAAGTTTTATTATAAAAATTCATATTTTATTTATAAAAAAATTACTTTTAGCTACGGCTTAAGTGTAATAATTAAAATTACTTGTAAATTAAAATTTTTACATAAGAAACTTAAATTTAATAAGTCTAGGTCAATCAGACTATCTGAAATTATCTAAACTAGACAGATAAATCATGCTATTTATGATTAAGCTACAAAAGCAGTGAACTTCAGCTGTATTAAGACAAAGAAAGAAACTAAAAAATGTAAGAGCTTCCCAAAAATGTGGTTGTAAAACACATATAAAAAATTTACTTCTATAGCTACGACTTAAGTGTAATAATTAAAGTTACCTGTACATTACAAACCCTAACTTGTTTGAATTCCAATATCATCAGACTTAGAAGTATTTCAAGCAAAAAGTTTAGAATTTTTGGATTTCTTATTTAACTATTTTTCAATATTTTTTTTAATCTGATAACATTTATAATTATAATTAAAATTATCTAAATAGTTGAAGAAAAAGATCTTAGTTGTTAATAACATTTAATTGTAATCTAATTGTAATATCTAATTGTTATTCAAAAAAATCTCAAAATTTAAAGATGGAGTAAGAGTGGAGGTTGATGCAGAGTAAATTAAACAAAAAGTTATAAATTGATGATTTGTATTTCTTACAAATTTTTTGAAGTATCTAACATCAAATTACTTTAACTTAATAAATTAAAAGCAAGGTTTATTCAGTAGTTTTAACCTGTAGTAATGTTTAAGATGATTATAGATGGTAATTGCAATTTATTTTGATATTTGAAAAACAATTTTGAAATAACTTTATAGATCTTTATTATATTATCATTGGCTTGTGATAAGAGTAAAACCAAAACTTTTAAACATTCTTACATTACTTGTAATTAGATATTTTGATAAAATCAAAAGACGACGAATAGTTGAACAACGTTAGGTCATTTTCTGATTGAGTTTTCCAAATATTTTAAAAACTAAACCAATTCATCAAAGAATTTTTTTGGTAAAATATCTTGTTATGTCCCAAAAAGTTATATTTATTTTATAATGTGTTTGTTATTTAATATGAGCTTAAGATTTTTTAGATTTTGTAATGTTTTGATGAACTTATGTAATCTAGATGTAATTTTTGTTATCTTATACAATGTTTTGAAAGCTATATATATATAACATCATGATACAAAGTAACTTGAACCCTATTTAAGGTAAAAAGCTAGATGAGTAAATTCTGCACCGTAATCAACAAAAAACTCCTCCGTCAATAAGCAAAGCTAAGAACAGCTATCATATGAAGATATTTTGCTTTTGATGGTCAAAGGTGTTCAACATTTGTTTGTTCTTAGCAGGTTCAGCAAAGCACCTACTCTTGTGTTGTGTATGTTTCTCAAAAAGTTGTTTTGAGGGTCATAACAAATGTTTTTATTAAGCAACAATCTTTTGATTAATTTTTAAATCATTATTTTATTTATAAAAACTCCTTTAATAAGAAATATTTTCTATATACCAAATTTAGAAAATTGAAAAAATGTTTTTCTTGTAAAAGCTCATATTGTTTAAACTTGTTGATACACTGTTATTCATAAATGTACCAATATATGCCATTTGTAAGTTAGAAAAATTTTTTTGTTTAATAACTGGTAGTCTGACACCATCATAAAATTTATATATTTTTTCAGATCTAAATGAATTTTAGAAGTTTTAAAGTTGATGGCATGTGCCTAAATGATGGAATCATAGAAAAAAGACAATATTTGAAAGAATTTAAAAGGTTTATTTTTACTTTTTTTTACTAATTAGATGAAAATTAATTGCTATTTAGCTTATACTAATCAAAAATAGTTTAAAATGACTAGTTTTAGTTTATGAGCTACTTTTTTTCATCTAGTTTATAGAATTAATAAACTAAATGCATAAAAACAATATAATTTATCATATTATACTTATAAATGTTAAATAACTTGTAAAAAATAAGATTTTTAGTAAATCTGGTTTCCTTATAAAATAAAAACTATAAATATCCCATTAGAAATTCATATCTATTTCAAAAAGTTAATTAGATTTATTAAAAGTTAAATAAAGTATCACTTTCTATATAGATATGTTTTTTATTATGAATTAATTGATTGTTCTAATAATTAGTAATACTTTATTAAAGTCTTTAAATATGTTAGATTTTAAATAAAATAGTTTTTTGTTTATTACACTTTGATCTAATAAATTGAACTTAATTGTTTTACACTTGATCAATAAAAACAATTTTTGTTTTTAAAGCCATAATTGTTATGAAGGTATAACAAAAATAATCTAAATTAATAAATTAAAATATTTATAAATATATACTAATTTTGTTTATCATTAATTTGTTTATCATATCACTGACTATATTTAAACTTTAAGAAAGTTTAAGAAGTTAGTTTCTTGCTTGATATGATTATTCCTTTTATAAGCAGGCAAGATATTTTTGTTAGGTATATCAAGAATACTAGACCATCAAAACTTGCATTAACATTTTTATTATTCTTCTTTGGATACAATTACATCATTGATCATGTCTTCCATTTTCCTCCTAAGTACAAAAACACAATCAATGATGAAAGTCTGCCAACTTTTAGGTGAGTTTTTTTCAACTTTTGAATTCGTATGATAAATTATCCAACCGTATTCAGAAGAAGCAGACTTTTTATTCTTATGATCTTAATATTTTCTGTTTTATGTTTATTTACTGTAAGTATGAACAAGTTGTAAAGTGTTGAATGATGTGTTTTTCAGACAGAGGGACATAAAACAGATTGATGAATTGAATAAAATTAAACATTCAATATCAGTTGAATTACGTGAGCTAGAAAATAAACAAAATAAAATACAAGTCTGTTTCCGCTTCTTATAAACATCTTACCAACTTGTTTGTTTTGATAGGAGGATATTTCAAATAGGCAAAGATCATTGACATACGTTGAACAAAATGTAAAAAAAGGTCAAACTGAAGTAGAAAAACTTAAAAGAGAAATTTTACAAGTAACTTTATTCATTTCTATAAATAAATTGAATAATATACTTCTCTGTAGTTGAAAAATGAGAAACATGAAGCTTTAATTCCTAAAGTGCCAGCACCAGCTCGCCTACTAGCATCAGTAGACGATGACGTTGACCTTTCACCACCAATCAACAACAACGGGTTTGGAATAAATCTAATGATTCATTTATTTGAATTATTTTACATTTTAGGTGTCAAATGTATAATTGTTTTGATTATTCAAGATGTTCTTTGTATTCTCAATTTCCAATTTATGTTTATAACAGCCAAGTGATTAGCGGTAAGAAAATATTTTTGATTTTTTTTCAATTTATTCAAAGTTTGAATGACAATTTTATAGAATTTTTTTTCTTTTTTGTTAATTAAAGAATATTTTCAGTAAATATTTCTTTTCAATATTTCCAAATTTAATTACGCAAAAAAAAAAGTACAAAATTAAATAAACTTGTAAACAGTTTTCTTTACACAGCTTAATTTCTTTAAAAATTCTTTTAAGAAGTTGAAACTTTCAAACATATTATTAAACAGTTTCTGTTATTATCAGAAACTTTATTATTTCTCTACAAGGTTCAATTCAAATTTGTTTCTTTCTTCACATCTTTATTGCCTTTCTTAATTGTTCAATATATACTCACAACCTCCATATATCACTAAGAGCTTTTTAAGATCTTTTTTACGATAGATTTTTATTATCTTATTAACCTTCAATCGATTGTTGTCATAAATATTTGTGACTATTTTTATGACTGACTTTTTTTCTAATTTTAAAATCTGTTTAGTATATCAATCCTCACACATCAAATCCCACATTTTTAATCTCTATCAACAGATTTTACAAAGATTAGATTATCACAATAACTGATAATCGAAATTTTGAAAAATTGGTTTTTAAGCCTTTTTAGCAAATTTGTTTTTATTATAAAGTTTGAATTTAATTGGAATAATTTTCTCTAATTTAATTTAATTCTATATACTAAAATTTCTTGAATATTTCATTCAATTAAGTTGATTGAAATAAGACTTTAAGCTGGTTATCTTTACTATCGTTTATATTCAACACCTGTTTCTTGTATTGAAACCTAATTATTATTTCTTCGCAGTTTTTTTTACTATTTTATAAATTTGCAGAAATTCTTTTATGTGAAAATTGTAATAATAAATTAAATAACTTACGAAGAAAATAAATTTTTTTAACAGTTTTTCGACGTCTTTATCTTCATTTAACTCAAGCTAACTAAGAAATGATTTTTTAAAAGATTCTTGCTATAATAAATAGAAACAAATATCTGAAGTTGTTGCATCTGTATCTTCTCTTCTGTAATGATTCGATCTCAGACTAGTTTGGAGATCATCTTAACTTTAAAATCGTATTTTTCAACAATTTTCAAATTTTTTCAGCTTTTCCTTCACCCCGAACTTCTTTTATTATTGATGTCAGCAATCAGATCTTTGCAAAGTCATCTTATATCTCACAAGACCCTGAATCTGCTTGTTTATATGTTGTAGTAATTGGAGAAACTGATCAACTTGGTAAATACAAACTACATCTTCATATCTTTAAATCAAATTTCAAATTCAGCCAATCAGCAACTGTTTAACACTGAAACATTAACCAATCATCTTCATGCTCTTCCTCATTGGAGAGGAGATGGCAGAAACCACCTCATTGTCCATCTGTCCAAAAGGTTCACGTCCCAAAACCCTTTGTTGGGCGTGGACACTGGTCGCGCTATGATTGCACAAAGTAACTTTGTCCAGAACCAATTTCGTAACAACTTTGACCTAGTTGTGCCTGTCCTGATGTCCAGTAAGTTTGAGACCACTTGTCCACTGATTGTCAATCAAAGCTCCTCGTGACCAGGATCAGAATCCAACGAAGATGAAGATTCGTTGTCAAGCAACTACAAGTGGAACGGAGAAGCACTTCCGCCTCCTCAAGTTCCCGCTCTTCGTCGCTATTTCATGACTTTTGAGGGGGAGTGGTCAGAAATGGGGGAAGCCGCCCCATTAGTTCGTCACGCACAAGGTTTGTCGCGATGATGACGTCACGCAAGCGATTTTGAAGCAATTTTTGAAATTGGTGTGCACTGAAGCGTGGCTGAAGTTTAACTTTGAACAAACTCATTGAACTGATGACGTCACAGAACGCGATGATGAAAAGAAGTTCCTGTTGGAAGAGGAAAGCTCTTTTCATACGATCTTCACGGACACATTAAATAACTTCCGCGCGACTCAGCTTGGAGGCAAATATCTGCTCCAAACTGAATGTCCTGAAGATCGCGTCAAGATCCATGGCTACAGGTGACGTCATCAAGGTCATTAAACGGTGGTTTGATATTGGTGTCCAGGTCAGAGTGGTCGCTATGTGGTCACAGAGCCAGTCGATTACTACTTCTTTCCCAGTCCACATTTGTGTTACTTCCTCCTGCTGAGCGTCATGACGTCTTTGTCGCCACTTCTCTTTTTAATCTTCGTTTATCTGAGGCCCTATACAGTGGAGCTGTCCCAGTAGTGGTCGGTACTCATATCCATTTGCCCTTCTCTGAATTTATAGATTGGACACAAGCTGTAATCACAATCCCACAGGTTTGTTACACTTCACTGATTCTGCTGTTCATTCAAGCGTGATGTGAGTTTGATTTAAGTCGAGACGTGGAAAGCGTACTCACAATAAACCCTCCCCCCCACTTCTTACTTTCTTTCTTTTTCTATTTATTTTGCAAATTTTTTTCATCTTCACCTGAAAAGTGACATTTTTAATGCGTGTCATTGATTACAGAAGTTGATAAACATCTTTTCACCCCCCCCCCCCTTCTCTTATATCATCTCAAACTTTCATTTTTCGCGAAACTTCTAGTCGTCGATGACAATCTTCTTTTCTCATCTTCAGGCCCGCCTCCCTGAACTACCCTTCCTCCTGACCAGCTTTCAACATGCAGACATCTTAGCTTTGAGACGTCAAGGTCGTTTCATCTTCGAGACTTATATGACGTCACCAACGCGCGTCATCGACTCGCTTCTAGCTGTAATCCGATCTCGTTTACAAATCCCGCCGCTTCCAATTCACGATGAGCGCGGGTGAGTGTGACGTCATCACATCGATCACGTGACCAGCTTAATGTGGGCCGCAGGTTGCTGGTGTCCCATGACAGCCACAAAGTGACCAACAAAGAAGTGTCCCCGGGTGATGCGCAGTCGGAATTTGGGATTCCCCCAATCGAAGAAAAGCTCCCGTCGAAAAGATTCCTTCGAAACTACACTTTCACTACCCTGGACGCCCGGACCAACTGGAACCGACTTCCTGGTCCCTTCAACCTCTTCCCGTCCACCCCAAACGACCGCATCTTACCAACTGATGCCCAATTTCAAGGTAGCCCTGCCCAACTTACTTTTGTTATTTAATCGCGCTTTCAGGGTCCAGCAATGGTTTCCGGCCAGTGGCTGGGGGCGAAGGTGGGACAGGCAAAGAGTACCAGGAGTCGTTAGGAGGTAACCATCCACGTGAGCAATTCACCATAGTGATGTTGACGTATGAACGAGACGAGATCCTCATGGAAGCTATCCTCCGATTACAAGGACTTCCTCATCTCAACAAGGTACCCAGAAGACCCTTTTTCATCTCCTTGATTAACTTTGACCCTCACTAGGTGGTAGTAGTGTGGAACTCACCCGATAATCCGTCTTCTTCTCTTTCTTGGCCTGATATTGATGTAGAAGTTGCTGTGATACGAACTGAACGAAATAGTTTGAATAATCGCTTTCTTCCATATGATCACATCGAGACTGAAGCTGTCTTGTCAATTGATGATGATGCTCACCTGAGACATGATGAGATCTTGTTTGCATTCAGGTCATCTTCATCTTGATGTCTAGACAAGATTTTATTTCACATTTTTTACTACTTCGCTTTTTCTTCTAATTACTCACGTGACAAACTATCTTTAGAGTTTGGAGAGAGTCACGTGACCGAGTTGTCGGATTCCCTGGTCGAGTACATGCATGGAATCGTAGAGATAACATGTGGAATTACAACTCCAACCACACTTGTGAGTTATCGATGGTTCTTACTGGTGCTGCTTTCATACACAAGGTACAACCAACCAACCATCTTACACCACACAAACCACTCTTGTCATCAGTACTACTTGTACCTTTACACTTACTGGATGCCAGCTGAGATACGAGATACTGTTGATGAGTTTCTGAACTGTGAAGATATCGCAATCAACTTTCTTGTGTCTCACATCACCAGGAAACCTCCAATAAAAGTCGGACTTCATTTAAATTGATCTTCTCTCATTTACTTTACAATTTCAGGTCACTTCTAGATGGACTTTCAAGTGTCCAGGCTGTCCTGTGGCCCTATCCCAATCTGATGAACATCGCTACGAACGTCACACTTGTATTAATCGATTTGCGAAGATCTTCGGATATATGCCCCTGATTTTCACTCAGTTCCGAGCAGATTCAGTTCTATTCAAGACTCGCTTACCTCATGATAAACAGAAATGTTTTCGTTACGTTTAGTGATCAGCCAATCACAAGCTCGTGTTTGATCACGTGACAAGAAACTAATGAACGAGGAAAAGAAGGATAATTAGAGAAAAATCTTTGGAGCTTCCGATTTTCGAGTGAGCCTGTAACAAACTCTAACTACACAATTCATCAAAAAACGGCGAGATATCCAAGTATCTTGATTTAAGTCTTCTAAACATCTAATATCAATCTTACAGAAATCTTTTTTGTTCTTGACACCGAATCTAATAAGACTTCAGATCAAAACCTTTTGTTTTTCTTTATTTTTCTTATAGTGACTTCGTATGAAATTTATTTTCATTTTTTTTTATATATATCGAGTATTTCTGCAACCCATCAGTGGATTTGATCTTTTAGTTGAAACTTCATCACACAAAAACAACTTTAACATGCTTTTCTTGCATAGCTCTCCTGCACCACCTAGTGGCAAACAATTTCCTTGTTAATCTGGTTTACAGATAAATTTTTTAACTTTTTTCAGCAACCATCAATTTTTTTAGACTGCTTTTTAATGTTTTTGTTCCAATAAATTTTTGTCCTGAAGAATTTTTGTTGCCTAAAATTTTTATTAGAATAAAGTTAGAGTTTAGTAGAAAGTTAATTAGGTTTTCATTTAATTGATTCTCTTGTACAAAAATTTAGGTCAAACAAGTTTTTTTACAAGAGTTTTAAGAGCATAGTATTAAGCAGCAATCTTTTAATAAAATCAAATCTTTTCTGTGATACAAACAGCTGATATAAAAAATTAAGTAATTAAATTACAAAATTATTTCCTATCACAATATTTTCATCGACTTGTATGTTCTATTTTAATCTCATCAAGTATGCCAACTAAATTCAATTGAGTTGAAACCTCTATAAACCAAACAATAAATTCATTTTGACAAGTGAAGTATTTACTTTTAAACTTATACAAACAAACGTCTGACCATAAAATCAGTAATAACCTTAAACAATAAAAACTGACAACATTTTGAGTTCAAATCTTAAATGAAAGTTTTTAGTTTGGTATGTAAATATATACTTTAATTGATCAATTGTAAAATAACCTTTAGCGTCTATTTATTTGCAAACACCAATTATATTATATCATAAAAATATTCTACTCATACAAATTTATTTCTAAGTTATTCTCAGCTAAAATAAATTTAACTTTTTTTCTCAATAAGAAAAGATTGGATTCAAGTTGAGAAATTCAAATATAAAATTAAGAACTTAGAAATCTTCACAAATAATATCATTTAAATTTTTTTTCCCAAATTGACTCGTATCTGTGAATATTTTAAATTTTAACAAATGAATTGAGTATTTAAAATATATAAATTAAACGAAAAACGCTCATAGAAATGGATAAAAATTGTAATTAACTACAAATACTTATTTCAAAATAACCTCACCTACTTCATATATATGTATATTGCTTTATTGAGTAGCTTCATTGTTGTCTCATATTTATTTGCAGCAACTTGGTGTAGCTGTATTCTTGTTATTCTTACAATATTTGCTTTGTGGGGTTTCTGAAAAAACCCTGCTTCATTCGTAATAGATTCAAGAATAAAATCTTTAGTATAGGTTATTGTTTTTGTTAGACATCAAGATCAACTATCATATTTAATTATTAAGTATTGAAGCCTTTTACAAATGTAAAAGAAATCGAAGCTGTACTACAAAGCATTACTTAGTAAGAAACCTTAGGTAACTTAAAATTTAAAAACTTATAAGTAGCTTGCATTGAAATATTTAATGTATATTCGATAACTCAAGGTGCTGAAGCATGTTATCCCAAATAAAAATCAGTTGACAACATATCCCTTTTTATTATCATTGATTGTAAATTATTTTTTTTAATATTTATTCACTCAAAAATAAAATTTATATTTTAAGGTTTTTAAAAGTAAAAACTATTGACTAACTGCGGTAAAAAATATAGTTGATTTTTAAATTACAACTTTAAATAAAACTGCAAAAATAATTTTCACCTTTGTTCTATTATGAGGGCGCGTAGTTACAAAATGGGTCGGGTGTTTAGTTTCCACTTTAAGCAAATACTTAGTTAACACATATATACTTTCTTTATGCTTGGTGATTAAAGGTGCCCAAAACTCACCAGTAAGAAATGCTGTAAATCACAAGGCAGCTAGAACAATTCAAAAAGGTGATAAGATGAGGTTTTAGACAATTTCCCAGACTTTCTACATATAGCTATTTGTCTGATGAAATAGTAGAAATGTGAATCAAATAAAAACAAGCTTTTTAAAAATTGAAAAAAAATTTCATTATAAATAAAACACATTACAAAAAAATTATCGCTTAAGGCTGGCAATGGTATTGAGAAATATATTTCATTTAATTGTTTAAATCATATCTTGAGAAATATGTAGTACATGAAATTTATTCTGAAAAAGGCTTCTTCTGTGTTTAAATCTGATTAATGAGAAGTAGATCTAAATTATTTCGACATATTCTTTAAGTGTACTTATATATTTTTAATTAAGATAAAAATGAATTACTATGAATTTATATTTATAAAATGAGTAAGACAAACTTTTTATATTTTAGTACCAATGTCTATATATACTTGAGCCTTTGGTACTAGCAAGGGTTATATGAGTCATAATTTAATTTCGCAATTAATTATAATATTTATGCTTTAAATTTTTACTTTATTAATTATCAATCGATAAAAAATAAATTTGATCACTGTAAATATTTGTTATTTCAAATTTTTTTTTATTTTAAAACTTAAAAGCCGTAATTAAAATAATGATACTAATGTTATACTACAAAGCTGATTACGATTCATTTATGGTACAAAAATATAGTTATTATATACTTTTATAATTTTTGAATTTAATTTATAAAAATATGATTTATTTAGATTTGAAAATTACGATAAGTTTTTAAAAAGTTAGTTAAAAGTTGTCATAGACCATACGCTAAAAGTATGTCTAGAAGTTGCAAAACTTATCATGCTCTTTATAACATGAGTGTTTCGAAATTATCAGCGTGCTACTGAAACGTGCTAGGCGTGATAGACGCATGACTTTTTATTTCTAAGTTCAACTAGCATTTGATACTTGTTTTAAACCTCCAAAGATTGGGTAGTCAACTAAATATGTTCATATCCTTACAATTGTATTTATAAGACATGCCTAAGGCATTTGTAAAGGAAAAAAGAACCATGCTTAATTACTCAAAGCTTGCAGCATAGTACAGTGTAGCAGCTTTTAAAATCACGAGTTTTAGTTCTTCTTTTTTGTTATTTACTAAATATAAACTTGAAGTAAATGTAGGCTTGATTTCTTATAAATAAGACCTTGCTGGTTTTATTGCTCATTATAAAGTTGCACCACTGGTTGTAGGCTTTATTTTAATTATAGTTATTTTATTTTAATTGTATTCTATTTACTTTGATTAAATATTTGTTGTTGTTTATTAGAAAATAATTAGCAAATATGTTTTATTAATATTATAAAGAAACAAGTTATTTAGATAAATTTCTTAGTTAATAATTTGAAATATAATTATTATTAATTTTATAATATTGAAATTATGTATGTATTGAGTTATATGGGGATATAAAAACTGCTTTAGTTATAAACTTTATTTATTAAGTTATAAATATTTTTATGGTATAATAAACTAAAAACTAATAATAATATCTTATTTTATGGGCATTTTAATTCTATAATTTTATCTTATCCTAATATAAATTTACTAATTGTCTGGTGCATGTTACTTGTTCAATTGTTGTTTAGAATTTTTATTATCTATTTATTTTAATTTTTAATAAAACTTTTATTTGATAGGACGTTTACTTGGTTTCTATAAATTTGACTCTAGTATATAAAAATTGAAAATGTCATCTGTCCCAAGTATGAATGCATTTGTTGCTGCGCACACCACTAAAGAAATTTGCAAATCTACTGAAGGTTTGAAGGATAAAAATAATAATTTCCCAAATATTCAAACACCAATTGGCAAGAAATCAATGGCAAGCCAAGGTAATTTATTTGCTCTAATCTTGTTATATTATTATTGATAAAAATTTATATTCAAATTTTTGATAAACTTTTAACTATAATTTATAAGTGATTTATTTTTCTAAAAGGTAAACAGTGGAGTTTTTCTGATATGTTTTCCACTTTTAAGTTTCTTGGGCATGATGGGTATGTTGTTCTTTATTCTAATTAGATCAAATTCTTTTTAATATAAATAATCTCCATTAAAAGCATCTTTCTACGAATTTTAATGATTTCTTTTATTTGTAGATTTTCCTTTTCTAACTCAATGCCCAAAGAAACAGTGATTGAAGAGACCAATACTCGTCAAAGACATCCTACTGATGTTGATCGTTAATTTGATGAACAGTTTTTATCTGTACATTTATTTTAGTGTTTTCTTTATTGTATCATAACAAAGTAGCTGTTTTAAAAAGTGCTAACTTCACTTCCTCTTTCGACGATACTTTAAAAATATGAAAAAAAAACATTTAACAACTTTGTATAGACATCAAATTCCTTTTGGGGATTGTTTTTTGGACATTTTTTTTGCGTTGTACTCAACTCCTGAAAGTATATTCGTACTGTATCAGTATTTTTTGAGGTTTATTTTGGGCCTGGTGTTTTATTAACATCACTTTTACTATGTTCTTTTATTTTTATCTTCTTTTTTGACTTAGGAAATATCAAGTCCTCTTATTTTACATGTTCATTTATTGTAATAAATATAAAAATTTCTCAAAACTTGTTGTTTGTTTATTTGATAACTGCTTATTATACATTAAGATCAGTAAACTGAAGCAAACATACAAAAAATGAACAAATAATTATCAATAAAACTAAGATGAATTAACCTTATTAAATCAATATTTATATAAGTGAAAGGTGTAGGCTGTTAATTAAATTTGTCTTCCTATTCTCAGTTAATTTACTCAATTGCAAACGTTGCTAGTTGAGCAGCAAGGTGACGTAGCTGTTTACCAGCGAGGTCAAAGTCTATCTGATGAATTGCGAAATCAAATTGCTGACTGGAATTTCGCAAGATTTGTTTTCATACTCAACAAAGGTTAGGATATTTCTTCTTTTAGATGAAAGATCTTGAAATTTAAAGGTTGTTTCTTTACTAATGGAAATTATTCAGCATTTAATAGAGTTGATATTTACTTTCTTTCAACAAAAATTATTTTAAAACATTTTATTGTAAACTTTAATGCTTTGAAAGAGTAAACTCCAAACTTACTACAAGATGCTTTTGAAAAAAAAATATCACTAACTTTTAGTTTATTTTTAATAAAATCATTCAATAAAATATCACTTATGTAACTTATTTTTTATCAAATTCAGTTTTGTGGTCAAAAAAATTAAATAAAATGGATCGTAATGTCTGAACAGTTGTTTTCAAGCAGTTGCATCGTAATATCTATATTATATATTTACTTCGTCAAGTGCAATAGATGTTTAAACCGCAACTATTTTCAGAGCTATTAAGTAGTTTGCTTTCTTTGCACATAGATCAGATATTATTTGATTTAACAGTTAGATCATTATTCCACTTTATTTTGATACTTGTTCAACTGTTTTTCAAAACAAAACTTACTCCTGGCTTTAAAATTTTTTAAGAATAATATTTACAAGATTTGATAAATATTTTTGACCAAATAATTTTACAAATTTTCAATCGGTTTTAAATGTTACTTATTTAAATGTTACTTAATAGAAACTTGGAAATATTTTTCTGAATAGACTTCTTATAATATATATTTTTAAATTAGGAGAAAGTAAAGATTGAAACAGACTACTAAAAATTTTAAGCCACAAGATTTTGAAGACAAAAAATAAATCAGAAGATTTTGAAGTTTCTTTTTCAACTTAATATTAGTTTTTGAATTTAACTTCACAAAGCTAAACAATCAAAAACCATTAAAATCTAAAAGGTTTTTACTCCATCAATATCGTTCTTGCCATTTTTAACAAAATTGATTCGTCCGAAGCTTTTAAAATACTTTTAATAGCTAAAAGATTAGTCGGCAGACAAATTGACTTTTAAGTACGATTGTTGAGAGTAATTATTATTTTAATCTTAATTTAAGTGGAATACATTTTGTTGAAGTTAATTTAAAAATATCAATACAAAAATTAAAAAACTGTATTGTTTAGAAATATTTATTTAATAAATAATAAAACTTTATAGAATTTTTTATGGTATATCACGGGTTGTAGGCTTTAAGGCTATATGGTTTTGAGGTAAAAAATGAGTTTAAAGAAATCAACATTTTCAGCAAATTTAAGTTCATGGTTTTGTTCTGGAAACCAATATTTATGGTTATTGAGACTTTGAAAAGTATTTCAATTCGGAAGCAGCTTCATTCTACAGTATCTTTGATCGTTATGTAATATATCTGTTTGTTTCAAAAAATTTTCATAAATCTAGAAGCTTATCTTCTTTTTTAATTATGTTTTTTACAAATTTAAATATAATTTGCTTAAAAAAACCAGCTGCATAGTTAAGATGTGATTTGGACGAATTTGTAATTCAATAAACCTTTTACAATTTAATAAACTACAATTGATGATTCATATAATTGACAGCATTTTAAAGGAAAATAAATCATTTTATCTAAAAATGAAATAAATTTTCTCTTTTCATTTACAAACATTATCTCATATAAACTTTATTTTTCAAATACACTAGTTTCTTATGGTGTTTATATTGATGTAAATATTTTATAATGTCTCTAAAAAATGTTTATAAAACTCACTAACTTTGTTTACCATTTGTATAAAATATTTATTCTCAATAGCAAAAAATATCTATAGAAATCTATTACAATTTGTGAAACTTTTATTCTAGTAATTAGATATGATAATAAAAATTTTTTAAATAATATTTAAAATTTTTATTTTATTAAATATTTTGCTTACAGTAATTAAAATAATTAAATTGAGCTTGTATTTTTTTTGTTGCAAATTTTCGTTGCTTGAACTTTAAAGATTAGAATATCAAAATTCAACTTTACAGAATTGATTTTCTTTCTGATACATTTTTCTTGATGTACCAACTTAAAATACTAAACAGACTTGATTTTTTGGGAATGATAATTATTTTTTGATTCAAGACTTTGAATGATTACATTTTTTTAAACCTTGTTTACAACTTCAACTTAAGTTTTGTTTTTTTAAAAACAAATGACGAAAACAATAAGTGTAAAAAAACATAATTTAATGTTATGTAATTGCAATTACATAACTTGAAAAAGGAAGTATTGTAAAATGACAAGCACTAAAACTTAAAAACAAATCAACAATGGGTTTTTTTAAGAAACCAAGTTCATTACTAAGGGCTTAAGTATTCACATTTCTGAGGTAGGTTGTTATGTAAAATTCTACAAAAATTGAACTTTCAACTTTTACAAAAAAAACTGTCTTCTTTCGAAATCGTTTGAAATTTTGTTGGAAGAAACTTTAATCACTCAATTTTGGCGTTTACATCTTCTTTTATTTTCTGATCTTCTTAAAAACATTCTTTAATTGAAGTAAGTAGAAGGAGCGAACAACTTACTGCAAGAAGCTGTTAGTAGTCGAAGTACTTTTATAATTTAAGTTGTCAATAAAAAATCTTTCAGTCTCACACTTATTTTGGATATTTCTTTAAAATTCAGTGAAATTTATTTTTAATCTTTATTATAAAGGTTGTAAAAATATTTGTTTTTTTAGTTTCCAATGTCTATCTTTTGGTGGTAAGATTAACAAATTGATATTTTTCTCAGATATTCTTTATTTTTTAGACGTATTTCAAGTAATTGAAATTAAATTTAAGTAAAAGAAACTAATACTAGCCAAAAATTATAAGTTAAATCTTTTTTTTATGATGATAAATTGACAGGGTGGTATAAACGATTAAAAATGATTAAAAATACGTATAAACTTACATATTAACAAAATTTGATCACGTTCCAATAGACATTCTATAAAAAAAAATAAATGCGAAGGAGGGTGCCTGAAGAGAGCACCTCTCTCTAACACACATTCTCACAAATAACATCTATTTAGTCAACAATATACAAAGCAAAAGATGTAATACAGGACCTTTCAGTAGTCCTCAAAGCATATAACAGTGAACAATTACATAGAAGGGAAAAATTTACAGTTTAGAAATGATAATGTTGGCAATATTATAACAGTTCAACTTCTTCTTGAACAACGCGGGTGATTTTGACATGACAATGTCTGATGGCAGCTGGTTCCAAGTACTAATTGTGTGGAATGAGAAAAAATTTGCTCTGACCAATGTACCAGGTGATATGGGCTCAATTAGATTGTAGATAATTTAAAAAATAAAAATTAAATCGTAATTAATCCGTCGAATTTCCAAAGTATCTAAATTTAGGAAGCTGAGACGATGTTTATAGCTATCGTATTTAATATTGAGTTTCCTGCACAGCAATCTCGTAAATGTTGCCTGAACAGATTCGATTTTTTTATATCACCAACTTGATATGGCATCCATGCACTAACATTGTGTTCAAGAATTGGACGTACGTACAATTTGAAAAGATTGATAAAACATGTATGGATCCTTATAATTAAAGATCTTTATAATAATGTAGACCAGGTTGATTGATTTTCCAAAGATTCTAGAAACATAAATGCGGCTATTTAAAGTCAGATGGTAAGGTAATGCCAAGGTCTAGGACCGAAAATGTTCGTTGAATAATAAATCCCGTGATGGAATATTGGTTCAAGGAATTTGCAGCTGGTTTACGGTTGTATTTAAATACTTTTGTCATCCAAACACTATAAAATTGAACTGTCCTTATGCAACATTAAAAGTTACGTTTAAAATAACAAGTAAAATTAAACTGAAAGATAATTACATCTTGCTATGCTTGGTTTAATTGAATCTTACTTTAGGTCTCTAAGGACAAATTACGCATTAAATTTTAATGATTTAATAACAAAAATGTTACCAAAACAAAACTCTAATGTAAATTACTTTTTGATTGAAAACACAATCAAGATACAGACTTATTACATGATTAAAAAGAAAATTAAATATTTTTAAAGTCTGAAATCTCTTAAATTATATAAAGCTATTTTGATACAGAGTAGAATAAAAATCTGCACGACTAAAGTTTTAAAGTACAGTTTATATTTTTCTATCTTGAATGTTTTCACAATATACAATTTTCAAATGAAGCATCTAAAACAATTTAAATGTATTTCCAAAACTTTTTTTCACGAACGTTTTGCTGATACTTGATGCTGTAAATCAAACAATTAAAATTTTTACTATAATATAACCCTCTAAGTTGTCCTAACTTGCAGCGGTTCGTGCAGAATGGAGAAAAACTATCAACAGTGAGCCAAAATTCTTTGTTAACCAACCCAAAGCCGATACTGTAAATAAAAGAGGAAAGCGCAAAAAAGATAAGAGTTTAACCGTCACTTAGCTGTTGCATTCATAACACCTCTGTAAAATATGCGACCGCGTGTGCTTCTTGCGCATGGACTTAGTTAGTTACAAACATGATTAACAAAAATAAAATAAACTGTGGAGCCATTTCTGTACCGTTTTCCTGTTACTCTTTCATGTTGTATCTTTCATGCATACTTTCTTTTATTGTAAGGTCATCTGTGGTCTATCTTCGAACATCGAATCGCCGCCAATATGTATATAAAAGTTGTGTAAGAAGACTACAATAATGATTACATTATGTATATTGTATTATTATTATCCTGACGTAAGCATAGTTCTTAATGATACTTCAAACTGTGCAAAACATAATTTTTTGATTCGATCGCTACTATAATCACTGGAGTTTTCATTATACAAAAATAACCTTATGCGATCTGTCCACTTGAAGTCGTCGTTATAGAAACATATTTTCTAACAAGAATTGATGTAAACATTGTCTCCTTAATTTGTTTAAAAATAATATTTACACTAATCGACTAATAATTGTAAAAAAATCTTTAATAAATCATGATATTTTATTTACAAGGGCTTGAACAAATTTAAAGTTAAACAGCAGTAGCACATGTCAGCTAAAACAATGTTTTTTTAGAGTTTTGTCAATCTATTAGATCATTAAATTTTAATTTATCCCAGAGTTTAATGTTTTTTGATAAATTCTATTTTTTGTTTATTTACTGAAGTTATTAATTTGATGCCAAGGATAAATCTTAATTAAACATAAATCTATAACTAACTATAGCTCTGTGAATATTTAAGTAAATGAATTGTAGAAGAATTTCTATTTGATTTTAAGGGAAAATTATCTATTTTATAAACTGATTTTTTACAAATATTTTGATATTACAGATTAGTTTTTATTTTATTTATAAATTAGTGATATTAAGAGATTTTCATGAAAAAATGTTAAGCAATGTAGATCTCAAAATAGATATCAAAAATAATCTTTAGGGTTTAATAATGTTTTTTGACTTTCTTTTTAAATGTTCAAAACATATTTTATGTATCTGAAACTTGATGTATCTGTTTCTCAATTGCTCCTACTTCATGAAAATTTGCTTTTTATAAGAAGGAAAAAAAATTGGTTACTTTCACTTATAGTCATTAGAAAAATGAAATTTATGCTCTTAAAAGAATAAAATCATTCAGCTGTGATCTAACATTCTTTTTCTAGGCTCTTAATGTTGATGAATTGAAAAGTTTATAAAATATTTCATATATTATTTCACAAATTTATAATTTTTATAACAATGTGTTTAAATCTTTTAGATTTTTATTTAAACAAAGTTAAGCGATTTATTTTTGTGATTGAAAATATGAAACATTTATAAAGTTTTTAAGGATGGAAAAAGCTAAGGTAGTATATGGTATAAATACCATTTGTTACATCTTTTACTTTCTATATTTTTGACTAAATAGATTTTATTTGTGAGAATGTGTGTTTGCAAGAGATACTCTCTTCAGATACCCTCCTTCGCAATTATTGTGATAAATAAATATTAATTAATTCAATAGTTTTTATTCATGATAGGGACTTTTTAATCTAGCTACTTATATAAACTTAGGATCTTAATGACTTATCATATTTTTACATCACTTTTTTATACAGTTTTCCTTGAGCCCTGCTCAAAGTAGCAGTCAAGTCCGCCCTCTACCATCTCTGCCAACTAGAAGTAATGAATCTGATTTATACCAGGTAACAGTTTATTTTGATCTTTATATAATATCTCATTTTAATTAGTAAAGATCTAATGTAATTACTTTTTAAACTTTATTAGATTGTTCTGAAAAACAGTAATCATCCACCGATGATGCAGCAAAACTGGACTTTATTGTCTCCATATAAAGAAAAAAAACATTTTCGCACTCCAAGTGAATCCATTGCAAATGGTTACACACCAACAATTGCAGATGTTCAAATAAAGCAAATAAAAAAGAAAAAGTTAGCTTTAATTAAAACTTCTATTCAATTATTTTGATCATTTAGAATGTTAAACAGCAAATGCTAAACAATTTATTACTCAGGTTACATCAAGTAAAATATCTAATCAAGTTTTGACTTTTTACACTATGCTTAAATTTTGCAAATAAAACTGAGAAAGTGTTTATCTGTTAGGGAGGTACTATATAATGTTAAATAAGCAAGAGTTGTGAACAAAAGTTTCTCTGAGGTGATTTAAATGGTTTGAAAAGACTTGAAAATCGACTAGTTTGTGCTGATACCACCTTTGAACCGATAGAAGTCTACCAAAATCTATTTATGGAGAAATATGAAAATACAACTTGTTTTATGTTGACGTTATGGAAAAGTCAGCATGATTCACTTCTCTAACTTCAATCACAAGATCTTCAATATTGCTTTTAATTAAGGGATTGTCACTGAAATATTTGGTCTACTTTTGTTTTTTCTAAAATAATTTTAAAAACCAAAAAGTAATTAGAAGAACAGTAAGAACAGAGATTACAGAGACCTTTTATTTCCATTTATGTTTATTTTTTGTGATATGAACACTCTTCAAAGACAAGAACTTTTCCAACAAACCCTTAACAGAACTATTAAAGCAAAGACAACTTATTAGTAGTTCAAATGTTTGTAGTTTTGTTTGTTATTTTGTAATAATTTCTTAAAGATTATATAGATCTTCTGCAACAAATTAATTTTGATTATTTCAAATTTTAATAAAAAACAGAAAAAAGAAAGAAAAAAAGCTAACTTCATTGAATTTGGAATCAAAAAGAGAAAAGCAGAGGAAGTTGTCGTGTTCTTCGGGTTAGTCTCTTATCTATTGAAAGATTCAAATACTTTTTTAACTAGTGTTATAGTTTGCATTTTTCTAACCGATTTTTTTAATTTGCAGTAAAGTCAGACAGAAGTGATAAAATTGAACAAAAAAAATCTTCCAGTTCCAGTTCCACCTCCAGGTCTTATTTCAATTAATCTCTGAAAGTCTTCACTAACTTATAAAAAATAGACAAATGAGGAGGTCACTGAGTACACCTCAAAGTGAACCTGTAAATAAGAAGATGAAAAGAAAATCAACCCCAAAAAATGAAGACCAGGACAGGCCGTTGTCACCAATGCAACAGATTAGCCTGATTTTAGACATTGAAAAACTAACTGATGTAGATCAGATGAAGATTACTAACAAGGATATTGAGGTGATTTCATCTAAAGAGCCAAGTTTGTTGAGATTTGATAATTTATAATAATTTTTTAGAGATACTATTACTATATTAAGAATGGAATTAAAAGTTCTGAGCTAGCACCACCAGCACCAGGGCAGAAAGAAAGATTAGAGGAGAAGTTACCTGAACATATTCTAATAAATCCTGATTTTCAAAAACTTCTGGCTGATCTTCATGAAGAAGTTTTAACTGATTATGATTTCAGCTACAGAAAGTCTGTTGGTGAGTAACTAGAGAAAGTGTTGAAGGAGTTGAAACCAATAATTAATCAACAAACTACCAGACAACATCACTAAAATATATCTATCAAATGATGTATTTTTGTTGCTTGTTTTTTAGTTGATTATATATTGGAAGATGAAGAAGAAAGAAAAAGGGTGAATATACTAGTGACACCCAAACCTTTTCCCCATCGAATAGTAAGAGCCCCTGTTCCTTGGAATGAATCCTTTGCTTCAGCTGTTACTAGTTGCAAGAGAAATTTGTTCATTACTAACCCTATCATGCAAAATCTACAAAATTTGTGGTTTACAAAGTACAACTTACTCCTTGTATATTCGACATTAAGGATTTGTTTTATAGATTTCTGTCTTTACGATGTGTGCGAACAGATCTTCTTCTTCAATCAGATCTTCCGTTGCATCCTAACAAGTTTGAAGAAATGGTTTGTATAAAGTATGATTCAGTCTGATTCAATCATGGGATCATCTTTTAGGTGGCAAGTCATTGTGACGAAACTCGAAAAATCCTTCTTAATGAGTGGATTCCTTCTGCAGTTCGAGTGTTTGCAGATAATCGTGTATATTGGGAGAATTTGATTCCATCTTCATCATCTGATAGTGTTCAACTGGTTAGTGGTCATCAATTTTACATTTTTAACAAAATTGATGGAATTTTAAACAGATTCAAGAATTCTTCAATTGTACATCAATTTTAATGTCCAATCAATTAAGAGGAATGGTTCTTTCTTCACTTGAAGACTTTTTAGACTTTTTCAAGCTTCATGAAGTCAGCTAATTGAACTTTTTTACCATTTCAACAAACAATTCTAAATTGGCAGAAAGGAAATGAATTTGTTGATGAATATCATACAGTTGATTGGTCCATTAAATCAGTGATTAGTCTTCAATTACAAATCCGAGAAAACCAACCAACTTTCAATCCTACATTTAGAGATTGCCAGCACGTGGTTCTCAATTGCTTTCATCGAATAATATCCACGGCTATCAACATACCAAGAGTCTGTCTCCTGTTGATGTCTTCATCAGTTGATTTTTCTCATTTTTAGGTTGAAACTGATTTATTTCCTGAAATGAAAAATTCAAATTTAGTTTTACGAAGTGTTGCAATTGCAGAAGAAATGGTTTCAAAAACTGTTACATCTGCAATCAGTATTCTTAAGCTAAACACAATTGGACCTTACAAGCAAGTTTTCTGGACTATATTGACAACTTATATCTTTATTTATAATGTTTAGATACTTAAATCACGTTTATTCCAAATACAACAAACTATTGAACGGTGTTGCTGCAGAAGAAGCCTTACAATTTACAATTGAAGGTCACGTGCTTGATGAATATGTTGAAATACTCGGTGAATATGAAGTAAATGAGTTTTGGATTAAAACTACAAAATTTTAAACTTACTTTTCAACAGAAAACTCGACAACAGTTATTAGACATCCGGATACAAGCTCCTTTGAGCTTCTTTACTTTGGATTGTACAGAAATCAATGAAGAACATGTCTTAAGAGCTCAAAAACTTAAAGATTGTTTGATTCAACATCAGATTGATGTGAACAGGGAGCAAAATAAGAAGTTTGTTGAAAAATTACCATATTTTGAGCAATTCCCAAAAAAATTTGATGACATCTCGAATTTTCTAAAACAGAATCTGTCATCGGTATGACGTCATAGCAGATCGCGTTTCAGAGATGCCAGAGACAACTCGAGATCTCGTTGAGCTATTTGAATTCCTGAAAAAGTCCCAAGAGAAAACGATCTACGAATTAAAAGATGATACAGTGTTGGCTTCTGAACGATTAGATTTTCTTCTTGATTTTGCAAATCTTCCATGTGAGAATTTCAGCCACTAGATGTCACTGTTTACCAGTTTATCACTTATAGATGAGGACATCAAGTTGAATAGTAATGTCTTTCATTGGCCTGATCAGATCAGAAATGTTTTTGAAATTAATCAAAATCGATTAACAAATAGAAAGGAATCTGCTGAAACTAAACTCCGTAAAAGGTTTCATTTCAATTGAACAATTTACATCATTTCATGAATCCCTTAAATAGAGTCAAGATGTTCGGAGATACTTTGAACGCTTATAATAAAGAGATCGAGAGCTTCCGGAGGAAAGAGATCGCGAACACCGAAGAGATGCAGAGAAACGTCGACAAATTATCTGATCTTGGGAGGTTGTTGGATGAAGCAACAACTGAACTTGAAGTGATTTTCAAATTTGATCTTGCTTCAATCTGGGACTTTATTCTGTTCTTCATAGAAAATTAATGAAGAAGAACAACTTCTGGAATTCGAAGAGAGTTTATTCCCATTACTTCAGAAGATGTATCAAACTAAACAACCATTTGATAGTTTGTGGAATACGGCGCTTCAGTGGCATACTAGCAATGAATTGTGGATGAATGGTAAACTCCAAGCTATTATCTACTTCCTTAAGACACACTTCATCTTAAAGGTCCATTCCAAAGTCTCGACTCTGAGGTAGTGACTGAAGAGCTTCAGAACATGTGGAAGACCGTCTACAAGCTGACTAAGACCTTTTCCGACCTAGTTGGTCCTCGTCGAATCGCTGAAACAGTGAAATCGAAAATCGATAAATTCAAACTCCATCTACCTGTCCTCACTACAATCTGTAATCCTGGAATCAAGCATCGACATTGGGAGCAGGTCTCGCATCCATCATCTAATTCTTTTACAAATAATTCTTTTAGATCAGTGACATTGTTGGATTTGATGTCAAACCTGATGATGACTCATCTTTGTGGCATATGTTAGAGTTTGGACTCGGAAAACACATCTATGCGTGAGTTAGAATCTTTTCTATGGTTAGAATCCATCATCATCTCATCTAAACCAACTGTAACTTGTCATTAACATCACCTAGATAGCTACAAACTTCTAACTTTTAAACTCGTTAAAGTAACTAGTTGAGAAGTTAGATAATTAGTTAGCTGAAATTCATTTGTTGCTGAAAGACTTGAAGAGATTAGTGTAAGAGCTGCCAAGGAATATGCTCTGGAAAGAAGTCTTTCCAAAATGAAGAGTGAATGGCAGTATATGGAGTTTGTTCTGGTTCCTTACAGAGATTCGGTAAGACACAAAAGCAGCAATCATTAGACTTTTTGTCAAAACATTTAATTTGCTGCCTGATTTAAATTAGACTTGCTTCTTCACTAGCTGCTTGTGATTGTTGAGTAGTTTCAATCATTCTTTTGTTGAATCCTAATTAAATTTGCAATGTGGTTATAATCGTAGGGTTGAGACTGTTGGTTCTAGTGCGAGTAAGGAATGGTCGTTGGAAAAATCGATACAAAAAATGAAAATTGATTGGACTTCCTTAAGCTTCGAATTAAACTCTTATCGAGATTCTGTAAGATTCGTAGAGTCATCAGAGTCAACTAATTTTCCTTTCACCATCTGCCTACATACTAATCATCTTTTAGCTTTGACGATTTGCTTGTTCGAACTGTTGTAGTAATTCGTAGAATTTTGCAAACACTCACTTCACTGACTTTTATTTTTTCATCATTTTCATGCTTTGTGTTTTAAACAATCATTTGATTAAACTGTTTTACTCATTTTTAAATTTGCTTGTAGTGAATGTCAGGTAATTGAAATACTAGAAGCTTTTAGAAGCATAATCAAGTCTTGTGATGGGTAGTTTTGATAATCAAAACCAATTTGTAGTTTTTGTTTATTCTTTATTTATTTTTTATGAAAGTTTGAAGGCAGTTTTTTATTCAGTTATTAAAAAAAAGTCAGTTTTTTTTCATATTCAGATTTATTTGAAATTTGTTTATTTTTTATTTGAGTTTAAGCTATTTTAAATTGAGTGCAGCTTTTTTTGTGCAGGGATTTAATGTCTTATCCGCTATAGATGATATACAAATCATGTTAGATGATCACATAATCAAGTCTCAGATAGTAAAGAACTCAGCTTTTATTGGTCCATATTTAAATGAATCGACAGTAAGAATTATTGTTTAGAATTTGAATAATTCTTGAAAGCAAATAATAATTAGAAGTTAGTTGGTTGAGTTTGGAGGGCTTAGAAAGAAATAGAAAAGGAATTGAAGATAGAAAGAACTAGTTTTGAAGATGTGTTAGGGATGATTGATGAGACGATATAATCTTCATTTATAAACCTCTTTAGGGTATTTCCATCTTATCTTCTATTGATGAAGTTCAAGAGCTATTAGATGATCATCTGATCAAAGCTGCTACTATGAAAGGATCTCCATTTATTGGTCCTCTTGAATCAGAAGCAAAGGTTTGGTTCTTCTTTAAAGTTTTGGATGAAGATCATATTCTGAAAGTTATAAGAAGTCATTATTGAAAGAAATAAAGAACCCCTGTTGCTCCTAATCACTAAAATATCTAATTTTTTAACTCAATCTGTTTGTAGATTTACTTTTTTGTTTGTAGCTCACGTATTTTCTAATGTTTTATAGGAATGGGAAGAGAAACTGGTTTTGATGCAAGATATTTTAGATGCTTGGTTGAAATGTCAAGCTACATGGTTGTATCTGGAACCAATTTTCAGTTCTGAAGATATATTAGCTCAGATGCCGGAAGAAGGAAGAAAGTTTGGAATTGTCGACGGTTACTGGAAAGACATCATGAAAGAAACGGTGATTGCATAAAAAGTCCAATTAGAATGTGAAAAGTTGTGACTTTTATTTCTATGACCAACAGTCAAAAGACCAGAAAGTCCTGGTCGCGACCTCACAGCCAAACATGTTGGGTCGATTATTAGAAGCTAATATACTACTTGATGAGATTCAGAAAGGTTTGAATGATTATTTGGAGAAGAAGCGGCTTTACTTCCCTCGGTGAGGAGTCATCTAACTCTCATCATCTTCTCACTGATCTTCATTTTCAGATTTTTCTTCCTTTCTAATGATGAGCTGCTAGAAATCCTCTCAGAGACTAAAGACCCTTTGAGAGTTCAACCTCATCTGAAGAAGTGTTTTGAAGGAATTGCAAGATTAGATTTCACTGATAACATGGAAATTGCTGGCATGATCAGTTCAGAAGGTGAAGTCGTTCCTTTCACACAAAAGATTATTCCAGCTAAAGCTAAAGTGAGTTGTGATTGGTTGAATAAAAACAGCTGATGACGTCATCTCTTCTGGATAGGGAATGGTCGAGAAGTGGCTCGCTGAAGTTGAGACTAATATGATTACCAGCATCAAGAATGTAATCTTCAAATCACTACGAGCTTATGCTGAGACACATCGTAAGCGGTGGGTGCTGGACTGGCCTGGTCAGGTCATCTTGTGTGTCTCACAAAATTACTGGACTGCTGAGGTGGAAGAAGCAATTAAAGATGGGACATTGAAAGTGAGTGAAAATTGTATCAGCAAAAGGAACATCCTAAAAGAGAAGATAGTAAGGACTTCACTCTCTCATGTACCTCTAGATGCCCATCTTCTCCTAGTTGGTGTCCTAGTACTCCAAAAAAAGTTTAGTGATCGTCTTCCTCCCTGTCCACCTACTCTGAGTGTTGGTCCACAAGAGAATGTCCAAGTTCCTCTTTTATATGTTTACAAATACAGCTGTGAATCCATTTTCACTGCTTAGTGGTCTAGAAGCTGAAGTATTCAGGAATCTAGCTTTAATGTCCACCTCTGTCAGCTTCTGGATGCCCCGCGACCTCTAATCTATTATAAGGCTTCTATTTTTTCTAAATTTCAATTTGTTTCAAAGGATTATCTTCAGCAACTTAATGATCAAATCAATGACATCGTTGATCTTGTACGGGGCAAACTGGACAAAGGAGCACGAATAAGTTTAGGGGCTTTGACCACTTTAGATGTCCACGGTAATGGACCAGCTTCAACTATTAAACTTATTAAAATGTCTTCATCCACAGCAAGAGATGTAATCTCAAATTTAGTGGATCAAAAGATCTCTAGTTGTTTAGATTTTCAATGGATCAGTCAGTTGAGATATTATAAGAATGAGCAAGATGTCCAGATTCAGATGATCACTACGGACTACATATACGGATATGAATACCTGGGCAACTCTCATCGACTTGTCATTACTCCCTTAACTGATCGATGCTACAGGTTTGCTCCTAAGACATTTGATTATTTACTAAATTACTCTTTTATATAGGACCCTCATGGGAGCTTTAAAACTCAATCTTGGAGGTGCCCCTGAAGGTCCTGCTGGTACGGGCAAGACTGAAACTACAAAAGATTTAGCCAAAGCACTCGCCAAACAGTGCGTGGTGTTTAACTGCTCTGATGGTCTCGATTATAAGGCCATGGGGAAGTTTTTTAAAGGACTTGCCTCTTGTGGGGCGTGGGCATGTTTTGATGAGTTCAATCGTATTGAGGTTAGTTGACTTGCTTGTCACATCATCTAACTTGTAGTTTGTAGATCGAAGTGTTATCTGTGGTGGCTCAACAAATTCTCTGTATTCAAAATGGAATCATTCAGAAGCTGAAAAGATTTTTGTTTGAAGGAAGCGAGTTAGATTTAAATTGGAATTGTGCTGTCTTCATCACTATGAATCCAGGATACGCTGGAAGAACTGAGCTCCCTGATAATTTAAAGGTACATTTCATCACTCAAATCTTTTCAAATATTTCCTATCAACTTTTAGGTTTTGTTTCGTTCTGTTGCTATGATGGTTCCCGATTACGCCATGATTGGAGAGATTTCTTTATATTCGATGGGGTTCGTAAACGCGAGAAGCTTAGCGCAGAAAATAGTAGCAACTTATCGATTGTGTTCCGAGCAATTATCATCTCAGCATCACTATGACTACGGTGAGATCTCTCTCATTTATCAGCTCTTTTATTCCTAATTTATTTAAAGGTATGAGAGCTGTCAAAACAGTTCTTACTGCTGCTGGTAATCTCAAATTAAAATATCCTGAAAATGATGAAAGTGTCTTGATGTTAAGGGCTTTAATGGATGTTAATCTCGCTAAATTTCTTTCTCAAGATGTCCCTCTCTTTAACGGTTAGTTCTTCCTCTTTTCGACAAGATCTTCTAATTGTTTAATCTTTAGGAATTATTTCGGATTTATTTCCTGGCGTTGTGCTTCCAACACCTGATTATGATGTCTTCTATCAAGCTATTCGTGAAAATATGAAAAAGAAGAACTTGCAAGCCACTGATTTCGTGTTGACGAAAATCACCCAAGTAATCATCTGATCTTTACATGATCGTCAACTGAACCCCAAATAACTTTCAGGTTTATGAAATGATGCTAGTAAGACATGGATTCATGATTGTAGGTGATCCTATTGGAGGAAAAACATCCGCTTATCAAATCCTAGCTGATGCTCTAACTGATCTGAACAAAGCTAATTTGATGGAGGAATTTGCAGTTGATTATCAAATCATCAATCCCAAAGCTGTTCCTATGACTCGATTGTACGGATGTTTTGATGCAGTGTCTCATGAGTGGACAGATGGTGTCCTTCCAATCATTTACAGACAACAGGCATCTTCTACTTGCTCCAACAGGTCTTCATCAATTAAAAAATCTTAGAAAATACAAATAAAGTTTTTGATGACCAGGAAATGGTTGCTGTTTGATGGACCAGTGGACGCTGTTTGGATTGAAAACATGAACACGGTCCTCGATGACAACAAGAAGTTGTGTTTGATGTCCGGAGAGATTATCCAAATGAGCAACAAGGTGATGAGGTGGACTTCATTGATTTTCTCACCTTCAATTTTAACTTCAGATGAATTTGATCTTCGAACCAGCGGATTTAGAACAAGCATCTCCAGCTACTGTGTCCCGTTGTGGGATGATCTATATTGAACCTAAAGAGCTTGGTTGGAGACCCCTAAAAGTTTGAATTTTTATCATATTTTCAATTTTCTGATTTCAACTTCATCTTAAGACATCGTACATGAACACTTTACCTGAATCAGTGTCCGAAGAGCACAAGGAGATGTTGAACGATATGTTCGAGTGGTTGATGGATCCTAGTTTCGAGTTTATTCATCTGAATTGTCGATACATCGTAAGTATCCTGAGTATTCATCTGTGTCTTGATCACTAATTTCATTCAATTCCAGCTAAAAACTTCTGAACTTCATCTAACTACTACAATGTTGAGATTATTATCGAGTCTTATGGAAGAGATTAAAGATTCTGGTAAAAAAGAAGAATCAGATATGAGTTCTCAACAAGTACCAACACATCTATTTTTCTTCAAATCTTCAACTACTTTTTACAGATTCATCTTTGGCTACAAGGTCTCTTCCTCTTTTCAATGGTCTGGTCAGTTGGGGGTACAATTGATGGAGATAGTCGAAACAAGTTTGATTCTTTCTTTCGAACTTTGATAAGTGGAACAAATGATAAACATCCGAAACCTAAAAGCTCTAAACTCACTAAAAGTCATGTATTTCCTGAAAGAGGTGATTGTATGATTAAAACGATCACGTGACAACTAATTGCCCACTTAGGTTCTATCTACGATTACTTTTTTCAAAAACGTTCAAATGGAAATTGGATTAATTGGATGGATTATTTTCAACCTTCTGAATGCGAGATTGCAGCTGATGCAAAAGTTAGAGAACCTCTATCACCATATTTACTTCTTTTTCTCAAATATCTTCTTCTAACTCACAGGTTAGCGAGATAATCGTTCAAACGATGAATACAGCTCAACAAAACTTCTTTCTAAAAGCTTTTATAACCGCAGAGGTCCCTCTACTATTTGTAGGACCCACAGGTGAGCTACTAAAGACCCACATTTATCAATTAACCTCATCTTCATTCAGGAACTGGCAAATCTGCGATTACAAATGATTATTTGATCCACTTACCTAAAGAAACTCATCAAGCAAACTGCATAAATTTTTCTGCGCGAACCTCAGCTACTCAAACACAAGAAATTATTATGTCCAAACTTGATAGAAGAAGAAAGGGTGTTTATGGACCTCCAGTTGGTAAAAAGTCCGTGATTTTTGTGGATGATCTAAACATGCCAGCAAAAGAGGTCTGTGGAAGATTTTCAAATGATTGAGAGTTTTTTTTGAGACTTGATTACAGATTTATGGAGCTCAACCTCCATTAGAGCTTCTTAGGACTTGGTTGGATCATGGTTTCATGTATGATAAGAAAGATAGTTCAAAGATGTCTCTCATTGATGTACTCTTCGTCTCGTAAGTGTCCTCCAAGTCTCTTCATCAACTCAACTTCCTCATCAACAGTGCAATGGGACCACCAGGTGGCGGTAGAAACAGCATCACAGCTAGATTGACTCGTCATCTAAACGTCGTCTCTATTGATAACTTCTCTCACGATACAACAATTAAGATTTTTCAAACAATAACTGATTGGCAATTCAACAATGGCTACGACGCTTCGATTTCGCGATTAGGTTGCTATGGTAATTTGTGATGAGATAATTTAATGATTTTTCTCAGGAAAGTTGATGGTACAAGCAACAATGGGAGTGTACAAGCAAACCATGAGTACATTTCTTCCTACTCCAACTAAATCCCACTACGTTTTCAACTTGAGAGATTTTGCTAGAGTCATCAGAGGCATTCTGCTAATTCCATCGTCACACATGAATGATTCTGATAAGTTTATTAGATTGTGGGTTCATGAAGTTTACAGGTAAGATCAGATCAATTATCAAAGAGCTTAAAACTTAACTGGGAGCATTTTTAGGGTCTTCTACGACCGTTTAGTGGATGAAGAAGATCGGAAATCCTTCTTTCAAATTGTCAAAGAATGCTGCTCGAATTATTTTAAAGAAAATATGGAAAAAGTGCTGAGTCATCTTTATCAAAGTCGACTTCAGGTTGAAAATGATGACTCAGCAATTTTCAAAAAAAAATTTCAATTCGATATTTTATTAGGATGATGACATCAGAAATCTCTTCTTCGGAGATTATCTAGAGCCTGATGCTCATCCAAAGATCTATGATGAAATCAGTGACTTCAGTCAACTCTCTAAAACGATGGAGAGTTATTTAGAAGAATACAATCAGGTGAAGATCTTGAGAAGATCATCTGTAGATGCCAACTTTTAATCTGATGATCAGGTCTCTCAAAGTCCCATGTCTTTGGTGATGTTTAAATTTGCGATTGAACACGTCTCAAGAGTTGCTCGGGTCTTGAAACAGGACAACGGGCATCTACTGTTGATTGGGATCGGTGGTAGTGGTCGGAAGTCTGTGACCAGATTAGCTGCTTTTATGGCGGATTATGAAGTTTACACAATCGAACTGACCAGGTCTATATCTGGTCATGTCAAAAGTGGTCGTTTACTGAAATGGGTTTTAATAGGACCTATTCTTTCAATGATTGGAGGGAAGACATCCGGAAGATGATGAAGAAAGCTGGAGTTCAAGGGACCCGGACTGTTTTTCTCTTTAGTGATCAGCAAATCAAAGAAGAGGCTTTTGTGGAAGACATCAATATGATCCTGAACACAGCTGATATTCCAAATCTATTCCCAACTGATGAAAAAGTCGAACTGATCGAGAAGTTACAAGTTGGTTAATCTTAGGATGTAGATGATGTCTTAAAAGAGATCATTTGAAGGCGGTAGCTCGTCAAGAAGGGAAGAAGATTGAACCAACTCCAGCTGCTATGTATAATTACTTCATCGAGAGAGTAAAGAGCAATCTTCATGTTGTTCTTGCCATGAGTCCTATCGGAGACTCCTTGAGGAATCGTCTTCGGATGTTTCCTTCCCTCATCAACTGCTGTACCATCGACTGGTTCCAGGTTAGTCATTGGACCACTGGTCCAAATACTTGACCTAAACCACAACAGGCGTGGCCCGAAGACGCGTTAGAGATGGTGGCCAACCGGTTTCTTGAAGATGTTCAGTTGGAAGATGAGATCAGATTGAGATGTGTCAAGATCTGCAAGGTCTTCCACGAGAGGTTAGCGCGCTGCATGTGACGTCATCGATACAGGTGACGTCATCTCCGCTCTTTAGTGTCCGCACGCTATCTGATGACTTCTGGGATGTACTTCGTCGTCGCAATTACGTCACTCCTACGTCATATCTCGAGTTAATTCTCACTTTCAAGAATCTTCTCGAAGAAAAGAGTCAAGAAGTAAAAACTCTTCAAGATCGATACTTGAATGGACTTGAGAAGCTCAGCTTCGCCAGCTCACAGGTAAACGCTTCCTCATCCTCATCTTCATGAGATTACATCTCTCTACTGCCTCCAGGTGGCTGTAATGCAAGAAGAATTGACTCAGCTTCAACCAGAACTGATCCAGACGTCGGAGGAGACAGATCGGATCATGGTGAAGATTGAACATGACTCTGTTGAAGTAGAAGCAAAGAAAGAGGTTGGAAAGATCTCATCTAGATCTTCATCCTAATTGACTTGCATCTTCAGATCGTTGCAGCAGATGAGAAGGTCGCGAATGCGGCTGCTAAAGAAGCGAAAGGGATTAAAGATGAATGTTCTGCGGATCTTGCAGAGGCTCTTCCTGCTCTTGAATCCGCGATTTCAGCTCTTAACACTCTCAAACCAGCTGTAAGTCTTCCTGAAAATTTTACAAAAGATGATCACCGGATGTTCACAGGATATTTCGAGCGTGAAGTCGATGACAAATCCTCCTCCTGCAGTCAAACTAGTCCTTGAATCTATCTGCATCATGAAGAATATCAAACCTGAAAGAAAACCGGATACTTCTGGTTCTGGTTGGTTGATTTTAGTGACATCTTCCACCAGATTTTGATCATTTGAAACAGGTAAGATGATCGAAGATTACTGGGGTCCTTCGAAGAAGATGATGAATGATATGAAGTTTCTCGACTCACTCAAGACCTATGATAAAGATAATATCTCGGGACACATAATCAAGAAGATACGAGATAAATACATCAATAATCCGGAGTTTAATCCCGCTACAATCAAGAACATCTCATCTGCTTGTGAAGGTGATGAACATCTTCTGAAGATCAAGATGTAGCTTAGCAGAGGAGTTAATATCTTCATCTTTAGGTCTCTGTAAATGGGTTAGAGCGATGGAAGTTTATGAAAGAGTCGCGAAGGTTGTTGCTCCAAAGAAGATTAAATTAGCTGCTGCTGAAGCTGAGTTAAAGACACAAATGGAGAAGTTGAATGCAAAGCGCGCGGAACTGAAAAAGGTTTGTTTGAAGATGAAGGACTTTGAGGTGGTTGATTTGCTGTCTAGGTTCTTGATAAAGTCAAAGCGCTTGAAGAAGAGTTCAGCAAAATGAATCAGAAGAAGATTGAGTTGGAAAACAATATTGAGATCTGTAAGAAGAAGTTGGTGCGCGCTGAACAACTGATCAATGGGCTTGGTGGCGAAAAAACCAGGTTGGTGCGGTCCACAGAGGTGGTCAGTTGACCAATTTGTTGTTCAGGTGGACTGAAGCTGCTGAGAGCTTAGGTATTTTACTGATAAATCTCACTGGAGATGTCCTTCTATCTGCAGGTATCTTTGATTATCTGATTGTGTCTTTGATGATGCAAAATGATAATTTTAGGAACCATTGCATATCTGGGTCCATTCACTGTCGACTTTCGTGCTGGATGTCTTGATGATTGGCTGAAAACTTGCTGTGATGAGAAGATACCGTGTTCACCGACTTTTCATCTTTCTAATACTCTTGGTGATCCTGTAAAGATTAGAGATTGGCAGATAGCTGGATTGCCTGTTGACTCTTTTTCTGTTGATAACGGTAGAGATCTGTATGATCAAACAACAACTCAAATGATCTTCTTCATCAGGAATCATTGTGAAAAACTCCAGGAGATGGCCTTTAATGATAGATCCACAAGGTCAAGTTAATAAATGGATTAAAAATATGGAAAAAGAGAATAATTTGTCGGTGATCAAACTAACTGATAGTAACTACGTTCGTACATTAGAAAACGCTATTCAGTTCGGTACTCCAGTGTTACTGGAGAATCTAGGTGAAGTTATCTGTTGTTGATGTAGTTGATTCAATACTTCGATTGTAGGTGAAGAAATTGATGCGATACTTGAAACAGTTTTGCTCAAACAGACTTACAAACAGCAGGGAGTCGAATACATCAAACTTGGTGATAATAATATCGAATATTCAGATCAATTTCGATTTTATATGACGACAAATCTTCGCAATCCTCACTACCTTCCTGAGATATCTGTCAAGGTTTGAGCTTCACTGAGATGAAATCTCTGATCTTCAACTGATCTTTATCAGGTTTGTCTCCTCAATTTTATGATTACTCCTCTGGGTCTTCAAGATCAGCTTCTTGGGATTGTGGCTGCAAAAGAAAAACCAGAATTAGAAATTAAGAAAAATGAGTTGATTTTGGAAAGTGCAGAAAATAAAAGACAACTTCAAACTATTGAAGATAAGATCTTAAAAGTTACTTAACATCACATGATCAAAGTCATCTTCTAAATGATCTTGTGTCTCAGGTGTTATCTTCATCAGAAGGAAATATTCTTGAAGATGAAACAGCTATAGAGATCTTATCATCTTCTAAGATACTCTCCCAAGAGATCTCCGCTAAACAAGAGATCGCAACAGAAACTGAAAAAGAAATTGATGAGACTAGAAACGGATACAAACCAGTTGCAGTTCATTCAGCAGTCCTCTTCTTCTGCATCTCAGATCTTGCAAATATAGAACCGATGTATCAGTACTCTTTAACTTGGTTCATCAATCTTTATCTAGCTGTGAGCAAACAATTGATATTTTATTTCAACTTTTCAATTTATTTAATTTTTAGTCGATTAAAAACAGTCAAAAATCAAATAAATTGTTGGAAAGAATTCAGAATTTAAATAATCATTTCACTGATAGTATTTACAAGAATGTCTGTCGGTCATTATTTGAAAAAGACAAATTGTTGTTCTCCTTTGTTCTCACGATTGCTTTGCAAACAAGTGCAGGTGTGTCTTGAGAAGATGTAGATTATCTACAAACAAAATCTGAGATTTAATCCTAAATTATTTGAAGGAAAAATTGATGATGAAGTTTGGAGGTTCTTCCTCACCGGAGGCGTTGCTCTTGACAACCCGCATCCAAATCCTGCTCCTGAATGGCTCCAAGATAAAGCTTGGAGTGAACTTGTAAGAGCTTCTAACCTCAGTAACCTCCAAGGACTCTTAGATCATTTCCGAGATAATTTGGAAGATTGGAAAAATGTTTTTGACTCGATAACGCCTCACGAAGAAACGTAAGTCCCAACGCTGACTCGACGAGATCCCAAACTCATGAGAGTCATAACTAAACCAGGTTTCCTGGGATTTGGAGTTTGTTAGGGGGCCTAGATCGGATGGTTGTGTTGAGATGTCTTCGACCTGATAAGATTGTGCCTGCCGTCCAACATTTCATCGTTGATAACATGGGCGAGTCTTTTATTGAACCTCCGACCTTTGATTTACTTGGATCTTATAATGATTCCACTTGTTGTACTCCTCTCATCTTCATCCTCTCACCTGGAGCTGATCCCATGGCAGGTGATCTTCTAAAAGAAGATCTTTTAAGATCACTATATTGATCTTCTTTAAGGCTTGTTGAAGTTTGCTGAAGATCGAGGTTTGGTGGATCAAGTATTGGGACGATTTCTCTGGGCCAAGGACAAGGACCAGTTGCAACTAAGATGATTGAAGACGCTATCAAACAGGTCAGTCCTGTCCATTTTATTCAAGTGTGGGACTCACAATGGAATTTTTAGGGCACTTGGGTCGTTCTTCAGAACTGCCACTTGGCAACTAGTTGGATGATGTCTTTACAGAAGATCTGCGAAGAGATGATTGTTCCTGAGAGGACACACGAATCATTTCGTTTGTGGTTGACTAGTTACCCTTCTGAAAAGTTCCCAGTTCCCATCTTGCAGGTCAGATCATCTTCATCTTCATCCAAATCTTTCAGAACTCTTTTTATTTTAGAACGGAGTAAAAATGACAAATGAACCTCCCAAAGGTCTTCGAGCAAACTTACTTCGTTCCTATCTCAATGATCCTATCTCAGATACTAGCTTCTTTGAAGGATGCAACAAATCTAAGGTTTAATCTTCTCAATCTTCAATTCATCTTCTAAATATTATCCTTGATTCAGGCTTGGCAGAAAATGCTCTTTGGACTTTGCTTCTTTCATGCTCTGGTGCAAGAACGGAGGAAGTTTGGAGCTTTGGGTTGGAACATCGCTTACGAATTTAACGAATCCGATTTACGTATCAGTATGAGACAACTACAAGTTCGTTTCTCCTTACCTCCTTTTGTGTTAAGATCAAATCTCAAATGTTCTCTTTGATTTGCAGATGTTTTTGAACGATTATGATGAGATACCTTTTGAAGCGTTAACTTATCTAACTGGTGAATGTAATTATGGTGGTAGAGTTACAGATGATAAAGACAGAAGACTTTTATTGTCTCTTCTTTCTGTTGTGAGTTTTTTTCATTATAATATTTTGAAATCGAAATATTTTTCGAGTCTTAAAATTTCTTCTTTTTAGTTTTATAAAGAAGATTTGGTGCTTGATGATCAATATGTGTTTTCACCTAGTGGTAAGTATTTTGCACCTAAGCACGGACAGTATCATGATTACTTGGATTACATCAGAGATCTTCCTTTAATCCCTCATCCAGAGGTTTGATGTTTGAAACCATCAAACTCGAAGTCTATTGATTTCTTTAAAGGTTTTTGGTCTTCATGGAAATGCTGATATCACTAAAGACAATAAAGAGACGCAAGAACTTCTCGATGGTATTCTTCTAACTCTTCCAAGGCAAAGTGGATCTGATGGCAAGTCCCCGGAGCAAATCATCGACAGCTTGGCCGGTGACATCCTCTCTAAACTTCCTAATGACTTTGACGTAGAAAATGTGATGAAAAAGTATCCTGTTGTCTACAATGAGTCGATGAACACAGTTTTAAGGTTGTTGTTTGTTTTTATTGTTGTTCTTTCAGTTGTTCTTTTAACTTATTGTTAATTTTAGAGATTTATTCATTTATCTTCAACTTTTTCAGACAAGAATTGATTCGTTTTAATCGCTTGACTTCAGTTGTTCGTCTCAGTTTAATTAATCTTCAAAAAGCTATTAAGGGGTTGGTAGTGATGTCATCTGAACTAGAAGAGGTCTTTTCTTCTATGCTGACTGGAAAAGTGCCAGCTATGTGGACAGCAAAGTCCTACCCGTCCTTGAAACCACTCGGAGGTTACATCATCGGTAAATTGATTGTTTAAAAAATGCTTTTTCCGTGGAATGTTTAAATTGAAGAAATTTACAGATTTGTTGGCAAGATTACATTTTTTCAACAACTGGATTGAAAATGGGATTCCGGATGTTTTCTGGATATCTGGATTCTACTTTACTCAATCTTTTCTAACTGGTGCAACTCAAAACTTTTCCAGGAAGTTCGTGAACCTTTTCAACTTCTAAAGATTCAAATTTAAATCTTACAGATACGTGATTCCAATTGATCACATCGGATTCGAATTTGAAGTTTTATCTTGTGATGATGAATCGGAAATTGACATGAAACCAGATGATGGTTTGTACGAATCATCTTGACTCCTCAACTAACTTCTCACATCTTCAGGAGTTTATGTGAGAGGTTTGTTCCTGGAAGGAGCAAGATGGGATTGCATCCAGATGGAAATTGGAGAATCTCATTCAAAAGTCCTCTTTGATCAACTTCCTATAATCTGGTTGAAGCCAGGAAAAAGCTCATCATTTAGGAAGAAGGAGGCTTACTCATGTCCTATGTACAAGACCAGTGCCCGTCGGGGCACTTTATCCACTACAGGTTATTTTTAGAGAAATCCATTTTCGGCAATTTTTAGTAAAAATTTCATCTCAAAGTCGGATGTTGATCTCTTTCAGGTCATTCAACTAATTTTGTGATGATGATAGAGCTGCCTTCAAAGAAACCTCAAGAGTACTGGATCAATAGAGGAGTTGCAATTCTCTGTCAACTTGATGATTAGTGTCTTTGTTTTGATAAGAACTGAAAATAATTTTTGTAAATATTGTAGTTTTCTTATATCTCGTTTATCAAGTATTTTTTTGTCACTGTTTTTTTCGCCAAGTATTTCTGTTAAGTTCCGAAGTTTCAACGATGTCAAAATCAAATAAATCTTCTTTAAAACACCTCTGAGTTTTGTTCAAAATATAATTTTGTGGTTAGAAATTGATCTTAAAATATAGCTTCGATTTAACTAAAAAAGTTTGAAATAAAAACTCAATTTAGTTTAAGTTAGTTTCAAATTTTTTTCAAGTTTTATTTGTCTTCTATTAAAGAAGTTTTTTTTCTGATTTAAAAAATTAATTATATGAAAGAATTTTGTTAAACTTCTTTAAATATATTTTAGAATGTAAATTGTAGTGATATTAACTAGCTAATTTATATCACAAAATGAAATTTCTGTTTTTTAAGATGGTGTGTAAAATCATCAAACTATCTTAGTGAAGTTTAAAACCAAAAAATTATTTCTAAGAATATACAAACTACAATTTCAGTAAATGCTTTACTGGGAAGTTATTTTCTACTTGAAATGTCCTGTGTTGTACCAACATATCATTTTTATTCTCTTTTAACCTATTTACAGTTTTATGAGCAAACAATTTTAACAAGATTTTCAAACCACTTAAAAATTAGAACTTTTAAGTCAGCTAAAAACCAAAAGGAAAATTGAAAACTAAATATTTGTTTAGGAGTATAAGAATGAACTTCAGCAGACAACGACAATGTGTTTAACACTTTTCAGACAACCACTTGATCAATCTTGCCGTTTGAGAAGTAAAACCGCGTAAAGAACCTTTTATAAGGGCTTGCATCCGACACAATAAGAAGACGAACTGGGACATTTTGATCTTTAATTTTTCAGTTACAATTTTTATCGTCAAAACAAAAAAAACATTTTCCAGAAATAAATGAGTTTTTATTTGAGAGAATATTTGAGAAGATTATTGAAAGATCACTGATACAACATCCGAATCTCCTCTATTGATCTCATCCAGTTCTTCATCCATTTCTCCTCTATATCTGCTTGTTTTTCACTCTTCATCTTGACTTCATCCACCAGATGATCACGTAACTTTAGAAACTCAGCCAACATCCGATCACGTGACACAACGACACATTGCTGAGGAAGAACTGAGTTCTTCGTCTTGATGACGTCACCGTCGCCAGTGGACCACGATTGGTTTCCGCGATTGATGATTGGATGACTCGAAGAATCTTTCTCTTGCTTTACCAGTGACGAAATCGTTTTTTTCGAATCGTTATTCTCTGCAGACATTTTAATGACGTCATCTTACTAGATACGTCACCAAGCAATCACCTGGTATGATGACGTCATCAACACACAACAGTTTTTCAAACTTAGCAATATATTGCTTTGATGACGTAATCAGCGCGCGAGTAAACCCGTTGGTGCGCTTGGAGATATGCTTCAGTGATTTCTCGCTGCTTGTTTTGATCAATTCCAAATACGCGTTCTGAAATAGAAGCGATGACGTCATCAGCGCGATGACATCGAGTCGGGCAAACTTGTCTGCGCGCTTCCTTTTCGTTCAACTCTTGTAAACGATCTTTCTGTTCCGGATGTCCAAGAGTTGGACGCAGCAATCTTTTGTGCTCTTCCTAAAGACACAAAAAAGATTTGATGATTTTTTGAGGACAATCACGTGATCAAAAGAGGACTTTTTCTGCTTCTAACATCTTCTTCGTCTTCATAAACTCTTCTTCTTCCATTTTCAAATCATTTTGCATCTTTTCTGTACTCTGAAGGAAGAGTTCTTCACTACAAAGTCGAGGGACTTCACCAAGGATCATTTCGCACTCTTCAAGGAGCGTGCGGAAGTCTAAAGCAGATGACGTCAGCAGTGATGACGTCATCAACAAAATGAGACCTTTTAGAAGTTGTTGATGTCGATTTGAAGCTTGTTGAAAGTACAAAAGAGCTTTGTTGAGGACTCCTTCACAAAATCCTTCAAAATTGTCCTGTTTCAAAGATCACTACATCATTTAGTTGTCATGACAACCGACAATAACCTGTAGTAGAGTTCGGCTTGAATGGCGGAAGCTTTTGTGTTTGTAATAATCATCCGCAGTTGAAAATAGTGCCTCTAACATATTAAACAAGGTCAAGCAGATCTTTGAGAGGAGATCATTCCCTTTCGGAGCTTCGAATCCAAATGGATAGAATCTTTCATCGAGTCTTGGATCTCGTTTTGGCATCTCGCTGCAGATAATCTTTGTCGATTTTTCGATCTTTTCTGCATCTTTCTCACCTAAGCTTTCGCTCCCCAGATACAAAGTCTTCTACTTCTGCTTGATGGCGTTGTTGCCAAGCAACTAGAACTGGTGGATGAACGGGTGCTTCACGGACAGCGATAGATCGGCGTTTATCGCGAGTCTGAATCCTAGAGAAGAGCTTCGATTTACAATTTTGTCACTAGGTGGCGATAGCGCGCTTACTTGAGAATATTTTTGATGACGTTGATGGTTGAATCTTCGTTCTTCACGATCAGATCTTCGCTGCTCATCTTCTGATCTTCTGATTGCTTCTCAGGAGAAGGTAGAAGCGCAGAATCAAGCTCATCGCGCTGTTTTTCCAGTGACGTCATCAATTGCGTCACAGAAGTCCACAATTCCTTTGTTGTCACTTCCTGCCACAAATTAGATTTGATGCGTCGCGCTGGTTGACGTCATCAATGACGTCACCTCTTTGTCGACGTGCTTGTGCTCACACGCGTCAATCTGTCGCTTCAACTGTGTTACGTGATCGCGCAACGACGCTATCGATCGATCTGTATAAGTCACGTGACTTCGCAAACGAACTTGAGCATTGAGGAGCAAACGTCGCGATAAATCCAACATCTTCACGTCATTCATTTGCATCTTCATCCTACGTCATCGGCGCTAGCGACATCTAGTGATCACTTTTACACATCCACTCACCTCTCTTCAAATTTATTCGCAAGTTCGATCATGTGATCGCAGCGACGCTCGATTTCCACTTCCGGTTTCGCTGCCGACTCCAACTTCCGGCTAAAAGCTTCAACTTGATCCTTTAAAAGAGAGGCTTCAGATGGCGAGAAGCTTCCGCCATCACTGAACACTCTGCGATGACGTCATCAAGTCGTAGCGACGTGATCGTGAGTTTGTGACGTCACTACTTGAAAGATCGAATGCACATCCGGTTGGAGTCGCGAATAAGAGCGATCCTTCGCGCGAACTCTTTACGCATCAACTTGCCGTTCTTGCGTCCCGCATCTGACATCGCTGCAGCAGATTCGCGAAGATTTTTTACTTCTTTCTCTATACTGTAAGATCGATCATCATTCGGGGATTCCCCCACTTGAGGAAGACTCACGCGGCCAAACTATCTAATTTTGAGATTCGATCTTCAGCAGCAGAGATCTGTGTCTTCAATTCGATCAGATCTGACTCCTGATTCTCAATGAACTCGCTTTGCATCATGTTGACCGCCGTCATCGCCGCCACGACTCCGTCACAATGACGATCAACGCGATCTTGATGATTTCGAAGCTCTTCTAATCTCACATCACAGATGTCATGTTGGATGCGTTGATGACGTGGCATATGCAAATGAAGACGCAAATCAAGCTCCTCTTTCAGCTCCTGCTCCCTTTTTTCAATTTCTTCATCAGTTCGCTTCTTTAACTCCTCGCCCCAGATTTCAAAATGCCCCAGAAACGCAAATCGCACTCTGTAGGTAGTAATCGTGATGTCATTACTGTGTGACGTCATCACTATCAAACCAACTCTCTGAAGAAGCCTTCGATGACGTCATGAGAAATGGGGATCTGATCGATGTATGGAGGCAGAGGTTTTTCCTGATCTAAAAGCGATGTGACGTCATCATCAGATGCTTCTTTTTATGGTAAACTAACCAGTTGCCTCGATCATGACGTCATGAGGTTGTGTGACTTCCTCTTCAGTGACGTCATTATCATCGTTGCTTTTTGGCGGTTCAACAATATAAACAGCGCCACCTGGTGTAGTAATCGTTTCTTGTACTTCATCAATCTTATCATCAGTGACGTCATCTCCCTAAGAAGTGAACTGATGAGATAAAAATGTTTACAATGACGTCATCAACTTACGTCAACAGTGGGTTTTGACAAACCGAAAAAGCGACAAATATGATCATGATAAGATTCAAGTTCTTCGGCAATCATCAGTGGATATCCCCCGAGATTAGCTCTTTGTTCCAGGTAGAAATTATTGTAACTGCCGATAAAAAGTTAAAATGGCGGATGTTGAATATCACTTCTAACCCAGCTTTAATATCCTCCAGCAAGTTGAAAGTCACATTTAAACACGTGTTCAAGCTGTCGGAGGAATTTTCCTGCCTCAATCGATCCAGAATCATGTCTAGTCTCGCCTCTTTCTCTTCGTTCTCTTTATCTTGTATGGAGCGATCTTTATCGAGCTTGTTCTTCAGGATTCTGGATGTTAGTATCTAAATAAAGATGCAGGGAAGAGCTTACTTCTAATTGTCGCTCTTTTCTTGCAAGATTGATCTCATGGAGGTCCCAAAGATGAGCTGCTCCTTGTACGAATTGAAAGAGTTGATGAAGTTCTTTTTCGTTTTGCCGTGAAGCACTTTCAATCATTTCCTGAGAGTGTTTCCAAATTAATTTCGAAATTTTTCAAACCTCAAAACTTACTTCCATATTTTGTAGCTTCAACTCAAAAACCTTCAATTGATTTCCGACATGAGTGAGAAATTGGTCGCTGACTATTTTGGAAGCTTCTTCTTTTTCGCAGATCTTTTTTTGAATGAGATCTCTCTGAAGTAGATTGAAATATGAGATGCAGATCATGCAGAAGATCAGGACTCACCTTGCATTGATCAGCAAAATTCAAACAATCCTGACAAACATCTTCATAAATTTTATGCAAATTTTTTAACCAATCGCGATGCAGATCTTCAAGATTTTGTTGAGCTTTCGACAGTGAAGAGTTCCATTTGTAAACTGAAGGTTTGGTAGCCACTGGAGGCTACAAAGAGCTTAGTTAAGATCAACGGTTTGGAGAAATGGGGCACCTTGAAAATTTTTAGTTGATTCAAAACTTCAGATCTTGTAGTTACAAGATCATTTTGCTGCTTCTTCATGATCTCGTTCAGTTCATCAACATCCGAAGGATTACTTACTTCTGAGCTTTTCATGTAATCTCTGCGATAATCAGTTGATGAAGATCAGCTAACAAGTCACGTTGCCGCTTACGTAAATTTCGATATGACTCGGTCACAATGTTTCTTTCGCCATTTAGAGACCCACTGCTGGAAGTTGAGGTAGAGATTAATCTGTTCACTGATGACACTCTCTTTCATATTGTGACGTAGCTGAGCGTACGCGCGCCTGTACGATGACGTCACAGTTTAGTTAATCAATCAGTAGTCGACAAACCTATTAGCAAGCATTGTCTGGTTGAGCAACATCGATTCGATGTCAATATGTCGGCGGGTTTCGGGGGGCGGAATTGCCGCCATTTCCATTAACCGAGTCGAGTACTTGTGCAAGATATCAGTGATCTAAATTAATAGTTTAAACACTAAATAGCTGTGATGACGTCATCACTTACAAGTTCAATTCTTTGGTCTTCGATTCGTTGAAACTCTCTATCCGAGTCATCGACTAGATGCATCTTCTCATCGATTTTATTCATCAATTCTTCCCAAATCTCTTTTAAGTCTTCATAGCTCTTTTCAAAGACACTTTCATCGTCAGACACTAATCTAGATTTTGAGGTTAGATCAGAAATGAGTGATGACAAGGAAAGATTACCTGTAGATTTCTGATGTATGATCATCTACTATTTGTAAAGAGTCACGGAGTGAGATGGATTTCATTTGGACACTTTTTTGAACTTCTTCACTCAAATGATTCAACTTTTCGAACATCTCATTCAAACATTCATCATATCTAGAAGAAAAGATTCAGTTGAGATATCTTAGAAGACTTTCAGGGAAGTCATGTTTTGATGATGAAGATTACTTAATTTGGCATTTTTCTCTGATTCGATCAATGACGTTAGAAGTTTGAGATGACTTTTCAGGTTGATTCAGCTTTTCTGGAAGTCCGCAAACCTCTGTAACTTCTATTTCTTTCTGTGTCTTTTTTTGCTTTATTTTTTCAGAGATCTTTAATTGCCTTTATATAAAAATAAATCTAAAGTTTCATATCTACAAGTATTTTTATGATTAGTTGAGATGTTTTACCTGTATCTAACTGGATTTTCAGTTTTATAGTCATTTAATAATCCATTCTTCCACAGCACTTGTCGTTTTGTTAAAGTATTTTGTGCTGTTAGCCCACCATCGCTTCTATCAGATAAAAGTGAGTCTCTTTTAATTTCAGGAAGAATAAAATCGTTTCCTTTCAAGCTTTTCTTTTGACGACTGACATTCAATGACTTCATTAATTGAACTTCAGCATCAAACATTTGACGATAAACTTTACCACTTTGAACCAAGCGAAATGAGTTTGATGTTTCAGTCATTTCTCTGTTATTCTACGTAGAACTTAAATTACTATTTATAAATTATGCCATATCATTGTTCCTTTAAGAAAATTTTAATTTCTTATTGGTTAAAAATTATCTTCAGCTATTATGGTTACATTAAGAAAACTCAGTTTATTATAGAGTTGTCTTATTCACCATATAAAAAAATAGAAATAAAAACTAATTTATTTGTTTATTTTTAACTACTGTTTTATTATCTTCATTTCATTTTAAATCCAAATCAGATATTTTTACAAATCATAAATATTTAATGTTTAAAGGATTTATTCTGTTTTCATAAACTTAGAAAGTAGTGTCAACTGAAATTTTCAACAACAAAAATATACTTTCAAAATTAAATTAAATCACAGAAGCTTTTAATTTTCTAAATTACAATGCTGCAGTCAAATTTACTTTTCGTAGCTTGCATTTAACTTTTTCAACTCAAATTGAAAAACAACAACAACCTTGTTTCACAAATGAAACTGGTAACTGGAAAAACTCTTTAATGTAAATTATAGATTTAACAACACATGAAAAGTTTATTTTAAGAATTACGTTGTTTTAATTTTTTATCTACTAAATTATTAATGATTAATTGAGCTTATATGAATTTTACTAAAAAGCTCAGCTTTACAAGTTGTTATGACGATCAGATGTTTGGGGAAGTCCCAAAGTTGAAAAATATATATTTTAACATTTGTTAAGTATTTGTTTAAGTTCTATAATTATTTATTTATGTTGATTAATTTGTTGATTTAACGAACACAAAATATAGTTGCTTTTATTTATATATTTTTGTAGATTGTTGCAAAATTTGTAGATTTTAAAGAAATCGAATCGTGATTAAAGAAAATTAGAATAAATTTACTTGAGTAATTAATTAATTAGCCTACAGCTCTAATTACAGAAAAGTAACTTACATCTGATTTATTTTAAACAGTTATTTTGAAAGAAAACAACTAAAGTTTTAGTTTTTAAAATACTTACTTATAATACATATTTACTTATAAATATATAGTAAATTATATATTGCTATGACGTAGATTTTGTGATTTTAGTGACAATGGTATTTTTGAAAATTGTATTTATTATTTGAATGAAAAAAGTACTTTTGCTTTAAACTTATTTATATTTTTAACCTATCAGTCTTTAGAAAACTTTATCTATATACTGGCTAAGCTGGATTAAAATCATGTTTTATATTATATAACATATTTTATTCAAAATGATTTAAGTTCAAAAAAGTATTACTAATTGTTTTCAAAATTTTTTCGATTAAATTTTTTTCCGGGCTTTTTTGTCATCACACTATTTTGGGCTGTATTCTGTTGGAGTTTAATACGTTACTATATAAGCTGTGTATATACCGATCACTTCTACTTTGCTCGTAGTAAGTTGAACTTGTCGTTGCAGTGTGAGAATCCGTAACCTTTTATTTCAGAGTTTTCTATATTTTAAGAAAAGTAATATAGGTTTGATGTAATAATTTATATTGAAATAATTAAGGAAATAAACATTTTTAAGAAAATAAATTAAATATGTTTTATGTATTATTTCTTAAATATTAGATATTAAAAAGTATTTTAAAGTTATTGTCTATATATTATTTGTTTTTAAATAAATTTATTAATTTTTGTAAGACTTTAATTATTATTTCTTTTTAGGAATCCATTTAAAAGTTTATAGATGTTAAATATAATTTGTTTTAATTAAAGATGCGTCGTTCAAAAAGAAACTTGTTAAAAATTGTAGCTTTGGTTGTAGTAGTTTTGATATTATTTACTGCATTTATAAATTCTAAGAATGCATACATTCAAAAACATTTTGAAAAAGTTTTAGAGCCAGAAAAAATGGACTTGGTAATTATCTTTTAGTAAAATTTTCTTAAAATGTTAATAAAATGTTCTTTAAAATCTTTTATTTATTTACACTTATATATATCTTTCTTAAATTATTAATTTAAGATTTTAGATAACTTTAAAGCTACCTATAGAACCTTGATAAGAGGAAAAATGGTAAAATAATATAACTATTTAAATAAACAATAACATTGTATTATTTAACTGGCAGTTTTATTTATTTATCTTTAACTTTAATTATTTATAGAAACCAACAGAAGAAGAAGTAAAATCTTTTAACAATAGACCAACTGGAAAGGATTCTTTACCTTTTGACTGGGAGTTTAGGGTATTTGTAGCTTAATTACTTATTTTTTATGTTTATTTATCAATTATCTTTGTTTGTTTTTATTGACTCTTGTCTTTTGCATTTGACTAAAAATAATTTTGATTTGTTGTAAAGTTTTTATTTTAAGTAATTTCTTTCAATTATAATGCTATTTTTTTTTTATAAATCCATATTACATAATTTTACTTTTTTGTTCACTATAAATATTGAATTTTATAAAATACTTTTAAAAGATCATTTTTCAGTTTATGAAAGAAAACTGAAAAACTCCAGATAATGATTTATCAATCAATGTTAAACATGTTACTTTTCTTTCTTTGCTAAAATCAATTTCTCATTTAGACTCCAAGTGACTTTGAGTATCCAAAATATGTGGAAGGAAAATTAGGCAACTATGAATTAGAAAATCCATCTCAAAAGTCCGTTTGTTTGTTTCAAATAAATAAATTGTAACTTCTACATCATTTAGACGAGCTGGAGCCGGTGAATACGGTGAAGAAGTTGTGTTAGATTCTAGTCTAGACACTTCAGTGAAAAAATCCATCGCTGAATTTGGTTTCAATATAATTGCTAGTGATCGTATATCTTTGGATCGTGCTCCTAAAGATCTGAGAAGATTGGAGTGAGTTATCAAAACAATTTTAGATTCGAATTGAAACTCATCGAATTTATCAGATGCAAATACTACGAGTATCCATCCCGACTTCCATCTGTAAGCGTCGTCATCGTCTTCCACAATGAAGCATGGTCACCTCTCATGAGAACCGTCCACAACGTTATCAACAATTCACCAAGAGAACTCATCCATGAAGTTGTGATGATTGATGATGGGAGCAAAAAACGTGATCATCATCAACTCCTTAAACTTGCATCCAATTTCACTCCTATCAACAGCTCATCTGGGATCACGATTAGATGAGTACATCACTCGCTTTAATGGATTAGTAAAACTCTTCCGTAACTCACGACGCGAAGGACTGATCCGTGCTCGGAGTATCGGAGCAAGAAAATCCAGTGGAGAGGTCTTCCTCATCTCTTACATCAATCTTCTTCAACTCTTCTTTTAGATTCTTGTGTATCTGGATGCTCATTGTGAAGCAGAACCAAACTGGCTCCCTCCTCTTATAACCCCCATCATTAATGATCACAGAGTCTGTACTGTTCCTCTGATTGATGTAATCGATGGAAACAAGTAAATGATCCCGAGTTTAACTCCTCCAAATCTTTGAGAGAGTCTTTTGAAGATATACATTCACTGAGCAAGCTGGTGGTGATGAGAATGGACATGCCAGAGGTGCTTGGGACTGGAGTCTTACCTGGAAGAGGATCCCGCTTACTAAAAAAGAGAAGAAATCACAAAAACGGATCACTGATCCCTACAAGTAAAAGATCTTTGATCCAAAACCTCTCTCATCATCTAATCCCAGATCTCCTGCGATGGCTGGAGGTCTTTTCGCGATCAATCGTGAATACTTCTTCGAATTGGGTTTATATGACCCAGGACTTGAAATATGGGGAGGAGAGAACTTCGAGATCTCCTACAAGGTCCCAAAATCCTCCAATTTCTTCCTTTAATCTTTCAACTTGTTCGTATCCAGTTGTGGCAGTGTGGAGGTCAACTTCTATTTGTACCTTGCAGCAGAGTTGGCCACGTGTATCGTTTACCTGGTTGGCATGGAAACCCAACACCTAGTTATGTCCCTGCAGACGCTATCGTGAGGGTACCTGAAAGTTTGTTGAATATTTCAAGTCTATTTTTAGACTTTTTATCTCAATTTTCATGTAATGTTCGAAAAAATTCCACTTAAAATCTGTTTTTTTAAACAAATCCAACAAAAAAAGCTTTTCAAATCGAATTGAACTTCCTGTTTCAACGATTTTATCATTTCCAAATATTCAAATTGACATTTTAAAGGTTCTCTACAAACATAACAGAAAGCTTTTTGCAGAATTACAAGCGAGTAATTGAAACCTGGTGGGGAGATTACAACAAATATTTCTATATGTGAGTTTACATTGAAAATAATTTGAAATTAACGATAGCTGAAGTTGAAATGTTGTAAAAAATTTCATAGAATAAATAAAAAGTTCAAAAAAAAGTAAATTGAAATCTTTTTATCGATAAAAATTTCACCAAAAACGTTTGTCGAAAAGATTCGCTTCTGTAGGTTCATTTAAGTTCGTTCCACTTCACTACACAGCGAGTTCAGGTTGATTTATTTGTCAGGCGGCGACCAGACGTGAAGAAAGTCGATGCAGGTGACTTGACAGAGCAAATCGCGATTCGTGAACGACTTCAATGTCGATCCTTCGATTGGTTCATGAAGGAAATCGCGTATGACATCTCTGCGTAAGTCATCGTCTCATTTGCTCACTTTTTCAGTTGTCACGTGATTATTTGTTTCAGGCATTTCCCTGAAGTTGAAAAGCCATCTGGGGCTTGGGGCCGAATCACAAACGTAGCTAGTAAAAAATGTGTTGACGGTAGGTTTGGAGGTTCCGGGTCACCTATCTACTTGTCCGAATGTGCCAAGAGTAGTGGCGAATTGGTCAGTTGCAAATTAAACTCGGCCATTTTACAAATTAGCCATTTTGGTGTCTTTATTGAAAACTTGTTTCAGAGCTGGTGGCTGACATGGCATGAAGATATTCGTCCTGGAGGACATACTGCAGATACTGCCAGAAAAGTATGTCTTGATTGTGTCGGAAGAGACAACGTGGTGTCTTTTTGGGAGTGTCATGAGATGCAGGGGAACCAATTATGGAAGTTTTTGGTGAAGATCATTTCTTCTTGATCCTTCATAAATTTTCATCTTCTCTTTCAACAGCATACCAAGAAACAAATGTTCCATGTCATCTCTGGATCATGTCTTGAAGCTTCTCCTGATTCTGGCAAGATGTATGTTCGTGTTTGTGATCAGAACAATCCTCTACAACAGTGGCAATGGACAAATGTGAATTTGACACAAATCAATGACTTCAACAGCAACCTTCATGATGCAGTAAACAAAGTTGATATTTAGATCTTCATCACTTCATCAACACGTCAATCATACAAGATGTAGATCACATTTGATCAGATTTAATCCATATTATTATTCCAGCAGTATTTCTTTAGTTTCATTGTATTTTGGTGATGACATTCATCTGATAAATCATCATTTGTATCAATAGTTTTAAATCAAATGTATTTATCAGTAGATAAAATGAAATTATTTTATAAAAAAAGCAGTAAACGCGAGGCCTTTAGCGCAATCAGTTGCTAGGCAATAAAATCGAAATTAGACTAAAATGGCTTTTTTAGTTTAATATTTGTTTTTACAATTTCTTTATATCCGCATTCTGCTTGTGTTGGTTTATAGCTGGAAAAAAGCATTTTACAAAAACCAATTGTCTATCTTCTTCTCTTATCAAGATACTTCAAATGTATTTCAATCTATTAGACCTCTTTGTTATCTACTAATGTTTCAGGTTCTACTGTGCCTGTTTACAAGCATATATTTATTCATTATATTTCTTTCTCATATTTATAGGAATATTTTTTCTCCTTTTCAATGATTTAAAAACTTACGAAGTGTATTTAGCATGACGATTTGTCTTTTGAAATTTCTCTGTGTTTTACTCCATTACTTTTAATGTGTCCTTATCGTGTTTGTGAGTCGAAACCAAACGCTAATATATCTCAACATTCACTTTAGCTTTCTTCTGAATTTTACTCAATACAACTAGTGTGTTTTTTATACATTTAACAGCTTTTTAGTCAAACAGTCACTGGTTTTTTATCCGTTATTTGTTGACCAGATAAACTTTCCTGTTTTCTTTTTCATACATCTACTTGATATTCATCATATTGTAATAACAAAGACTTGAAAATTCAGAAATACTCTTTGAAAACCAGTTTTTTTCAAAGATATTTTTAAAAGCTCTGCAAGTTTTATTCAAACTTAATAAGTATTGAAAGATATTTTAATAAACTTGTATGGTAATTTGTTTGATGCTTCTTATAGATAATGTTTAGAAATTGGCCATGTTGAAAAGGCTTTGTAACAAAAGTATTGATATCCAAAAATTTTTGAAATTTGAAATTCTAGAGATATGAATTATATACAAAAAATAAAACAGTTAAGATAAATTTGATAATAGTAAAAATAGATTTAAAAAATAAAGTCAATTTCAGAGAATAAAAACATTTCTGGGAATTTATCAGATTTAAGTAAGCAAATAGAAGATTTTAGCGCGTTTTTTCAAATAGAGGTCACTTAAATAAGTAACTTCTTTTATCCTAACAAAAGTCACTGTGAAAACAAGATTATACTCAAGTAATAAAGTATAAGTTGGTTCTTATAAACACAGCAAGCTACTATAGTGCTTGAAAGTTCAATTTCTTCTGATCTTTCTCAGATTATGTTAAACATGTAATAAGCCACGGAAAAAATTTAAAAGTAAGCTTAGTTTGTGTAAATATCAAGTTTATCGTCACCAAAACAGTAAGTTAGCAACACCAATAGGTTAACAAACAGAAATACTAAAATGAGCACACTGTAATTGACATTTGGTACTTAACAGAATTAATTACTCTCAATTTAATCAATTCAATCGATTTAACGACAATCTATAAATAATAAAACATTTTAATGTGATTTATTTGTAGCATCAAATGATATAAGAGAAAAGTATTTAAAGTAAATCATTAAATATATAGACTTTTGTAATTCTATAGTTGATAAAAGATGCCAGTTAGTTGAGTCATGAATATTTATTGATTTTAAAATTACTACTGATATTTTGTAGCAAGCAAGTTCAAGCTTTATTAGTTTTTATTTATTTTTATATGAAGCAAAGAAGAATATATCTAAATTGAATTTGAAAAAGGCTTTATCATTATAAACATTTTGAGAATACATTTGAAATAATGTCCTTTATGTAAGTTGTTTTAAAAAAATGTGTTTATTTCTAAATGTCTTCATAAAAGTATATTCGAACATTATGTGACTTATACATTTTATTTAATCCGACAGAAAAGCTGTAAATTTAAAAATTTAGAAAACTATTAATAGCTATCCTCAGCGTGATGTCAAAAACGACAACAAATTGCAGAATCGTAACTGAAGTTCGTCTCCTTAATAAGAAACAACAAAACTACTCAATTAGAATCAGATGTATCAGCCCGGTAAAGATGCAAATAACTAACAAGATAAGGTTTCAACATGTTCAAATGGATAAGGAATCAAAATATGTTTCTAATTCAATGTTTGAGATGAAAAGAAAGTCGGACAATTCTTCAAGCTTTTCAGGTATGAAGGATGTTTATTTTATAGTGTACAGTTTGAGTTAACAACAAAACATGTTTCTATAAAAGCATAATTTTAATGAAAATTAAGTTTTCAACATTACTTAATTCAACATTACAAATTTACAAAATCTTTATTAGCTAAAATGAATTTAGTAAGTGTAAGTTCTTTGAGACAATTTTTTGTTGTTTTTTTAATCTATTCCTTAGTATCTTCTATAATATCAGCCAGAACAACATTAGATCATTAATCTGCAAAAGATGAAGACCGTGGTTTTTATTTGGACAACTGTAGAATTAATTCTTGTCTAATAAACTAGTTGCCTGAGTTGATGTTCGAATTTAATGTTATGACACTTTTTTGATGACGCTAATAATAATAACTTAATAATGATAAGTTTAAATATTGTTATTAAAAAAAATTTTTTACTTTTATGCATCGTGCGCCTAATTATTTTACAACATCTATATATGTTTCTTTTAATTCCTAAAAAGTCATAAATAGCAATTGCTTGTACTTATTACCAGTTATTAACGTGTTTATTTTTTCAATTGGATTCTTAGTTGGTTATAGTAACAATTTTTATAAATGACTAAAAATAATGTTGATTTTATAGTTTTGACCACCGATTTTACAACTGTACTGCCACATATTACTCTTACAAATTTAAATATTATTGCTATAATTTTAATTTTCAGTAAAATTTGCTAAAATTTAAATTCATACTGATAGCTTAATAGTCATTAAAATGTTATTTGGAAGAGTAATTTATGTCTTTTTAGATAAGAATCTATATATAAGGCCTACTTTAGCCGAAAACGACCAGGCTAAAATGAGGAATAAGAGACTAAAAACGCATGATTAGCAAATTGTATACAACTTCTACTTTAAATTCTTAAAAATACTATTTTAAAATATTTAAAGTTTTTGTAAAACGAAAAGATATTTTCGGTGCAATTAACATTTAATTTTTTAAACTCTTAAATTGACTTCCTATATATTTGCAAATTATTAAGTCTAGCGTGTTTTTATGTTGCTATGAATATTTTAATAAAACAGAAACAAGCGTGCCAGGAACTTTAGTATACAAAAAAACAATTTACTTTCTATTGATTTATTTCTTTAGATTTAATTTGTAGCAAAAATTACTATATTATTTAAAATATGTTTGATCCAGGAGAAGAAGTTCTTATAGGTTCTTTTTCTTCGTATTTAGCTGAAGGAGACAAGTTATTTACAATTGGAAATTTTGTGAAAGCTCTAGTTTTTTATAATAAGGTTTGTTGCACAATCATATTTTTCCGAATATTTATAAACAACTTAAATGAAAATAAGCGTATTAAATTTTTTTGGAATATTTGTTTACATTTGATCAAATGATACTTTTGATGTATCAGATGTAAGAAAGTTAAATCAAATTACTTTTATGCTCTGCTTATGAAACTCTAATAATAATTTTAAAATATCTGAGTTATTTGTAATTAGCTTTAATCAAGTAATGTGAAAATAGTTAATGTTAATTACTGATAAATTTCAAGCTTGGTTTTTCGCTGGGTTTACTTAAAAAATTTTGTGGGTTTTTAATGTTAAAGTTTCTGCCTTTTGAAAAAAAAACTTTATTACTTTTATAATTAATTTTTAATAATTGTCTTAATCTAGTTTTTGTTTGATTTTAAAAATCTTTCCTATAAATTATTAAAGTAAATTTATTACAACTGTTTTGTTGCATATAGCAAGTCTATGAAATTATTCTTATGAAATTATTTGTGTTTTAGAAATTTTATATCAAAAATCATATATACCAGTTTTTTATAATTTGTATAACTGTTTCTTTATCATAATTTATAATGTTTGGATTATTATTTATAAAACTAAACAGTTGTAACGGCTTGTTTTAAATTATTAAATCTTTGTTTAATATTTTTGAACTAATATAACACTTTAAACATATTTGAAGTGAAAGTTTTCTAGAATTAAGAATGTCTGTTTTATTTTAAACTTTTAATAAGATGTTATATTAATGTTTGGAAAATATTGGTTACTAATTTAAATCAAAATTAGTTGAAAATAAACTAGACTTAATATTTTATATTTATCATGCAACAAATTATATAAATTTTAGATAAAAACTCTTTTTATACATAGATATTTCTGCATTTTTAATTTTCATTGTTTTAATTGTTTACAATTTCTTTAAGTGATATTTTATTACATAGGCTCTTGAAATTGAAAAAGATAATCGGCTTGGGTTAGTTTGTCGTTCAAGATGCTACTTACAGCTTGGAGATGCTCAATCGGCTTTGAATGATGCTGAGGCTTCTTTAGCTAATGACAAGGAATATTATCGAGTTAGTAATTAAATTGTCTATCTCAAGTTCAAATTTTTTGTTTATTTAATGATTTTAAGATTTATAGAAACGTTGTTAAAAATAACAAACATTTTTAAATATCTTTTTTAGGGTTTGTTTCAAAAAGCAGAGGCTCTTTATCAAATGGGGGATTTTGAATTCGCCCTGGTTTTTTACCACCGTGGTAATAAACTTCGACCAGAGCTAGATGAATTTCGATTGGGTATACAGAAAGCACAAGAAGCAATTGACAATTGTGTTGGAAGTATGTAAATCATATCTTCAATTTCTACTCTTAATTAGAGTTTATTTTTCTGAAATTTCTTCAAAAATACGAAATAATTTTCTGATGTTCGATTCAAGGTCCATCATCTGTAAAACTTGAAAGTAAAGGAGATCTCTCATTCTTTGATAGAATGGATGAAGGAAAAACTCCAGGGCGATCTCAATACAGGTCTTACATCGCTTTGAATCAACTTGAAAAACAAACATTTTGGTGATGATTACAGAGCCACTAAACGAGCTGGAGCAGGAAAAGGTAACCGGCAGCAAAATAGAGTTCAACAAAATACGAGCAACAAGACTGTGAAAGCCATGTTGGGAGAACTATATGCGGATAAGGAGTATTTGGAAAAACTAAAAAATGATGATGGTGACAGTTTGTTGACAGTATTGTCGGTTGCTTACGAGCTGGTTGATATCTTACAGATCTTAAAGTAAACAGCAACGGAGTCAACATCCACGATCTTGTCATTTCTGGGATACATTATCTAAATACAAGGTAATCTTCAATTTATCTTCTCTAGATTTTTCTGAATTGGTATGTCTTGTAGAGCTGAGTTTTGGAGACAGCAAAAACCGATGTATGCTCGTAAAAGGGACCAGAAATTGATGCAAGGAAGGTGGTCTAGTAGACCAGAGAAAGATATCGAACCCACCTCTTTTATACTGAAGAATTTGGAACAAATCGATCGTTGTAAGTGGATCACCTTTCATCTAACTTGTTAATCATTAATCAATGATTGGAAATATCGCTGGTTGCTTTAGTGGTCTCTTTTTAGCGGTGGGTCATATACAGGTTGTAGGGTTTTATAGTCCTTGGTCTATTTATAAGATTGCATACCAAAAGGTCTTCGTATCTGTGATTTTTTCTGTTACTACTTAATATTTTGTGATTCTAATACTTGTATCTGTTTTTCTTTTTCATTTTCAAACATCAAATTACTGCTAATATATAAATAAATATCGAAATTTTAGAAGTACAATAAAACGTCAGTTACGTCGATGCAGCACCTTAACATGTAAAAACTCCTCGGCCAACTATCAACTCCGAAACTTGTCTTGCATACAAATATTTTGCTTGATTATGAATGATTCTAAACAAATCACCAAAAAACATATCAATAGAACTAATTGACTGATTTACATTTTAGATTTAGCTGAAGATAAGGCAAACAACAGTTTACAACTGGCCAAGACTACCTTAGGACAAGTGGACAGAATGTCCATTGATATTCTTCCTAACAAAGATGATGTGATGGCAAATCTACACAGTTGTATCGGGAATGCTTATTTGGAATTAGGCAAGAACGAATTGGCTTTAAAACATCATCAAAAAGATTTGGAATACACAAACAACTGGTAAACATTTGATTAAAACTCCTCAGCGATTGACAGTTTTATTTTTTAGTCGTTATCTTGATGCTAAATCCCGAGCTTTAGACAACCTCGGTCGCGTGTACGCTCGAATCGGTGAATTCCAAAACGCCATCAGCTAGTAAGTGTTGTCACTAGATGTCAGTAGATCGAATTGACAGTTTGTAAGTTGTCATCAACTGATCTTGTTGTAATTTAGCTGGGAAGAGAAGATCCCTCTGACGCGATCTTCTTTGGAGAGTACATGGCTCTTTCATGAGATTGGTCGTTGCTATTATGAGCTTGAACAGATCAGTAAAGCCAAGGAGTATGGGGAAAAATCGTTAGAAGAAGCGAAAAAAGCTAGTGATGAAGTGTGGCAATTAAATGCCAGTGTTTTAATCGCCCAATCACAAAGTAGGAATTTACTCGATTTTGATTGGTCTATTCTTAAAATGTGATTCCAGCAAAGCTTGGTGAATTTGGTAAAGCGATCGAGTCTTTCCGAAGTGCCCTTGACATGGCTCGACTTCAAAACGACGAAGCTGCCCAATCTGCTCTTTCCAAGGCGCTTGATGACGTCACACTGAAGTAAGTCTCGCTTTCCATTTTGTAGCGCCAACTAGTGATTGAATATTTGCTACAGGAAGAGTAAAGAACTGCGTGAAGCTGATGAAGAAGCAAATGAAGTTGATCCTCTTCCTTCTGATGATGAAGTTGAAGAAGATGACTCATGTGTATGTTTGGGTCATAATGTCTAATTTTCCACGTGAGTTTTCTCCTCAGCAACCTGATGAGTTAACAAATTAACTTTTTTAATTTTCAGAAACTTCTGCACTTTAAGATTGATCAATTTTCCTACTTTTATGTAACTGTGTTTTGTAGATAGTTTAGTACTCGACAAGAACTATTGCTTATTTTAATCACTTATCGTTGTTTCATGAATACTTTTTGTGATCTATTAAACTGATCATTTGATATATGTGGCAAGCTTTCCAGCTTCTAAATTGATCTTCACTCTCAATAATAAACTACCATTAAGAAACAATTCTGTTTTTTAACTTCACATGAGATTTATGTTTAACAATTTTATAACTTATTATCGACTTCTAAAAACTTCTATTCTAAAATGTGAATCAAGTGTGAAAAAGTGTTTTTAATTTATTCAAAATCACTTCAAAGATGTTAGATTAGCAAAGTTGTCTAGATTTTGTTTCAAATGATATTAATAACTGATCACGATTACATAATAGTCAAGTTACAGCTTAAAGTCTCAAGTTAAAATCTAATTGATAATAAAAACTAAATTAAATAATATTTTAATCAAAATAATTACATTTTTGTCACTCAAATTTGTTCAGCTACCGAAATTGTTTAAGAATTTCATGCGTGTAAGTCTACTCAAATAAAAACAACAGAAACTTGTTTTAATCACCAAATTTAATCTTTGAAAGTTGGAAAAATTGTAAACATAATTAACGAGGAATAGGAATAAAACTATTTTGACTGGAATAGAATATAACATGTTCGAATCTTGTTAAATTTTCTAAATCATCTTAAACAGACGTTTAAAATCAAACGTGGAAATGTCGAATGCACCAAAAAGAAAAATTTGAAGAGATCAGAGTGATATGTAACAACTCTGATCATAAATTAATAACCAATCTACTTATTTTCTTTCTCAGCATAAAAACAAGAACTTTGTGACTTTGAACAATATATTTAAGCTTTGGTATATTTTCCCCACATATGTAGTAAAAACACAGAAGAGATGAAAAGAATACTCATAACTAGCACTGGAACAGGACCTCTGTAAAAAAATTAGGTTTAAACAGCTGGAAGTTGTAAAGGAAACATGTGCAAGATCACTCACACTTTCAAACCAGGAGAGTCCTCACTATAGAATCTCCACATGGTGCTATTACCACCAGTTCCTCCACCAGGAGTACTCTTAGCTCTGGTAGTTGGAGCAGCTTTACGTTGTCTAACAGTAGCACCGGCTCCAGATCTTCAAAAGAAGGAGTCTCAATTTTGAGATGATGAAGTTTAAAGACTTACCTGGGAGCTCCAGCAGATCTTCCGGGAGATCTGCCTCCTCCAACTGATGTTGAACTTTGAGAAGCAACCTACAAAATATGAAATCTTTAATTATGTGGGAAGGTTACAGATAGAAAACCAGATGTAGCCTAATAATATTTGAATTAGAAATATTTAGTTAAATTTGATATTCAAGATGAATATCTTAAAATATATTTCGAATTGTTGCATATATAATAAAGTATAAGAATTATGTTTAAATATAGGTAATTAAAATAATGTTACCAAAGTAAAGCCTACTAAATAAATGTTTATATACATTCCACTAAAAATAACCAAGTTTAATAAATCAATAAATAACAAAATAATGAGCTACAGACAAAAGATAAGCTGATAATTTTATTTCTAATTTTAAGATCTAGATACCAATACAAACTATTATTAAAAATCAATTGATAGAAATAAATAAATTAGTTTTAAATATAAAATATTTAACTATTAGTTTTATATACATTAATCAAATAATAAATTATATCAAAAAGATTTTAAACTACAATAGTACATAATTAACAATATATATATATACAGTAGTTGATAGCTATATCAATAATTATCTATATAATTAAGTTTGTGATAATAAAAGGCTATTAAGTAAAATGCAGCTAAAAAAACAATTGTTCAGTCTTAATAGAGCTAATAGAAAATGATTAATAGTATAAAAAGTTGTTCAACCATCTACAAAGTTAATGTTGTATAGAATTCATAAGTATTTTAAATAAAAAATTAGAATAAATATAAAATTAATAAATCAACAATACTAATTTATTCTTATTCAAATATTGAGTGAAAAAAGTTTAACCTAATTATAAATTTTATGCAATTAGATAAACAAATTATTTGAAAAATACTTTTATACTAACAATATGAAATAAAAATTCTTATAATTTAAGTACCTAATAATTAAAAATCATTAATAAAAACTAATATAATCTAAAACTATTTATGAAGTAAGTTATAAATACAAAAATAACATTTTAATAACAAGTTTGAAGATTAAGAGATAAAATATTTATCTAATCGTAAATAAAATAAGAAAAATTTACCATTTTGAATTAAAGAAATTAGAAAATGACCCCGAAAGCGTAAAGTGAATAAATGAAGTTTCAAACAACGCTTATGTGGCAAAAACAAAATATACACCAACGTAGCGTACATGAAACGTCACATAACAGGGTTTCTAACTTTTTTATTAAATATTTTTTGCTGCCATCAAGATTTGTTAAAAATATGGTGAATGGCTGACCTAAATAAAATATAAAAAATATGTCTAAAAATGTAACTGTATATATTTCAATTTAGCCTTAAGCTGTAGAGTAAAAAATAGTTAGAACAAAAATCAGTCTTTTTGTAGAATAAAAAAAGTTTATTGACTCATAAATCTTCTATTAAAGAATTAATAATTTGTCTTTGATCAAATAAGCAAATCATAATTTAAAAGTTGACATCAAGGTATTGAAAACTATTTGAGCTCAGGTTTTAATGTTTATCAGTGATTCTTATATCATAACATTCAAACTTAGGTCTCTTGAATTTTTTATTTTTGGTTTTTTGTCTCATTAATAACATTATATTTTAGTTTTGATCGTATGAAATGTCTGTATAAATAATTTTAAAGTATACCATACAGTTAAATTTAAAATAAGATCAACAACTAGTACTAATACTTTATATAAATTTTGTTAATCAACAATTTTGAAGACCAACATACTAAATTAAGCACTCTAGCTTTTATTTATGCTTTTACCCCCCTTAAAATTCAAATCAGCTTCACCAACACCTCAAGTAAAACCTCTTATTGCCCTGCCACTAAAACACGAATGTGAAACAATTGCAGCAGCTACATTAAAAGAATATTAGTTTACATTTATGATAAAAAAGTTTATAATAATCGTTTTTCTAACTAGAGTTAATTTTTATTGATTTATATATTTCATAGAATTCATTCGACCATTCAAAGTGTTTTGAGAAAAGAATTGCTGTTTTTTTATTTGGTGACGATTCCAGTTATTTGCTTTCCTTATTAACGATATTTCCTATATTTATTGTTTGGTTTAGCTCATGCACCCAAAAATATCATTTGTAGCTAGACTTTCTGCTAGACTTCATAAAAACATGAAGCTACAACACACTTAGCCATTAATAATAATTAAGTGTCTAAAACTAGTTTAAACTTCTTAAGTAATCAATTTAGTAATGATATTCTTGTTGAACACTAAACCGTATATTTTTGATAAAACTTTATGATTTAGTGTGTTACTGCTTTCTTCTAAAACAATATTCTTCAGCTTATAGACTTTACTCATCTATTAGACATAGGAAAAAAGGTTTAAACTTTCTATTAGATTAAATAAGCTAGCAGCAAGCTCCTAAACTGTAACAAGTTTAAGATTTCCTATACTATTTAATGATATTTTAGGTACATGAGGAAAAGGCAGAAATTACCATCGTATAAAAACACCAGTTCTACTATTATTTATCTGAAAAAAATTTGACAATTTAAAAAATAAAAGTAGGCAGCAACTAATCAATTTCTTTTTCGATTGTTTTTATATTTAAACTATATCTATACACAAATAAAAGTATTTGGATGTATTGTTAATGGGCGTTGGGCGAAATTTCACTTCCTGGTTATTTTGGTTTCAACAATAAAACCATCAAGCTTAATTCTATTATAAGACAATTTCCTTACTTCTGAGCTTGTGCTTATTTCTGACTTTGGCATTGAAGTTATTTTTTTTAATAATTTACTTTTTTAAAGTTTTAATAATTATTAATATAATACAAGCAATACCAATTTGTATAGTATTTATCTATTGATTATTTTTTTATTTTTGAAAAGTATTATTTCGTTGTTGAATCATTTTGCTCTAATAAATCTAAAATTTGTCTTAAATTGAAATAATTAAGATTTTATAAATCTTTTAGTTATTAACTTTTTGTAATGTTTCCGTAGTCAAGTGAATATTTAAATAATACAATATTTAAGCTGATGAGAAAACTATGTAGGAGTTAATCTTTATATATATTTTTTAAATTTTAAGTTTTCCTTCTAATAAGGATTGTTTCTAATAACTGAAATGATCAAAATAGTTTTCTTGCATCAAAATAAATATTTCTAAATTGCTTTCAACTATTACATAATTCAAAATGCTAACGACAAATTTAAGTTGAAACTTATAAAACTGATGTTTATTCTCAAGTAAAAGCTAATTTACATTACATTAATATAAATCTTTATTTTCAGATATTTTTATAAACTTTCATTAATTTTTCCACGTTGACTGGCCAGAGTCCGTGCAAAGGTAACTAACCTCATTTAATGATCTCATAATTGATAAATTACATATTTAAAGATGACAAACATTTATAACTTTGGAGTTAAGCCAATTCCTTGTCATGCTTGGAATGAAGATCATAGCCAACTTGCTCTTAGTCCCAACAGCAATGTTGTTAACATTTATAAGAAAGAAGGGAGTAACTGGAAGTTGATCCATACATTAAATGAGCATACCCTTCAAATTACTGGTAAGAATGCTTTAAAAAGTTATTTTTTTGATAAAAAATTTGATGGTATTGTATAGGAATTGATTGGGCTCCAAAAACAAATCGAATTGTAACTTGTGGTGCTGATAGAAATGCTTATGTTTGGCAACTCAAAGATGGTGAATGGCAGCAAGAGTTGGTTGGTTTTTTGAGTTTAGTTGCTTCACTTTCTTAATCACAAAACTTTTAGGTGATTTTGAGAATCAATCGAGCTGCAACTTGTGTAAAATGGTCTCCTCAAGAAGACAAGTTTGCTGTTGGAAGCTCTTCAAGAATGATCTCAATATGTTATTTTGAATCTGAGAACAATTGGTGGGTGAGTAAACACATCAAGAAACCTCTGAGGTTAGTTGAAGCTTCAATTAAACTTGAATAAATAAATAAATCTATTTTTAGAATAAAATCCCCAATAAACTTTAAACAATTTTAAATCAATTTACAGATCAACTATAGTGGCTCTCGACTGGCATCCAAACAATATTCTTCTAGTTGCTGGATGCTGTGATTATAAAGCTTATGTCTTCTCAGCTTACATCAAAGAGATTAATCCGAAGCCATCGTCCACTGTGTGGGGCAAAAAAATGAATTTTGGTAATCTGATGCAGGAGCTGACTATGCCTTCCACTGGATGGGTTAGTTATCATTTGCTGACCATTCTGTGGTCTCACTGCTCTTCGTCCCAGGTGCATGGCGTGGCTTTTTCGAAAAGTGGAGATAAGTTAGCAATGGTGACTCATGGAAGCGTAGTTGCTGTGGCGTGTGGCGGTGGTGACGTCATCTCTCTACGAACCCCTAACCTGCCTTTCAATGACTGTTTGTGGGTTACTGAAAATAGCTTTGTGGCTGCTGTAAGTCCATTTGTGTCATAAATATCATTTGTTCATCTAAAGATGAGGTTACAAATGTTTAATTTTTATCGAAGGGCCACGACTGTAACCCGATGTTGTACGTACATGAAGGTAACTCAGTGGTGTTCTCCTGTAAGTTGGACCAACCCTCAAAATCTGGCGCGGGAAATAAAGCTGTGAGCGCCATGAACATGTTTAAAATGATGGATAAGAAAGGGGCAGTTACTAACACTGACAACCAATTGGATACTAAGCACAAGAACGCTATTCTTCAAGTAAATCCCTATCATAAATTGATCATTTTATTAATTATTTACTTTGTAGTTGGTCCCATATGCAAACAACAAGTTTACCTCCAGCGGTAAAGACGGAAACGTTATTCTCTGGGATGTAAAGTCATTGGAATCAGCCATTGATGGACTTCGAATAGTGTAATCAAGCTTGACCTCAATCTTGATAATCGATGATATAATCGTGATACTTTTGTTAATCAATAAATATATTGAGATTAGAAGTATTGTTGTTACTGACTGCTGGCAATTACTATTGGCCTTTTAATTTGAAAGAAAAACAAATCCACAATTTAAAGAGATCATTTTTAGCAACCCAAAAACACTTAAAAGTTATTAAAATTGTCAAGTAAAGAAGTTAAACAGATTTGTCAAAGGTAGCAACATAGGTAAGTAGAGATTTCTTAACTGTACCATTCGAGAAAGAGTAAACAAAACGAACACATTAAGAGAAAAAATAGAATCCATAGACGATACGAAGCATTGCTGTTTAGCGCCTAAAACAAAAATATATTTGATCTGATGTTGACAAATGTGTCATTAAACTAACTTGTCTTAAAGAATCATTTCCATCTTTGATATTTTGAGAACTTTCAAACATGGTTTCGGCGACAACATCAATATCTGCGTCTTGTTGATAAACCTAATCAAATTGTAAATGTAAAAATGTTAATTGAAGCAAATTACTAACCTGTTCATTAAACATATGTTGTAGTTTGGATATCTCTGCTACTTTTCCTTCTATTACTTTTACTTCATCCATAACATTGTTCAAATCTGATAACATCATTACATTCTCCTCAGCCAACTATTAAATAAAAAATATAAATTATAACTCAAAAGTATTCAAGTTTTACACCTTAAACCACTAAACTAAAGTGGAAGACATCTTTTCTGGGACTATTTCATAACTCAAGATGATATTTTGTCAAATTTTGTAACTTCTAATCAAAGATTAGCTTAAAATTAACTCATTTATTACAAACAAAATTAAACTTATTGAGATTGTTGCTTACTTGTGCTTCATCTTCATCATCCAAATCTTCTTCATCACTATCTTCATAAACATTGACTTTAAATCTATCAGATGAAAAAGCTACAGGAATTGTGTGATCAACAGAAGTTTCATCCACCAATAGCTTTGATGAGTTGAAGTCTAACCTTGAGCTTTTAAACAATTCCGATTTTACAACTTAATTCAAATCTTTTATTGTATCAATGTCGCTAAAACTATTTTGATACTCACAATTTCTTGCGCTCAATAATTTCTTTTACTCTGATCTTTCTAACATTATTATAAACTTGGCAAACTGAACGAAAATAACTTGTAACTAATTCCATTGTAAGTCTTTGGTGTAGGTCAGTTTGGTAATTTACTTTTTCGGTACTTTTGCTAAGGTCTGGTAAAATAAAATAAAAACTGATTTAGATATTTTCTTTATCTTAAAACCTTAAAAAATAATCCTTGAAAGATCTGTAACTGATTTTAGCTTATTGATGCATTTATTATAGAAGATTTAGAAAGTATTAAAATATATAAGAACCTTGTTTGAGATTTTCAATCAAGTTGGTGAGTGTAGCAATCAGTTTCATACATCTTTCATCTATTTCATCTTTCTCCTTTTCACTTAATTTTGTGTGTCCGAATCCTCCAACATATCTATGTTTATTTTCATTCACAAATCTTTGAAGATTCTTTATTTGTGAAACCTAAAACAGTTTATAAAATAAAATCTCAAATAATAAATTATATCTAAAATATATTCAATAATTTTCTTTAAATTGAACTTTTGAAACTTTATGTTTACAGTTAAAAGTAAACAATATAGATTTATTTAAAGTGAAAACTTACAATAACTTTACAGGCTTTTCCAAAAGATGTTTTTGGTTGAAGAGTTCCAGCCTTAAGTAAATATGGAGCTTTCTTATTTTCTAAATTACTTAAAACTTTCACAGAACTCCAAAAATCACTTGTTCTATCAATCATAGTTTAATATCCAAATTTAAAACTAGAAAAAATGTATATCATTCAAATCAACTTTCACATGCACAATCTACAATAGTTGTTTGTTGAATAATAACAGCTATAAAGCCTACTTCAGCCAGCAACAGCTGGAGTGTTGATATAACAAACAAAGAAAACAAGATTAAATGAAAAGGAGTTTATTTGCTCAATAGATTACAGCTATTAAAGCTTAGATTATGTATAAAATAAAAGATACATCAAATGAAATTAAATGATAAAGTAATAATTCCTTATCAATAGTGTTTTAATCTTTAAATTCTTTATGTTTTAAGCAGCTAAAAATGATGTTAATAAATTCAATTTTATTAACTATATAATTTTATTTATTTTACTTTTTATTATGATATAATTGAAAATAAAACTGCAATAAAATTTACTAATAGCTTTTTTTAAGATTTAATTTTTTTTATATATGATATTTATCTGAAAAACATGAGATTTAAACAAAAATATCTTTAAAATCAACTAAGTAAAAAATCAAAAATTTATAAAGGTTATAAAATAAAAAAACATTTAAAATTATAGACTCTAGTTTTTATTTTAGTTGATAGATTAAATTTAAAAAAATAAAGCAATTTAAATGATGTACTTAAAAAAAATCAAATTTGGCTTAAGAACTTATTAATGAAACTGAGTTAAATATAAATTTTATCTGACTCATAATCAAAGTATTAATAGTCATTAAATCTTATATAAAAATATGTTAAATCAATACTATGAATTTATTTTGATTAGACTACTTTATATTATCATATTTGTAAACAAAATGTAAACAGATTTGTTTTCACGAAAATCATAATTTATATAAATCATAATAATCATAAATTTAATATATACAAAAAGACACTTCAAATTGATAGTGATGTTTTTCTGACTGGTTGCAAACATTTTGTAAGAAATAGATATAAAAAAGTTTGTTTTAAATTAAACTGAACCTGCCACCTGGAGATGCCAACAATATCAACGAAACGGTAAAATCCCCGTAAAAAATACTCAAGTACAAAACCAGCTGTAACTCAGTTTATTATTAGTAACCTATTAAGCAAATTTTATGGCTAAAATATTATCTTAAACAACTTTAAAGTTGATAAAGATTTTTTTTCGTGAAAGTTTTGTGAAGCAAGCAACTCTTTGGTCTCTTCAACCGCCAAGCTTAAGATTTGTTTTTGAGACATGTGTATTCTGGTTTAATACTTGACTTTAGATTGATCAAACACTGTATAAACTGAGATACCAATTTGAGTAATCTTGTCTATTAAGTTCTTTGCCTTAAATTGCGTTTGGACTTATAGCTGAGCTTGGTTAGAGTGTGAAACCAATGATACTTTAACTTCCTTGTATTATTATGTAGAAACAAATTGGAGTAAATAATTCAATTTGTGCATTTGAATATTGTATCTAAAAACTTTCAGGTTAACTGTAGGCAATTTTTGTTTTGATATAATACTATTACGATATGTTTCTATTTAGTATCAAGTAATATTAAGTAGTATAGAAGATTTTATAGGAAAAACTAACTGAATAATGAATACGAAAAATCTTGAATCAAAATAGTAAAAATAAGAAGGAAAAAGTAAAAATTGTTTAACGACTGATTCATTTTAGTTTTTAAATAATATTTCACTATCATATATTACAGAGGATTATAATTTGATGAACTAATAGTTTTAATTGTTTCAGCTCATTTTATAAGGCTTCCTTGTTAGAAGTTTTCTAAGCGGTAAAGTTATCAGTTCACAAATTAGTTTGTTCAATACAGCTTTCTAGATAAGAAAAATATCTTATATATAGATATTACAGTTTATGGTGTTTACCCAACAACTAACTTTGCATAATTGTATCTTAAACAACACAAATTGTAAATATTAATTTAGTTGTTTTAAAAATATTAACAAACAATGGCTATTTATATGTAAAAAAAACTTATACTTTAAACTTATACAAAAATAATTTTGTTATGTTTATGAAAAAGTATATTTGTAGATTATTAATAAATAAATATTTTACATGAATAATGTTTTCATTTGATAACACTATAGCTTTACTTTTGAACTTAAACCAAGAGCTTTGAAAAATTGAATTAAAACAGAATTTTAAATAATAAATCTATCTTTCCAAGAAATGTTTTTAAGTTCCAGCAAAGTATGATTTTTGTGATTACAATAACTAATTTCTACTGTTATATGATTCATCTTATTTGTTAATAAAGATTTTAGAAAAATATGATATTTACAAACACTAATATGAGCTTAAAACAATTGAAAATGAGTTTCAAATATTTATAGAAGCTTCTATGGACAACCTTATTAGGTTTGAAAGTATTTCATAATACTTCCATAAGAAAATCGAATTGACCAATAGGAACGCGACTAATGTGGTTACTGGTACAAGTATTCCAATTTATATGACAGTAATTTAAGCAAGAGTAACTTGGCAAGCTCAAACTGATTTATGTAATAAAAACAAGAATAGTTGCCGCTATTGATACTAACTTAGAATTAGAGACTTTATATTTATTTGGTATTTAAAAGCTAAAAATTTGAATTGTACATTTTAAAAGTTATCGAATAAGAAATTGTAATTTGAATACTGAAGCTGATTTATAAAACTTTTATATGAGTAAATCCTCTTCTTTGTTACAAACAAATAAACTATCTGATAAATAGAATAAAAAGATGCAAGTTTTGTTCTGATTAGTTTTTTTCTCAACTTAAAATCACTTATTTCACAAAAAACGAAATAAATGAACAAAGGTTATTGTCAATGTAAACAAACACACAGACGAGCGCACACAATATTGTTCAACATGACGAAGTGTTGTTGCTACAATTAAACTTAGATAACTACTGGTCCCAACAAAACCTCTTTAAACAATTTCAACATACATTTGACGAAGTAGTTGGAAATTTCAACAAGAAGTTTCTGATTCTTCTGATTTCTCACCGCTTGACAGAAACAAATATAATTTGGTTGACAAAATGCTTGAACTAAACAACCAAAAAAAATGTTTATGGATATTGACACCGTGAAGGCACGGAAGGCGTAATGAAGGCGAGAAGATATGGTTTTGGATGACGTTAGAGGTATTATGGGGGTTATTACCAGATGTAGATATGCGTGGGGGTTGATGAAGGGAGGTTGTGGAATAATAATAAGAAAATAGTTAGTACGAAGAAATTAAATTGTCATAATCATAATAATAAGAAATATTTGTTCGAAAAATCTGAAAACAATTTCGATATTGGCTAAATTTCTTCAATGACGTCAGTAATTGATTGTGTGAAGATGAAATATTGTGTGAAGTAGAGACACATACATGTGAAAAGAGATAATTGCAACGTGGTATTGTAGCAAGATAATTAGTTGACGAACGACAACGGATCTGCAGGGGTACCGTTACTTGACATCAACAAATTTCGCTGTGACTAATCTGTTCGAAAGGAAGAGTTGATGAGGATAAACAGGAAACAAATGCAAGTCATAAGTTTTATCGACCAGAAAAAGAAGCAGCCAATTAAGCTGATCAGTTTCAGCAACCAGTTTAATTTCCGTAGTGTTTAGGTTGCTAAAAACAAATAAATCTTTTATCTGATGATAGAAATCATTCTTACAAGTGCTTAGTGCTTCTTGTTAAATCGCATCATTAGTAAACGGTAAGAGACACAAAATACCACTTCGCCTTGTTTGATTGAAAGACCTACAGTAACCAAATGAGGATTTGAAAAGGGTGCTGTTGACAACTGCGCCATTTTTGTGATAAGTATTAAATGAAGCACCTGGCATTAGGTTTGTGCGTTTAATTGCAAATGAGAGGTGATTTTGACGCAGCAAATGAGACATCACAAAGGGTGTGTAGAGATAGGTGCTTTTATGGGCTTTCTACTTTTTGGTACACATCGGTTTAAGAGCTGTCTTTAAATGCATAAGCTTAAACGTAAAGTTGAGAACCTGTTTTATGGTTGAGACATCAAAGGGACAATTAACAAAAATGCAGCAGAAGCAGCAGGCACCATCATGCTCGATTGTGGAAATGAAGTTGACATGATTACTTTTGATTCTAACACACATAAACAGATGATAAAACAACAAACGATAAGCTTCTTGTGAGGAAGGTTGATTAAAAAAATAAGATGAGATTGTGAGAAGGCTGTTAATAAATTGACAACATAATCAGGGACAGAAAGAGCTGCTGGTGCAGCAGTTGAACGACTTGTCGATTTGTATGTACAAGATAATGAGGGAACAAAGGTAGGTTGGTTGATTGTGTGATTGAGAGAGATTTAAGCAAAGTACATGTTTCGGACAGTGTTTTGATGAACCACAACAGCTTTCGACATAGCTTGTAAGTGGGCGTCCTGGTCCTGTTGTGCATGGCCACTTTGAAGTGAACCTTCACCGCTATAAGAAAGAAAATATGAACAAGATATCTTTGAAGATTCAACTTGGTAACAAACCTTTCATGATCTTTATCAACAAGATGATAACGCGCTCGAAACGCAACCAGATGTGCGTAGTAGGCTGGCGCAGGGATAGAAACTGACCGTGTACATCGAACATAAGTGTGGCAGAGTTGGTAGGTCAACACTTGCAGATCATCAGCCACAAAGTTATTGTCATCCCATAAGACATGGTAATGAGAAGGTCTCGATGTTCCCTATAACAACAAGCGTTTACATCACCTAGCAACTAGCTGAGTAGTTGGTAGTTACCTGGATACCAGCGTGACTGCACAGGTAGAAGTCAAACTCAGTTGGATGACAAATACCGACATCAACAGTGGTACCAGCTGGGATGTTTCCACTCTTCCCACTTCGATCTTCCTGGCTACGACAGAAAAGTCGCGTGTGATGACGTTTCTGGACCACTATATAAGTGATACCGGGTTGGTAACCAACTTCTAACATGGTACAAGCTTGTCGGATGGCCAGAAGTTCATGTGAAAGGACCTGGGCACATGAAATGGGTCAGTTGAGGTGGTTGAAATGGGCTCAATCTGTCAACCTGTTGGAAATGGCCCTCAGACACTCCATCTCGATACATGATAATGCGGACCGGCTTATATCGCGTCGCTTTGTAAAACTCGATCATCAAATCGCGAACCATCGAAGCCAAGTCGCGAATAATCTCTTCTCGATGTGGTTGAACGCGCACATTAGCGCTGTATCTCGAAGGATGAGCGTCCATACTCCCCACCACCTGATAACCGACATGTGAGTGCGCCGCCTAGTGGTCAAATCAACTTACAGCAGCGATGGAAGGTTTTCGAGTGTCACCAGCGGGTGGATGTGTGACGTCAGCACCGAAGAAGATGACAGGGTCGTTGAAGATTTTGGGGCGAAGGGCAGGGACTAATATATTGTTTACTCCTCCCAATTTAACGTTGATTTTAAGACACAGATTAGAAAGAGTTTGAGGTGAGGTTTTGGTGACGTTCTTCACTTGCACGCACTGCGTCGCGATGCCTAGCAACGTGTCACCAACGCGCTTCACTTCCGCTGAATATTCAATGAGCGATTAAAAGGCGAAATAGAAGCGCGCGCGCAGCTCACCATAGACTGGCGTTTTTCCGGGTAGAATGACGACGATAAGTTGAAGCGCTCGATATTCATCCACTAAATGTCTACAAAAAGAAGCGATAAAAATGGTGGATTTTGAGGGGGCGGGCAGGGGTACTTGAAAAGCGGCTCGACTTGTTCTGATCCTTGCGCATATTTACAGAATACTGGGGTCCCTCGAATCGGCATTCCGGCGTCTTCTGAGATCCGTTGAAGATTCTTGATAAACACTCTCAGATGTTGATCCTAAAACAGCTTCTTAGTGAATACAAATGATGACGTCATAAACGCGCGCTCACCGAGCAAGTGCGCTGATTGGCGAAACAAGCGATGGCCCACACTTCAATATTGATGCCCGAATGGAACTGCTTGCCCCTCATGTCCCACACTCCCTGGTTGGGGGTCGCCTGCATTCGGTTATCTCCCCCGTACTGGATCTTAGGAGGAGGCAGGACGCGACCTCGTACCTCCGTCATTTCGTCAATTACCTGACAACGGTTGTCAAGGACACACAACAGAAGAGCTTAAAGGAGCAAACCTGAATGCCAAACTCTTGGACGTAAGGATCATTGTTAAACTGCGCCTTGCGAACGAGTGACGCGATTTCGCGTTCGCGATCAGGAGCAGAACGAGCAGTGGCCTGTAGAAGATCATTGAAGATCTGTAGATGAAGATCTCAAGGACACAAACCTTGATCATGGTAGAGGTTTGGCTATCTGTCAACTTTTTAATACATCTTTGTCCTTGGACTATGTTACAGACTTCGATGGGTAGGTAGGTATGCTTCTGTTCTTGGCCCACTTGTAAGCAAGGAAGGTAAGCGTATCTGCGAGGAGTAAGGTGCGTGAGGCGAGCTGTCAGATGACCTTTCAACTTACGAGAGGGTCACATGATGCTTTTCGTGAAAGTATCTGGCGACTGAACACTCAATTGTTTGACCGGAATTCTCTAGTTGAAGTGGGAACGTTTGGCTGGCGCACGATCTTCTTGTGACGTTACAAACGCGATACTTTCGTCGCATGTTACCACAGTGAGTAATCTCGACCTGCAAGAAGCAACTAGTACATCACAGAGACACAGAAAAGACACTACTGACTTTCAAACCACGGATTTCTTTGGTGAATTTAACCCGCTGTGAATCTGAGAGAGCTCTCATATACCGGAGGTCCTCTGGACGGATTTCAAGAACATCACAGAGAAATTGGATGCAAGATTGTGATTTATAAAAAGCAGTGGCAGAAACTGTTCAACAAAAATATTATTTTGTGGCTCAAGTGACCAAGTCAAGACCAACCATCAATATTCAGCATCATCTTCCATTGTGACGGTCTCATTGACTGATGGAAACCAAACCAAACCTCTCTTCCTCCACCAAGCGGTGGAGTATATCCTTCAGGAGCAGAAAAGAAGGAACGTCCTACAGGAGTGTATCTGATCGAGGAAGGTTTATGAGAAGAGTTGGTAGATAAGTGGATGATGAAAATGTTACCTCATAGAAGGTAGATGTCTCATTACAACATCCAAAGCTTGAACAGTTTCAAAAGGAATTCCTATCAGCTTGCCTTCAAGGGCTAGCTTTAATGAATACAATGAAACACGTGACACCCATTTGATCGAGACTTGAAAAGTCCTATCTCTTCCTTCTCCAGGAAGAGTAACGTCTACTTCAAGCTACAAAATGTTGATGTTAGTTGGGTTGAAGAATTGGAGCAAGTAGAAGACCTTTTGTTTGTCGATGGGAAGTGCTTGGGCAGTGTAAAGATTTTTTCGACCATCAAAAACAGGTTTTCTGTCTTGAAAAATTGCAGTTCTAAAATTTTCTACCATTGTGCTAATAATTTCTCTAAAAATGAAACTCTGTTAGTGTGTACTAGATCATATGATACCAAGTATACCTGTTGACACGTCGCGGGCATTTATCAGGTTTGATGTCGATGTCATAATGGTGAATATCTCCATTAGGTATTTGGACTTTGAAGTAATTGGCTCTGAGCCATATGGGCTTTCCCATCTGACCAACATTTGGTCGACCAGGAGGCTGGAATTCAATTGAAGTACTTGACACACGGTGTTCTACTGGAACTAAAAATGTTGTGTCAAAATTCTAGTCTTTAAATATCAAAATTATGAAAAAAGTTTGGACATTAAAAAGCTACAAATAAACTATTTTATATGTTGATAAATAACAACAAACTAATTACCAGCTGGTCTAACAGTAGAAGCTATATGAGCCGGTTGACGTGAAGTGCTTGCCACCATGGTTCCTGCTTCAGGATTAGAAGGAGGTACATTCCCAGCCATTAGTGTGAACTCAGGAACTATATAAGTATTTTGATTTCGTAGATACATGACATGAGTAAAATATAGTTGATTATTATTTAGTACACTTTAGGCTTACAAACTAAGTCAGTGAATGCTGTAAAAAATATAAAATTTTTTCAATGAAATCACAGATAAATTATTTAAATATTTTATAATAAAGTTAAAATACTATCTATTAGTTTTATATAAAACAATATTAAAACAAATCCTTTACAATTTCCTTAAAAAAGTATAGTTCTAGTGTTAAAAAATTAATTTAATAAATATAAGTAATAAACATAACACAAAGTTTCTAGTTATCCTAAGTTCTTGACTAAATGTAAACTTATTATATAGATGTATAAAATTATTTGAAAAGGCTTGAATCAGAAACTATAACTGAAATTTATACATAAAAAAACTAAAAAAACAAATTCTTACAAATCAAAATTAATTTAAATATATAATTTCATAAAATAAACAATTTTGCCCATTAAGATAAAATATTCCAACAACAAAATCAGATAGAAAAAAGTATTTAAAACATTACTAATCATATACAAGAAATAAAAATATAATTATTTTAACTAAATACTACTAACAGCAAGTACTGCAAAATTATAACTATATAATTCTCAAACAGTTGAACATTTACATAATGTTGATTTTGCTATTTTACTTTTTGTCAAACATCAAAATGAAACTTAATTATAAATTACAAAAGCTTAATAAGTTTATTCTTAAATATTATTTATGAATAATTCAGTACCTCCAAAACTTGTAAGTATTATAAAAATGTTACTTAACTTAAAAGAAACTTTCATAATAATTGTTTAATGTAGCATATGATGAAAGTTTGAATTTAATATAAAAGTATTTGATAAAAACAGTTTTTAACCTAAAACTTATTACATAAATATTTAGAAAGTTAACACGCAGGAAATATGGAGAAAACATTAAATCTCAAAAACTAGTAAGTCAAATTTTTAAAATAAAAAACAATATACTAAAATTTACTTCTAGACATTCATCACAATAACTTAAATAAAAAATAATTATTTTTTAAACTCAAAGAGATATTTTTATAACACAAACATAATCTCTTTAAAAATTGAAATATTTTTAGAAATAAAAAACATCAAAGCTTTAATTCGATGAAATAAAATAATCACTAAAGTAATCATATCAGATAAAAATCAAAAAAGATTTACTTGCAAAAAACAAACAATAACGAGACCAAAAAGTGAATTTCCTAATGCAAATTTAGCAAGAAAAGTTGAAATCGTCTTTCATTTAAATACAAAAATATATAGACAGCACCAAGATAATAAAACTAAAAGCACAATCACGAAAGGACAAGTAAGTTAAAATTCATAAAATAAAAAGGAGATTTATGCGAAGAGCTAACTATACTACTGCGGAGACCGCAAAATTTTACTTATCAACGGTAAATAGCCTCAAAGCAGTGGCTGTAAAAATCTTTTAAAACCGTAAACGAATTCTTTAAATTTATTAAGCCCTTAGATTGTATAATAAAATTATGCCATAAAATGTTTAATTGACAACAATAAATAAATAAATAGAAAGTTTGAAATTATTATACTTTTTGTTTTAAGGTTACAGGCAGTCATTTACAAAAAGTTTAGAGAAGTAAATGAGTCAGCAAAAATAGTTTAATCAAGTCAAGCATTGAAACTAAATTTTGCTTTTGAAAGGATAAAAGTTATAAAAACCAAAGTAAATATCTTGTAAAGCTCGTTTGATCATCACCAAAGAAAGTTAACTTAACAGCAGTAAGAGTCAAAAATGAAAAGTGAAAAAAAAAGAATTTATATGCATATTGGACAGCCATTTAAAAAATTTCCGTAACTTATAAATCATTTTGAGCATTTTAAGCCATTTAGGTCAGTCTTGTAATAAGTTGCTCGAACAATAAAGCCATTTATGCTGGTTTTGTGCAAGGAGGTTGGTTTTTATTAAATATTTATACAAAAATAAATCTTGATAAATGAAATATTAACAAACTAACTTTAATAATATAGAAATAGTGCAAGAATCTTTACAATTACTAAAACTGGATTAGGACGACACTACCTTAATGCACATATACGACAAACATCGAGAAAGAATTTTCAACAATCATTAGAGATATTATGGCTGCATCAGTTTTCTTCATCTTTGTTACATTTACTTGTTTAGTAACTAAAAACGATGTCAAAGACCTACATTTAAATCCTTGTTTTGAAAATCTAAGGAAAGAAAAAAGACTATTTAAATCGTAGAAATTTGTTTTCTATCTCTGCTCAAAAATGTAAAATATCAAAAAAACGGGTTTCATCAACAAGAGCAGTTTGCTCCTAAGAGCAAAAAAATTATTTTTTTTTCATTTTTAAATAGATTTCAACTGACCGAAAAAATTGTTGCTAAATTTTCAACTAATTTTATTTTGACTAATTTATTCAATTATTCAGTAAAATCCTAATATACTTTTATGTCTAATTTGGTTTTTGTCTAAACAATCATATCACAAACAACCTAGAACAATTTAGTTTACATTGTTGCAAAATGTCATTAAACATAGTTAAAAAGCCGCTTGTAAAGGTTGCTTAGTTAGAATTTATAAAACAACATGCATCCTCATGATCTCGGCAATACAAATCATTATTAGGTGAAATATAAATATTAAAATGTGATGTAGATAGAGTGAAAGATTAGGTAGTGCCTTGAATCTTTTGGTAATAAAGGATGCCTTAAGAATTTAAAAGCTGTTTAACATGATTTTACCTTGAAAAATTTAAGCTTTAATTAGCATGAGCTAGTGATTCAAGTAAACTGCAGCAACAGCATTTGGATCTTTTTATTTTTAGCTTTTGATAGCTTTTGTATTTTGTAAGGTTGCATTGACCAATTTGAAATCCCGCATAAGGCTTTATTTAAGAACAAAAACGTCTTCTTTATAAAATTTGATCTTTATGTTTATAACATAAGTTAAACAATTAATGAATTCACAAATATTTAGCATGATATAGTTAGCAAACAACAAATCTACTCTCATTTTAATAAAGTTTGTAAATTAGTCAATTAGCTTGCAATAACTCCTTGACAAAGATGAAAAAGCTGTTTTAGTTGCAAGCAGTCTCAATGGCCCGATTAAAGATAAGCTTTAATGTGTTGCAAAATGCATGTAAAAATGTACATTCCTACTTTTAATGTTCTTAAAACTTTCTACTGATTGTAATTAGCAACTCGTCTACAATATTTTTTTTCTTTTGTGTCTTTTGATTCGGTTTAGAAAAATAACATTAAACATTATGATTTCGTCGCTACTTCATGTTCGTTTTTGTTTGGCAAGCAAGTAATAAGAGTAAACATTATGTGAAATCAAATTAATTAATTAAGATCAGTTTGGTTTATAAATTATTTTTGTCTGATGTTGTTACTAATTATGAATAAAAGCTTTACCAACAAAAGTAAAAACATCTTTAAATAGCTGCTATAATTCACTTAACTGAAGCTAGTTTATTCATTTTAATATGTAAATTGTAGCTCATTCACGTCAAACTAAGTGGCGAAGCGGTTACCATACCTACCTATCAATTGTGTGGTTTCGGGTTCCCAAGGTAGACGGACCCTGTGAGTCCAGTAAAATGGCAACACTTCTAGGAGATGCAAAACTCCGAATTTAAAACTTGGCGTAGCTTCATCAATCTGTCTGTTCTGCTGTATAACGTGAAGAGTGGAATCCTGTTACATGGGCAGCAACTGTATACCCATGACTTCTGCCCTGACACATATTTGCATGGCCGTTCGCGGCTGAAGTGGGCCAACAATTCCTGCCAGGGCCAAGCTAGACATGGGTCGTGTAAGGACCAATAGATGAATTATGTTTTTGAAACTTTAGTGTATACTTTTTATAAATATTTTTACCTCAAGCCTTTTAAGATACTGAATACAATAATAATCTCATTATAATCTCATAATCTTGTGGAAAAACAGTTCACTATAAGCTTTGTTTTCACATATCTACTTTGTTCTAGGCACTACTCAGCACTGGCTTAAGTCTCTAAGGGCTTGAAACGGTGTTTAGAAATATAAATTCTCTAATTGGGAAAGAATGATGAGGTCCTAAAGAAACAAATATCATGAGCATCACTTTTTATATCTATCTTATCATATAGTTGTAATCATTTACCAGATGCCAATCAGTTTTGTCTGACTGTGTGAGGTACATTTGCGAAAAGTCTTGCAGCAGCTAAAGAAGTATTCACTGCATAGATCTGAAAATAAAGAAGCTGATTCAAGCAGTTAGCTTTTTACTTTTTACAATTTCGTTTTGCCTCATGCTTAACTTCATGAATTTTATTTCGAAATTTCACATCAAACTTTCTATGATTTAACTCAAATAACTTTTGTTCGCTAATAAAAGATGTGAGATTACTAAGTAAAAACACAGCTCACTCTGTCAATAACTTTAATCCAAGTAAATATTGACTTTATTCAACTCTTTTAGTGTAATCTCGTATTAAGATGATGTACTTAAACTAATATGCAAATTAATTAACTCGCAACGTTGAGCATTTTTCATTTTTTTTGCTGTATCACGTTTGTTGATGGTTTTTTTGGAAGTAACTCTATGAGGCCACTATTTGCATATTTTATATCCTGTTGTTTTTCTTTTAGTTAGTTCAAGTTTCCTTATTTGGATGAACTGGCTATTATTCCTTGACATACAACTCACTTTTGAAAAGAATAAATGCTTTGCTTTAAAACTTATAATCAAATAGTTAGAGCCTAAAGTTCAATTAAACTTCCATTTCATAAGAAAAAAATCCACTGAAAAGGTTTTAACTCCTAAATAAGATAATAAAACCAACAATTAATAACAACTCATATCCAGTAGGCTTTGCTAACTTTGTTATAAATGGTTATAATGCATAATTTTTAATCTATTTATATTTTCTATTCTATTTTATGAATAAAATAAAAATATTATTGAATACATCTGATTAATGATTTTTTGTGGTGTATTAATTACATTATATTAACAACGCAAAACACTTTTTTTCATTTATAAAAATTATTGTGAAGATTTTTGCAATAAGTTATTAGACAATTTTATTTCAAAAAAAGATATAACATTGTTTTTTAACATTGAGAGCTTTTTAATAGAATACCGTAAGCTCTCAAACTAGTTTAATATAATATATGATAATATATGATAATAATATAATTTATTTATTTAAAAACTAGCTATAGTTGACATACATAATGAACTAAAACATGAATATCAATATCAGCAATTAGTTAAAACTTACAGTTTGTTGCAATATTTAAATAATTACTTATTCTAGAATTTTCAATATTTCTTATTAACTAATATTTTTTACAAATATGTAAATTAGAAAAGCTTTAAATAGCTGTAAAGATTGACCTCTACAAGTTTCTTCATAGGAGTAGGGGCTAGAGTTTACTATCACATAATTATTTAGGTCAAAGGTGCTTAAATGAAAGCTACTTGGCCTAAAAAGCCCACTAGCTTGAATTTATCTTAATTTTTTATTTTCTAACTATCATATTAAAAATGAATTATTTTGTTAATATATTATTAAGACAGACGAATAATTAGTTACAACCTGGCAGTTTGATACATAGTGCTGACTTAAATGAGGTTTTATAGATTTGAAAAAGTTTTAAATCAGTTTAAGCTTACTCAAATCAGTTAGAGTATAAGTTTAAAACAACTAAGCATTGTTAAACTTTTAAAAGCATTATTCTGATAAAAGATTTGTTTTATTAATGAGTTTTTCCTTATTAAAAGATTTTATTAAATATTCTGAGTTTAACCATTTAATATTTTACCAGTTATTAAATCATTTATCAAAATGAATATTGTTTCATATACAAAGTTTTGCTAGAATCAAATAACTTCGTTAATTAGCGATTTATAGCAGTAGTGTTGACGGTATTTAATGTTCAAGTGATTTATTTCATTATAACTTTTTTTCAGACTACTAATATCTCAAGAAAAATGAATTTACTGCAAGTAAGTGCCTGTTACTTCTCAAACTAGTCCTTAGATATATTTTAGTGTCTAAAACGTTTCAAAATTATCTTAATGAGGTAAAAACAATAAGTTACAAAAGGTGATTCTGTGATAGATCATATACTTTTAATATCAATAGTGTGATTTATTTGATGTCTTTTAAATTACTATACCTAAGCTTAGTCAATAGCTTAAACTCTATTTTTAGTTGTGCATTATTCTTTCTGTATATTGCTGGAGGTAAAAGCTGAAATAAGATCTTGTAAAAACAAACTTAAAAACTATAAGTTGTTAAAACAAAAAAAACAAACTATAGTAATGATTAAAATTAATGCTAGAAATGTTTTGAAGATACTCAAGTCAAATAATATAGTTTGAAACAAATCAAAATCAAAACAGAAATATATATATTATAAATATTATACAAATATAAGTTATATATATCATGCAATATAGACTAGTTATAGATAATGCTTTTTTAAAACTTTGATTTAATTAGGTTTAAGATTTACTTTTTCAATGACTTTCAACTCCTAACGTTGAGTTTAAATACTTTAAAACTTTAAAATATTTACAAATTTCTTAAATCGGCAAATGATTATCACACTGGGAGCTAATGACTTGAAAACAAATAAATAGGCGATTGTTAAGTTGAGAAATATTTTCATCTACCAAAATAGAAAGGGTAAGCATAAACTTACTTTAAATACAGTCACAACTTAGTTGTTGAAATTAGAAAAAGAAATTTAATTCTGCTTCTACAAATAGTTCTATCGAACTTGTGATCTCGTAAGGAAGTAAGAATTTGACACCATTAGTATACGACCTCCAGTGGGCGGATACTACGCATTTTGTATTACTATTTAAATCGTTTAGTGCAGAGCAAGTAGTTGTTAAGGTGTTTAACAATAGTAGATTTCAGTTAGACGTGATGAAAATTTTGTTAGGTTTGTTATTAATGAAGTATGAGCATGTAAGAAAAGTATGAACAAATATATGATTTCTCTCAAATTCAATTCAGTTTATCAATTTTTGGTTGGTATTGTATGACAATTTAAATCATAGAAAAACTAGTTTAGACTAAATAACTATTTTTTAAACTCAGATTCTTTTTACTGCTTGCATCATTCAATACTCATTAGGAAAATGTAAAAATAGAGAAACACTTTGTCAACTGAGTAAGTTTTTTAATAGTTTATATAGATTATGAATTTAGAATTAAACAATGTTAATATGTTAAAGGTTCTTCTAATGTTTACTTCTCTGGATCTGACGTTGACTACACACTTTTAAGAGGAGAGAACAAGTACCTCAGATGTACTGATATCCAAACCAAAGTTAGCTGTTGTAAGCTTCCTGTTTTGAAGATGATTTGGTTAAAACACGAGAACAACAGAATAATCAATTTTAACCAAGAACCAGTTAGTTGATAATTTACTTATTTTCAACCTTAAAATTAAATAAATAAAACATTAAATAAATAGGAGTTTTAATTTTTTCTTCTTTGCTTTTTAGCGGTCAAATATTAAAATTGTTGGGAAAAAGAAGAAACCGAAAATAAATGGAACAAAGTTAAAACTAAAGTCAGCTAAATTAAGAGACTCTGGAAAGTATTGGTGCGTTTTACAAGTCAATGAGACAGGAGTTGAGTTAATACGAAAAGACATGTCGATTCTGGTACACCGTGCAAGTTTGTAACTTCAATTACTTGATGATAAATCTCTAAGTAGTAAAATAATTTCAGATGAAAGCTCAATTCCTATCAAAACTTCGCAGCAGATGTTGTATTCATCAAGAAAACTAGCTCTGAAATATGGAGAAGAAAATACAAGCTGTATTCTAGATTGTTCATTTGAAGCAGTAGGAAAAACATCATTGACATGGAGAAGAAATGGACAATTACTTGAAAGTACCCAACAAAAAGTAAGAGTTTAAATCAGCTATTTGTACTTAATGATGTTTCATTGAAATTTGGGAGTTTGATTTAACTGATCTTTTACAGCTGGATGCAAAATGGGTTTCTGGTGATTATGTCTGTACAGTCTCCAATGATGTTGGGAGCTTTTCTCATCGCTTCATGGTTCATTCTAACATCACTTCTCCCTCACATCCCAGTAAGTTTATTTTAGTGTCAACTTTCTTTTTCTACTTTGAGTTTTTCTATTTAGTTTTTTTTCGACTTTGCTTTGTCTAAAATGTTTTATTTTTTAGGTTAACTCATGATAGAATGCGAAGAGATATTTAAAAACTTTTTTTCTTATCAATGCCGACCTTTTTACTTACTACTTTCTTTCATATATTTATTTATTTATTTATATTTCTTTCAGTCATTAACTCCATTTCTACAATCTTGTTTTTTCGCAATTAATAAAATCTGTAAGTTCCCCAGAGTTGTGGTTAATTTTTTTGAATTTTTAAACCAAAAATTATCTAACTTGTTCGAAAAATCAATAAATAGCATCAGATTTAAAAATGCTTTATGACTTTCTTCAAACACAATTACTATTTATTATTTGCTCTAAAAAGCTCAATTGTTTTCAGTGACCTATTTTTATTAAATCTATCTTACCACCTATTACCAGCTAAAACCCCCAGTAAAGTTACATATTTTAGGCAAAGTCGGAAGCCAGAATAATTAATCAGCTTGTATATTTTTCTTCAAACCTATTGTAAGATTATACTCTTTTCCTTTGAGTTAGCTGAAAAGCTTCACATAAAACCTAATCTTGCTTGTGCTAAAATTAGCTGTAATTCTAGTAGATGTTTTTTTCATCATCCTATTTTTCTATTAAATAATACTTCAAAAGTTGTTTTTTTTGCGATAATTTTGAAAAAATTATTTAGTTTTTTATCCTAGATTAGGAGCACCAATAATTATTATGATTTCTGCTGCGCTGATTTTGATTTTGATCGCTGTCGTCATATTTGGATCGAAAATTTATCCCAAAACCATAAAGAAAAACAAAACAAACAAATCAGATAGTTTCAGACAGCTATCAGATGTATATTCGTGGCAAAAAAATCGAAATGGCATCAACATGAATGAACAGGTAAACTTGACTACGCCATTACATCATTTACTCTAACTTATTTTCGATTTAAGATTAAAGAGATTTTAGCAGAAGATGTTTATGAGCAAATCACAGCGATTGATATACACCCAAATAAGTGAAGTTTATTTACTGTAAGATTATAGATCCGAATTTTTTTATCTTTGTTAATATTCTTCAGATTGTACGATGATAAAACTCCTCAGATAATTGGAAGTGGATTTTTTGGAAAAGTTTACAAAAAAATTTTAAAAACAGACAGTGGAGAAAAACTAGTCGCTGTAAAAACTTTAAAAGGTTTTTTCAAGATCTGCAAAATATTTCTTCATAATCTAATTTTGTAATTCTGATTTTTAGAAGGATTTTCCGCTAACGACTTCATGTACTTTATAGAGGAAGCCTTGCTGCTATTAAAAGCAAAGGGCAACTGTAATGTGATCCGTATTTTAGGAGTTTGTATTTCAAATACAGTAAGTTATTTAAGTCATAAGCTTGATAGCTGTTTATTTAAATCAAATTTTATGTACTGCAGAATTCATCAAGAGTTCTTGAACCAGCTCTTGTTATGGAGCTTGCAGCAGGTGGTAACCTTAAAAATCATTTACAAAAACTTGCAGTTAAAATGTTGGATGAAACATATGCTGTTGAAGATGAACTGATTTCAATAAGTCTGCAAATCGCAAACGGTATGATTTTTTTGGGTGAAAATCAGGTTAGTTTTGTGTAAAAACGTTTAAAGTAGATTTTAATCTAAGTTTTCAACTACAGATTCTGCACAGGGACTTAGCAGCCAGAAATATTCTTGTATGTGAAAACAAACAAATAAAAATAGGCGATTTTGGCTTGTCTAAGGATATTACTGAGCGTGGTTACTACCGGGTTAAGAACCGCTGGGTAAGTCAAGTTCCAATGATCCTGTTTATCTGGATATTTTATTGTCAATCCAGGATAAGCCTGCCAAGTGGACAGCACCAGAGGCTTTGTTATTTGACAAATATACCGTATCTTCTGATATGTTAGTCAAGATCAAAACTGCTCAATTAGAATCTTCTAAACTACTTTCTTTTAGATGGTCTTATGGTGTACTTTTATGGGAAGTTTTTTCATTCGGTGAAGAACCTTATAAGGATGTTGACTTGCGGCAACTATGCAGCTATTTGCAGTCAGGGTGCCGATTAATGCAACCCGAAAACGCTTCTAATGAAATGTAAGCTCTTTACGCAAAATAAGGAAACAAACTTTACCTCACAGCCTAAATTAAAAAGAATTTGATTAAGATAGAAACTTGATAACAGTATGAAATCTGATATCTACTTTTGAGCAGCTATTTGCTGATGGTAGGATGCTGGGAATGGGAACCTTACCAAAGAATAACATTCAGCCAGATTCAAACATCTTTGTATAACTTTCAGGTTTTCATTAAACATTAGAAAATATAAATATTTCTTACAACAAACCCAATACAGCAGACACTTGAAACCCTTCCAGCAACAAACAACTATGAAAAGATGAGGTGCAACTTCAAGAAAGGACAAAAAGTACACGTCGAAATTCATACCGATCGAAATGAACCAAACAAAGACTTTTCTACAAAACTAGACTGCTTCACATCACCAGCATCGTTTTATGAAGAGCAAAACGTGAATATGATTACAACAGATCAGAAACTTTTTATGGCGCGCAAAGATTCAGAAAGTATTTCGTGGATAATGCAGAACCGCAGCTACATCAACTACCCAGAATATTTGAAACGACAAAGTGATGGGAATTCCCCTCCTCGCAGCCCGCTTAGTGACAGCTCATCAAATAAAGATTCGTTTACTGATGACAGCTGTTTCTTCTAATCTTTTGTATTTTAAAATCTTTTTTGTATTTTCTTGTAAATATGTTTTGATGATAGACTATCTACCTCATTAATGCTTGTGAAAATACTAATGATTCAAGTTTTTAAAAGAATTTTATATTGTTCTGATGATCACTTTTGAATAAAGATCTGTTTTGAGTGAAAAATAATGTTCTTGTTTCAGTTTTCCGTTTTTTAACTCATAAATAGCGCCAAAAATGTCAGTAAGTCATTTTGTAGTCACAATAACTAGTTCTAAGAAAACCTTAAATAGACATCACCAAATTTCTACAAAAAACGTCATATGCAATGGGTTTGTGGTTAGCATTTTGCTTTACAAGTATCATTGCATAGACCAACTATTTAGATGACGAAATAATAAACCCAAATGGAAATATATGTCACCTCTAGTGTTTCAAAAGTATAAGCTAAATAGATTTTAAGTTAAAATGAAATCAGTCAGCCGAAAACAATACACTTGTCACAGTATATTTGCAACTGATTGCTTTATATATAAATCTCAAAACCATTATTAATATATTGAAACATTATCTGAATCTTAATGTTTATTTATTAAACTTAATGATAGTTCTTTATAAATCATGAATTAAAGAGCCAATTAGTTATAAATTATTAAGTTGATTCTAATTATCAGATTGAAAAAATTAGATAAATAAGTACGTGTAGTATATTTGTCTAAAACTTGTTTGTTTTAAATACCGTTAAAAGCTGTAAAGAAATTACAAATATAAGGAAACCTTATTCACAGTAATGGTGTTAGATGTTTATTCTTTTGTTTTTGATGTAGATTTCTACTGAATCATTTTTTTATAGTAGCTTGAAGACATTTGGATCTTCCGATATTTTTAAGATTAAAAATAGTTTTATAAAAATTATTATTTGAATAAAATGATTGTTTGTTCTAAACAAATACAGAATTTTTATCATATTAGGGAAATACTTTTCAACAGAAAAATGAAGTTTACCTGAAGCTCTAAGATTCAAATTACCTAAAGTAACAAATTAACTAACATCAGTAATACATTAAAAAGGTTTATGAAAAATACTTTTTGGAAACTTTTTCTAGTGCTTTTAAAATCTTATGATCACGCATATTACTACAGCGGATACAGTTTGAGCCTTTTCGTGCCATCAATATCCTTGAACAAATCCAAAATTGACAGTTTATATGGCTTGACTCAAGAAGTAATAAAGATTTAAATAATTATCTAACTTAGAAATACTAAAGGGTAATTTTCCTTTATCTAAAATTATCTTAGTGAAAAAATATCTATCGATTTTGCAAAGTGATAAGAAGTTAGACTAGTATTACCAGCAACACATCTATATAAGTTGCATGAACAAACGAAACAATAATAATTATCCGTAAACATTCCCAGGCCAAAAACACAAAGTTAAATAGAGGCTCCTTTTCTACTTGTTTGATTTATTGGTTAACACTGCAACTGCGCGCGCAAAGCTTTCATCTAAGATTTCATTCAACAAAACTTGTGGTAATTCTTTTATATAAACTTAGCTTCCTTTGAAGCTCTTTGTAGTTTGTAGTTCTTTAAACTTATTTGCTTTTTCTTCATTTACTTAAAACTTTTTGTGATTAAATCGAATCATTAAAATTTGTCATTAAGCTGTTTGTGTAATTTTTGTATTTCTTAAAAGAACTAGTTAGAATTTCAAAAACTTTAGTTTTATTAAAACTGCAATATGAAAGCATCTTTAAATGTTTTCTGATTTCTTCAAGACTTAAAAAATGAGATTTTGTTTATAGTGGTCAACTTTTTAAATAAAAACTGTAGAAGAAGCTGAATAATCAATCGAAAATTACACCTTTTGTTTACTTTTAATGACTTTGTTATTATATCTTGAACTTTTTGTAATTTATCAGAAAATTCTCGTATGACATGCCATATTTAATCTTTGTTGATCAACTTTTAAAGTAAGCTTTTTGCAAAACAACTTAAATTAAATATTGTGTGATGACATGTAAGAAATACTGACAATAAAATAGATGACAAGTATAAAAGGCATAAGCTATTAAAGTTTCATTTCTTTCTTTTAAGTTTATGGTTAAAGCATTTGAAGACATTTGTTTATCTGGTAGCACGATATGAATCTTTGTTTGGACTTTCAAAAAAATGGTTTAAATAAACCTAAATAACAATTTTGATTAATTTATTACCTTAAGCTCTCGGTTAAAAATATGTTTGTACCATAAAAATTGTTATATTGATAAACCCTAATTTTCAGCCAAAGATATCCTTCTTCTAGCTGTAAGACGCCCTATTGATATTTGTACCTCCCTTCAGAAGACATCAAAGACAATTAATGCTTAGTATGTTAGTAAATTGATACAAAGTTTCTTAAAATAATTTAAAAATAGTATGACTATGGACAAATATTTCTTTTATATACTTAATTTGTTAAAACTTCTAGACTATCTAATGAAGATATAAATTTATTTTTATTTATATTTATGTAACTATGTAAAAATATAATCAGTTACTAAAAATTTCATAGTGTCGGGTACACTTAACAGTTCTACCAACAATCAGAAATACTTTTAGTTTAAATTAAAATAAACAATGCTTTGTACTTTTGCTTTTATTATTTTTCAATAAGCTTTAAATCGTATAAAAATTAATTTGATATCTTAAAAATAGAATCAAAACTTTGGTGTATTACTTTATATTCCTTATTATTCAAGAAAGTAGACTTAAAGACTCAAAAGAAAACACCAAACCCTTTACAAACTTATGTAATAATAATCGTGATTAAACCTTGCAAAGTCTAGGCACAACTCTTAACTAAACTAATAATGCTTGCAACATAATTGTGTATGATCAACAAATTTTGATAAAAAAAGTTCTATACTATTTTGTGGCTTACATTCCAACAAAATGTCAAACAACACATTCGACTATTTTACTTATAATCTCACCACCATCGACAACTGTCCACATTACGTCAGTTGTTTCTAAGATGATGATGTCACTTAGCGATTACACTTGAAGATACGGTGAGTTTAATGGCGTGAATTAATCTAATCCCACAAATCTAAAATTCAATAACAGAGTTCTAGACGGAGATTACGTTAAGAATCTAATCAAGGGGGTTTGTTTGTCAATGTTTATACATTCCATGTATTTATCCATATATTTATTTATTACAATAAATGCGAAGAAGGGTGCCTAAAGAGAGCACCTCTCGCTAACACACATTCTCACAAATAACATCTATTTAGTCAAAAATATAGAAAGCAAAATATGTAACACATGGCATTTCAATAGCCCCCAAAGCACATAATAGTGAACTATTACATAGAATTATATATATAATAATATTATAAATATATAATACATGTACATACATTTATACTAAGAGTGCATTATAAAAGTATTTCAAACTATATTTCATTTAAAGACTATCAACAGTCTGTTAGCTAAATATGGTTATACTCAACTATCAGTAATTAACCGAAAGTGAGACGCATTATTATTATTATTAAGTTGTTTTAAAGCAACTTTTTATACGTTTAAGTGCTCACAGTCTTTTCGTTTCTTTAACATAGACTTTGTTCATTTATTTAAAAAAACAAATAAAAGCTAACAACAATTGTTATTTTATTTATGGCATCCGCAGTATAAGCTTTGGATTTTGTAGAAACTTTGGTTTGCCTTTTTATAACTTTGTTTTTCAGTTTCTTATTATTTGTTTACCAGTTTTGTTGCGTTTGTGTTTACACATGTAATAAACTAGATTATTTTTGTTTACAACTTAAAAAATAGTTATCTTGTTCTTTGCATCTCAAAATAAAATTTATTTGAATTAAGTTTTAATTTGTTTTTAAGATAAACTTTTTAATACTTATGTATTTTATCAATTTTTTTTTAATTTAAAATATTATAGAAAAACATCATGACAATCAAATAAAAATGTTCTCTGTGAATCTAGATAATAATATCTTTGTTTAAATTATGATTTTATCTTTAATGAATTTTTAGATTATGAATTGATATATTTTAGGTCAATCAAATTTGTTTATCAAGTTAACTATTTTCATAAACCTTCATTATGCAAGATAAATCATTTTTTGGATTTCCTCAAGAATGTAATCTATCATTTCCTTGTGATCAAATCCCAAAACTTCCAATTGGTCATCCAGAAATAATATTAAGGATGAAGCAAAAGGTATTAAATATTATTTCAAGAATTATTTACATGCAAAAAAATTGTTTAAACTTATCAAAAAGTATAATTTCTTTTAACAAAACTTATTTAGTTTCTGATTCTAACTTTTTATAGGTCAATTTAAATTTATCTTTTTTATTTATTACTTTAGATTTATTATACAATTATAAGTTTACTTTTTAATTTTTCTAAATAAATTCTAGCAGATGTATGTACAAAAATTATATCCTAGTTTTAACTGCATGCTTCAAATTATGATTAACTATCTAATTATAGAAACCAGTTGTTATCACTGGATCTAATCTAGTTCAATCAGCTCAAGGCTGGACATTAGATTATCTCAATAGTCATATTGGAAACTCAGCATTTCATGTTTATAAGTCAAGAAATAACATTTTCAAAGTTTGTAAATCTTTTTTAACTCTGTTTGAAATATTCTAAATTACTTTTTATTAAAAGATTATTATATGTTTTAGTAATTTGAAATTTTTATACAATAAGTAAATTTTCTATAATAAACAAATCTAAATTGTTAAAAGTACGATTTGAACTTTGTTTGTTGTCATATATTTTTATAATAATTATAATTTAAAATTATTCAATCTTTTTATTCGTTCCTTTTAATTACAGATTAAACTTTAATTTTTGATAATTTTTTTATTTACTAATTAAAGAAAAGATTTTTAAATAATGTGAAATGTATTTCAGTATTTTGATGCGAAGAGAGCTTCAACACATGATGGTTTTGTTCCTCCAACTAAGCATCTATCAATGTCTTTCCAACATTTTTTAAATTTACTTAAAGATTGTCATCAGCACCAAGAAAACGAAAAGTATAATCAGCTGATATTTGAATTTATTTAGAATGAATCTCATTTTTTAGGGTTTATTTCCAACACCGTTTAACTGACTCTATTGGTCAGCAAATTAAAAGTGACTATCTAAAGTTCAACTGGGAGTGGCTAAAGCAAACGCAGCAGATACTCGAGTGGGGCAAACTAACTGGTAACTTACTTCTCATCGGTATGCAAGGTAAAGCACCGTTTAATTCAACTATTAAAGAGCCTAATAGATTGTTTTATGAAGGAAATATTACTCCTATTCACTTTGACGAGCAGGAAAATATGTTTGCTCAAATAAAAGGCAAGAAACGGATATTTCTGTTTCCTCCTGAACAGTTTGAATGCTTTTATGCATACCCTGTGGCTCACCCCTGTGACAGACAAGGACAGGTCTGTTGTTTAGAATATAAAGAGTATCTTTGATATTGTCAGAAGTATTAGATGTGTTTACTCAACAGGTGAATTTATACTCACCTGATTATGTTCGGTTTCCAAAGTTTAAAAAAGCTAGCGCTATGACAACTGTTTTATCGCCAAGTGAAGTTCTTTACATACCAATGTACTGGTAAGACATCTTTGCATTCAAAGATTAATAGAAGCTTCATGAGATCGTTACAGAGATTTATGACTTTTCAGGTGGCATCATTTAGAGATATTAAAATGTGATGACGAATCTTTAAGTGAGTTGTATCCGCATGTCAATGTTTCAATAAACTTTTGGTATCATACAAACCCTTCTCCAAAATCTGTTATTTACCCCGTTAGTGGTCACCACCGTGTTTCTATTATGAGAAACGTCGAAAAAATGCTCTCACATGCTTTAGTAGATACAAAAATGGTGAGTTTATCTACTGATGTGTCTCCATCTCACTTCTATGTTGTCAGGTTGGGGATTTGTTGAAAGTATTATCTGAAGGTCGATTTGATTATGATGATTGTATCGAGAACGATGAAGATGATGTTCAACGTCGTCAACAACAATTTCTTTAATTTCTTTAATTTGTAAAATGTAAATTCTTCAACTGATTTTTACCTAGCAGCAACTAGTGCAATTATGCTGCTTCGTCACGAATTATTTAGAAATTTCTATCTAATTTCATCCCCAACTAACTAAAGTTAGTAATTAGCGGACGTACTTATCATATATGCTTTTTGCTGCCATAATACTTGTCCACCTCCAAGTTATACTTTATATCATCCTTTTCAATGATCATTAAGTAGTGATATAAAAATCTTTAATTTCAAAACCTTATAGCTTTCGTTTTCTAATTTGAAACCATCCTTTATCAAATCTCTTCATTTGACTATACATTTGAAAACTGTTTTAATGCCAAGCTTTTTAAAACATAGTTGTGATCATAAAACTACTTTTTCGACTAAATTATGAGAACTTAGAAAATAGATCTTAACTTTAAAACTGATCAAGTTAAAGTTTGAATTTTGTCTTTGATACTTTCTATGTCAAGAATTTTGGTGAAATTATTTTCATACATTAAGCATCAGACGAAGCTGAACGTTTTTATGTTTAACGTACTTTAAAATAAAATAATTAGATTATCGGCGATACTAATATATTTGTATTTTTATTCAACAATCTTTAAGGTTTCAAACGAAAAAATAAAATCTTTGCTGAAAGCTAGATACAAGTCAATAATTCCACTTTAAGAAACCCAAGTCGACATTAAATGTCACTAATTGTCCATTTCACAACTTCTTGCATTTAGTACTAAAAAGTCAATGAATGGAGTATATTCAGAAAATCACTTAGGAAGTATAAAAAAAGATTTAGTTGGTGAAGATGTAAGCTACTTACAAGTGTAAGATCAAGACTTAGTTGTTATTTTTTGGCAATTGTACGCCTCTGTGCATGCTACGTTAGAGATGTTTTAGAAAGTTTGGTTTTTGTGAGATTGTTTTGAGCGTTCAAATCAACTTCAAAGCCTAAACTGTAAATATATTTAAAAAGCTTACAAATAGAACAATCACTGTCTGCATATTTGTGGTTATTGAAATTAATTATTAATCTAAATTCAAGAAATAGTTTTGGTTTGCTAAACAATCAGGTTTTTGCTGCTAATAATAAAACCTTAAGCTTTATTTTTCAATTAAATCTGCTGAAATGCATTTATAGGTTTGAGTTTTGCTTTTAGTTTTTTAGTAATCAGAACTAACAACAACTTAGGTCAGTATTCACCAAACTAGATTTTTTGCAAATTAAAGCGGTCATATTACTTGAAGCTTATGTTCTAACTGTGGAAAATAATAAATTATAGTATGGCATGTTATCTTCAAAAGTGTCAGCTAAAATTTAGTTGGAAGAAGGAAATTCAGAAATTTTAAAACCTTGAAGGAAAGAAATTAAATAATTGCATTATCTACTCTATTTCCTAAAATACTAGATTGCTTCCAACTTTCAGAAAAACTGAATTACCTCATATGTAGATATCCTTATAGAAGGTAAAGTCTTCAAATTATATAAGTTGAACAATTTGAAATCAATCAAAAGAGAAATAGCTCAGCCATCTAGTAAACACATTACATCTTAATAAGCCCATATCAACTGGTACTTTAATCATAACAAATTGTTTTTCATTCTGCACAATTAGTACATGGAACCAGCTGCCACCAGACATTGTCATGTCAGAATCACTCGTGTTGTTCAAAAAGAAGTTGAACCGTCATAATATTGCCAACATTATCATTTCTAAACTGTGAATTTTTCCTTTTTATATAATTATAATTATAATTATATGTAATTGTCCACTGTTATATGCTTTGAGTGAAATACCATGTGTTACATCTTTTGCTTTCTATATTTTTGACTAAATAGATGTTATTTGCAAGAATGAGTGTTAGCGAGAGGTGCTCTCTTCAGGAACCCTCCTTCGCAATTATTGTAATAATTGAATAAATAAATGATCATTAGATGAAGCACATGTGGTAATTGCGGAAAATAATAAATTATAGTATGGCATGTTATCTTCAAAAGTGTCAGCTAAAATCTAGTTGGAAGAAGGAAATCTAGAAATTATAAAACCTAGAAGGAAAGAAATTAAATAATTGCAGTATATACTCTATTTCCTAAAATACTAGATTGCTTCCAACTTTCAGAAAAACAGAATTACCTCATATGTAGATATCCTTATAGAGGGTAAAGTCTTCAAATTATATAAGTTGAACAATTTGAAATCAATCAAAAGAGAAATAGCTCAGCCATCTAGTAAAGTAATCAATTTTTGCAAAGCTTCAGCTGTTAAAGAATAACTAGAACATAAAGCTGTTCGTCATAGACGATATTTGCATAGAGATCTTGCTATAAGATGCTATAATTAAGTAAAGACTTATCTTAAAGACCTTTAATAATGTGAAGAAAGCCGTATATGGTATTATATGGTAGTCTTTACAATGGTACATGGTTACCTCATTATATATTTGTTAAAATGAAAGAACTTTAAAAGTATTAGCCACTGACTAATATCAGATGATGAACCTTTTCACAGAGAGAAATAATTTTCTGATAATTTTGAAGAAAGATATTATGAATGAGTAGATTCCTGTGAGCTAAGTACATCCGCCTCCGCAGTGGTGTTGTCACGCCCTCCCAACACACAGGAGGTCCTGGGTTAGAACTCTGGTGGACATATATTTGCCACAAGTAAAACACCAAAACATCCGGGTAGACGGGCCTTGTTCGTCTATTTTATGACAAAACTTGTAAAAGACACAAAACTCTGAATTTAAAGTCGTAGTTTGAGCCTCGTAGGCAGTTTGTCGCTGTACTCAGTGTCGTTCCGGTTACTCCTACGACGTCAGCTGGGTTAGTCTTTCTATCCGCTGCCTACCTTGTTGGCGAGAAGATTGGAATCCTGCTGCATGGCTGTGGTATGTTTGAATTGGGTGATAGTAGAATATTCTGCCGCTTACGTAAATCAATCATGTCGTACTACTGAATATAACTAGTTCGTTCTTTAACAGAGTTGATGTTAGAAAATAGATGTCATCTAGAATTTATAGAGTTTCTAAAATTGATTTCACTCATAAACTACTCAGTTTTAGAGAAAGGAGCTAAATAATGAGTTGGTTACAAGTAGATTAATTTTTTGAACAAATTCTAATAAGAAAAAGCTTATATTTCGAAGGTATAAAGTAGAAATAGCATTAGCTGCTTGCATTATTTGCTTATTCAATGAAAAATAATTAAAATTGTTTTTTTGTAAACCAATTTTAATTACAAGGTATCTGCTAATAAACAAAATGAAAGAACATTTGCTTCTGATATATTGTTTGATTTCTTCAATGTTCATACTCTTTCCGATTTCAACAGCAAATTTAACCGAAAAAATGTTTGGAAACACTGAAAACATCACAAACATAACAAGATTTGAAGTAAATGATATGGAGATGTAAATAAAAGATTTTTAAAATTTAAGTTTTTATTGAGTATATAACTGGTTAAATTTTTTTTGTTCAAAAACTTAATGCTTCTTTAAATCAATTTAATTATTAAAGAATTCTAATTTTTTAAACCTTGGAGGCCTTAGCAGAAACCAATCTGGAATTACATCTCTTGGTAACGACTCAGATGATGAAGTTTATCGTCAGCCTCATGCAGATGACAGGTTAGTTAAATCGGATTTTTCAAGCTTGAAAAACATTTCAGATCAGTTGAGTTGTGTAAGATTATGAATAAAATATTTTTGAAAAATAATTTGTATATACTAACAAAAACTGTTATTGTTGTTTCTGTGTTGAATGAATAAAAGTGGATTTTATAAATAACTTTTCCAAATTTTAAAGTACAATTTGTAAATACTAAAAAAAGCTTTAAAGGTATGTATTTATTTGAGATGAAAATCAGACGAAGAAAAAGAAACACAAGAAAAGAAGAATTCGAGTTAGACTCTTATTTGCACAATAATTTTCATGTTTTAGAAAAGTTTAAGACAGTGACTTAATGAAAAATAAACTAAACTACATCAATTAAGTTCGGATAACAAATTTTATTTGTAGAGGCAGTGGCGATCTAACTCTTAGGATTCGTCCCATGTGAGTCTTAGTATGTAAAGAATTTATTGAAAAAATTAAAACAATTTAATTGAGTAGTTAGTATCTGGTTAAACAAGCTCCTAAAAGTGCAAAATACTTAAATAAGTTTGATAAACTTTCCATTTTTTAGTGGAGGGAGCTCAAATTGTCCACCTGCTCGTCCAACTGGTCCATTGTGGTGGATACCAGATAGATATCAAGATTACGAAAGGTACGTATGTAGAAAATATATTTCCTAAATATCAAAAAATTCTATGGGTAGTATAAAACGAAGCTTAAAGAATTTTAATTTACATAATATTTTTTTTGGTTAAATCTAGAAAACAAAAATGATTTACATGCAGATCAACAATTATTAGAATATATATTTAAAAATTTAGAAACATCATATTTGTACCTATTATTAAATTGTTGTTTCTGTGTTTGAATCTTATAGAAGGTCTAAAGAAAGAAGCAGAAAGAACAAGAGAAGAAACAATAGAATAAAACTAAGAAGAAACAAGTATGATTTAGACATTAAAACATACAGTATTTTAACAGTTTTGTTATCTTCATCATATATGTATATTTATTTTATATAAATATAAAATCTTGTACGGGTTTGCATATAACAGAAATATTAAGGTTTTTCATTCTACTTAGTTTAAATACAAGTAATAGGAAAAAATAAAAACAGAATATTTGTAACATTATTAAAGTTGATTTTCTAAAATTTTATTTTGCATGTTTTTTAGGTTGGAACCAATCAATGTTCTTAGTAAAATGTAAGATTAACGTGATATTGTTATTTATATCTGTTGTTTATTTAAAACTTAAATAAATTAAATGATAAATAAATAAAGTTAATTTATATTATAATTTTTTGACAACTGTTAGCAATTTACATTCATTTTTAAAAGGTGTTTTTCGGTTAATTTATTGAAAAATAAAATATATTTGTACTATAAATCATTAGTATGTATTTGTTTATTTGTTTAAGAAGCTATTGAATGTTATTTCAGATCAACAAGTCACAACCAGAAAAACGGGTACGACAAAAACGTTTTTAATAAAACTTTACAAAGATTTCTAAATTTTCGTTAAATTTCAAAATCTTTTACCAACTTTTGAATCAATTATTTATTTAGAAAATTATTGAATCAAACATTTCAAGGTTTGTTTAAAATATGACTCAATGACTGTATATGAAACTTTTCATTCAGTTCAAATATTTTATTAATCATGAAATACAAAATAGTTGAAAATAAAACCTAAATTTGATAAAAAAAATTCAATTTATACATATTTTATAAATCTTTGGTTTTTACAATAGGTATCAATTAGATCTTTCAGTAAGATGTAAAGTTTTACAGAACTACAAAGAAACCATCTTCAGAAAGTTCAAAAAATGACTCTAAATCATCAAACAAAAACTCTCAAGTTTTGAAAGATAAATTGTTTGGGTTTCCGTGGTTTTGTGATTACGAATCTTATGATGATTGTTCAGATATCAAACTTCAAGAATGTTCACAATGCAGGTGATAATCAGAATGAGTAAACTTTTAAAATATTAAACTTGTTGTATGAGTTTTAAAGAAGTTTTCAGCTTTAATCATTTCCACATTTAACTTTAATATCTTTTTTTGTTAGTTTATTTGCTGCGTCTTTTTTGATATTTTATTTTATTATAATTGGAGTTGTTATCATTTGTGGAAATTTATCAATTCTTTTCACCATTTTTAAAAACTCTCCAAAAGATATTTCAAAAGTTGATGTCTTAAAAACATCTTTAGCTGTAGCGGATATAGCACCAGGTAATTTATTTTCTATGCGCTAGATAGTAAAGTAGCAACTTATCTTGATTAAAACTTTATTAAAGCTTTTAAAATACTCTTGAATATATAGGCAGTTAATTATTCAAAAATAATAATTGTAACTTTTCAATTAAACAAATAATCTAATGAGAAACATTGTAATATATATTAAGTAACATTTTCTTTTCAAGGTATCATTATATTTACTCAAGTGCTACCTAATATCATGTGGACACTTCAGCACACAGCAAACGAACTAGATAATAGCCAACTATCCTCTAAAAATACAACAAAATCATATGTATTAGCTGTTTTATATCAGTTTTTTTACATATCTACCATGTATCAGTTAACACTTATGTGTTTAATCCGTTTCTACGCTGTAGCCAGACCATTAAGGTATAGAGAAATGAGTAAAGGAAAAGTTATTAAATGGATGATGCTTCTCTGGTTTTGTAGTTTACTATTTTCTTCAATGCCACGTTAGTAGATAAACTTTTATTACTATTATACCTAAAAAGGCAACTAGAAGTTATGGAAACAAAAACCATTTGTTTGTAGTTTGGATAAAGAGTCAATTTCATTCATCTTATGGACACATTACTTTTATGTATAGTATCGCTTTAAAGAGTTTTAAAGAGTCGGCGCGAATGGCATTGGTGTTTTATTTCATCTTTTTTGTAGCTCCATATATTGTAATGGTAATTATATAGTTCTACCAGTTGTTATTTGCTTGTATTTTACTTTAATAAATGTAAGTAAGTTAGTTTGATTAGATGCAAAATATTAATAGCTAAATTTCAATATTAATATTAATGTGATTAATATAACATTTAGATGATAACAACATTTGCAACATGGTTTGTTGTACGTAAACAACTAAAAAAAACTAAAAAGTTATCTTCTCAAACTGCAAGTATTTCGAAAAAGGAAAAAGCTTTGAATAAAACTGTTTTATTGATGACTGTTGGTTTCACTGTTACCACAGGTAGTAGAATGATAATTTTAAATTTATTTCCACCAGAAAATATCAAACTATTAAGAAATATTATGTTTTCAGTCCCTCAGATAATCTTGGCTTACTTGGCCAATTTTCAATACTTTAATGCAAGTACAATTTCAGCACCTTATCTAACTGGATCTTGTATCTTTTTTGCACGAAGGTTAACTTTATGATCTTTCAAGTTTCAAAGGCTTTAACTGAATTTTGTAAATTTTATCAACAGTATCATCAACCCACTAATTTCATTTTCTGAAAAGAAATTCAGAAGAGACTTTTTGGAAAAACTTACAAACTCACTAAGCTCATGGACTAATAAAACATCTGTTACTTTACCTACAGCTTCTACCAGAGTTTAACTTCATTTTATTTTCAATTCAATGATTTGTTATCGATTGCTTGTATCAAAAACAAATCTATTTTGTAAATATATTAGTCTCACTTAATCAGATTTAATCTTGAGTAGCCTTAGATAGTTGCTGCTGGTGAATGGAGTATTTTCACTATTGTGCAATTCATGACTACTATGAATAAAACTTGTGTGTATTGTCGAAACAACTGTACTGCTTGAGGGTGGTTTCTAAAACATAAATAACTATAAATAAAAGAATACTCTTTAATCTGGTTTCTGATTGTTTGTATTAAAACAAATACAAGTCTGTGTGGAAAATAAGATCATTTCCAAACCATTTTATAGTTATCCAATAAACTTTGGTCAAAAATGACTTCTTCAAGGCCTTTCAAAGATTAGCTTAACTTCTTAAAAATTCTTATTATTTATTAATTTTGTTGAACTTTGTTCGCTTTTAAAAAGTTTTTGATTGGAAAAACATATATTTGTTAGAATATATATAAGTAAAATTTGTTAGTTATAAATTTATAGATATTTAAATAATACAACTCCTTTTTCTATTCGAAAAAAATTGTTTTAATATTAATAAAAAGAATTAATTTTTAGAATAATTCTCTTGTTGATAATATTTGCAATTAACAAGTATCTAAATTTAATAACATTTGTTAATTTTTCGAATATTTAGTTTTTGGATTTTTATGTTATTTGACTTGCTTTATTCTTTTATAGTTTAAAGTAGAAGTTTTGCAGGATTTGTTTTGCAGGATTTGTTTTGCTTTAGATGGCTTTTAATACTTTTCATGGTTCATATTAACTATTGTTTAGCTATTGTGTTTATAATTTAAGGAAAAAATGTTTACTATTTTCACAGTATAAATTTTGATGTTGTTGGTATATTGTAACATTTAAATTATATTTTTAGCATTGAATGCAAGACTAGCTTGGATGACACAAGAATGTCCATCTTTCATTGTAGCATTGCTGGTAGGAATAAAAGGCAATATCAGCAGTTCTACATTCCCAAATAAAGTTATTCTTTCCCTGTTTGTTTTACATTACTTTAACAGATATACAATATTTGATAGTTTATTACTTCACTTTCCTCAAGCTAGCCAATCTTGATATATTTCAATCTTGATCATTTGAACCCAAACCTGTTTATTGTCATAAAACAAATTCAATGTCTATGAATTTGCAAAATCTAGCTGAGAGACAGTTATAAGATGTTATACTGAAAATGAAGTTATATCTTTAAACATATTAAATATCTCAACTATAATAAAGTAAGGAGAAAGCATCATAAGTTTGGATTACATTTATCTTCTTGATACCCTAAATCTTATCAAAAACAAATATATTATTTCTCGCTTTCTTACAAGTCACGTGATGACAATTTGGTGGTTTGTTTGTAAATAGTTTTTGTTGTAGGGCCTTTAGTATGCCATAAATATAAAAGATTTGAAATTTGTACAAAATGGTAGATAACTCAATATACCAAATCTAATAAATTCCTGACAGCCAACTAATTTCTTTTTTGTTTTTAAGATAATTATTTAAGTTTAGTGATTGTTTTTTCAGATCATTTATTTATACATTTCGTATGAGCAACAAAAGCACTCCCGTTTCTATTGGTCTGGCTGTATTTGCATTTTTATTCACATTTGTAAATGGTTATACTATTTCTAAATATTTAACTATTCAAGTTGAATTAGAAGAAAGTTGGAAGTATTCTTTTCAATTTATTACAGGTGTAGTAACTTTTTACACATTTTTTTTCACTTATTTATATTAAATTAGTGTTTATATATCAACATAGTTTATAAATTGTTTCAAATATAAATAATTTAGTGATAAATAAACTCTTAAAAAATTAAAAAATAAACCTCAAAACAGACTGTAGTTTATCAAAATAAATATTTTAGAAATAGTAAACAAAAAGTAAATAAATATTTAATAAGCTTGAATTATTTTTCTATTAACACTACTCACTTTTACATCATTTTAACCAGGAGTAGCAATTTAGTTAATTGGCTTTATTATTAATAACCATAGCGACCACATTTTATTAAACCTTCGCAAACCTGGTGAAACTGGATACAAAATTCCGCGTGGTGGCGTATTTGAGTTTGTCTCGGGTGCGAATTTTTTCGGTGAAATAGTAGAATGGTGGGGGTTGGCTATTGCTTCAAATTTTCAGCTTCCTATTATGTGTTTTGCCATTTCAACCACATTTTCAATTGGCTGCAGAGCTTGTTCTCATCATCGGTTGGTGTTTTATAACTATTAGTAAAAAACTTGCATTTGCTTGTTGACTTTTAGCAAACTTAAGCTTTACTAGTACTGACTAGTCAACAAAAATATTAAAAAATAGAAAAACATTTAAACCAAAAATCAGTATTTAAACAAAATAAATTCTTGTCAGATTCTATTTGGAAAAGTTTGATGATTATCCAAAAACCCGCAGAGCATGGATCCCTTTTATACTTTAAAAACTTTATTTATTCAATTGTAATTAAAAATTTGATTTTTCTGAAATTTTACAGAATTTGTCATCGTTTTATGTAATTTTAAATATTTCATTTTGGATAGATTTTTAATGAAATTTATAGACTTTATTTTCATGCTGAGTTAGTTACTGCTTTTTCAGCTTAGTGTTTATTAACATTTAATTCGCTTTTAAACTTCTAAATTAATTTTTTTTTGAATTTTGTTTTTGCTTATATCTCATAAAAATTGATTGACAAATTACCGATAATTCCACAAGTTTTATATTATAACAGATTGACAAATGTGAAAGACAATATTTGAAGTAAATAATCACAAATTATTTGAAGCATTTCTTGAAGCGTTCAGTAAATAAAAATGGAAAATTTTATATCTAACATATTCAATATTGAAACAAAAAGTTTTATTTGTATTTTATATAATCAATAAAACAAATGTTTCAAACATTTTTTAACTGAATATAACTTTGACAAGTTAATAAGTAAAACATTTATGTACTAATAAGAAATTTATCCAAAATCTTGCTAAGTTTATGATAAAAGTTAAGTTGAAATTTCATCAGAATTTTGGTTGAGAAATAAAGTTCCAATTGCTTTAAAATTGAGTTAAATTATTTATTGATTAAAAATGGCTTTAGATGCATTCCAAACAATGGTTATCGTTTTAAAAAAGTTATTACTCTACTAGGTGTTCTTAAAGTTGTTGAGCGGTTTATTTTGAATGAAGAGCCTCTGAGGACGTTTAGTCTCTGAAAACGTATAAGAGATTTCAATCTGAGAAGTTAAGATGGCAAAAATCATGAATAGTTTTAAATAGTAATAGAAGGTCAGAAAAAAGCGTTGATATTATATCTCTTTTTATATCAAGTTTATTAATAGCTATTCCAATAAGTATTTTTGATTTTATTTTAGGTTTTTCAATTTTCTATGTAAACAACTTCTTGCGTAATCTTGTTGGCAAGCGATAGTTATGTTTTCATAAAAAAATTCTATAAAACGTTTTGCTTTGTACCTGTTTTGCTTCTGCATCCTGTTTATCGTTATAATAAACGTTTAAAGCCGCTCAGAGTAAATTATTTGAATAAAAAGTTTGTTAGTTCAATCTGAAAACATTTATGGCATCAGTAACTAGGCTTTGAGTTTGAAGATCAAAAATGATAAAGATTCTACTAAAGTTCTTCACTGTATTCTACATTGACCTCATTTTTTTTTTAATATCATTCTGTGATCTTAGTAGTTGGCAGTGAACATCAGATCATTTAAAGAAAAAATTAAAGAAAGCAAAGTGCTACAAATGGAACTATTTGGTTTCAATGGTAATAGTGATATAACAGTCTTCACTATTCCTGTCCTTATAGTATATCCGCCTCCGCAGTGGTGTTGTCACGCCGGCCCAATACACGGGAGGTCCTGGGCTAGAACTCTGGTGGACATATACTTGCCAGAAGTAAAACACCAAAATATCCGGGTAGACGGGCCTTGCTCGTCTATTTTATGACAAAACTTGTAGAAGACACAAAACTCTGAAATTAAAGTCGGAGTTGGAGCCTCGTAGGCAGTTTGTCGCTGTACTCAGTGTCGTTCCGGTTACTCCTACGACGTCAGCTGGGCGTTAGTCTTTCTATCCGCTGCATCCTTTAAAAACGAGCCCACCGCCTAACTAGCATACCGAGAGATGCAAGGAATTAAAAGCATTTCAGGCTGAAGAAAAGTTGTTAAAAGTTAAGTTGATTCTACAAGAGAATATAGATAGATATATTCAGTATTTGAAAATCATGGAGAAGAATTGGCTTCAAAAATATTGGTATATTTTGACAACATTATTATTAAAAACGACTCACTGCAGGACTTGCACTTTTACTATAAGGGGTTTCTAAAGCTAGTTGAAGATGGCAAAACAGTTTGATTGAAGTATCTGTAGCAAAACGGATTTCCGTTCTTGACTGATGAAAGGTTTTTTTTCTGTTGAATTCCAATACTATTTATGCACGTTATAAAATGATGTATTTTAGAATTTATAGATTCTAAATTTAATTTTACCTCATAAAATACTCAGTTTTAGAAAAAGAAGCTAAATAATAAGTTTATTACAAGTAGATTAATTTTTTGAACTAATTCTAATAAGAAAAAGCTTATATTTCAAAGGTAGAAAGTAGAAATAGTATTAGCTGCTTGCATTGTTTGCTGATTCAATGAAAAATAATTAAAATTGTTTTTTTTTTAAAACGAATTTTTCTTAAAAATTAAAATACATTTTTCAATTAATTTTTGATATAGTTGTCTTAAACGTGATGAAAATTATCACTTCCGATTTAATCTTTTAATAAAGTAGATGACATTTAGAAATCAAATCACTTTTTCAAAAACATTTCCACTAATTAAAACTTTTAAAGTTTGAGTATTTTAGGTAAAAGATGGGCAGATACTTTAGAAAAATGAAAAGTTTTATTTGTAATTTACAGTCTTCTAAGTTTTTATCTCAAAAAGATTTTCAAATTTCTTCTCATTTTTTTCTGACTAGAATTTTACTTACAAGGTATCAGCTAATAAACAAAATGAAAGAACATTTGCTTCTGATATATTGTTTGATTTCTTCAATGTTCATACTCTTTCCGATTTCAACAGCAAATTTAACCGAAAAAATGTTTGGAAACACTGAAAACATCACAAACATAGCAAGATTTGAAGTAAATGATATGGAGATGTAAATAAAAGATTTTTAAAATTTAAGTTTTTATTGAGTATATAACTGGTTAAATTTTTTTTGTTCAAAAACTTAATGCTTCTTTAAATCAATTTAATTAATAAAGAATTCTAAATTTTCAAACCTTAGAGACCTTAGCAGAAACCAATCTGTAATTACTTTATTTGCTAACGACTCAGATGATGAAGTTTATCGTCAGCCTCATGCAGATGACAGGTTAGTTAAATCGGATTTTTCAAGCTTGAAAAACATTTCAGATCAGTTGAGTTGTGTAAGATTATGAATAAAATATTTTTGAAAAATAATTTGTATATACTAACAAAAACTGTTATTGTTGTTTCTGTGTTGAATGAATAAAAGTGGATTTTATAAATAACCTTTCCAAATTTTAAAGTACAATTTGTAAATACTAAAAAAAGCTTTAAAGGTATGTATTTATTTGAGATGAAAATTAGACAAAGAAAAAGAAGTACAAGAAAAGAAGAATTCGAGTTAGACTCTTATTTGCACAATAATTTTCATGTTTTAGAAAAGTTTAAGACAGTGACTTAATGAAAAATAAACTAAACTACATCAATTAAGTTCGGATAACAAATTTTATTTGTAGAGGCAGTGGAAATGATACAATTTATATTTATGCAATTCTTGAGTATATTCCCATGTGAGTCTTAGTATGTAAAGAATTTCATGAAAAAATTAAAACAATTTAATTGAGTAGTTAGTATCTGGTTAAACAAGCTCCTATTATAAAAGTGCAAAATACTTAAATATAAGTTTAATATTTATTTTAGGTTTCTTATTAAGGATGCATGGATACCAGATAGAATTCAAATAGAGGAAAGGTACTTATGTAGAAAATATATTTCCTAAATATCAAAAAATTATACGGCTAGTAAAACATGAAGCTTAAAGAATTACAATTTACATAATCTTTTTTTTGGTTAAATCTAGAAAACAAAAATATTTACAACCAGATCAACAAATAGTAGAAAATGTGTTAAAAAATTTATAAATATAATATATGTGGATATTATTAAAATTGATTTTCTATAATCTTATTTTTTTTAAGGTTTGAACCAATCAAGCTTCGTAGTCAAATGTAAGATTTTTTATTTATTTATTTATCTATTTCAATAAATGCGAAGGAGGGTACCTGAAAAGAGCACCTCTCGCTAATACACATTCTCACAAATAACATCTATTTAGCCAAAAATAAAGAAAGTAAAGTAGATGTAACACATGGTATTTCGATATCACTCAAAGCATATAACAGTGAACAATTACATGGAATGTTAATAATATAAGAAAGAGAAAAAAATCACATTTTAGAAATGACAATGTTGGTAATATTAAAACGGTTCAACTTCTGCTTAAACAATGCGAGTGACTTCGACATGGCAATGTTTGATGTCAGCTGATTCCATGTATTAATTGTACGATATGAGAACAAATTTGCTCTGACCAATGTACTAGGTGATATAGGCTTATTAAGGTGTAATGTGTGTCGTCTGAGCTGATATAATTTGAAGGAGGGACTAATAGAAAAGAAATCATCAAACTGAATGTCAATTAAATTGTGGATAATTTTAAAAATAAGAATTAGGTCGTATTTAGTCCGTCGGATTTCCAAAGTATCTAAATTGAAGAAACTGAGACGATGTTTATAACTATTATATTTAATATCAAGTTTCCTTCATACTAATCTTGTAAATGTGGCCTGAACAGATTCGATTTTTTGATATCGCTAACTTGATATGGCATCCATGCACTGACATTGTGTTCAAGAATTGGACATACGTATAATTTGAAATGATTGATAAAAAAGCATGGGTTTTTAGAATTAAAGGTCTTTATAATAAGGAAGACAAGGTTGATTGATTTTCCAAAGATTTTGGAAACATAATTGGGCCATTTAAAAGTCAGATGATAGAGTAATGCCAAGGTCTAGGACCAAAGATACTCGTTGAATAATAAATCTATTGATGGAGTATTGGTTCAAGGAATTCACAGCTGGTTTACGAGAAAAAATGATAAGTACAGACTTTGTGGGCTGGATTCTGAGCTGCCAATTCGCAGACTAGTCTTCTACCGTGTGCAGTGCAGTTTGAAGTTTTGAAGGATTACAAGATAATAGCTTGATATCATCTGCATATACAAACACTCTGACATCATCTACTGCTGCTAATCTTCTGATGAGGTCTTCGATGATTAAGATTAGATTAACTGATATTGTTGTTACAATCTCTTAATATAAAATAGAAATGGCCAAATTCGTATTTACTTTAAAAGCTACATTTATTTGTTTTAACTTAAATGAAATTTACAAACTTTTTGTAAAAATACTCAGAAAATAGATTTTAGTATTCTAGCTAGATGTTATGTTGTTGTTGACAACTATTAGCAGTTTTCAAGCATTTTTAAAAAGTGTTTTTCGGTTAATTCATTGAAAAATAAATTATATTTGGACCATACATCATTAGTGTGTATTTGTTTATTTGTATTGAGAAGCTATTAAATGTTAATTTATTTCAGCAAATTTGAGTAAAAAAATTATTTAAAAAAACTCAATTTATACATATTTTATAAATCTTTGGTTTCTACAATATTTTTACAGAGCTGCTATAAAACCATCTTCAGAAAGTTTAAAAAACAACTCTAAATCATCAAACAGAAAACCACAAGTTTTGAAAGATAAATTGTTTGGGTTTCCGTCGTTTTGTGATTACGAAACTTATGATGCTTGTTCAGATATCAAACTTCAAGAATGTTCACAATGCAGGTGATAATCAGAATGAGTAAACTCTTAAAATAGTAAATTTGTTGTAAGAGTTTTAAAGAAGTTTTCAACTTTAATCATTTCCAACATTTAACTTTAATATCTTTTTATTGTTAGTTTATCTGCTGCATCTTTTTTGATATTTTATTTTATGATAATTGGAGTTGTTATCATTGGTGGAAATTTATCAATTCTTTTCACCATTTTTAAAAACTCTCCAAAAGATATTTCAAAAGTTGATGTCTTAAAAACATCTTTAGCTGTAGCGGATATAGCACCAGGTAATTTATTTTCTATGCGCTAGATAGTAAAGTAGCAACTTATCTTGATTAAAACTTTATTAAAGCTTTTAAAATACTCTTGAATATATAGGCAGTTAATTATTCAAAAATAATAATTGTAACTTTTCAATTAAACAAATAATCTAATGAGAAACATTGTAATATATATTAAGTAACATTTTCTTTTCAAGGTATCACTATATTTACTCAAGTGCTACCTAATATCATTTGGACACTTCAGCACACAGCAAACGAACTAGATAATAGCCAACTATCCTCTAAAAATACAACAAAATCATATGTATTAGCTGTTTTATATCAGTTTTTTTACATATCTACCATGTATCAATTAACACTTATGTGTTTAATCCGTTTCTACGCTGTAGCCAGACCATTAAGATATAGAGAAATGAGTAAAGGAAAAGTTATTAAATGGATGATGCTTTTCTGGTTTTGTAGTTTACTATTTTCTTCAATGCCACGTTAGTAGATAAATGTTTATTATAATTAAACCTAAAAAACTAACTAGAAGTTTTGCAAACAAAAAACCATTTGTTTGTAGTTTGGATAAAGAGTCAATTTCATTCATCTTATAGACACATTACTTTTATGTATAGCATCGCCTTAAAGAGTTTTAAAGAGTCGGCGCGAATGGCATTGGTGTTTTATTTCATCTTTTCTGTAGCTCCATATATAGTAATGGTAATTATATAGCTCTACCAGTTGTTATTTGCTTGTATTTTACTTTAATAAATGTAAGTAAGTTAGTTTGGTTAGATGCAATATTAATAGCTAATCTTCAATATTAAAAGCTGGAAACATAACTGATAATGTGATTAATATAACATTTAGATGATAACAGCAGTTGCTACATGGTTTGCTGTTCGTAAACAACTAAAAAAAACTAAAAAACTATCTTCTCAAACTGCAAGTATTTTGAAAAAGGAAAAAGCTTTGAATAAAACTGTCTTAATGATGACTATTGGTTTCACTGTTACCACAGGTAGTAGAATGATAATTTTAAATTTATTTCCACCAGAAAATATCAAACTATTAAGAAATATTATGTTTTCAGTCCCTCAGATAATCTTGGCTTACTTGGCCAATTTTCAATACTTTAAGACAAGTACAATTTCAGCACCTTTTCTCAGTGGATCTTGTATCTTTTTTGCGCGAAGGTTAACTTTATGATCTTTCAAGTTTCAGAGATTTTAAATGAAATTTGTAAATTTTATCAACAGTATCATCAACCCACTGATTTCATTTTCTGAAAAGAAATTCAGAAGAGACTTTTTGGAAAAACTTACAAACTCACTAAGCTCATGGACTAATAAAACATCTGTTACTTCACCTACAGTTTCTACCAGAGTTTAACTTCATTTTATTTTCAATTCAATAATTTGTCATTGATTGTTTGTATCAAAAACAAATATAAGGCTGTGTGAAAAATAAGCTGATTTTCTAACCATTTTATAGTTATCCAATAAACTTTGGTCAAAAATGACTTCTTCAAGGCCTTTCCATGATTAGCTTATCTTCTTAAAAATTCTAATTATTTATTAACTTTGTTAGCTTTTAAAAAGTTTTTGATTGGAAAAACTAAAACAAATGTAAAATTATATATATATCTATATATATTATCTCTTTTTTATATCAAATTTAGTTATAGCTATTCCAATAAGTATATTTGATTCTTTTTTAGGTTTTGAATTTTCTATGTAAACAACTTCTTGCGTAATTTTGTTGGCAAGCGATAGTTATGTTTTCATAAAAAATTCTATAAAACTTTTTGCTTTGTACCTGTTTTGCTTCTGCATCCTGTTTATCTTTTAAATGAACGTTTAAAGCCGCTCAGAGTAAATCATTTGAATAAAAAGTTTGTTAGTTCAATCTGAAAACATTTATGACATCAATAACTAGGCTTTGTGTTTGAAGATGAAAAATGATAAAGGTTCTACTAAAGTTCTTCACTGCATTCTACATTGACCTCACTCTCTTTTTGAATATTATTGTGTGATCTTAGTAGTTGGCAGTGAACATCAGATCATTTAAAAAAAAATTTAAAGAAAGCAAAGTGCTACAAATGGAACTATTTGGTTTCAATGGTAATAATGATATAACAGTCTTCACTATTCCTGTCCTTATTCTAGCCAATAAACAAGATGATAATAGTGTAAAGAAGGTTGAGATACGATAGCTATCTTGTCGTTGACGCACAGACAAAGTCATGCCCATGGTAAAGTGTTTTCATCTGAAACTCTTTTGGACTCTTTTAGTCAATTTTTGTAGGCAAGAAAGTCGTACGCGAGTAAATACTTTGCCTACGATTTTAAGCAAGGATGTTCCTTTTTGATTATTGCAGTCGGACGTGGTACTCTTTTTGACCAACGTCATAATTTTTGCATCTTTGCATGTTTTCTGGAATCTCTCCATCTTTCTAACATAGCGAGTTTTAGACTGTTTCAGTAGGTCAGGTAGTGTAACGTCGCTACCTGGTGCTTTTTAACATCCATTGCAGAAATATATAACACAACTACATTGAAAGTTTCCTAAATTAAATAAACGAATCAACAGACGAACGACATATTGGATATAAGTATTTTTTAAGCATCTTATACGTATAATAAACTATAAAATGTTAATAACTAAATATACTCTATAATACTAACATTATTCAATTTTCTTTACTCAATGAATTTCATTACATCTTACCTGTAGGCAAGTTATAAGTATTAAAGGTATTTTAGACATTACCAAGAGCATGTAAGTTTTGAATAACGAGCCTTTAGCTGAAAGTGAAAAATTCAAAAATCTTACTTCTAGTTATTTTTAAATTACCCATCTTAAGTATTATTGCATTTTTTTGACTAGGAAAAGCTTCAGATTTTTTATATTAACAATTTTTTTTTAATAAATTCTTTCTAAAATTATTATGTTTTGTAGAATAACTCCAATTTGATAAATAAAAATGTGAAATTGATCACTTTTATTTTTCTTTATGTTACTTTTTAATAAAAACTGATACAATAAAAATATTCAGTAGAATTTGATTTTTCATATTTTTAACTTTGCAGCTATTGAAGTTTTTCTTTTTTATTTATAAATATTTTCAATGCATCCTAAAAATAAAGATGATGTTATTCAGGTATGTTCTAGTATTTATTATTTGATTAAAATTTTTTGAAAAAATACTTAAATGAATTCTTTCTTATTAATCTATTCTTTAATATTATATATTTTGTGTTTTATTAAACTAAATACTTATTAGTTTTATGTTTGTATGCCTTGGTAATATTTATATTTAAAGTTTATTGAATATTAAATAATTTTAAAAATAAATCCATTTCTGTGATTGATATAGTATTAATAATATTATTAATTCTTATCAAAACTTTGGGTATATAATATTATCTATTAAATTATAGTTATTTAAATTAAACATTATATAAATATATATAATATATATTTGATTATACTTTTGATTTGAATTAATGTTTATTATAATAAGATATTCTATTTAAAACATATATGTAATATTTAGAAAATTTAGAAAACTCAAAATTATATATTGTTTCAAATATAGGTTTAGGATTATTATGTTTATTTTTTCATTAAAATCTTTTTTTATAATAATAAAATTACTATACTTATCAATTCTAATTTATAATTAGGTAAAATGATTATAATTTTTAATATTTGTAGATGCTTTTTTCAATTCCATCAGATTTTGTTACATCTATCAACACTGTCAAATTAGTTATAAAGTATTTAAAGTTCCTATTATTTCATCGTTCTCAAATTCCTCAACCATTTGAGTTATTACAACGAAATAGAAGTTCTCTGTAAGTTTGATACATAAAGCATTTGAAAGTTAGAAACTAATTCTATTTGTAAATAAAATAGATATTATCTTTTTAATGTTGACTTTTTAATCTCAGAAATAAAACATTTAAGCAAAAAACATCATCTAAAAGATATGAAGTTTTACTGGAAAGTCTTCAACAAATAGAAGAGGTATTAATGAAGATCATAAAGAAAGATGATGAGTTTAAAATTGCTATCCTATTTGGAGCTAGTATATTTCATATAGATGAAATTTTCACAATAGGGCAAAGTAAAGGTAATAACAGTTTACTTCTAAGTTAATAAATTTATAATAAACTGATATTTTATAAAGTTTATTTAAATTAAAATATTTTTATTTATATATAGCTTCTTCTATAATCAAAATCAGTTCTACTGTCGGTGAACAGTCTAAAAGCATAGATCACTTATGTAAGAAGTTTTGCCTTAATCTAATGACTTCGTTAAATGATGTGGACGAATACTGTCCTACTAAAACTTATGTTTTTATTAACATGAAAAAACCAGAACATAATACAGAAGTAACCCCTTATCCTAATTTCAAGTGAGTCTATTTTTAAATGATAATTTTACTTTATTTTTTTTTGACTGTTTTTGTTATAGATTTGATAACAGTAAGCACAAAATGCATGTTGGCATTGAATACAATGAACCTTTGTCGATAGATCTAATTAATGAGGAATTTTCAAAAATTAGTTTAGGTTCAGGAAAAGAAAACGAACTTCCGGTAATTTAAACACATTTTACTATTTACTTTATTCATAATTGTTGAAATTAGGAGCAAGAAAAGATGAACAAAGCCCAAATAACTTTGATTGAGAAGAAATTAGATGATAAATCCGAAAATGAAAAGTCATTTATGTGGTTTCAAATCCCTATTACAATCAAAGGGTTTACTTAGTGATCAACTTTTTTATTCATTTTATATCAAAACATATTTCGTTCTTAAATTTGTTTTACTGAATTACAAATATGAAATCATCTATTTTATCTAGTTCAAGCATTATAACATTGTTGCTTTGATCAAATTTTAGTAAGTCAAGACGCTTATGCAGAATAAAAGTGTTTCATTTTATACTTTAAAAGTCCTGCTCTTTACTAAAGCTTTCTTTAAGTGTTTCACAGACTGAAAAGATATTGTGCATTTTCGTTAAAAATAAGTTTTCATTAATGAGCAAATGCAGATAATCGTCTGCTTTTATATTTTTAACTGTAATTATCATTTGTAATACAAGTGACATATGTTCAAATATCATTTAGTAGTTAAATATTTTACAAATCATTCAAACAATTTCATTCCTTTAAATCAAATACTTAGAAACACTATCTCGTGTTTTATTCGGGTTTTGTAAAAATAATTTTTAATTTCATAAGATTTTTCGTCAATAAATTGTAAGTACAAAAAGCAGAAGGTCTTAAAATAAATCTTCCGCTTATACTTTTACTAAATATTTATTCTTTAAGCAAATCAATTGCACAGGCAATCTTTCAAGCAGTTGATATCAAGCTGGGATCTTTTGCTTGAGAGCATGCATCCACTGTTTTAGGATAACGAACAAGTTCCATCCAAACTCTACGACGTCTGAACTTTGTCCACTAGTTGTAATCTCAAAAAATCTTAATAGTTTACTAGGGTTGGAAAAGAAGCTGTATTTTTATTAATGAGTGTTTTTCAAAGGCAAAGTTTCTTTTAATAACATCAGATACTCTGCTATAGAACTCGTGACGCAGATTATTTTTGTATAAAAAGCATATAGGAGTGTGAACCATATATGTATGGTAATCAATGATGAATAATTCAATTTCTGAAGTAAAATCATAAAGTTTTGTAAGACGATTAGAGTTTGTGAACATTAGCAACTGTAGGGTTACTAATACTGACAGTTAGCACTATTACAAGACAGAAGCTATTATCAGTAAATGTATAACAGCCTGAAGTTGATAATTTGTCCTGGTTAGTGATGGCAAACGCCTTAGTGTGTATTTATGTTTAAATGACTCACAATTGAAACTGTATTCGGGGAAGATTATGAGTTTAAATTGAACTTTGGTTACAAATACTTTTATATCAAAGCTGCCAAGGATTTTTAAGAAAAGGTCGTAAGCTCCATACTATAGGTGCCCCAAATGATAAGGACAATTCCTTACCGCTAGCATTCTTATTGTTCCTGTAGGTTTCTTTCACCAAGTAAGACCAAAAGATTATAGAAGTAACTTCCTTGCTAATCAAGAACCTATGTCATTTCACCAATATAGGATGATAAGCAGAAATCTAGAAATAGTGATTTGAAAAAGTAGACATTATGGGTTTTGAAGAAAAAGGAGTAGATTTAGTACCTAAAGCTACAAGTGGCACCCCAAACACCTATCAAGATGGTATATCAAAGATAGGTTGAAATAAAGATCAGTATATTTGATAATCATAATTTTACTTTTCTTTTTAGAGCTTCTGTTTCGACAACGTTATTGATATAATTGTTGCTAGTATCTTTAAATCGGTTATTTATGTTGAGTTGTATGATGTTTTTATTTAAACTTCCTTTTGCTTTGATTTGTAATAGACAGTAGAAACTATTGTTTCACGACAGAAGCATACTTATTTCCGGTTTATGTTTAGAGTAAGTCTACCTAATGATAATTATAAGCTATCAATTCTCAATTCTATTTGAAAAGGCAAGCAAACTAAATTGTATTCGAAACTTATGATTTCAGAACTTTAAAACTTTTTACAGATTTATATTTAATTGGCAATTTTGTTGTCTTCACAACTCCGTTCTTACCGAGAGCTTTGAAGACTCTATACATCATTCAGTTTTTAAATAAATGAATTTTATTTGTCGATCTTTGAGAAGACATAAGTTTGAAAGCAGAATAGAACTAAAAAAGAGCAGAAAATAAAACACTGACGTATATAAGGCATTTTGAAAGCAATCAGTGATCTGTATGAGACTCTCCATAAAGCCACAAATCTTTCCTAGTAATCATTCCAACAACCTGTGAATCAATTGTGATAAACACATCAGTTTGTGTAGAAGTTACTTACTTTGTGGTTGTCATCTAATACAACAAGATGGCGAAGTCCTAGTGATCGAAAAAGACTGAATACTTTTGATAGTGAAGAGTCCTGTAAATACATCAAATGATAAATCTTTCAAAGTAGTTTTGTGAGTACCTCATAAACCACATAAGGGCATGGAGAGATGTACGGTTCCAAATCGATATGATAATCTAATTCTTCCTGAGAGATATTCAAATCTTTTAGTAATGTATTGTATCGTGGATATGTTTGAAGGAAATCATTCAAATTCAATCTTTGTTCCTTTGAAATCGATTCAATATACATCTAAAAATAAACTTCTTGAAAAATCTTTGAAAAGCACTCAATAGTTTTAAGTGGAACCTTTTTTCTCATTAGAACAACTATTTCGTAAAGACGAATCAGTCCACGAAATTTGCCTTTTTCATCTATGATAGGATATGCACTATGACATTTTGAAGTTGAAAGAATCTCACATATTATCGACATCTTAGAAACTTTAGTGAGAGTAATAACAGGAGTGCTCATCACATGCCTAAAAATATTTATGTTATCATTCATCTAAAATAAGATATAAAATGTAAAGAAGTAAAATAAACAGATTTAATTCAAGGTAAGCAAGATAAGAATGAGTTAGCAGTAATTCTAGTTCAGCGAGTTGCTTCAAAACAAGTTGTTGTTTACCACTTTAAAAAACAAAAAATGAAATTGTAAATGAACTTACTTAATTTTAATGAAGCTGCATTCAGGTTTACAGTCCCAGTCTAATATAGGAATTTTCAACAACTCGATATGTAAGTTGTATATTCCTTCATTAAAATAATCACCAACCCATTTAGCTATTAATAGAACACCCATTAGAGGAAAGCCATAAGTAATAGAACCGGTGGCTTCCATTAAAATTACTGTTAAACTGATTGTCATACGAACAGTTCCACCTGGACAATCACAACTTATTATTCGGTTACTAGAAGTTTTACAAAAAGCAACCTAACTGAGCCGCTGCACCCATCAAGGCATATTTAGATAAATCTTGAGTCCACTCACTTTGAGGGAAGATCATGTTAACAGCAATACCAACAAGTCTGCCCCAAGAAGCACCGATCAAAATACTCGGTATAAAAACACCACTTGGAACCTGGGAAGAAAAATTACTAAATAAATAAAACAGAAAGTTAATATTTAATTCGAATTTTCTTTTCATTAAACCAGTCAAGAAAATATTGTTTACTTAATATTCTGATTATTTTACTTAATAATCAACCCTTTAAATGATTGTTCTTGGATGTAGTGTTAGCTTCGTATCATGGAGGTTTAAAAGACTCACTTGTAAGCCATAAGTCCAACAAGCAAGAAAGAAATAAGGAATAACGAACATAAAAATAGTTGAAGGTAGGATTGAACCTATAAAAATGATAGAAATTCAACATTTGAAGATAAAAAAGAAGAGGAAGGACCTGGTGGATCATGAAAGATACTTTTCATTCCATGTTCCGGAGTCTTGAAGATCAGAGCTGACATCACATTATATTGACCATCATAACAGTACATCTAAAAGGTTTTAATCTCAAGTTATTTGCTCATCAGTGGGTGTGTTACCTGAAGATTATCAAAAGGATCTTGCCCAAGAGGATTGCACTCTCTGTTTATGTAGATCATGAAGAAAGACACCGCAGCACATGATGCGGATACCTGCATCACTTCAAATATTTTTAACCATTTTGATTTTAAATATTTCATCCGATGAACAGTCAAGCGATAATTGATGGAATTAAAAGCTGCTCCAAAAAGTCCTCCTGATAAAAGAGATTAGTATGATGAAGATTTGCTCCTAGTGGAATCACCTAATAATCCCATTGCAAAAAATATTGGTAGCTCAAAGCCTTCATAAGATCCATCAAATTTACCGAAGTTGAGTAACCCTGAGTGAGCTAGATCACCAGAATGTCCGTTATAAATACTCATCAGTAAATTTAAAGTGTAACCAGACAGCACAGAGCAGAAGAACTACAATCGCAAGTATAAACACAATTGTACATTTGTTGGTAGAAATCAAACTTACAATTCTCCAGGTTAACGCTTGATTCCAAAAGCTGGAAGCTTCTTCTAAACTGAATAAGACGCCCCCTACAGGAGCCCCAAATGCAGCTGAAACGCCCGCTGCAGCCCCTGAAGATCAACAAATTAATAAGATGTTGATTAAGTGGTTGTTCATCACCTGCACAAACAAAATCTCGCTTTTCTCGATCATTTCGAAAATGTTTGAAAAATTTTGTAACAATTCCGAAGGTTAAAGATCTACCCTGTGATATCCCAGCTGCTAGAACAGCTCCTGCATGAATCATCGGACCTTCCTGAAGATTCGGAAGATATAAAAGATTAAAAAAGATGAAGGTATGTAAAAATTTCAATTTTTATTGTTGGTTTTAGTAAAATTTGTGTTGAAAGATAAGAAAATATGAGAAATGTTCTAAAATAACATTAAAAGTTAATTCCAAATATTATTTTAACAATCACAAGACAACAACTACACAAGTAGCATCAATAACTGTTCGAGAGAAAGCTCATTTTGCTGAGAAAATCAATTAAGTTAAAATAAAAATCAAATTTAAAAAATTGTTTTGAAATTTTTCTTTTAATAAAAAATTGTTGAGTAAGAATTCATTATTTACGGATAAAAGTAAATAGCTTTTTGAAATGATTTTTTTCAATTTATTACTTTTAGAAGTAAATTGAAAGTTCAAAATCTCCAAATCATTTCATATATTAAAAAAATTGTAAGTTTAAAAAAGCCTAATTTGTTGAAGGATATTATTTTAACCAATATTCACAAACACAATTCAAGGAAGAAATAAAAACTCAGAAATCATTGTACCTTTCCGCTTGCTAACCCGCCACAAACTGTAAAAATTACTCCAATAACTTTTGTGAGGTAGGTACTAAACCGAACTACATTAGGTACTTTGACTCCATTTAAAAAACATTTTATTTGAGGAATTCCACTTCCAGCAGCTACAGGCTACAAATATGTTGTTAAATAATGAATCAAATATTTGTTATGATAACTTACAGACAGAAAAACAGTCAATAGAACCGCTATTAAGACAAATCCAATGTTAAAACCTATCCAAGTTAACATAGGCTGATATAAACACTGGTTTTCTGTACAATTACTAATTACTGAAAAGAATAAGTTTAAAAGTTAATCAAATATACCTTAAAGCAATTCTAAAAATAATTTCTATAAATAAATGTATAATTAAAATTTTAGTTTACATTTTTTTATTAATTGTTCCTTAAAATGGCTGAGTTGTATTATAGATAGGTTTATAATGACAGCTGTAAGGCCGGTGGAAATCCCGATGAGCAAACAAACAACCCACCGTTGAATCTCTATCGAGCGTGGGTTCTGAAATTAATATTTTTATCAAATTTATTTTTAGATTTGATTGAAAATGAAATTTCTGTTTGTTATTTAACGTTTGATGTTTAAAATCAAAGTCTATTTGTTTGTTTTCTAAGAAGTTTACTTTTGTTTCTTTTTCTGCTTGATGAATTTCATTTTCATTTGTATCATAATCTAATCCCTAAAAAAGACTTGAAGTTAGTTTATCATGAATAAAATTGCATTAACTAAAACTTCAAAAGATTTAATAATAAAATTGTAGTTGTATTTATGTTTTAACAAAAATTAACATCTATTTTTTAAATCAAAGTAAAATTATTAAATATTTTAACTGAAATCTAAAACACAAAACATACCTCATAATTTAGACTTTTACTCAACAAAACATTTCTTCTAATCTAAAAATAACAATTGTTTTTTTTAAGATGAAAGCTTCAGTTATAGAATAATCTCACTTTAGCTGTTATATCATATAGATTAGAAGTGAAATTGTTGTCAGGTTGAACTTCTACTTCTACATGAGATTCAGAAGATAAAGGCTCTCCTGAACTCTCAGAGTATTTGTCTTCATTTGAAGATTCTTTCTTAGAAAGTGTTTCATTGTAAGAGTTTTTTTCAATTAAGGTGTCACTCTCTAAATGATTTGGATTAGGTTCAGATAAACACTCTTCATTTGACTTATTTTTAATTTTGGGTTCTTTTAATTTTTTGTAATTATTCATACTTATCAAACAATCATCAAATTATAAATATCTGCAAAAATCTTATATTATTTTAAAATATCAAATCTGAAAATTTAAAGGATTTAGAAGGTATAAAGACTATTTTAATGATAATAAACTTTTATAAATGGCTTTTTAGAAGTTCAAAAAACCTTTTTTAAGTTTCCACCATAGTTCAAATAAACTCATAAAAACAGAAATTCGCACTTTAAGTGATTAAGCAACTTAAAATTAGAAAAAAATAGAATATTTTTGAATTTAATAAAAAAATGACGATTAAATTATTTGTCTTAAAATATTATCTGATCAACTAAAGTTTGAAATATTTCTATGAAAAATAATAATTAATTTATAATTATTTTCAATAAAATAAATATTTCATCAAGAGGTTTTTTAAGAAGTTCTATCAAATAAGAATAAATTGAATGACAACTTCAAATCAAACAATTACATCTGTAAAAATCATATGCTCTTTCATTCATAACAAACTAAATTGCGAAATTAACAATTTGGTCTTTTTTTTTAATGCGAAAATTTTTTTTTTAAATATTTCTTTAAGATAAATTAAGTTATTACTTTAACGCCAAAATGGTTGCTATTATTAGTTATGATTCAACTTTAAAATTAAATTTTAGTGTTGCAAAAAAAGCTAGCAAACTTTTTCGCACTTAAAATTAAAGAAATTATTTTTATAAGATGATAAAATTGATCAAAGTTAAAGAAACTCAACTTCTAAATTTTGGAATAAATCCTTAATATTAGCCACTTAAGCTAAATTTTCATTAAGTACTATAAGTATCTTGGTGTTTGAGCTTTACTTGATCAATTTCAAAAATATCCTTTAATAGTTCCGTAATTATAAACAAATTTTCTTTATTTTGAATTATAAAAATCGCTTAAAAAAGTATAAAAAAAGATTATGGCTTTAGTGGACGGTAAACATCATTACTTCTTCTATCAGAAAGATGCTTCTTGATGATTTCAGCGTATAATTCTCGATTTAAAAGTTGATAAGCTAAACTCAAAGAGGAGGCGGCCATCTTATGAAAGTACCTGAAATATAAACCATCATGACAGTTTTCAAATTGTTTTCTCAACTTTGTCTTTCTTTCAAATATTAGAACTTTGTTTTGTAGTAATTTAAAAGCTGGTTCGAACCCCACATATCATGAATACAGGTTAGTTAGATTGTATGAGCCTTATTGGTCGGTAAAAGTTTTTTACCAACAAAACTAGTTCCTTATTCAAGTTAAGCAAAGATTTTTTACTCAATCAAATACAGTTTTTTAATATACAAATAAATAACTTTGTAACATTAAATCATGATGAAAAGATGCCTACAAGACTTTTTATTAGTTTAAATTTGATTTATAAAATGTTTTTGATATTTGGGAAATAAAATTGAAAAAAACGTGATTGAAAAACATTTGATTTATATAAAATTCGACTATAATAACAAATTAAAGACATAAATAAAATAGATCAACATAATTTTAGAGACTAATGAGTTGGAATTAGAAAAATTAGAATAATAATAATATAAAATAAGCAAAAGTAGAAAACCAACTTTGAACCAGAACAAAATAAATCAATTCCAAATTCTAGTCTTGCACCAAAGTCAAATTCATCATCAGCCCACTGTAACAAAGTTTTTATTCTCAATAAAGGTTCAAATAATTGTCTTCTTTCATTGTCATCAGCAGAAATAATTGCATTCATATATTTCTTCAGTTCATCTAAAGTAATCAATAATCTTAAATTAAACTTATTAAAGATATTTAAACAAAATGAATTACTGGTAGTAAAAGACTTTCTGTAACCACATCCATTTTTCAATTCAACAAATATTCCAGCAGAATGAAGAGTTGAAGAAACTATTTTTTTCTTTCTACTCTTAGTCTTTAACCAGGAATCGGAATCAATATCATTCTGCAACACAAAGTTCATGAAAATCTGAAATGAAAAACTTCAATAACTTACTTCTAGGCAAAATTCATTCAGATCATCTTGTAGTTTCAGTAACTGTTGACTCTTTGATTTCTTCAGCTCTACTTTAATAGTTTTGCTACAAAATAATAATAATAATAAATAATTTTTATTGGTATGCTAAAGTCATTTAATAGATATTAACTTAAGAACTTGAAATTATACAAAAAAGTATTTTTTAAACAAAAAAGAAACTAACTTGAGAACTGTAAACAAATTATCTCCAGCTAAATCCAGTTTGCAAATATTTCCACTATTGCTTACAATGATGGAACCAGAAGGGTCTTGAGGATCATCACTCAGTAAAGCATAATGTAAACCATTTTGATTGGTTGAAACTAATAATGTGAGACACTCTGGAGTGTCATAAAAATATCTCCACATCATATGATAATCACAAGCGTTGTGTTTGTTTCTTATTTGTTTTCCAATATATTCAAAAGGACCTACAAGATCAAGATTCACAACATCCAAAGCTTCTAGAAAAGATGAAAGAATAAAAATAAGAATCAAGTTTTACTACAAATGAATCAATATAAAATGATAAGAAGTTTGTATCTGAATGAATCAATTATAAATAAAAGTATTTGAAACTTACTCAGTGGATTTGATTCAGAAATAGATTTACAAAAACTATAGAATTTATAAACATGGGTAGGTATCTTCATATTATATAAGTCATCAACTTTTGTGTCTTCATCAACTTTTTTGACTTTTGCATTATCATTTCTGGTTGATTTCAACTTTCTTTTAGGAGGCATAATTATAAAAATCCAAAACAATTTGCTATAAATTTAAAATAACTTTAATTAATTGACTCATAAAGTTAAAAGTTAACAATTAAATACATTTGTTTTTTAAATAAAATTTATCTTAAACAGAAACCCTGAAAGTTTTAATGATTTAGAAATAATATAATTTTGATAAATTGTTGTTGACTCAAATAATTAAAATCAGTTTACCGATACAAGAAACTAAAAAAAATTGAGAAAAATCTTTTCATCAAATTTGAATTAATGGAAGAATATCTATCACAGTACAAACAAGAATTTAGTTTCAAAAATAAGCTCTACAGAACCATTAAATCTTTAAAACTTAGCTTTTATTTTAGAAATACAAAACCTAAATAAAGTTTCTGTTTATAAATTTTCAGCTGATTCAGCAGAATATAGTAGTACTAACATTTTAAAATAACAAAGCACGTTTCTGTGTTATTTATTAAATAATGTGGGCGGGAAACTACTCAAATTTAGTAATGTTCAAAAATGTTCTTTTCTTTTAAAGTTTCAGTCCTTCTTTATATCTATATAGTCAAGCTTAGATACTTTGTCCAAATTACTTATGCAATAATTCAAAACGGCTTAATACTAATATATTATATTAATATATTAATACTAATACTTTTTTATTATTACCAACACTAAACCCAAGTTGAACAACCAAAATTAAATAGCTTTCAATTTGTAGATTACTTCATCATCAGTGCTTAGATAAATTCAAATTATCTATATCTAATCTTATTATTTTTATAAAAGTAAAATTATTCTATAGAATTGCGACAAGGAAAATTTAATAAAAATCCCAGGTTAGTCCTTTTGACAATACTTCTAGGGGACATAAAATTTCAAATTTAAAGCCGGAGCTGTTGCCTCGTAGTTAGTGAATGTATTCAATGTCGTTCCGGCAGCTCCTGCGACAACAGCTGGGTATCTTTCCTTCTCTTCCGCTACATACCTTGTTAGCGTGGAAAGTGAAAGCTTGCTGCACGGGCAACAACTGGATTTCCATAAATTTTTCCCTGGCTTATAGCATAGTCTTTCTTGGCTGAAGTAACCCATAATGCTATTCTACAGATTTATAATCAGATTTCTTTAAATATATTTTGATTGAGAAAAGATGATCAACAATTTGTTCGGTATAAAGAAATACCATTCATTTAGTATGATTTAAAAAAAATAAACCAACTTAAAATAGTGCAGCATATTAGTTTGCCAATATTCAACAAGCTCAAAGTAAAATGTTCAAGAAAAGACATTTAATCATGATAACAACCTAACAAGATTTTGTTGGAGTTTGAGGTCATACAAAAGGTAATATTTTATAAAAAAAAATATTTAATTCAAATTTTGATATTACATAAGAAATTTATATTCTATAAAAAAGATTAAGAAAAGGTTGAAAAATATTATTACAAAAGTCAGTTAATTAAATCTACGGAAGCAATATTTGATTCAGATAAAATAAAAGTTTTCACATTTAAAAATGCAATAACGTTCACACATTATTACAAAAAACTTCACTTGTTTTTCTTTATGTATCAATTCATTATTTGCTAAAACTGTTTACCTAAGATTGTTTACATTACGTGTTGTTGAGCCTTCATTAGTTGTTTTCAATCTGATGTTACGAAAACTTAATTTAACAAATAGAATTAACAATGATTCATTTGAAAATAGCTTTGGAGAAAATTTAATTGCAAGATAATTGGCTTCAAATAATTGCTTTTAATTAGCTGACTAAGAGGTGTTTTTGCAAAAAATTTAATGAATTTAGTAAAAAGCTTATCGAAATCCTCACTTGGATACTTCTAAAATATTTCTTTAATAAAACTTATAAAAGTGATTACAAAGTAAAATTCAAAAATTTTTTTGAATAAAAATATTTATGTGTAAACATTGAATAAAACAAAAATTGTAATTAATTGTTGGAATATCATTTATTTTGAACGAACAAAATGACGAATTCTAATAATAGGTTTTTGATTCGATATTCTTACTTTGCAAATCATTTTGACATCAACTAATAAAAGAAAACAAAAATTTGGGAAGAAAGAATAGAATGAAAAAAACTGAAAAAGAATTTGATTACAGAAATAAGAAATTTAACTCTGGAATAAATATGCAATTTGTACACTGAAAAGATTATTAGATAGTTTCAAAGGCAGCTTTCTAAGGTTAAAAGGTTGAAGAAAAGTTTGAAAAACACTCACCACCACATATACGAAACTGATTAGTTGTATAAATATATGTTTTATAATGAGTTAGAACAAATAACAACGCGAGTACACGAAAGTAAAATCAGCAAAAATGCAAAAAATTAACAAATGATAAAGAAGTGATTCGTGAAAGCTGGATTTATCTGGGTCTTTGTGGAAGAGCTGGTTTATTACTTGGTCCAGGACGCCTAGGAATAGCTGGGCGTGGTCTTACTGAGCCAGGGCGATCTGGGATCGGAGGAGCTATATAGGAGGGTGCTGTTTGCGGAGGAGGCATTACTGGAGGTGGAAGAGTGTCTTGTGAAGCGTAAGTAGAAGGAGGTGGTCGGTGTGGGGCGGGTGGAGGTCTTCGGGCCGGACTGAGAGTTCGTGGTCTGAAATAGAAGTTGTTAGAATCATGTGATGATGATGCAGTGGCTCACGTGGTTGATTTAGTGGGACTAGACGGGAAACTGGAATATCCGTTGCTGTACATAGATGAAGTTTTTGCCGGAAGACTCTGTTCCATAGTGATTGGAGAAGATGTATCGATCTGGAAGAGGTTTGGTAAGTAAAAGATCAAATATAGAAGAGTCAGGAAGACCTTGCTTAAATTCATATCAGCCAAACAGCGAAGCGCTTCTTTCAAACTACGATGCATCTTTAGAAGAGTCTCTTTTCGCTCTACTTCTTCAGGAGCTTCAGCCATGAGACTTTCCTGCAAAGACTCGATCTTAACTCACAGAATCATCGCGCGTTAGTCGCTACTCACCGCGTCTGTTGAGTATAAGTGAGCTTGTATCTCAGTGCGAAGAAAATCTTTCGTCTGCAACAAACTGTATGAATAAACAGCAAGTAACTGACAGCGAAGTCACAAACCCTGTTGACCATTAAAGCCATGATCAGTTTTGGCACCAGGTCTTTGATGTTGTCCGTCACAATTTGCATATAACTGTCCACCAAGTTGCGGATATTTTCGACTCTCTTGTCAAGAGTTGGGTCGAAATTAATGACTTCAGAAGAAGATGTTTTCTCTTTCTGCATACAAACGTGAATAATTTAGGAGATGGGAGAAGAGGAAGACCTTTTTAGAGCTGTCGTCTTCTTCATCTTGATCTTCTCCGACAGGGAGAACTCCAGCACGGAAGAAAGACATCTTCCATTGCTGAAGGATGTCTTGAGTCTCTGCAGAGAGCTCGATGTTTCTGTAAATTAGAAGTTTGAGAAGTGAAGAAGATAGATTGAGGAGGACTCACCGATTATCCTTGTAAATGTTTCGATGATTCTCGTTGAAGAGGATGAAAGAGGGTTTGGAAGCGATTAAACCGCCTTTCTGATTCTCACGGATTCGAATTCCCTCTAGTGACAGCGAGTAGCGCTTTTCGTCTTCCTAAGACACATGATGAAGATCAGATGTAAGAGCGGAGAGCAGGACTTACAAGATCATCCTTGTACCAGCTGAGTGTATCAGTATCGAGAACAAACCAGAATTCTTTAGAACCGCCTTTCATGATACTTAGATTATGAAGAACCAACCAACCTCGTTTCAAAACCTTCAAATATCATCTTCAGTTTGATCAACTCAACAAAGAATCACATACCTGCATCGTTACATCTTTAGATTGTCTCACTGCTACAGGACCAGTTGACGTCAAACTACAAGAAAAATCACAAAAAAAACCACATCAGAAGCCAGTATTAGTGATAGTGACCAGGTACTTACTTTGCATGTCCCAAAAAGTCGTCATGATGAGTGTCAATATAAGCTAGTTCCGTCTCAATCATGGTCTGCATCATTTCTTTGGTCCTCATCTCTTGTTCTTTCACATGTTCAGTTACGATTCGATCGGTTTCATCACGTAGAGAAGGGTAAGACTTCATCTAGTTACAAATGATTCATTTTCAGCGCGTTGTCACAACAACCGATGACGTCAACTTCCGTTTAAAAGTCATCTAGCTTACCGATTCACTACATTCTCGTAAAATGTTTGTTAATTCAGCTCCAACTGTCTCCACACACCAAATCGCTGGGTCCTGTTGATATTCAGATGAAAGAGAGTTTATGGAAGAGTTGGTAATGAACCTTAAGTTTAATTATCTGCCCTCTGACCACCTCTTCGAAAGCCTGGTCAGGAGTAAACAGTCCACTTCTGATTGCTCGTACATTTTGAATACACATCTTGATTTCTTTTCTCAATACATTCTCGTCGACTTCTAACTGGAAAGTTACATTGAAGTTAGCAACAAGTGGTTTTGATAAAAAGTTGGAACTAACTTTAGTTATCTCATAAGCAAACCCTCCGTGGAATATCATGTTTATCTTTGCACCTCCAGATAATTCTTGTTCGCTTAAAGAAGCCCCAGTGCCCTCGACAATGCGGCAAAAAGTATCATTCACATTTTGCATCATTCTAAAGGACATTTATTCGAATCAAGTTTTAATTATGGAAGAGTTGAACACTTACTTGATCATTAATCTCATCTTGGAGTTGGTATCATTTACCTGTAGATGTTTAAATGACTCGATATCTTTTTCAAGATCTTTCATTTGAGATTGAAGTTTTTTTTTTAATTGAGGTAATGTGTTTCTGATATGATTAGTAAGTTGCTGTAGAAATACATCATCAACTAACAACTTAATTACTCACAAAAAGTCATACCTGATTAAGAACTTTCTGTAAATGTGAAGTCCCCATCTTTCCAGCCATATGTCTGTAACTCGGATGACTTTCAAAATAATGACGTTCAGCTGCCATAGCAGCTCCAATGTCTTTGTTATTTGTGATATCTTTTTGACTTCTATTAACAACCCCAACGTAACCTGTAGTTGATGTAAGTATCGATTTTAATGAACTATTAGAAAATCAATAATTTATTCATGAGTTTTTACATGAGGAGAAATCAACATTGAAGCAAACACAACTTATTCGAGTTCTATCAAGATGTAGCCTCACCTCTGCGTAGTGGAAGTAACTTATTTTCAAGAATAGCTCTCGCATCTGTACCTTCATCCATCAAATCAAGTTTTGTGATCACACCGATGGTTCGAGTCCCTGTTCATCAAATCGATATTAAAACTTAAATATAAAAACACGACAAACCTTGAGGATCAAACTCTTTAGCGATTTTTAGTGCATCCGAGTTTGCAAGATCAGAGTTAGCAGGAGAGACAGCGAGGATCAAACAATTCTCTTTGGAAACAAACTGACTAATCATATCTCGGATTTGTTGTTCGATATCAGCTGGTTGATCCCCAACTGGGACTTTTGTCATCCCCGGAAGATCAACAAGTGTCAGATTGAGAACTGAGATCAAAAAGGATGAAGAAGATGAAGAGGAAGAGTGGGATGAATACCATGAGGAGAGTAGACGCGGAGATTGATGGGAATCGGACTGATTCCTTTGTTACTTCCAGTCATTCGGTCAGTTTCTGCTTCAATTTCTTTCCTGACTTCATTGAAGTCTGTAAACTTTCTCCCTTTACAATGAAGGAATTCACCCCATTCTAAAAAACGACCAAATTAGTGATGGATCAGTGACAAACTGATGTAAACCTCCAGCTGAAGAGGTCATCAACTGCAAAACTAGGGGCCGTCTAGTTACAATTCCAGATCCACGAGGTAGAAAGTCTCTACAAATGATAAAGATCACAAAAAAGTAGATTAAAGTGAAGAATACTTACTTTCCGACAAAGTTTTCTAGCACACTGCTTTTACCAGCACTCTGACCCCCAACAACAGCAATTTGAGGCAGATCTATGCTTAAGGATGCCCCTAAAAAGAGAATCAAATCATCTTCATCATTATCAACTTGAACAACTAATCTTACCAGTCGTTGTAAATGCATCTTGTAATTTATTTACCATAGGTATTAGCTGTTCCATTCCAAAGTTGCCAGCCATTTTTTTAGTTTGTTAATCCAATAACAATACTTAACTTTTGTCCTAAACACACTTTAATATATTATTATATTTTATGGATAAAATTGAAGTATAATGATTTAAAAAACTAAAAAGTCAACTGATTAATTGAAATAGTTATTTTCATCAATACTAAGTGATTGCAAAAGCTTATTCACTTTTATTATTAAATAATTAAATTATAATTTATTATTAAAACTTATAAATATTGACTTAAAATATATATATGACAAATATACTTTGATTTTTTATTTAAAGTACTTATTTTAAGTGTTAGAAAATAGATGACTAATAAAAAATTATCTATGAGTTAAATATAAAATTGATGAACAAAAAACTAATTCTACAATTTAAGAAATAAAACTGAGGTAGAAATGAAACAAATTATATAAAAAGTCTCACTATATATCTTTTTCTATTTATAAATCTAAGTTTAATCTGATCTTTAAAAATATAATTATACAAATACAAAACAAATGAAAACAACTACATATGATAAAAATTTAATCAAATTTGAAACACAAATTTGATTAAAAAACCAATTCTTTTAAAGAACAACAAATAAATATTGATTTTTTTAGTTAATTCAACTCATTTGTAATTTTTTACAACTTTACTAGTTTCAAAACACACAATCTTATCAATATAGTTAAAATAAATCTGTAGTAATCTTAATAGTAAAAATTTTTATATTTAGTTAAGAAATATTTACAGCTACATTAACTAATTCATAAATTTTAATTTTAAAATGAACAGAAAAAATGATAGGTACATAAATTTGAATAACTATTTAACTAATATTTGTCATAAGATATTTGTCAAAAGAAAAAATGATAGAAACTTTAAAAAACTGATTTTTAAATAATTAAATTAACTTAAATTATAACTAATTATTGTCAAATGCCGCAAACAAGTTTTTTAAAAAGGTTTAAATAAAATAATCAAACTGAATAAGATAAATTTTTATCAAATTTTACACATTTTATCAATATAATTTTAGTAATTATGTAATAATTATGTTTGATATAGATAACTACATATCAATAATTTCTACTTAATAGATTGCAATTAAATTTAAAGCAGCCAAAAAACTTCTTGATATAATTACAAATTATTTAGTCAAGTTAGGTAGTTAAAACTTTTACAATTGTTAACAAAAGCAATAAAATGAAACTGTAAACAACATTTAAAAAATATGATTTATATACTTTAAAAATATTTAATTTAATAAAGATTGCTGCTTCTACAAAAATTTAAAAATAAGCTAGAAAAACATTGTTGAAAATTATTGGCAGTATTTGATGTCCTAAAACAAACTAAATAAATATCATCTACTTTTGTATACATTATCCAAAAATCGTTTAAGGCTAAAAACTAAAATGTATTTTTTTTTCATTTTTGTAAACTTAAATCATTTTTTAAATAGATGGATAGGTTATTGTATGATAAAATCGTGCAATACTTATCATTTATTTTATATAAATAAACTTTTTTTGAATAACCTGAAGATTTATGTAAATTTAAAACTAAAAAAAGTTTTACAAACTAATATAGTTTCATCAATTTGTAGTTGATCAATATAACATGAAAGAATAGTTTAAGTAATGACCTTTAAGTATGTAGAAAATGGACTGCTGAAAAACTCTATTTTGCATTCACTACTTTAATTTGTATATATTAGTTTCTTAGATATTCTTACTTAGCAGAAGAATCACTTAAAAGTAAAGTCCTGATAAATACTAAAACTCAGCAAATCAAGATAGAAATGCATTAAAAGAGAGATTTTTATTTGATATAGATAAGCGATGGTAATTATACGTCTTCTATATCAAAAAGTTTGTACCTACAAGATAGTCATCAGAGATGGTATCACTGTTATAATTTAAGAATTAAAAATTTTTTTCATCTAATAGTTCTTTTAATCTTGAAGTTTTATCAATAAAAGGTAAACACAAACTTTTAAAAACTATACAAGCATGTTTATTGATGTATAAAAAAGTATAGTTATTTTTTTTGTAACTAACATCACTGATAGACTTATCCTATTAATTAAAGGGAAATATTCAACAACAAACTTTGTTTAGATTTATTATTTACAAATTTCCCATTTTATCTACTTACGTCAAAAATTTCTAACTGACAGATTGTTAAAACAGTTTAATAATTTTTCAACGTTTCTAATATGATAAAATTAGTTCCCTCCAAAAAATTGATAAAAACTAATCTATCAATAAAAGCAAATAGTCCTTTAGCTCAAAACACAAATACAGCTCTGAATTAAATTGAATTGAACAAGTTGTATTGATAACAAATTGAATAAAGTTTATAAAAATATTTATTTGAGATGTAATAAATCAAAACTAATAAAAAATAAAAACAAAATAATATTGATGTAAACATTTGAAAGCTAAAAAAGACAGAATTTATAAATATCCCAGAAAGTTGTCTAGAAAAAGAAACTGTTTAAACTAATGCTTGACATAAGAGGAGAAAAGGAATAATTTATCGTCTTTATACTTGTGGTGATTTTTTATACAGAACCCGACAATATTACTACAATTTGGGCAAGAATGGAATTGGTAAGCCAATTTGTCATGTTCACACCAGCTACTATCAATTTTTATTTCCTTTTCTGTGACAGAATGAAGAGTTAATATTTTCTTCCATTTTGAATCATTACAAATCATTAATTTAATATTTTCACCATAAAGTTTATTTATATGATGAAAACTATGTCGGAATTTTGTTAAATTGTTCAATTTTTGATGACAGACTAAACTTTTCGAATACTTCTTTTTTTTACTGAATGTTTCATTTTCTTTTTCTGATAATTTTCTTTTGCAACATTCATCTGTTGGCTCCGGTGATGACTCTGGGACAAGAGTTATATCATCAGGCGTCAATAGATTTTTTTTTGGAGTTTGAAAATCTTCTCCGTCACTTAATAAACTAATCGAAGAGTCGAGAGTTTTAGAAAGAAGTGAATCTTTTGATAATTTTTTATCCTTTAATTTCATTATCGTTTCATTTTCAAAAAAAGATTTTAAAGACGAATGAACTGCATTACAATTATGGTGAATAACCAGTTTTTTTCTGATCCAATTAGATAAATGTCCGCAATGTTTTTGTGGGTTTGAAGTAAATCGTGCATCGATGATGATTAAAGCCCCCCAATCTTTTGTGTGTCTGATACAACGACCTAATGCTTGATTCAAGGCTCGGTAGGCTTGTATCTCGTACCATTCACGACCTGATAACAAACCACGTGACTTATTTCGATCATTATATTCTATTTTAAGTTGAATTTTTTTATCTTTGTAACTTGGAAAGGGAATTCCTACAGTAATAACTGCTCGTGCGTTGTCGTCAGAGAAATCCACACCTTCACTAATCTTACCGCGATAAACAGCTAACAGTAAACCTCCAAAACCATCACCAGAGTTCACTTTGTAATAACTTTTGATTATCTCATCGAAACTGGATTTATTTTTCCCTTCACAAAATATCTCTTTGCTTTCACCAATGTTTTGCCACAAGCCTGAAGTTTTCCATCGCTTGCATAGTTCTTCCAGAAGTTTGTAACTAGGCACAAAACATAAAACACCCTTCGGGGTAACTTTACAAATGGACAGAATCGACAAACCAAGCTCTTCTTGGAACTTTAACGAGTTTACATTCTGATAAGTTGCTTTTAGTTCATGATTGTTCGGACTGAAACCAATGGCACCAACCCACATTTGAGAGCTTGGAATAGTTTTAAAAGCCTCTAATCGTATTTGGAATTGTATATCTAACTCAGAAGTGAAAGATGATAAGGGTGATAGGGTTCCAGATGTGATTATTAAACAACGAGATTTTTTGAACTCTTCAAATGATACTGCTGGATTAAGACACCAAAAACAGAGATTTAGAACTTGGTGTTTTTGAGGGCGATTGTGAATTGTGATCCAGCCTTCTTTTTTTGGTCTAGGAATTCCAAACTCTATTGTTTTCATGTAACAAACCTGATAATCGTCAAAATAATGATGTTCGTTTTCTAAAAATATTCGAAATATCAAAAAAAGACCCTCTAACACAAATTTGCTTCCAGCATTTAGCGACAAATTATCATTTTCTTCGGAGTCTTCTTCCTCGAGGCAATGAGAAAGATGTCTAGTTAATGAGGATAAGGTCTCTTTAGTGACACCCCACTCTGTAAAAACTGATATAAAATCTTTCCCGTCCCAATTCTTGCTAAATGTCTCAAAGCCAGTTTCAACAAGTTGCTTTTCAGCTGTTTGTAACCAATCACCAATTTTCAAGGTTAAAGCAAGCAGTGATTCTATTGATTGAATTTTGTATTTCAAAGAAACTAGTCTCTGTAAGTCATCTATAGTACTTTCTAGATCATTTTGATTTAATTCGAAGCTAGATGAAGATCTTGAAACATCTTCAACGTTGTGCCCTTCATCAAATATCAGAATCTGATCTTCAATGTCAATTTTCATTGATTCTCGAATTAGAGGATCAATTAAATAGTTATAAGGACAAAACACGATATCAGCCGTCGACAGAAGATTCTTACTAACAAAATATGGACAAAATGTCTTTTTTTTACCAAGCTTCACTAGATCTTCAAGGTCCCAAGCTCCATCTAACCCACAAACACTTAAACTGATATGGGAGTTAATTCTTTTAACTTTTGATACATACTTACATACTTCTTCAGGAGCATCTGGATGTGTTCCCTTCAACAACTTCTTACATCCTTCGTTTTTAGAGGATTTGGAAGATATATTAACAGGATTTATACAAGAATGCTCCCTACTAGATAATATACAAATATTAACATTCTTGAAATATGTTGATTTTAATTCAGCTACTACTTGAGTGATTTGTCTATGAGTTCTAGTTCCAAAAAAGATTTTGGGGACTTTATATGGAGCTTGATCATCTGAAGAAATACTCTTTCTGAAATGATCTTGCCATGCTAATGAAGAGCAAAGTAAAGCTAGTGTCTTCCCACTCCCAGTAGGACTTTCCAAAAGACAATTTTGTTGATTTTTTATTCCTCTGATAATCATACTCATCATAGATAGTTGAGATGAATAAGGTGTAAAAGGGAACTTCACATCAATTCCTCCTATCATCAGCTTTTCAGCCATTTTTTAATCAATTTTTACAATAAAAGAACTAGTGATGCCTAAAGAAAAGCAAATTTAATAAATCATCAAGATGGTGAATAATTATCTAAATATATAATGAAGATTTCATATTATAACAAAGTGAATTGCTTTTAAAACGAATAACTTGACGAACACTTTCATTTGTTAAAACTTTATCCAAAGTACTAACATCAAAATCATCATTAGTTGCTTTATACAACAAGTAAACAGAACACTTGATGTCATTAAGCTTGCTATGACTTAGTAAAGCAGCAGATAAACCATTAACAATATTAGGGGATTGTAAAACTAAACTCTCATCAAAATATTCAACATTTGTTGAAATATACTTCACATAAGATAGAGATGAATCAGAATTTAAATTGACATAATTCCACATTGAATCAGCATCAAAAATATAACATCTTGAATCAGAATTCATGTTACAAGCTCTAATGATTATATTTTTAATTTTCCAAGTAGCTTCAGGTTGAATAAATCCTTCGATTTTGATGACTAGCAGATTTTTTTTGAAATAAACTTTTCCAATAACATTTTTCTTTTCTTCATTATCTTTTTTTTGCTGTATCTCACCAAGAAGCTTAAAAGTTTTTAAATCTTTGCTTTCCAAAACACTTGAACAGTTAATAGTGACTACAATAATAGATTCTGTAACATCTTCATCTTTTTCACCAGATCCACACCAAGAAACTTCTATATCAGGAGAAAGACATTCATCTTCATCTACTGCTCTTGATACATATGGCAAAGTTTCACCAAAAAAAGTTGCCATTCCAAACTCTACTGATAATCTTAAAAATACAAATTAAGCATCACATCAGACTTTTTCATGATTTTTAATATTGAATTTTTAAAGAAGTTACTAACTCATATTCTATTGTAATTATTTTTCAATATAAAATACAATTAAGTCATATTTCGGGTATTATAAAAGTACTCTTGTAAACTAAATTCAGTATAATTAGATTAAGATTAATTAAAAGGTTTACAAAATAAGTTAAACAACAAAATTATGAGTTTAATTAGAATTAAGTAATATATAAACTTAATAGTTCAAACAATAAACATTTTTCAATTTTTAAGAACTATCTAAGTTATATATAATTATTATAAGTCTATATAAGTTTTTATATAAAAAAGCATTAATAGATGATGCTAAGAATTATAATAAAAGACAATTTTAATATTATAATAAGGTTCTAATAGAAATTATTTAACCTCACAAGAAATGATTGAAAATAAATCTTTTAATTTAAAGTTATTTATAAAACATAAAAGTTAATTCTAAAAAAATAGATATTTTTATTCATTTGTATCTAATGCACATTTTTAAAAACTTTTGTTACATTTAACATGTTATAAATAGTCATAACTTTGTTTAAAGTTTTGATTTTTTTAATAAGAAAATATTCGAAAAACTATATTAGAAAATAATTAATATATAATTAATATATAATTGTCAAAATAATTGTAATAATAGGAAACATTTTGTTATATACATTTTAATGTTAGTTGAATACCAAAAAGTTTTCTAATTTGAGAAAACCAAATTTTAAACTAAAACACCTTTATGTAAAAATGGTTTTATTTGGTAGATTTTTTAAATAATTTTCTAGTAATTATATAATTAATTATTATATTTTTTATTTTTTATGTAATCATTTAAAATGTAGAAAATTTAACATCTTATACTTATTTTTGTTTGACAAAAATGAAGGTAAACTTGCTAAGGATAATAGTTAAAATTTATGTTTGATAAAACACAAGTGTGTATATAGCCGAAATCATTTTTTACAAATAGCAACAAACTTTAATATAATTTTAATTTTGTTAAAGATTTATCGATTTCTGTCGAAGGATAACATCTTATATTGTTCAAACTTGGGTTTTAGGATGATAATTTACAAATGCTACATAAATTCATTCCAATTATCTTTGTTCAAAAAAATCATATAATTTTTAAATTTCAAATGAAACAGTAAAAGCTTACATATTTCTTTGATGCCTATCATTTTTTCATAAAGCTTGTAACTAAAATATTTCTGATTTAAGTACAGATTGTCATCCATTTAAGTTTTATAGTGGTTCATAAATGACCATCATTAGTAAATCAACTTCAAAGACTATTTCCTTGTATTGTACATAAAACTAAATCGTTACTTTTATTAGCAAAAAAAACCTTTAAAGGAAAATGGCTGTTGAAAGATTTTAAGGCGCATCCTTTAATAATTATAAATTTCTTCTTAATTTCTAAATTTAAATAAATATATAAAAGCAATAAATTGATTAATGTTTGAATTAGTCTATATTGTTTACTAGATGAATTTTTTAAAACTTTTTATGTTTTAGGGGTATCGATTAGTTTTTTTTTGCTGGTCTTACAGAAACTTTACAAATATTCTTTACTATCACAAATAGATTCATAAAGTATCTTAATAAAGAAGCAAACAAAATATATTGAGGAAGCAAACCTGCTCGAAGCCGAAAATACTAAATACTAGAAAAAGCCTAGATGCAAATACCTACACTAGTAAACTTAGTTACAAAAAAGTTTTTTAAACTGTAGCAAACCAGCTTAGATAATCTTATTTCTTGTTCAAATTATAAGAATAAAATTTTATAGTTGTTGAGAATAGTTTACATTAATCGTTTTGGTTTCTTAAGGATTTAAATTACATCTGTAAATTAAAACTGATTCATTATTCTGAAGTAGCTTTAGGAAATAAATGCGGTTTCTTTACCACAGCTTTAACAATTTATAAAAACAGAAATTTATGTTGACAAAGTGAAAGTTCTATTAAGGATCTTATGTGCAATCATAATAACAAAAACTTTTAGGTCTACAATTTTTATTTTTCTTAGTTTTTAACAACGTATACAGTTTTCTTACTTCTTCAATTTCAAAATCGTTTTTATTAAATGTATCGACCTTATATAAATACAGTGTTTCTTACTACTGTTGGTGAGAGAATAGTTTATTTTTCATTTACAACTACTTGGACTGAAGAGCTTTTTACTGGCGACGTTTTTTATGAAAGTAGATTCTTTGTCTACAGCGCGATTTGGTTGATTTGCTGTTGTTTGTAACTTTTTTCTGACAGCAGTATTATGATATAAACTTTAATTTTTAAGATTTCTGTGAAGCAACGTTGCTTGAGTTAATGCGCTGAGGCTCGTCAAGTGTAATTCAAACTAAACTATCTTCGAGTTTATAGATCAGCGCCATATCATAAATTTGACTATCTGCTTAGTTTTTATTTAGAATTTGGTTGAATGACTGACTAATATTTTTCAGGTTGAGATAAACTTTAGACTACAATGCAAACTTTTGATCTTCTTACTCATTTAAAGATGACTGAAAACCAAGATGATGATGTTAGCTTAATTCCGACTTCAGAAGATAATACCCTTGACGTAAATAAAAGTGATCAGATTATTGAAGATTCTTCAGTCACTAAATCAATGGAAAGGAATTCTGAAGCCGATATCTCGCCTGTAAAAATTTGTAGTAAGATTGATACTAGCACTGATATAGAGGTTGAAAATACCTCCAGAATCAAAAAGTGGATGAAAAAGATTTGGAGTCTTTTTATACCGATGAAATCGCTGCTTACCGTAGTTTCATATCCTTTGAATAATTTGCATGAAATTAAGGAAGAAGCTTCAAATGAACCTGTAGAGTCCGATTTTCTTGAAACAGATGCTGACGCTGAATCTAAACAACTACTGCCTAGCGCCTAAGCCACTATAGATCAATAAAACAATCATTGCCAGTTTTACCTTGCCTTTTTAACACTGCCAGTTATTTTGCCTGCCTTTTAACACTGCCACTTCCGCCTTTTTAACACCGCCATTTATTTTCGTCTATTGTTGGGTTTTATGCAATCGATCATATTTCTTAACAAGGTTTTGCACTTAGCCTTGTAGAAAAACCTTGTCTGTACCGGAACTCGTTTTTGACTTACTGCTGTATTTTCATGTGATTAAATTTCAAAGGCATTTCATTACTGAAACGCTCCCTTCAAATAAAACTTATTCAAAAGGATATGTTGAATTTTTTTTAACGGTTTTGAATTAAGGGCCTTGCGGTACAATTTTTTTAAAACGAATAGGAGGGTAAAATCTTATGAATACTAAAACTGCCTACAAAATCCAAATACTTTCTATAAGTCAAACAAACATGTTAATGTGTAGTTTTAATATTGTTATACTTATCCCTCAACGTATAATATTTAGCAAAAAATGAATTTGGAGTTTAAATTTATAAAATTAATATTAGCATTTTCTTATTCCGACATTTTCAAAGTAAGTGGAAGAACTAAAAGAAGAACTAAGTGGAAGGAAATAATATTATTTGCGTCTAAATAAAAAACTTTTAATATTAAAGATTTTATTATACTGTCTTTTTCGATTAGTATGATTTTTTTCAAAGCTTTTTCATGAGAAGAATAAAGTTTAGTTTAATGTCTTTACATTACTATCAAAGTCAGTTCTTAGTAGCGCATAATTTAATGCTCTTTATCTTTGACAAGTAATGTTTGTGTATGAAAAGTGTATTTATATTTTTTGTTATTATCAAAGAAATTATTGGAAGCGCTAAATTTCCAAATTTGGTTAAGTGTTAATTTCTTTTGTGTATTGGATCCGAACACTTTTTTAACAAAATAAATTTGATATCATACTACTGTATCTACTTCAGTTTAATCTCATTAAAATAATAGTTTACGTAATCTAAAATGTATAAAGAAGTGCTTCTTCTCACTAAGACTGTTATTTGAAATAAATTTTTTACGATATTTCGTTATATTTTAATTTCAACTTGGTGAACTGTTACATGTGACGGTAACACTTTTAGGTAACTAGATCTTTTAATTTGCAATATAAATAAAAAATCCTAATATAAGAAACAAACAAGTAAAAATAAAGTTTAAAATAATTTCCAATCGTTTTAAATAAACTAAAATAATACTTGAATAACAATTTAATAAAAAATTTCGTTCTGTACGCAGCCACTTTGTAATTACTCTGTTTGACCTTATAACTAAATATAAGGTATAGGTACTCAACTGCGTATTTGTATTTTCTACTTCAGTTAAACTTTTTGATTTTAGTTTTCTGCACTCAAACTTGTCATTTTATTAACTTAACTTGTAAAATGAAATATTTCAATTTTTTTTTTTTATATGTTTAAAATTTTTTAATCAATAAATTGTAGCAAAACTTGAATATAATATTTTATAAATCTTAGCATAATTATTTATGAATATAAAAGTAATCAGAACTTTTCATAATTTGTACATTGATGTTTTATGTACTACTGTGATGTTTACACTGATATATTTAAGTTTATTTTTAAAAAATTTATCAATTGATAAAATGTTAGAAGTAAAATAAATCCTGTCAACTAAATAAATTTTCCTTTTTTTTCAATTGTTTAATATTCATTTGTTTAATTTTTGTATATTTTTATAATAGTGTTTTTGTTGGTAGTTTTTGTGTTGGGTTTTTTATTTTATCTTTAATTGTACTATTGTAACAATTTATTATTATTCCGTATGTTTCTATTACATATAAATAATTTATTAAATTTTTATATAAATCATTGCTTTTTTCAATATTTAATAAACAGAAAAAGTTATTAGTAATAAAACTTTAAAACATTTTTTATAGTTGTTATTGTATAACAATCTTAGTATATGATATAGGCATTAATATAATTTTAGTTTTGCTTTATATTTTATCTATATTATTTATCTATTATTTATATCTTTTCTTGTAACTTATACTGCTATAAATATAATAAGCTTTCGATATTAATATGCAAATATTTTTTTCTTTAATTTGTTGTACAAAATAAAATTATTGATGACTAACTCTTTTTAGTATTATAGTTGCTATAGTAAAGCAACTTTTTTCATAACTTTTTAGTTATAAGTTAATATTGTTGGCATTATACTTTATTATTATATTATGTTTATTCTATAAATAATAAAGGCATATATAAAAGAATTATAAGAATTAATCTTTAAATCAAGTGTTATATATGGTTCAGCTGTAATATATTTAATAATTAATATAATATATTTCAATTTTGTTATCTCAATTTTTATAAATTTATTAGAACTTACTATAGTAGACTTTTCTTGTCATAACAGTTTTTCAACAAACATAAATTAAGTTGAATTATAATTTTTAGCTGTAGCTAAACTTCATTAGAATAGATTATTATAACAATTTTTAACATTTTATTTAACAAATATCAAATTTAATATATATTAATCATCTAACTATACCAAAGTTGGCTAAATCTATCATTTTTCAGGCTTATAACAGCTACCAAAAATGTTCAGGCAATTTGTTCAACACTTTCAACGGAGTGTAAAGCATGAACCTCATGTAAGTTTGGTATTCATATTTTTAATGACTTAAAAACATATATTTGCAGTTGTACTTCTTGGCTGGCTTGGTTGGAATTGCTCCAGTCTTGACTTGCTGTACCGTTGCATGGACATTCTTGCAATAAGAATGATGTTAAGTTAGTTTCAGATAATTTCTGGTTGCTTGATTTTTTATCCTTCTTTCACTCAGACTGATCCGTTTCGGTAAAAATGATCCATGGAGTAATGTTTCTGAAGCTGTTCCTAAACAAACGGTAAATTAATCTTACTTCAACTTGATATTAATCAAACCGTTTCACAGTTTTACACTCACGCTAGTAGACGCCCTCTTCATGTTGGTGATCCAGTTATCGCTGCTCTTCAGCGCGAAATCTATGATTATGATGACTTTGAAAGATATTAATAATTTAAATTCGGTATTCTAATATCATATTTTGAAAGTAATTTCTTTTTCTATTCCCGAATGTTAAATAAAGAAATATTGAAATAATATCAATTTGATTATTCACAAAAGACTTAATAAAAGATATCAATAAATAAAATAGTTTTTATCATTTTATAATTTATAAAGAAGTAAAATATAAAAGTATTTTCAGATACTAATGCTTGAGTAAGAACTAGTAATGACTTTATTAACTATCTTTTTTACACAAATGTTTTTTTTTATGAAAAATTATCCATTTAATAAAACTTCAAGACAACTCTCAATTTCAGAAGATTTTCTTTCAGAAGTTTTTGCTTGTTATAACTTAAAGTATTCGATTAGCTTAAATACTTCTATAAAAGTGAAATAATCGTGTTTTTTATATGGGATTCTAACTTGTTGTTGACTTTTTACTCTTAGTGGTTGATTTTAGAGTAAGCTGGTTTGAGGTTAGTTCTAAATCAGATATACTTTTCACTAAGCAAGTTAGTGTATGGTTTGTTATCGATTTATTCTGTAACTTTTCTCTATCAATAGATAAATGGTTTATTAAACATTCAATTACATTTTCATTCAAGATATTTTTTTTGTTACAATAAACAAGAAGAAGGGTGCCTGAAAAGAGTTGACACAAATTCTCGCAAATAATAAGATATATTAGATATTATTATATATAATAAGGATACAAATATATAAAGAAAAAGATGTAATACCTGGCAGTTCAGTATACTCGTAGCATGCATCTTATGTGCCATACAGCATTTTGTAGTACAATTTATTAAGATTATAACGTTATTTATAAGTAAATTTAGGAAATATTCAATCGTCTAAATTATCACTTTATTTGATCAAATGCTTGAAATGTCTTTTAAAATATTAACCATAAATATTTTTCAAATTAAATTAGAAAAGATGAGCAGAGAGAAAAATTAAAAGAGAAAATTTATGTTTAGCTTTTTTGGATAAGTATAAATACTACTCTTCTGGGTGTCTTAGAAAAAGCCAAATTTTAAGCATCATTAAAAACCAAAAGCAAGAGATGCCTATAAGGCAAGTATTCAATAAGAAGTTTTACAGGTAAAAAGCTAGATCAACAGCTAACTTTTTGTTAAATGCTTTGCTCCACTCAGAATTAGTAGTTTGTAAATCAAAGATAGGCGAGATATTGTTTAAAGATTTTTTAAGCCTAGTAAAACTAACCTAATGAACTTGTTTTGTCTTATTTTCATTTTAAAGTATTTTATTGTACATTTATTTACGTTAAGTTATGAGATGCTGGACATTTTCTTTTATTTCTCTGCAACAAGATTATGTTTGCTTAAAGAGCTATAGGATTCAATATCTGCAACCTAGATAACATCAACTAGATAAATAATCTTTATTTCTGTGAGATGGTTATGTAGGCTAATGAGAATATAACCCATTTTTGTTATTTCATAAGTAGTTTCTTCAACAAATATTGATAACTTTTTTTAATACTGATTTCAAATGAATGAATTGTCTACTCGTTTTTTGCATCTCTATTAAACATCAAAATTGATTGCATACATTCCTTTTATGTATTAAGATGATTCATTATTTATCTATTTACTTTATCTATCACAATAAAGGCGAATGATTTGAAAAATAAGTGCATGATTACAACTAAAAGAATTAAAAAATTATTTTTAAAGATCATATCTTTATGTAATGATAACAAATCTTTAATAGAAGTGATCCAAAATCTTTGCAAAATCATTCAACTTTGTCTACATTATAAAAAAGACTTCTAATTCTAAGGATTCATACTTCTTTATCAATCTCTTCAAATTGTTTAATTTTGGAATGGATTCCATATCAAGTAAGTGATATCAAAAAAATTGAATCTGTTCAGGCCACATTTATGAGATTAGTATATAGGAAACGTAATATTAAATATGATAGTTATACATATCGTCTCAGCCTCTTCAATTTAGATACTTTGGAAATTCGAAAGATTAAATACGACTTAATTCTTATTTTTAAGATTATCCACAATTTAATTGACCTTTAATTCGATACTTTCTTTTCCATTAGTCCTTCCCTCAAGTTTTATCAACTCAGACGACACACATATTACATCTTAATAAGCCCATATCACCTGGTATGTTAATTAGAGCAATTTTTTTCTCATACCGCACAATTAGTACTTGGTTATTACAATACAATTGTTATGTCGGAATCACGTGTGCTTTTCAAGCAGAAGTTAAAACATTTTTTACTATTGTCAACATTTTCATTTATAAACTGTGATTCTTTTTTACTTTTTATATATTTAACATTTTATGAATTAATTCACTGTTGTATTGTATGTGGACTGATAAAGTGCCATGTGTTACATCTTTTTATTTCTACATTTTCAACTTAATTATATATAATAGGTATTATTTGTGAGAATGTGTGTTAGTGAGAGGTGTTCTCTTCAGGCATCCTCCTTCGCATTTATTGTAATAAATAAATTATATTGTAAAACGTAGCAACGATGACTAACGATAAACAACTTAACTTATAGTTTACAGAATGAACTAGTAGTTTGCAAGGCATCCTACAAAAGTTGAAAACACATTTACGTATGATGTAAAATACTATTATGATATACAATTCAAATACACCACACTTTACAAGCTTTGAACAGAATTTCTTTAAAAACACTCATTAAAAATGATCTATCTATTTAAAGGAATCTTAATTTTAGTCATCTCAATCGCTAAAATTCATAAATGGCAAAAAATATTTTTTTAAGAAAAACGTTTATTGCAAATATTTATTTTTATTCTAACTTTATCTTCAAATATAGTAATTTCCATTTTAAAATTATGACGCAAGTTATTATTTCCTGTTTGACTGTTTGGGTTGTCAATACTTTTTAAAAGCATAATATTACCGCAAAGAGCTTGACTCAAATTTTTAATTAAGTGTTTTGTTGTTTATGAATAAACTTACTTGCTAGACACTGTCTAATAAATTTCGCAATACCCAAAAATGCGGAACTAACTAGTATAGAGAAATATTTGGCGGATGACATCATGAGAAATGATTTTTTACGCAACAATATTTCTTGTTTTATATCAACTCTTAGATAAGCTTTGAACTACTTTATTTTTTATCAAAACTTAGTATTTTGAGTGTTTGAAAATATTTTACATGTCAATAAAATAGAAGTTTAGTGAACTTTTAAATTTACTTGGAAAAATTCTGTCACATTTGTAGCTTATAAAAGCTGAGTTTTACGTAATGTTGTTATTGCTCACGTCATTTGTCCAATAGTGACGTCTCTTGTGCTAAATTTCAAGCATTAAGAAGTTCTAAAAACAAATAACAATATTTGCTACTTCACTTTATTATTAGCCAAGAAAATTAAACTATAAATGAGTAATAGTTTTCAATTTCAACATATTTCATTTAGAACATGGAGATAACCATCTAATTGATGTAAACTTTTTATTGAATAATATTTCTCTGCTCAACAGTTGATATATTCAATAAAAAAGTTTTTTAAAAACCTATGCGGTATATAATTCAAACTCTTTTTTTGATTTACTCCTTGTAGACAACTTGACCTTTTAAGTTCTTAGCTTTGCAGACTGCAAAGAGTATGAAACGTGACCTACTGTAAACTAAAAGAACCTTATTGGATGGTAAAATTAGTTTCACAATTTTCAAGACTTTGCAATAAATAATTCATACTTAACTTAAAACTAATTTTAGAGCAAACATTTATTTTGCAGATCTAATGCTGTATCATTTTTAAAAAGAAAGTGATTATTACAAAAAAATTATTGTTGATTTTCACCAACAATCGTCTACGAATACTTTAAATAGGATTTTATATAAGAAAATTATAAATTTAAAAATATTATTTCAGAGTACATTTTTGGCAACGATTTTTCTAAATAGTCAAAAAGACAATTTAGAAGTTTTTCAAATTTTATAAGACTTTGATATCTTTAAATTATTTGCATGATTCTACAAAATACACTTATTTAATGAAATTATATTTTGTCATATTCTTAACTAAAGAAATAATTTCTAAATTCACATTATAACTTTTGTGGTTGGAACCTTATTTTTGTATAAAACCAAAAACATCACATTTGTCTTACACAATCGTTTTCTAAATATATTTTCCACTAACAAAGTAATTAATATTAAAAGAATTGCTTGAATGAAAGAGGAACTTGTTTCTAGGGAACTATAAAATATAAACTGGCAACTTAAACAAAAATTAAGATTTTCAAAAGTAATTATTTGTGAAAATACTCCAACGATATTTTCAAACTTTATCTGAATTATTTGGAAAAATGTAATTTGTAATATTTCATTCATAATTATTGTTATAAAATAATTTTAAATGAATAAAGTCAGTTGAAAATATCAACAAATTTATTTACATTGGTTAAAACTTATTTGAGTATAAGCAGGTATTGATTTGCATGAGTTATTTAGTGAAGTAAGAACCAGCTTTAAATATTTGAAATTCTAAAATTGCAGCAATTACTGCGTTTAATTATATATATAAATAAACAAATTTAATTTTCATTCTAGAATTATTGGATATCACTTTGCTTCTAATGCTCTTTTGGTCTTACCAATTCAATTTAAGATTTCAGTGGACATTTTTGCAAAAATAATTGTAAAAAATCATAAATTAAATAGATACATCTGAGTTTTAGATAAATTAAAAGATCAAAATGACGACAACTTTTACAATTTAATCTTCTATTTTTGAACAAGAGTACGCCACAATATGGTTTTTCAAACAAAACATAAAACTCAGTTCAAGTTAGAGAAATTTGGTTACATCTGCTATTTCAGTAAGCCATCATTTATTGCTTGAAATTACTGTAAATTGATTGTCGACTAACATTTTGATAGAATGAATATTTAATAGATCAAGTGAAAATATTTTAGATAAAAGAAAAGAAAGATTTATCAAAATCCGAAAATATTCACTAAAAAAGTTCATATCTTCGTGATACAGATTGTAAGAGAAAGTAAAAAAAGGCAGTTGTAAGTACACCAGCTTTAAATAAATAACAATTCAATTTGTTAATTATAGATGTTCCAATTATTTTGATTAAATGCTCTACTAGATAAAGTGACGTGTTCAAAACTGAAAATTGAAAACAAGTGGAAATTATGCTTATAGGTTTAGGTTTCATTTTGTAAATAAGAAATGAAACAAGAACAGTTATCGTCGGTTCATTGCATCTCGTCTTCGTTTAGTGTCTTCAGATTGAGTATAAAGGTAAGTACCAGCTATCGCGGCAATAGCGACCGCTTGGGCAGTTACACGATTTCGCATTCCTTTATTCAACTCTAAGCCTGATGATTTACTGCTAAACATACGACCGAGCATTACACAAGTAATTCCAACGGCACCAACGACAAATGGGTTTTTTCCAATTCCTTCCACTATTGAGCCACCAAAAATACTTTGTGTGGGGATGGCCTGATCATCGCTGGTATCTGCTGCTTGTTTGTTCTCTTGATCTTTCGCCATATTAGATTAAATGCAAAAGTTTTTAGTTAGAAATAAGTTTCTGAAATAACAAACGTTATTACGACATGTATAATCAAATATTGACAAACCGTTAAACACACAATAACTTCACTACGTTCAGCAAAACGTCATTTTCAATAATAAAAATTATAAGCTAATATTCTGAACTGCCAAGCAATCTGTTGAAGGCTATGTAGCATATAGAACAAATCAAGCAAATAAAACCGGTTAAAACCGCTTGCAAGAACTTTACCAGATCGCTATACACGTTTTTATGACTAAACGAAGAAAATTGTAAGCATCAACAATTATATAAAAGTTGGTTCCTCTTTTATTGCGAAATTTCAACCTTGAGTTTCTGAACAATGTCAAATGACTTTCTTTTAACTTTTATCTCAAGTTTAATTTCGAAATTTTGTTTAAATTGATTTTCGAGTTAGCTTACAGATTCTTTTAAGTTTAACTTGTCAAATTGCCAACATTAATTAAAAAAATATAGATTAAGAGTTACATAAAATAAAGTTTCTTGTCAGCTTTAATTATATCCATCAAATATAATTCTTATTATTGATTTTATTATATTTTTATAACCGTTGCTGGTTTATCAAAATTTCCAGTATAAAATAATTAGATTTTAAATAAAAAACTTACAAAAAAGCACTTTATACCTTAACGATTTTATTTATAAAAGGCTGAAAAACTTAAAGAGAATAGATTCACAATTTAAGTGATTTTTTATTCAATGTACTTAAATTTAGTATAATTTCTACTTCCTGTTCTAATATATCTAGTTTTAATCACCAACCATTCTTTAAAAAACTATTCATTCATTAAACTATTTCAAAACAGGTAGTAAGTAGATAAAGTTACAATAATAAAAAACAAAAAGTTTGATTATTGTAACGCTAAGTACATTAAACTAAATTAGATAAGGTTATAACTGCCATTGATAATGTTTACTTTCTACTTATTACTACTTGATAATGATTTTTTTAAGTAAACAATAAGTATACTTACCTTTCTTTTAAACTTTAAAACAAAATCAGGTGCCAATAGAAAATTAAATTCAGCACTATTGAAGATTAAATCAAAATATTAACTCTAAAATTCTTTAAAAGTAACAATTATATATTCACTGTAAGTAGAAAGCTGTGAAAGATATAATGTTAAATAATTCATATAAACTATTCAGTGAAAATGAATAAATCAAACTTCAAAATAAAATTATAAAGTAAGCTTTAACTCCTATTAAAGAAAAAGAATTTGGTTTTAAACTGAACAAATTGAATTATAAGAGAGAAGTTATAGAGAAAAAAGCACCTTTAGTTTTCTCACTTATAGAGAAATGATATATTCATTAATATAGTTTGTAGAATAAACAGTTTTAATAATAAATTTAATATTTAAAAAGAGAAAGTAAAGTATATAAAGAAAATTATTTCAGTAAAAAGTTTAAATTTAAATAAAAATATTTATATATGAACTATTTCAATTTTCACTTTTTATATCTAACCATGTCAAACATAAACATAAAAATGTAGCTATTATAAATAAAATATAAATAAAGTCTGAGTTTATTATCTAGGTCTTTTTTTATCACCCTCAGTATATAACTTGTACTGATAAGCAAATGCTATAGCAATAATAGTGAAAGCTTGGGCTTTAACACGGTTTCTCAAGTTCCGATTAAAAGAAGAAGCATTTTTATTTGTCATTACAGCTCTTGTAAAGAAAAAACAAGTAACACCAACACCCAGAATTGGTATAGGATGCTCTTTAAATTTTTTCCACATAAACCCAGCAGTGTTTTGATTTGAATAATCTTCGTCTTCATGCTGCATAAACTCGGGCAACTGCTCAAGGATTTCAAGTTTGCTCATTTTCTTTGGTGATTCAGTTGTATCATTTTGAATTTTTTTAGCTAAATTATCAGGTAGTTGGGCAAGAATGTCATCTTTTATAATATCCTCTTTTTTGTCATCACACATATTGAACAAGTTTGTTAATCACCGACTAAATCTTTAAAAAATCAAGTTAACTTAAAAGTGATGAAAAAAATCCAACTAAATCTTAAAATGAGAAATAAATAATTTCTTCATTAATAAACAGTAAAATATTAATGTACTAATTATATATAAAATAGTTTAATCCGATTATATATAAAAACTTGATCTTTTATGTTAATTTTTTCTAACAACATCATATGATTATCAGATGAATGAATCAAATATAAGAATATCAATCTAATACTAAAGGTCATATTAAAGTTGCAGAAACAAATCAGAATAATTAATCTTTGAAAATAAGCTTTTTGAGAGTATTTTATCAACTATAAGCTTAGTTACATCCAAATAAGTGTTATCAAATAGTTAAATAAACTTTTTAAAAAGTTTACAAACCCACAAAAATAATTAAAATCCTCGTGAAAAACAATTCTACAAACTAAATTATTTTTTGATTTTCACAAGTATTATAAAATATTTTGGATAAAAAGATTAAAATTAAACTTTAAATATCAGATAAATCGTCTATAACAAAATCACTATCAAAGATAATAAAGTTAAAAAAAATTAAATAACTTAACCATACATTTAAATATCTACATACATTTAAATATCTACATACATTTAAATATCTACATATTTTATGAAATAAAACTCTCAATTACTAATAATTATTTAATTATAATATAATTATACTTGAAGGTAGATGATAAAGGTTTATTGATTTAAATTATGATATAAAATAACTGAAAAGTTAACTGCTGAAATAATCATTATTAAAAGCCCAAAAATAATTATACCAAAATGAAACTAAAAGATTTAAGAAGAATGGAAAGCTGTAAAAAATGTTTTATTTAAAATTACAAATAAAATTGTTGTAAATAAATATGCAAAAGATATCAGATAAAATAAAGGTTGTATAATCAAGAAAAAGTATTGCAAACTTAATAGAAATAGAATAGTAACATTATACTAAGATGATCAATTAAAAATATAAAGATGCTTTTATTCAAGGGCAAGATAAAATGCACATCAGACTTAAATTACACCAGAGTTTGAAAGAAAACTAAAATGGCTTTTTACAAAATTAAATCGAAAAACTCTTTCTGATTTAAAAAATTGTTATTTATTGTTGAGCTTTAAGCTATAAGCAAATCATATTATTACCCAAAAAAATTATTTTGAATTTACATTACTTACAGTTTTTTTCTTAAACTCTACTTATTTATGAACGATTAATAAATTTTCTTAAAATACTTAATGTAGTTTTTAACACAGATATATTTTTTTAGGTACCACTTAACATAAGCCCTGTGGAATTAAAACTAATAGTAGTCTGAAATAATCTGTTAGTTCTATAAAATTAAAAATAAAGTTATTAGTTTAAGTTATTCTGTTCTTTTTTTGTTATCTATATAAGAGTAATTCAAGGAGTTGAATGCTGCTGGGCTTAGACTTACTATTTTAACTCACTTTGAGTTTAAGACCAACTGAATTAAATATATTTAAAGTTGTTATAATTAAAAAAATAATTGTTCAGATTTAAAGATGGTTTTACAACTATTTTATAAAAATAAAAAGAATTTTAGTGTCTTTAAGTTTTAATCGAAAGGTTCTAATGAGACTTCGACTGTTATTTGGTTTGTTGCTTTTGTAAGTTCAACTGGCAGCGTGATTAAAAATTTGGTTTTTAGTACTGGTAAAGTTAGTTTGAATCTAGCGTATGGCACAGCAGCTTTAGAAAAAATATTAGCCAATAAAATTAAACCAAGAAAAATTATTTTTCAAACATAGCTTGCAATTGGTGACTCAAGGCCTTTATTACTAATCTGTTTATAGAAGTAAGCAAAGAAGCAAATAATTCAATGGTAGTACTCTTACAAATTTTACCTTTACTGATTTATTCACATATTTGTGAAATTTATAGACTGGTCATTCAAAGTTTTTCTGAAACAAAAATTCTATTTTTTTTGTCTAGTTATATATAAATACTATATATAGAAATATTTATATTCTGGACTATAAAAATGTTTTTAATATTTTTGCAAAGATTAGTGAAAGTCAGATAAATATCAACATTTTCTTCTTGATAGTTTAGTTTATAATCAAAGAGCTGAATGTACTGAATAACCACTTTATTTTTACGGTTTTAGGATATATCTATCTCTGTATTAATTCAACAAATCAATAGCGGTTTATTTTTAATACATGAGTTTTTAGATTGTCGAAAATCTTAAATTATTAATAAAACGTTCTTAATAGCTGAGGTGGCGAGTTTTTAATATATTTTCGAAACTATGAAAATGGTGTATTTAAATCTTAAACCGTTATTTCCAGGTAGTATAAGCAGCGTCAGAATGGAATATAAAGTGCTAAATAAGTTTAAATAAATTACCTGACAAATGTAAAAGTCATACACAACTTATTTTTATTTATGATGAAAATTGAAAGAAGAAAACATTTTTTTTAGTTTACGCTTAACAAAAGATTTTTAGTTACGTGACATAAATAAAAGTTGAAGTTTACATATTCATAAGTAAAGGTTAAGTGCAAACTGTATGTTCAAAGTTTATTCAAGGCTTTTTAATTAATTTACTTTGAAAGATACCTATTTTGGATAAATTATTTAGCCCCAATAATTCAATAAAATTATTATTTAATAAATTAAACTTTAATAAATACATAAAATTAAAATTTTAAACAACAGTACTGCGCGTAATCAACAGTATTTCGCGTAATTGTTGTTTAAAATATATTAAATAAAAGTTTTTTTTAAATTAATTCTGTTAGGATTAAAAATGATGAGTTTTTAGGATAAAACAGCTACAAAAATTGAGGCAAAAGTAGTTAACTATTTATTGGTATAAAAATATTTTATTTCAATATCAAATTTATCAAAGTTCTTTTTGATGTAAATGCTTCAATATTAACGCAGGAAGACCTTCTGTTCTAACGAGACGTAAACAAGAATGCGCATTAAGCTTAATTACAGCGCAAGCCTTGTTCTACATCAGTATTAGCACAGTGGTAGTTCTCCGTAAAGTTTGCTTTCTGTAAAAAGGAAATTCTACTTTGTCATTACCATACTGTAGTTAATTTACTTTATAGCAATTTTTACTTAAGGCTTGCTCATAAAGTACAAAGTTTTATGATATCAAGTCGAGCATATAAAGACAATTTGGCATTAAATCTGTAAAACCTTCTCATCTAAAATATTTATCAAACTTTTTTAGCTATGTTATTTATTTGTAGAAATATACCTTAAATCGCTGCAAATTCTTTGCAAAATTTAGGTGGTTTCAAAATCAATTAATGATAATTGATGAAATATGTTAATTGAAAAAAATAGCTTAAAAGCTTGTTTTATCTTCATTAAAAACGTCAACTTTTTCTTAATGAATCTATTTTCATCCTAGTTTGGTTTTCATACTTAAAATATTTCAAGACTTGTTGTTGATGCAGTCAGTTATTTCAATGTAGCTGCTGTACGTGCTTGGGATTATAACTTGCACACACCTGCACCACATTCGAACTAACTAACAGCCAGTTTTAACTTCAGCGCATAAAGTTTAAGGTTTTAGTCAAAAAATAAGAAAGGATTTTTCATAAACTGTTCAACGTAAGCAAATTCAATATATTATCTAATTTTTAAATTGCATTTTAGATACTTTGTTTCCTTACAAGCAGTTTTTTTTTTATAAAGATGTTGAGGTGATGATTTTGCTGATATATTCTAAGAAGGTAGCTATCAAAATGCTGATGTTTGAATTTTCAAGCAGTTTTGATAACACCCTTCTAAGAATAAGAAGCAAATTTCAAGTGGTTTTTGTAAACCTAAAAATTTCAATAAAACAAATAATAGAAATTAAAAAAGGAATACAATCTTGCTGTAGTCAATTAATTTCCGGTTTAAGTCACAAGCTCCTTGATTGACAATCATTCGTTAAAACCACACATGAAGATAATGAAAGTGATATCATGTTTAAACAAATAAGTTTGCCGAACGATTAGCAATTTTGTATAACAAACAACTCATAAATAAAAGTTGACAGTTTAATCGGTTAGGCCTACCAATTAACTTTCAAAAACTAAAATAACTTTATTAAATAATTAAATCCAACTAGCCTAAAAAACAATTTTTCTATTTGGAGCCTAAAGCTTGAAAACTCACTGTTATCAAATATAAAGAGAAATTTGAAACCGTTTTTCAAAAAACGAATTTAGAAAATCTAACTTAAAAACAAATTAACCTTTTTTTCTATATGAGTATAAGATAGGGTCTAGAACTCTTTCAATTATATTAAAATTATTAGACTGCTAATGCTTTAGGAAAAACAACAAATTTATTCTAAATTTAAAGAATTGTCCTGAGATTATTTAAAACTATTTGAAAAAACATAAAATAAACATTCATATAATATTCAAGATTTAGTTGTAACTAACTGTACAAGTTGTAACACAAACGATTATGAGCCAGTCATGGTTTTAAAAGTTTAGTTTATTATTTTATCATTTTTAAAACATACTTTAACGGAGTGATCTTTCTTATACACAATTACTGTTTATCTAATTAAACAAATATTAAACAAAATATATCTGAAATTCTTATAAAGTTATACTAAGTTTTAAGAAAATATAAAATGTAAGACACTGTATTAAGTAAAAACATTACTCAAAACCAAGCTGTAATAGAAATTGTAGTTATATTTTTTCCAGTTTCAACAACGAAGACTAACCAACCAATATATCAAACACAGAAGACAACTTAATCTAATTTAAACAACAGTTGCTCCAATAACAAAAAATTAAGCTGATAGATTTAAGCGATCAGTTTGTAAGTAAAAATTTAAAACATATACTGTTAGATTATCTATGTAAACTATAAACTAACCTTGATTGAATATTAAGCAGATGAAAGTAAGAATCCTTCATAGCTATAGTAATAAGATTACTTTAAAATACTTGCTTAAAAGCTGAATAATTTTAATTTGGTTATAAGGATAAATAGGTGGTAGAATAACGATCAGATTCATTATTTACAACCACAGAAGTAGGTAGATATATCATTTATTTAATATTAAGTAAATTAAAAATTAACCAACAAAAGATATATTAACTAGATATATAAGTTTTCGGAAAGTTTTCTAGTTGCTATAAAACATTTACTTAGATATATTTTTGAATAATTTAAAAAACTGTAGTTTGATAAAAAGGGTGCACATCTTTTTTCGGTCATCAGGTTTCAGCAAACTTTATCTGAATCGGATTTTATGTGAAGTAAGTTATTATTAAAAATAGTAGCATTCTTAAGTAATCTAAAACTTGTTTTTCTAAACGTTCACAGAAACAGTAAAACAAAACAACTTTTTGAATAATGAAATTAAAACTTTACAAAGATTTTGAAAGTCTTTTATGTGATCTGTTACTTTAACTGTTACAACTGTTTATAATGAAAATACTCAGCTTCCGGTGTAATAGATTAAAAGTCAAATAAATTCTACACGTTTGTGATTTGATAATTACTTTTCGAAAACATAAATCATTATTTAATTCTATTTTTATTTTTTGGTGCATATTCGTTTGTGATACTTTCAGATTTCTAAAGTTATAAAAATATTTGTAAATTGAAAAATTCCTGATTACAGTTTATAATCAAAATATATGGCTATTGAAGATAGCTAAAAGAAAATTGATAATTTTGTCAGATTTATCAACCTCAGCTAAATTTCTTGACAAGCAAAAAGTAAACGTTTATACAAACGATATAATTATGACAGTTTGTAATCAGTTAATTTTAAAACTCCCTTATTTAAGATAACCAAAAATTTTGTGTTTGAATTTCACAATTTTTTTAATAACAACCTCAACGTTTAGAAAACAATATCCTTACTATTTTTGAAATATCTCAAACTAAAATATTGCTACACAATAAAAAATACTCATAATAGAAAAAAATCTTTAAACTAAAAGAGTAAAGATATCTGGAAAACCAAAAAAGTATAAATGATGTAACAAAACCAAACAAATGAATTAAAATTCTTCAGTAGCTATTATAAAATCGTTAAGAAAATTTGTATAAATATTTTAACAGCTACAAATTGTTATATAAACTAATTAGCAAATTCAATTTCCTCTATTCAACAAAAAACTTTCATAATGAAAGCTCTTATTTTCATGGAAATATTTCTTATACAAACTGAACAGCTTTTATAACGTTTTTAACCTAAAAGTCACTTAAAATAGTTTAGCTACAGACGGTAGGCTTTAATGAAAGATTTAATTACTTTTAAAAGTGCAATAATTAGAAGAAACAGCTGACAACAGTTAATACTGAATCAATTCCTGCAAGTTAAGATGACTTACTGATTGAAAACAGAAAACAGTTTATAATATAAATTTTCAATAAATGCACAATTTTTAATGGTTTTGAACAACTAATTGTGTTTAGTTGAAATATTATTAATATTTCTTCAAAGGTAAAGACAAACTTTAACAAAAAAGAGATATCATTTATGCCAATTATGAAGTTATTTGAAATTAGTAAAGCTAGAAAAAAGTGCAATTGAACTGATTAATGCTGAATATTATGATATTATTATCGATATGATAGTCATTTTATAAAATTAACTCTATATGAATAAGATAATAACAGCTGTAATTAAATATTATTTTTACATCTAATTGTGTTTCTAAAATATCTCTATTTGAATTTCATTTTGAGGTCGGCTTTCACCTTGTAACATATAGAAAATACAGTTCATTGAGATTAGAATAAAATCTGTTATCAATATAACAGTTATAAACCAATAACTAAATACTATTTTCTTCTTACAATTTTTATAAGCAAATAAGAAACCAACTCTGAGCTTAAATATCATTAAAATTGTTTTAGCTGAGCTCAATATACAGTATAGAAAAAGAAACTTTCTCAAATAACTTATCGAATTCATTACAAAAATTGTACATGATAAATTGAACGGTTCAGTTCACTATATTTGATATTTCAAACCTGTAGTTTTACCGTTGGTTTGGAAATCTGAAAAAGTAACCAACTTAAGTAACAATAGTTATTTCAGTTTTTTCATATGTTGCTTGTGCTTATTGTTTCATTGATCTCAATTTTGTATAAAGGTTTAATATATTTTTGATTTAACATTAAACAAGACTCGGTGGGAAGATTATAAAGATTTAGGTACAATAAAAAGTAAACTTATAAAACATTTTCATTCAGCCCTTTAATCCTAACTCTATTCTAACTACAATCTTCACAACAAAAATAACAATATTAAATATCTAAAATTAAACAATAAAAAAAACAATGCTTAGAAAAATATTTCAACTTTTTTAGTAACATGTATTTATATATATTTTTAAAAAGGCTTAAATATCTAATACAGAAGTGTATCTTTCTAATGCTCATTGATAAATTATACCATAAACGGTCTCTCAGTATTCATTCAGCCATTTCGGACCTTAGGCTTTGTGCCAATAAATTTAATATAATGATGATTTTTGAAATATTTATGGTATAACAGTAAAGTAATTTGCCGCTGACGTAAATGTCATTCTCGTATGACCGTTGTCAATCGGTAATAGGTGTTTTTTGATAATTTAAATAAAGCTCTGTTTACAGAGTCATTGTCATTACAATACCTAAATGTCTTATTAAAAGGTATCAATCTAAAACTCATATTATAATTTTTATGGGAGAGATTTTAGTTTTTAATTATTAAATAAAAATATATTATCAAAAGTACGTTAAGGTGGAAAAGTTTTTGAAACCAAGAAAAAGCTTTTGAAAGTTATAAGTAACTTAATTATTTTGAAGTACGATATGAGTTCACATACAGTTAAAAGTATCTAATAACAAATATCAAAAGTTAATTATTTAGTAATTTGCAGTTTTCGAAATCAAAGTCATATTGATGTTCCATAAACCTTTTAAAAAATATATTTTGGTTTGCAAATATTGATATATTAATTTAAGCTAACTAAAATGAAAAGATAAAAAAATCTTCTTTTAGTAGAAACTACTTTTAGGATAAATGATTTTACTTAATATGGGCATAGTTGCTCTCAATCAAGAGTTTAACAGTTAATATTGCAAAATTAACTTTATTGACTCTATCAGTAAATTTGAGTACTTTACAAAGAATTTAAATTTGAATCCTGACAATAAAACTCAAAGTATTTAATACGCTTTCTGTATCAAATAGGAAAGCGTTTTGTTTTTATCTTATTTCTAAATTGCATAAGTTTAATTTCTTTATTTATTGCATAAGCGCTGAATAAGTTTTTTCGTTCTAAAAATCAGGCATGTATCTATTTGATACTGTTTATTTAATTCAAGTTTTCAATATAAACATATCAGTGTTTTTTTCATTACTTTATACTAAAGTTTTATTAAGATTAACCTAAGAACACCATTGACCATTTTCGTTTGTGAAATAACGGATTGAGAAAAGTAAGTTAGCGATTAAGTTTAAACCTACCATTTATAATCTTTATATAAAATGGCGAATAAAACTGAGTTTTGATCCTGAACACTAATATTAATTAGTAGTTGTAATAATAATACCATTTGTACATTTATCGCTAGTTTAGTTTGTGTTGTAAAACATCAAAACTATAAAATGTTTGTTTCAAGCTGGAGTTATTAAACTACAATTCTATCTTTTAATTAGTTTTATCAATGTCTAGACATCATGAACAGAAAGAAATAATGTTATCATTGCAGATTTGAGCTTTTTATTTCCAATTATCAATGATTTTTATTGGCTGTAAGCCATAAGATAATTGATTATATCTAACCACAATAAATAAATATTAAATTTATATAAAAAATTGAAGGTTACTTACTTAATGGGTTTATTCTTTTTCAACTTATATGAACGATTTGATTCTTGAAAAGTGAAAGACCTTTAATTAATTCAGTAAATGTATTTTAATTGGTACAATTGAACTTTGTAAAATGTCTAAACAAACTTATATTATTTATTACTAATGACGTTAAATGATAAATTAACCAATTAATACTTTCATAATTGGAAAGTAAAGTTACCTAAATCAACAAAATATCAATAAAATAAAATTGATTTACAAAAAACTGAGAAAATGTATATTTAGTGGACACTACTAATCATTTTGTTTAACTTGAAAGCTACATCTCCATCTTTAACAAATATATTTCAAAATGATTAAGTTTAGAATGTTTACTTTTATTAGGTCAAGTGAACTCATTATTTTGAATTATTATTTGCAATAAGATATTAAGTTTTGATATTTTATTTGTATCAAATTTTGTTTGGGTCCATTTCTAAACTTTAAATACCATTTAAACTTATATACTTTTTATAATATTTTTAAAAATTGTAATTAAAATGTTATTTACAAATGAACATTTAAAATTTTATGAAATTGTTGAAAGAGAAACTCATATATAAAAGTGAATTACACAAAAGTGTATGAATTGTAATTTAATGTATTTCAGTTTATGAATGACTCATATTTGTAAAAATAATAAAAGAAGATATAGTATTTAAAACAATGGATTATGTCTTAAAGTTGTTTTAGAACGATTTTATTTAATAGTTAAGAAAAATCATATTACAAAAAATTTATTAAAGCTAACTGTTTTGCAAACAAATTTGTTAATTTTGTTGTTATCATAATTTTTTAAATTGAATAAATTATATATCTCACAATTTAATTTTTTTGATTTATAATAAAAATTTTTACATTAGCAGAATCTTTTTATAATGAAGTAAAATTAGGTATATAACCCAACAGGAAATATATTTGTTTGGTAACTTAGCCTGGCTTTTAACTGAGACAAAGTTTTTGAACTGAAAATAAAATCTAATTGAAAGAAAGTTTATAATTTTTTAGATAATCAAACAATTTGCTTACCAATAGCTTAGCTGAGATATAATATTTTGATCAAAAAACCTGTTAAAACAAAATGATTAAAATATATTTACTTTTGGTATACCTAATATAAGGTGTGAACAACTTAAAAAACAACTTTTTCTTAATCTCATCAAACAAATCATCAAATATTTTTATCATTTAATCATTACCCGTACTATAAATATGGAATAAAATATTCATCAAATCTATAAAACAGTTAATTGGAAATTATCTTAAAGATTTATTCTAAAAAGTATAATAGTATTAGAACATCAGATGAAAAATGAATATTTTCTTATTAAAAATAGCCAGCAGTTTATCCCAGTTTCGACAAAAGAAAATTTCTTTAACTTAATTTTTAAATTAAATCATTCAGCTAGTGAGAGTAAACTCATATCTCCCTGCTTAAGTCTACACAAGGATCAAAATAAAAAAAATCTTTTAAATTTTTACTCCTGAATTTTTTATGGCAGGTTTATACTACAAAAACAATAAAGATAATAAATATTGATTATTATATTCTATTTATAAAACGGAATTAAAACTAGGAATATTTGAATTAAAGTATTAAATATTTATTATAAAGATAATATAACTGTTATGCATGAATGAAATACTTAAAAATATTATAGGTTCCACCTAGGCGCAGTTGCATCAGTCCTTCTGTTCCGCTGTATAACCTAGCTTGGCGTAGAGAGTGGAATTCTACTGCATGGGCAACAACTGGATCTGGATAATTTCTGCCCTGGATTTCAGCATGGTTGTACTCCACATTGTGGTTACTATCAATATTTTAGATTGACAGAAGGTAGAGAAATGATAAGCAGTTTTGACTGTTGTAACATTGATGTTTGCTAAAAAGCTAGTTAAGTAAGCAATTTAACAGATTAGAATTTTTCTACAAAACGAAGCTAACTACCCGAAAGTGTTGACATATTAACTGTTCTTGCTTTCAAAATTACAAGCTCATAAGAAAAATAGAATAATGTGGTAGAAGTTAATTAAATTTTATAAAATACATTTCTTTCAAACTCAAATGTTTGAATATTTACCTTTTTCAAGAAATTCGTTTTTTTTTATTTTCTAAATTATTGCGCAATAAAGTAATCGTGTAGGAAACCCACAATCGGGCTTTTTTAAAACCCGCTTCAAAAAAAAAGTACTTATTGTATTTGATCATGTCTATCAAATGTCCTTTGATTTACTAAATTGTGATATTCCCCCAAAAAGTTTTTACATTGAATCTTTGTTATACGATTTAAAAACTGTTCAAGAATAGTGTTTATAGAAAACAACTCAAAAAATACTTTTAAATATTAACTAGTTGCTGCAAAATACCAACAATTGAAAACAACTTTTTAGCAGTTGCTTCGTTAGACTTTTTGAGTTGAAATAACTTATAATAAAATATTATATAAAAAGTTAAACAATAAGATTTATAAAAAATTAAACTATAATTGAAAATCTGATTAAATTTATATATTTATTGTACATTTAAACAACTTTAAACAGAAAGATTTGTTCAAAAGTAATCATAAAAAGTTAAAATGTATTTTTGCTGATAAAACTCTCAGTCTAGTGCGAATGACAAATAAAAAAAACCCACAACTCACAAAAATTTGAAACTTTTCAAGAAATAAATAACTTAATTTTTTTTTATACAGAATCACGAATCTAGCTAAACTGACTCAATATTCACATGAGGCTATTGAGGGAAACAAAAGACGACTCTACCACCTAATGTCTGCTTACTCAGCTTCGAGGCTCCATCGAGCTAGACCGAGCACACTTCCTCATTTGCATATAAGTTTTGTGCACGACTATAAGGCAACAGCTATTTAGCAAACACTGAAGTAACAGTAGAATGTTGGCGATGAATAGAATTATTTCGCGTTATATTTCTTATTATTCTTTCATTGAATTCTGTATTTGATCGAAAAAAAAAAAAAATTATTTAAAAATAATTTGTAAAAAATCAATTTGTTACCAAGTTTTTATATCACTGAAAAAAAAACATAATTGTTGAGAAATGATAATTTTAGTAACTAACCATTAATTCAAATTTATGATAAAGTGTTTATATACTAAAATTAAGTTTATCTAGAGTTTTTACATTTGTAAAAACATGTATATGACTGTTTTTTAAAACAAATTATCATTTATTTAATCATAGTATTTAACATGATTCCATATATACAAATTGAATCGTTTATTAAAACGAATAAACCATTTTTGACAGTTAGCATTTGTTAGCAACAAAAGTTGCTATTTGTTAGTCAAAATATTTACTGAATAGTTCGTAGAAATACTTCATGTACTAAATAAGTTAATTAATAACTCAGAGGTAAAACCAGTTGTAACTAACTTTTGTAAAGATGTTCACAATAAAAAAAGTATTTATTCATTTTTAAAAAGGACAACTTATAATCATATGAACTTTTTATAAAGTATTTCAACAATTATTTTGCTATAATAAATGTTATTTTTGTATAAATACTTTTTACAGATTACTATTTTTAAATACAATTGTAAATTTTTTAACTCTTATTTAGATCTTATAATATAAATTTAAATTTTTACACTTTAAAAGTTATGAGTTAAAAAAGCACAATTTTATCAGGTTACTACATGTAACAACTTATACTATGCTAGTTTTGTACATAGAAAATGTTGTATTGTAGGTTTTTGTAAACGTATTACAACAACTATCATAAAAACTCTTAAAACACCATATATCAAGTTAAAGAAGCAAGCTGAAAACCAGTTTTAGATAAATACTTAGTTTAGTCATAAAAAAATATTAGAACAAGTAAAAATTTGCATAAGTTAATAATTCATAATGTTTATTCTGTTTTTTAAAGAAAAAATCTTTATCAGTTTTTTGAAAATCTTTCAGTAGACAAGCTTTTTATTGCAAAGTCAAAATGATATACATAAAAACGCCGAAAGTACAGTTTAATTTGCTGATTTGTATAAAGCTTGAACTTTTGTAAGAGCTAACACGAAAAGCAAAATGATTTTAAATTTCGTTTATTTTGAATATTTTATATTAATTATATTTTTACAAAACCTGTTATAAGAAAATATATAATAAAAAATATTCAGATATTCATCTAAATTATTGTTATCTCTATTGTGATTTTAAAACCAGTGAAGCGGAACATCGTCAGTAGTAAAACTTGCCCAGTGAGTTTTTATGGCTCTACAATTTCTTTAGCTTACAGTAACCTTTATTTGAGAAACATTTGAAAGTTTAAAATGTTGAAAGAATTGGTTATAATATTATTTTAGGAAAGCTACTGAATATTTTTCCATTATTGGCGTAAACATCATTTTAGAACTCCTTGCTTATCTAAACTTGGCAGAAATGCTTGTCGGTCTTTTTCATTTGTTTTATAAACAACGGTTTGAATAGAAATATGTCAGGGCAAGAAAAAACAATGTTTGCTGGGAACGTTTTTAAAAACAATATAAAATACTGAGATATATTTTTGTTGTTAAATTATTATGATGAAATTAATTCTGCGTTAAATTCGAAATTTAAATAATTTAGAATATGTTTCGGCAAGTTATTATTAATTCAACTTATAATTTTATTAACTTGTTTTTTAATTATAAAAACTATTTTTTAAGTTATCTGGTAGTTAAATTATTTTGTGGTTTGACAAATGATTAACCACCTTACATATAGTCGTTCTTAAATAATATCTACAAACAATTTTAAACCATAAATTAAAAGAAAATTTATTATAGCTTTCTTGGCTCAATTGTTAGTGGTAAAAGATGTATAAATTAGATTTACAAAAGTCTTTGAAATTTCTCACAACAAAGATCTCTATAATCGGTGAAAATTACAAAAACAACTTTGTTAATAATCTTTTTTCTGTTACCCCATAAACTATTAGAATTATGATTAAAAAATGTATTAAACAAATGTGACTTTATTAAAAGTCTAAAAAGCATTTTCAAATTAAGATAATTTAATTTGGTGGTAATTTCCTATTTTTTAATAAAAAATATTATTTTAAATGTATAATAAAAAAAGCATTATGTTATAATGTTTGAAATTTGTCTCAAATAACTTTTATATATGATTTTATTAATGGTTAGATTAACTAATCATTTTTTTCAAACAAATAAAAAGCAAACAATTATAATTCTCATCTTTTCAAAATAATTTCATTTTAAATGCTTATAAAAGAGGTAACAGTGAAAAAGTAAATCTATATTTTCTGCAATTGCTAAAATTTGATAAAAATGAATTAAAATATTAATTTTTTGATAAAAAATATCAGATGAAAATCAGATACTTTGAAACTGGGAACATAATTCAAATAATTTTTTTAACTTTTTGTTTAAAAGTGACTTTCTTTGAATAGAAGGAAGTAGAAAACCTGGCTAATTATACAGATACAAGCTTTGTTGACAAAACAATTACAACTTTGGTTATAAAAATCAAGAAAAGCGTTTGTTTCTGACAAATAGTACATTTTTATTTGTTATTAAGAGACATCATATTGTTCAATACACTGTGTGATGCCTGTAAACAAAATAAAGCAAATTTTTCCTTGGCAATGTGAGAGACAATACTGTAAAGGATATGCAAACAAAACTTTAATCAAACTTGAATAATCTTTGTTAAACACTTACAACTTAAATCATAAAAAACATTTTTGTTAAAGCGTGTAATGTTTACCAAACTTAAACTTGTAAGGTTAGACTAATTGAAAATTATTTTGGGTTGACATGTTTCCTCGAAAAAGACGCAAACATTAAATATTTTTAAAACAAATAATTGGTTTGTTTAACTTCAAACCAAATTTATAATATATCTTGACCAAGTTGTTGTCTTCAAACATTTTAAAATTTTTTCTAAGATATATAAAAATCAGTTTTACAATGTATTCAAATATCAAAAGATGCTTCAATTGAAACAACGAAAACTGTTTGTTTTATGGGTAGCGTTTTCACGTAAAATTTCTAACTTTTTATATCACAAAATGTTTTATGGAAAAATCTCTCATTTTTCTTTCAGATTAAGACCACAGCTATAAAAAGAATGTCTGAATTTACATTTTAGGATTATGTTTTAATTAAGAATACTACAGAAGCTTGTTTTTTGAAATAGACTATAAATTGCGTAATGTTAGAACAATTAATATTAAAAATGAAAGCCAAAATGTTAACAATTATTATCTTTATCATTTGGTGGTTAAAACTATTTTAGCAGTTATAGTAAAAATATCAAGCTTGGCAATGACGTAATATAAAATATTAGATAAATGTAAACAAAAAATGTGTAAGAAAAATAAAGCAAAAGTGAATACTTTTAGCTAAATATTTCAGCAAGATTAAAAATTATTATCTTGAATATAGATTATCATGAATTATAATGAGTATAATATCTGTAAAAAGTTATGCTTGTAAAATTAGTTTATCTTTTTAATGATAAGCCTTTTTCAAATGAAATTTAAAACTAAAAAGTGAGACTTATTAATTTATGAAAAAGTGTTCAAATAACTACTATAACACAGGGAATTTCTATTGCCATTCTACTTTGAGATATCAAAGTATTTTGAAGTTTATATCAATTAACAATTATGAACAAATGTGAAAAATATTTCTTTAAATTTGGCGGCAAATTACCGTTTTTTAATTTTAGTCAGTTTACCGAATGCGATTTTTTTTTAATTTTACCAAGTTCTTATATTTTATTATAATTTTCAAATTATTTCAATCAAGAGTATTTAATAAATAGCTTAACTGAAAAATAAATTATTTAAATAAAATTTATTATCGAAAGATAAAATGAATAAAAATGACGTAAAATAGATTGTGAATGTAGATATTAAACTACATTTATGTTTGAAAATTCTTTAAAAAATTTGGAAAATTACTAGGTCTTCATTTACAGTTCATTAAATTAAAAAATTATTCAATTATTATGAGTATTTTGCTTAATCAATTCAATTAATACATTTTTTTTAGATTAAATTTCCTAAAACTTTTGATGAAAATTACTACGATGAATTCAAATTGAAAATATCAAAATTTTTATCATGTAAACCATAAATCACTAAAAAACGTCGCTGTTCATTCAAAGCAAGTTTATAGATAAGTCCTTAACATGAATAGATTCACAAACTTAAAACTTGTCACCGTTTCATTTGTAAATAATGATATAAAAAATCACTTTAAGTAAAGTTGCATTTCGATCTTAAATACTTTTTTAATCACTCCAAAATTGTGTTTATTATACGAATTTATAATCGTAATAAGTATCATTAGTAGTTAAAAAATGCCAATTATTCACAAAATATATATTTCTTATTAATGCTAACATATTTGTAAGTACAAAACTATATATATAGCTTAAAATTTCTATATACACAATTAAAAACAAGCTTGTATAAAGTTTGAAAAATAAGAGTACAAGAAATAAATTCTAGCATATTTTTGTAATAGTCTGAAAATATAGTTTAATTTCATTATTAACTTTTTTATGATATATAGACATGTATTTATGATTTTAAATTAACAACTTTAATCAACATGTTATTATTTTAAGGGAAAAATTTCGCCATCAAAACTTTTGATTTTCTATGTACTTAGAAAATCAAGTAATTCTGAGAACCTATCAACGTCTATCTGTAGGATAGTGACTTTTTATTTCTGCAAATAGAAAATTTTAACAACTCTGAATCGATTTTACTATAGCAAAGCTTACTATCCAGCTGCTAGATATTATTAAACTTGTTTTTGTCATGTTGACTTTTGTTGATAAAATAATAAACATATAACTAAATAAATATTTATATTTGTGTAAAACCTAATTTAAATATAAATATATCTTTATCTTAATTTTGTCTTCTAATATCAGATACTAATCGATGGTTTTGTATGCTAAATCATTTTTACAAAGCCAGTTTGCTAAAAGTGAAAAACTGTCCTTCATATCGTTAGGCTGTGAAGTTACGCTTACAAACTTGCTATCTTTGCTACCACCTCATGTAATTTTGCAAATAATTGTTGCTTTTTTTGGTTGTAACAGTTGTTACACCTTTTTTAAAAATTATAATCAACTAATGATGCGCGTAAAGTGACTTACTGGATAGTTTATTTTTGAATTAAAGTTTTATCTTACGGAACCAAAGTTTGTTTTTTTAACAAACTGTAATTATAAAATATTAATTAAATTTTAATGAAATATTCGGTTTTCTATTAAATAATTATGATTTTTCAAACCATTTTATTAAAACTTTTTTTATTTTGTAAAATTTTAGTTATTATTATTAGTAATTAAATAAGTTTGTCTTCAAAATTTTATAATAATATTTTAAAATGTTTTTTAATTATCAAACTAAAAAAGTATCAACGTATTAGTAAATTGAAAGTATATATTATTTTTTTGTATTTTTCATTTTTATTATTTTAATTCTTAGAGCACCAAATAAAAACATGATTATTTGTTAAGCTTTCAATTTTCAAAGATTCTCTATACTTTTAATTATTAAATCTGGCTTCAGCTAAAAACAAATCCAAACTTTTTAGTATTTCTCATTTTGAAAGTACATCTTAGAAATATATTTAATTTTTTTCTTGAAATTTTCTACATATTAATTACATTCAATTAATAGATGTTTTATATGTTTATCATGAAACATTTTTGTACAATCAATAAACTATCTTTAAATTTTCAGCGTTTTTGTTTATATTTTAGTATTGAATTTTAAGAGTTAGCTAGCACCTTTCACAAACTTGATAATACTTTTTTCTTTTAAACTTAACCTTTTAATAATAATTAGAATAATCTACATTACATGAGGTCACTTATATTAATCTTTTTTTACATTATGTTTAACTTGAGATTTTTTATATGTTTTTCAACTGTCATTTTATGTTTGCTATAAAAGCTGTATAGTTTGTCACTTACAGCCATTTGTTGAATAAAATAAATAAATTAGCACTTTATTCTGTTGGAAAACTAACTATATTTACTGATAAAAGTTATAGTAATTATCTTGTTTATATGGTCTATGGAATAAACTAGTTCAAATTAATTTAAAGTGTTAGTTTGAATTTCAATATTTTGTTTTTTATCAAATTTTTTTGTCAAATTTGAAAAGAGTATAATGATAAAAGATTTTCATCATGATTTTTTAACTATAATGCCATTAGACAACTTGTACATAGCTTTCAAGTTCTATCAATTTTATACTTTATCAAACTTTTAAATTAGATATTTATGTTTATAATGAATCTTCAACTGATAGAATTGTTGATGTTTTGAAAAGTTTTTATTTTAGTTTTTATATAAAAAAATCAACCTCACTTTATCATATACAATTAATACTCTGCCTAAAAGTTGTGTGTATGAAAAAAACAAAGCACTATAAGCAACTAGTTCTTAATATCTTACATTTTCTAATTGATATGATATAATCCATAGACAAAGGATTGAATAATAGCTCTTTAAACCCCACAGATGACATTAGTATTTACTCAGGTTTAACAAAAATCTTTTGTATTAAATATAAGATATGATAAATAGAATGATAAAATTTCATCTAAGCAATTTTTTTACTAAAATTTATATGAATAATAAACCATTTTTAGTTATGTTTGATTGTATTAGAAAATTATTAGATATTGTAATTGGCCTCGCTGAAGGGAAAGGTGTTCCATCTGATTTTTTAGCTGCATGACTTAAATTGTTGTTTTAAAGAGCTTAGACCATTAGTTATGTATCATTGTTACCCTAAAGCAACAATCTGCTCTATTTACTAGAAATCATCTAGAAGATTTGTCCAAAAGCTTCTGAAAAAATATCTATCATTATTTTAAATTTAGAATGCTTCAAAATAATCTAGAAAGCAAGATAGAGATATAATTAAAATTTCAAGAAAAAAAGTTAAATCCTTTTTTTATGTAAACTGAGAAAGAATAGACTAGTGATGTTGAATTTATGAACTAAGTGAAGTTTCCTGAACCAAAACTTCTAATTGTTCTTTTTTCACAAGCTCAATTATTATTAGTTATTTATGTAAAGCTTAATACGACAGATTGCAATTTTGAATTTATTCCTAGCTCATCAATGAATGTTGAAAAAAAAACTATTTTTTTTTAAGGAATTTATAAAATTCTTTTAAATATCATTTATTTAAACTTTAAATAATAGTTTTATACCTTTTGTTGAGTTAGTACTCGTTTGTAAAATGTTATTTAAAAAAAAAGTAACTTATTTTGACGCATTTTCAAAATATATTTTCTTTTTATGAAGTTGAGATTTTATTTATTCTTTGGTTTGTCATAGCGAAAGTATACTAGACATTTTTTGACAAATTTTATCTTATAATAGCTTTAATACTATTGTTTGTAAGCTTGAATTTTAAACATTTTTAGAGTCTAGTAAACAAAACTTTTATAGAATTTAAGCATTTATTTTACAATTATATTTCATATTATTGTTTTATCTTTTAATATGTAATTTTTATGTATATCTCACTGCATACAAATTGACATAACTCTAACATTTTGTTTACTTTCCTCCAAGCTCTTATCTACTTTATATCATTTCTTATCTTACATCAAAAATATATCTTGTTGATTATCTAACCATTTTGTTGTTTAAATAATCAACACTTTAGATTTATTAGATATAATTTATATCTATTATTTTATTATATATTTTTAAAATCATTTATCTTTTACTTGAATAGTTATTCGTAAAATGTGACATACATCTTGAAAATGGATAACCATTGTTTACAATCATCTAATGTTTCTAGAAGAAGAATTAGTCTTGGTTTGTTGCTAATCATTTTTCTAAGTTTTAAGATGAATTTTTTTGATAATTTTCATCTAATTTAGGTTCTTTGTCATCTCGAAAGAGGAACAATAACTCTCTTTCGCATGATATCACAAATTCAAGAGAGATTCAGAGAAAGCTTCGACCGATTGCTGTAAGTTTGACAACCAAAGGTCGAAATTTGATGAAAAAGTTAAAAAATGAGTAAAAAAATTAAGTTTTTAAATCTTTCAGTATCAACAAATCATCTAAAACATATTAAATAATAAAAAAATAATTCTGATCTCCATTCAATTGATTAACCAATCAGTAGAAACAGTCCGTGACGTCATTAACGCTTTTCCAAACTATGAAAACGTCCAACGGCAGGTTAATACGTCATCAGTGATGTCATGATCGCTGCTACGTGTTCACAACACTGAGTAGAAACTGTTTTCAGTTTCTCTTTCCAATTATTTTCTAAAAAATCAAGAAAATTGTCTAAATAATCAAATTTTTCATGCCAAGGGTGGTAGCTGGGATGATAACAGTCTGGGTTATGGGTCAGTGGCTGCTCGCATGAGAAGAGACCGAAATCGGGCTATTATTAGACGAACAAACACCGACTCGACATCTACAAGTATTGCTACTGGCACGTCAGGTGAAACTTTTTTCTACTTTTTCTAATCTTCATCGCCAGAAACTTTTAATTGAAATTTTTTTTATCGATTTTCTTTGTAGTAATTCAACTGTTGTTTTAGCGAGTGTTGAAAGTACCCTTAATTTGATCAACACAACTGATCTTGATCTTTGGAATGATGAAAAACATCTTTTTCCTTGGGATGATTTGGCGGATTTTTATGGAAGAACATATACAGCAGCTTCACAGAGATCAGCTGGAAGTTTATGTAACATCAGCTCACCAAATCGGCCTCTACTAGAAGGTAAAAGTGGTTTTTCAAGCTGGTGTTTTGTGCTTACTCCTCAAAGTGGAAGTTTTGATCGAAGATGTTTGAAAAAGAATTTGAAACTTGTGGAAAGAAGCTTATTAAAAAATTAGATCTTAAATAATCTTTACAGATCTTCTTTCTATGATTTAATTTTATCTTAAAGGTTCATATCATTTATGGGACTCACAATCAATCCCAGAGAACAGAAGAAGGATGGTTCGGGATCGAAACCATCTCAATCATTCATACACAACAGGTTTGATCCTTGAGTTGACATCCCTGTGAGATCTTCATATGTCTTCATCTGCAGCTCATCACAGCAATCATCATTCAAGTCCCACTTCTGGATGCGCTTCCCTAGCTAGCTCCGACATCGATTCCACTGATTTGGCATTTTTTAGCGTCAATGATGATTCTTCGTCTTTTTTTGATGGTGATTCTCTTTTTTCTGACTCTTACGGAGTCTTAGATGGATGCACTGGTGTGGATTCAGGATTTTCTACAGACATCTTGAGTATGTTGGAAGATGGTAACATCAGTTGTAGGTGAGGTAGATTCCGGGACATCAGATCTCTTTTGTGATCTGTCTTCTTTTTCAAGGACACCTTTTCCTAATGGAGATTGGCCTGATTCAATCAGTGAATTAGATTTCGATTGTAGTGAGCAGTTCCACAAGGGTTCCACTATCTCTAACTGTGATGCACATTCGGACATAATGCCGAGTAGTTCATCAACAACTACAGATAGGAACAGGTTGGAATTGAGTCCTACATCTTTTAGACTTTCGAAATTAGATGGTCAATTTTCAGGTTAAAGAAACGGAAGTTGCGATCCAAAACTCTCAGACCAGAAGCTGTTGCGTCATTAAAAGTGAGTTTGCTGACCTGACCACTTTCCTACCTGACCACTTTTTGACCTGACCACTTTCTGACTCGACCGCTTTCTGACCTGACCACTTTCTGACCTGACCACTTTCTGACCTGATCACTTGCTGACCTGACCACTTTCTGACCTGCTAACCCACTTGACTAACCCGACCACTTGATCACTTGCTAACCTGACCACTTTCTGACCTGACCACTTGCTAACCTGACCACTTTCTGACCTGACCACTTGCTGACCTGACCACTTGCTAACCTGACCACTTTCTTTCTTCAAAGGCTTTTCCTGATGTAACCGACAAAATAGTTGAAGAAACCATCAAAAACCAGTGTAAGAACGATAGTGGACCAATTGGTGTGGACAGACGCCTGTCTCCGGACAGCTTGATGCCAAACCACATCAATTGTGACAACAACTTTGTACTTCTTCGAAATCCTGCAACATCCACTTCCATCAAAGATTGCTCTTCTCTCCTAGCAACGTGTCCCCCCATAACAACCACCATGATTAAACCACCGACCACATCTACCTCTATCCGGACCAATACCATCCCTATACAGAAGATCACGGACACCATATCGTCACCAGCTATCATCAACCTACAGCTCGATTTAAACTTGTGCGGAAATGACGTCACAAACGTCGTCATCAACTCCGTTCGAGCGGAACGAACCAAGACCAATCCTCATGTAATCCAAAACTCGTTAAAAAAAGACCACAGCAACCACAGCAGCAATACCAGCAAGATGGTTTATCGACAACCATCTGAAACACCATCTTCTTCACCAGCGTTGAAAAAAGCTTTCAAAATATCTGGTCCGGTCGTGAACAGCTGTCCTGGACCATCTAACGCGTCATCGACGCCCGTGCGTCTGCCTATCACCCTCAACTTGAAGGGCTGGAACTATATGACCAAAGAAGAGAGAGAAGAGTTTATTGAGCGCCTCAGCCGGAAGATAAGCTCCACTATGAGTCTGGAGGTGATGTATAATGTCATTTCTTCATCATTTAATGATCTTCATCTACAGGAGCAACTTGATATCATTAGGATTATTGAAGGGACAACTCCTGCTGAAAAACCTGTTAAAAAGGTCCCAGTGTCTCATTTGAAGGGATCAATTGCTCCTAAGACTCGTCTTCCTTTCCGGATGTCTGTTGATGATATTGACAGTCACAAATTGACCAAACTTCTTGGATATTTAGACACCCACAAGGGCACTAGCAGCCTTGCTGGTCTTTTCTCCGCATCTGGTTCTAGTAACCGCATCCCAGTTAATTTAAAGATGAGTAATGGAGCAAAGAACCCGATTCCAACAGTTGGGAGCTCGTTGAGACGTAGTAACAGTGATAGTAATTTGAATATCGTTGGAATCGAACAGCAGAAAGAAACTCCGGTAAGAAGATCAACATCTCCAGCTGATCTTTAAACTTCATCATTTTTGCAGCGACGAAAACTACAACCGAAGAAGTTCCCGAGATGGATGAGACAGCGACAGCGAAAAGAATCGCGTCAATTAATTCGTGAACAGCGAAGTGGTTTGTTTGTGAATGAACAGAAACTAAAGATGGAAATTGGAAGTGATGACGACATCTGTGTAGATATCTAATCACTTCATCTCAATCCAGACTTAATTTCTCAACTTTTAACATTGTCAGGTGCAATCAACGATTCTTCATTATTTGTTGATGTAAGCATCTTGTGTCTATTCCTCATCAAACTTCTGGCTTTTTCACCAGGACATTTTTATTTCAACTCCATTTTCGTCGCATGGTTTATTGTGTCCAAATTTTTACTTTATTCAACATATTAGTTGCTTTTTGTGTCTCAACTATTTTGTAGTCAACATAACAAGCAAGGCATGTTCTGTAAAATCGTAGTTATGAGTTGTAGATGATATCCAACCACTGTTAGTTCATCTCATTTATCTTCAACTATCAAATATTCGAGTTTTTTGTTTCTAACATTTAATTCCGTTTAATTTGCTCATTATACAACTCTCGACTGTGTTCAATTAACAGGTAGGCAGCTTCAGGCGATTATCTTCTTTTCTACTAGATACTTGTGCCAGCTTTTTTTGCACCACTACAAACTATTTTCTATGTGTTAGCTGCTCTATTGTTGTGAAAGTTTCTAGAAAAACTGCTGAAATATACCGAACTTTAATTTATAGCAAATTTTGTTTTTATAAGCAAAAATTTTTTAATAATAAGCGCTGAAGTATAGATTTAAGCTTTAGAAAATTCACAGAAAAAATGAGCTTGAATGTAAGTGCAAATTGAAAGAATAAAAACAGTGCTACAACACAATCGCTGATAGAAATCTCTTCGCACAACCTCCACAACCAACTATCAAATCTTATCTGAAATAGAATGAATTGATGAAATGGAACAAACGCCGCAGCTTTTTACTTTTGCTCAATCCATAATCTACCATCTCTCACTATCTTGTCGAACAACAAAGCTAGATGTTTCTTCAACTACATGAAAAGAAAGAAGATAAATAAAGCGATGGTTAAACAATTGATCTAAGTGTGAATGGAATGTTTAAATGAATAAGCAGCTAGTTTTTAATACAAGTTTCTTTCGAAAGGTTACTTTTGTTGTGTCTTGAATTTTTTCCAAATTATTCATCTGATTAGATGGAGTCATCTGATTCTTCTGCATCAAGACTTTTAGAAGATGAGTGATGGAGGAAAGGACACATTCTTCCCACCCCTTCGATCAAACACATCTACTTATGGAAGTTTTTTATCGATTGAATGTTACTAACCACAGAATCACTCGTTAGATCGACGTAATTACTCCATAAAATTGTTGCCAAATCATCATGTTGTTGCCAACCACAATGATATTTCATCAATAAAGATAAGAGCAAGGACACACTTGCAAGATTACTGGTGATCCGTGTAAGAAGTTGCTTGTAGTCTTGATCAGCTTCTATTAGCGTGAGGATCTGATGAAGATCAGTTGTTGTGGAGTTATTTGAATGATGTGAAGTTGAAACCTGTTCATGTGTCCCTTCTAAGAGAGAGTCAAGATAGTTTAAAGGTGCTGGAGTTTTATCTTTGAATCGTGACAGCAAACGACGTTGAATTGCTTGATATTGTAGGTAGCGTTGTTCCAACAACACCCTAACCTCACTTCGAGCTTTACGAACCTTTGAAAAGGTTTTGTAGATAAATAAATCAAAACATTTAGAAAAAAAACCTCAAAATGTCGATCGATTAGATCATTTAATTGATCAGATGTTGGTTTGTCGTTGTATATGATGTGTACTTGAGGGAGATGGTTAGTGAGTCGTTTCACAAACGCATCAACGACTAACCACAAGCCGGAAAACTCCTCACATTCGATACGATATCGCTCTGCAAACATTTAATTACTCAATGTTGAGTAAAAAGCGGTGAAAATAGCCACCGTTTGATTTTGATGTTAAAATACTAGCCCGTGGTCCATGAATGTACTCAAAACCAATCGCGTTTGGCTCGTTTTCACTCGAGTTAAACTCTAGATGTTTTAAAGATGTAATTAGAAACGTTTTAAACACAAGTTTTACAAAGGTCACCTTGAAATAGAGTAGAGAGATCCACACATGGTTTATCTGTCTGAAACGTAATCCTATGGTTCAGCTTCTTGGCAGGCTGACAAGACTGAGCTACTAAACTAAACGGGACAGATATCGTGGACAAGTGGACCCTTGGACTTTCTAAAGATTTGTGAAATCAAAATTAGGATTATGATTTAATTGATGATTCACCATCAAGTTCATTGTAAGTAATTGAAGTTTGAATCTCTAAACAAGAAGGAAGACAAATCCGATCAAGTTTAATCTCTAGATGAATGATAGAAGGTGGACTTGATGGTTCTGTGGATAAAATTCCGATTTAAAATCGATTTAAACACTTACTTGTTTAAGGTGCTTATAATGAATGAATTAAAACCCACCTAATGATGGAATAGAAAAATGTTTGATGGTTGAAACTAGACCTAGTGGACATTGAATTGAAATTTGTAGATTATTCACTAGTCGAAGAGCTTTCAATTTTATCTGAAAGTCATAAAAAGAAAGTAAATAAAAAGACAAATTTCTATTTTATTCAAATAAAAAACTAGTAAAGTAACAATAGCTACAGGATTCATAACATCAACCACTTGTAATTAGATTACTATTTACTTAACCTGATGAATGCTCTGTATTTACTTTCATAGATTAGTTTTTTACAATGTAATTCTAAAGCTTGAAAGGCTGACAAAAGATCGCTTTAAAAGTTTAAATCAAAGACTTATTTGTAGCAGAAAACCATTTAACAAGATCATTATTCTATTAGTACACAACAGTTGGTTTTATTCCTTAGTAAAAGTTGCCAACTTGACATAAATCCAAACCAGTAATTTGAACTTCATAATTATTTTGTTGTTTTCATAAAGTGAAGAATTGCTCAGTTTTATAGTAAAGTTGAAATAATAGTAAAAAATTGAAATTAAAATGTTTTTTTAGAACTGAGATAGGTAATTGTTATAATAGAATTAGAGTAACTACATCTGTTTAAAGCAATAAATCACCAACAAACCTGACATGGCACAAAAGCACTTTCCAGCGAGTCTTCGTTCTGTAGAGAAATCAATTAATTGAAGTTGACGTGAAAGCTCGATCTAGTTGTGAAGTAAACATGGACATATTAGATATCCTTACCATCATAGTTGGCAAGCTTTCAACATCATTTGATACAACTAGAGCAACTTGCTTTTCATCCGTTGGTAAAATCTTCTGATCTGAAATAAAATTTTATCTAAAAATCGATCTACAAACAAACATGAATTGGTTTCTGTTCAGGGGATTTACCTTTATTAATTTGTAAATCTTTTATTTGAGATCTGTAATGTTCAATCTCTTGTTCAATCTCATCAATATCAACAGCGCGACTTTGTGAGCGAGGTAGAGTAAAGAGAGATGGAAAAGTACCCAGATAGGAAGAAGAAACTTGAAAAGTGTCTTGTAGCATCACTAAAGTTCCTTTCACGTTGCTGAGGAATGGAAGTTAGTCTCTATCGTGGATGATGAAGTGGAAACTTACTTGATGCTACCAACTTCAACACAAACTGGAACAGTAAAAAGTTTCGCAGCCCACAATAGTTTCGTGTTGGAATAGACGAGTAACTGCAAAGAGGAAGTAGCAACAATGATCCTGATCCCAGACTCCTCGTTGTTCTTCATCACTTTGAAACAAGCTGCCGGATGATCAAACTTTTTCATAAATCGCAATTTTCCAGAAATCTCGACACAGAAGAGACATCGTTCGCCTACAAATCGAAACTGAGTTTGCTTCCACTAAACATTGAATGAAACTAGTAGAAGTTACTCACCTAGAACCACAATTGCTGGCTTGTTAGAGATCTGATGAGCTAAGGACATGTCTAGGGCACCTTCTCCAATATTCAAACTCCAATCAGCCTGTTACAAATTTCAGAGAATCAACTAGATGTCTTAAGACGTTATTTTTGTTGAGTCTGATTATAGGGATCAGAGTTTAAATTTGGAAAAAGATGTTTTTGAGATCCAAGAAGCTATTTTGTGATCTTTCTTTTCTCTTTTAGTTGTCGCTAAAGTTTTATCGAAGAGCTAAAAACTCTCCACAAACGGCGCTAGAGAGTTGTAAGTTTGGATTCACAAAGATTTCTCATGGAGGGGATTCACATGGATTCAGAAATTTGTGTCGACATTTATTAGCAACAAATCTTCATCACTTGATTTAATCTTTTAGTAATAACTGTAAACACTAGATAAGATCTTATAAAACTACATCAGGACTTATTTGACAAACTACTAGAGTAGATCTTTACAACGAAACTATGTTTGTTTTACGAGAAGATTTTGATAAGATAAAAGATGTTGATCAGTTAGCTTCAATCGTGAAATATAGCTCTAAAAGAAGGAATTGAAGGAAATGGTGTATAGGTGAGTATCCGATGTGTTTAGATGTTAGCTTGATGTGAGGTTCACTTACTATCAGACGTTTGCCGCTGAAGGTGGTTGCTGGTTGAGATGAATCATATTTCATTTCATTTGCAATTGATAAAGTTTGGTAACTGTAAAAAAATTTCACATCATATAACACCTCACCCACAAGTGAAAACTCACCTGTATGATTCCAAACAATTGAGAGATGATACAGTGAGAAAAGAATCATTAAAATGATTATATGTAAGAGGACCAGGTAGTAAACATGAAGGAAGGAATCTCGTGAACATTAACGTCTCATGTTCAAATAAAGTCAAAGCACCATCTAGTGACTGAACACAGATCATATCATCATCTACAAGTTTCAATGAAAAAAAGACTTCAATTTTGGATAAAAGTTTTAATAAAATAAGAATTTGTCAATAAAACAATATAGTTGAGTTTTTCAAGAATTAACTTTGATCATCAAACTAACATTACTCACTTTGATTGGATCCAAATGAACCATAAGTCATATTAGCCGCTGTTCTTTGTAATTTATGTTGGTAGACAACTTCTAACTTGCAGTGTTTTCCATGAGACATAGAACCTTCTACAAGAAGAACTTGATAAACTGCAAGAAGTCGAGGATGTAACACAGCAAGATGTAATCCGGATGTAGACCTGTAAAGATGACTCAGAAGATGAAATAATCGAACGGTGGTGTGATTTGATAAAGCTATTTTACAAAATTTAATAAATACTTGTTAGAATATGATAATAAATTCAACTCACGATACAAAGTTGCCACAAGCAATTTGTAAAATAGGATTTTGGAGATTAGTCTCAAGGAGGATATCATTAGCTTGAGATGAAGCTTCATCTTCAACTTGTTCAGTAGGTTGATATATATGAAGTAGACCACTATACCCGCCACATATAATTTCATCTATTATAAATCATAAAAATACTTTCAACATAAAATATATTTGATAATTATTATAAATATGATAAGTATTGTACCATTATTACTATTTGAATTGGTAATATTAGCTACACAAAGACATCCAAACCCGCACTCTTCTTCAACAGGTTTATAGCTCCATGAATCTCGAATCTTAAATAATGTCATTTTCAAATCTTAATAATTGAATTTATAATTCATCTCAAAAATTTATATCTCTTCTCATAATCTTAAAAAAAAACAAATAAAAATTATCTCTATTATTATTTACACAACACATAGTCCTAATTGGCAATCGAACAAAACAATTTATGAAAATAACAAAATATATAAACCCAAAATATGACTTTTAAAAAGTTTTATTCAAAGTTTTTACTCAAATCCATTTATAGCGACATCAGCAACATCTTTCAATTAATTAAAGACCAAGTTATATAAAATTTGATGCAACCGAAATATTTTCTGGGTAAGAATATATATTAAAGTAAACAATTTCTTTAAATATAAAATTCTTTCTCCCAATTATTTTATAAATATGCCAATTACAGAATTTGATAAGTTTCAATTTCTACACTTACAAGTAGAACTAGTTTTTATCTTCAATTATTTGATGAATTTCAGTTTCAGTTGTATTTCCATTTGCTACAGTCTTATCTAAATCTTCAACTTTATTGACATCAACTTCAGTAACATCGTTGTCATCCTCTACATTTGCAGTATCACTTTTTAGATTTTTTTCAGAGAATTTGTTTTTCTCTAACTGAAGTAACACCTTGGATTTAGATTTAGTTTTTCTATCTGTACGTTTGTTCATCACACCATCACCCCCTTCTATTTGAAGCTGCTTCAGTTGTTTCGTTTTTCGTTTCTTAAACTTTGGGTCTTCATGAACACACTGTGAACAAGCCCAAACACCTGATGGAATAATACGAAGACTGACACAGTAATTGTGGTAACCTCTATCACAACGATCACAAAACATCATTAGATCTTCTCTATGAGGTTGACTACAGATAGTACAAGTCTTACACTCCATACACTGCCAGTCATAAGTCTTCATCACCTCTATGAGCTCAGCGTTCATGTCTAAGCAAGACGGGTGACCATGATTATCACATTGTGAGCATTTAATCAAATCTTCACTAATACCATTTTTATTACTTGTACTATCTTTACCACAGATCCCACATACAGGGTTTTCTTTAATTTTTGGGACATCATTATTGGTATCAAGTAAAGTTTCCTGAGTAGGTGGTTCTTCTTCTTCTTCATCATTTTCATCTTGATTTCTAATTTCAGAAACATCATGTTTGCTTTCACTATCAACAAAGTTATTAGCTCTTTCTATATCCATTTTGTTATCATCATCAGAAGACACTTCACTTTCTGAATCACTTATATCACATCTTCTTAAAGGTGGTTGGGGCGGACCATATAAAGCTGTTTTTACTGGCAGGTACATTAGCTCTTGGCTGGTATACTTCTTACAATATTCTTGGAATTGACCTGGTATTAAAGAGCAAGGGTAAAGGCTTGGGGTGGTGTACTTAGGGTCAAGTTTTAACACTTTTCTTGCTGGTTTATGTATCGTGTTTGTATGTGCATCATAATATACAGAGTAGTCTTCTCTTCTACTTTTATTCAACATACTATTATAGGCAGACACTTGCTTAATTGCTTTTCTTTTAAATGCTGGTAGTTGTGATTTTTCAATGACAACTTTAGAAGCATATTGAGCATATTGATTATTCATCTTCTGCTTTTCTTTTTCTTTCATAACTTCACAAAACTCTTTAAATTGTTCAGGATATTTTTTCATCATCATATCACAGACATCAGTACTTTTCAAAGCTGTAAGTCCTAAGGTATACTTGTTATGATTAATTTTATAAGTAGTCCTTAAATATTCAATTTCATCTGGTGCAAGTTTTCTTTGTTTTATATTAGGATACTTTCTCTTGAAGGACTTTATATTTAGATAAGCACAAACTTGCTCCTGAAATAAATAGAATTCTCCACCATTTAATGGCCATTCATACTCAATTAGTTGATTAGCATGAGTGCATGATAACAATTCTGGCTGAAAACTAACAGACTCCATAACCTTTCCATCAGCATTTGAAGCTAGCAAAGGTTTTTTTTGGACTTTTTTGATTAGACTTTCTTTAATATCAGGATTATTGAGATTATCATCAAGCATAACAACTGCTGTTACAGAGCTAATATCATTTATATCTGACATCTTTTAAAAAAATAAACATTTTTTAGATAGATATTTTATAAATATCACATGTTAGATTTTATTTTTAAAACCAGATCACAATTTTAAAAACTTTTTAAATAAAAATTAATAAAAATGTCATAACTAAACATAAACAAGTAAAATTTAGCAACAAATACATTTTATTGCTTAATGAAATTAATTTATACACGTTGTTCTAACCGAAAATAAAAGGTATAAAATAAATTAATAACTAATCAGTATTTTAATTCAATCATTGAAAAGAATTAAAAGTTTGTATATCACACAGTTTGAAAAAAGTTTTAAATAATTATTTTTGCATGAAACCTTTTTATAAATAGTTTAAAAAACAAAATCAAAAATTTCCCGGGCCTACCACAACTATTTAAAAAATAAGTATTTAATATAAATAAGTTGTATTAATATATAATTTTAATCAATCAAACTTACACATATATCACTATCATTGTTTTAATATTTAGTAAAGAGTATTAATTCTAATAAGATACTAAAAACCAAAAACAAATTAAAATATAAACAAAGACTTAACAAAATAAGAATATTTTCAATATTAAGTAGGTCAAAAATAATTTTAACAAAATAGCTAAGTAATAATAATGTTTAAATTTCATAAAAATTCTTATATAAATTTCACTATAAATTAAACATTAAAAAATTAATAAGTTTTTAATTAAGATATTAAAAAATTTAATGTATTTTTAATAATCAGCAATAAATTGATATAAATTGTTACTTAAACATTCACATTAGGCATGAGAAAATAACTTTTTTGAGGCAAAAAAATGTTTTAATTTATAGTAAACAAGATGTACATTGTTAGCAAAATAAAAAAATGATAGAAAAAAAATTCTAATAAAAAATGAAAATATGATAAACTTCTTTAAAATTAATTACAATTATGAAACACTTTAAAAAAATCAAGCAGAAAAGTTATGACATTTTAATCATACATGGATTTATATGAATTAAAACTTGAATTTTTTTTAAAGACTAACTCTGTTTATAACAACTTTTAAAAGAAGTAATCTGAAAACTAAACAGTACTAGCAATTAAATACAGCGGAGTTTGAAAAATGTTGCTACACATCTTTACGACGACCATTATTTCCATTTCGGTTATCGTAAATATAAATCGGCCTTTTAAAAAATATTGCCTTTTGTATACACAAGTATAGCTTAAGAGTATTTCATGCGATTTTAGCATAACAAAACCTTACATGCATATTTATTTTTCTAAACTTTCCTTTTGTGTTACATAGGATAAGTTTTTCTAAGTGTAGAAGTTGAATATAAACAAACAGTTTTTTAAACAATTCTACAAAAATTTAGATAAAATTAAACTTAAAATTTTTAATTTGCCCAATTAGCTTACGTAATAAGAATGTAACAAATGTTTAAGTTTTATATACACGAGATATATAATTTTATAATAAAGCTAGTTGAATTTGTTAGGTATCTTGATTTACAGAAATCATTTTAATAAGAAATCAAACTAATTGGGGGATGGTGCTATAAACTTAGCTTAATAAATTTATAGCATCAAGTTTTGATGAATTTATAATAAAGTAAGAAAATTATTTATGAGTATCAAAAAAGCTGCAAATTTTGTTTGAAAGTAGTTCTGGTTTGATTTTAAATGATTTTTTTCTCAGTTCAAATTGTAAAATATCAGTTTTTGGAAATCTAAGTCTCATTAAGTTACTCATTGAAACACAATATTCAATTAACTTGTTCAACAATACTGGCACTTATTCATTAAAACTTATTTAATCTTTGAAAAATTTTAAACAAAAAATAAGAATTAAAATTTGTGTGATAAATAGTATCTATTAATTACTTTCTTTTTGTCATCTTACTTGAAGATTTGTTAATTTATATTTTTCTATTTTGTCACTTTTAATATATCTCAATTTTAAATCACTTAAAAAAATTTTTTCTACCTCTTAGAAAAAGTTTAAGTAGAATGATTTTGTAACTCCAATAGATGCAGAATTCACCATTTTTAAAACTAATTTTATAAAGAGTTTGAAAGTATACATTATAAATATAAGAATTAATGAAGGAATTATAAATTTAATTTATGTATAATTTTTGAATAATGATTATTTTGAAGCCTGAACGTCGGATGAAAAATCCCAATTATATAAAAAATATTTAAATTTTAGATGGACTTCATCAATTGAAATTGTTGTTTGTTAAATAGTTAACACAAGTATGTATTTCTTACTTGAGGTTATTATAGTTTAGAAAATATTTCTAAAAAATGATTTAATATTTTATAAGGGCCACTGTTTCATTTTATGAATATCATATTTACAAAAACTAGCTTTTATTTAAGGTATATAGATTTTGATAACAGTCATCAAAATATCTTGTGCCTTTTTGAAATTATAATCTTTAAAGACTTACAAATTTCATTTATTTTTAACAAAGTTACTCAGACATTCTTAACTCATTGAAATGATTGAAACTACACTAATACTTATTAAAAGTTGATATAAAGTAGTAATGATAAAGTAATATATTATAAAAACCAATTGCAAAAATAGTGCCAGAATATTTTAGTTTAGCTTTATTCTTAGAGAAGTTCAAAAACAACTTGATAAGGTATAACTTTTGTGATCAAGATCGAACTGAAAATTTATAGTTTTTAAATCTTTAGTTCTTAAATGTATTTTTTAACAATTAAAGATTTTTTTAACAACAAAATTGACGTGTAATACCAAGAAATTCAACTTTAATAAACTGAAATTTCATGTATTATACCTTTTGCTTTCTATATTTCTAACTTAATAGATGTTATGATATTGAGAGAATGTGTGTTAGCGAGAGGTGCTCTCTTCAGGCACCCTCCTTTGCATTTATTGAAATAAATAAATTAGAAAATAGTTTTATTTGTTATATGTTTATATGTTTTAGGATGTCATCTATCATAAAATAATAAAAACTCCTCCATTAATTTATGATTGTCATAATACCAAATTTTTTGAAATTTTATTCATTTTATATATAATTTATTTATTATTATTTATTATTTATTTATTATTATTTGATGTTACAAGTAAAAAAAGTATTGTACCTAAGCTTTCAATGTTTTGGTCATGAAAAACCTAGAAAACTAACACACAAATAATATAAGAAATAGCAAATAATAAGGTACTTCAGTTTAATAAACCAAATCATGTATATTAAAAAAATTGAAACAAATATAAAGTAGCGCAAGTTATTGAAAAAAACTTTAAACCTTGTTTAAAGGCGAATGTCTTGAATTACTTTCAGAGTAAACCATTCCCTTTATTACAAACATAACTAGAGACAAGCTTATAAGGTTTGATATTACTGAAGATTAATTTACTTGGCCTATTACTTTTTTTGACTGAACTTTGTAGCCTAATGTAGTATATGGAAGAAAGTTGACTGCCATACTTGTTGCCTGAGCATGAGTTTTGATTATAGATTATAAACTTTATTTGGCTATTAACTTTAGATAATAATTTCTATACATTATATAAAATTCAACTTTTATAGTTGTTTAAAACTATAGTACAAAGGTAGTTTTTGTCGAGTGTGAACATTTAGACATATAGTTTACTAAGCAAACAAGTATTTCCTCAACTACCAATTGTAAGATCTATCTATATATAGTAGGTTTTTAAAGATTGATTTTATTGACGGAAGAGAATTTTAAATATAAGTTGTAAATGAACAGAATTAGCTTTTTATATAAATTTTACACTCTATACTAGCTTAAAACCAGTTCTGCTATACTTTAAATCTAAGTTTTTATAAAGATTAGTTATAAAACAATATTTGTGCACGTATAAAATGTATCAAACCTGATGATGCCAGTTTAATGACAAGCCTTAATACTAAGCGTACAGATATTTTAGTTAAGTAAAGTATTTTTAAACATACACAAAGAAAGTTAAATGAAATGCTGTTGGTTTTACATCATAAATTCTTCAAATAGAATTTATTCAATTTAGCAAGTAACCTTAGAAAATACTAGGAACAAATGTGGCTAAAATCACATACATGATTATTTCGTAAGTCAATAACATTGCATCACTTCAGTTGGTAAGATGTGTAGTAGGACGCAATCTTTATGCATCTGATAATTAATGTCAATTAGTCTTTTCGAAATATCATATTATTAAAATTTGATTTATAATATAAACACAATTATCAGAAATGAATAATAATAAAACATTGTTAAGCGATGTATGTATCGATGAATTTTTTCGATTAAATGTTGAACGATTTTTCAAAGTTCTAAGTTTAATAATTATTAGTAATTAATGACCTATCATTCGTCGTTTACATTTTTTGTCAATGGTTCTTACTTTTTATAATTGTTTAGTATACAAGTATAAAGATACAATGATCAAAACGTACATATTATAGGAAAAAAAGGTGGTAAGAATTAAAAAAAAATCTTTAAGAAAAAGTGAAATATGGAAAACTCAGTAAACATAGATGAAACAATAAATGTATACATGGAATATTTTTCATAAAAGCTTTGATTGATAGATGATAGTTACATTTAAAATATTCTATATATGAGCTTTTATAAACAAGTATTGTTGACCTAAAACTTTAACTACCGAATCATTCTCCTAAAAAGTTTCTTCAAAACGTTTATTTTACTATCAGAAGTAGAATTGGATTAAACTAATAACACGATAAGTTCCAGGCATAAGTCCTTTATTATACAGATTCGTAAAACTGACCTAACCAAACAATTGAAAAATGTGCACCTTGTCAATGGTAAATAAACTGAGGTATACAGAACTAACCTTCTACTAAATCGACATGGTTAATCGTGATTTAAGCAAATAGTTTTTTTAAGCGAGTCATAGCATGAAGACGTGTAAAAATGAGATCTTATTCATAAGAGAGAACTTAATCTTTACTTTTAATCGTGTCATTCAGGGAATGATTGAAATATTTATATACAGCTTCATGATTAGAAATGATCTCTTTTACTGTTTTATACAAATTTGGAGTGATCTATTTTTTAAGATTAAAATAAAAAAAATTTTTTCTAGATTTTTTAATTGAATTTTATATTCTTTGAGGTTCTAAAGGTACATGAAATTTTTATGACTATTTCAACTGTTTTTAACACCATTTACTAAATATAGACCTTATGATAAATTTAATACTTGAACACCTTTAAACAATTTGTATTATATCAAGTTACCTATAGAATTTATTTTGTTTGTTACTGATATAAGTATTTTGCTCAATCTAAAGTTTACTCTATACTATTTGGTTACAGCATTATACAGCCAAATGCCTGAATGCCTGTTGGTGCCATAATATATACTTTTTTGTAGATTCATTTCTGGTAGGTTACAATTGTAAAGTTTTATATAATTAGACAAAATAAAATCAGCTACAATTAGTGATGGAAGTAACTGAGTGTCAAGTAGATATAGAACATTAAACAGATATGATATATTGTTGTTGAATTTATTAAAAAAACTTCTCTTTAAAAAACCATTTTTTTAGAAAATAGTTGAAAAGTAAGTTATCGAAAAGCAGTTTAAATAAACTAAAAAATTTATCCTAAAAAACTATTTTTGAGTTTTAGTGTTTATTCTTAGTTCCTCTCAATATTTTCAATCTTTAGTACCTCCAGCTTGAAAAACGTGAACTCATTTTAAACTTTATTTTGTTGACAATTTTTGTGAATTAAAAAGTTTTTCGTTTCTCCAATATTTTAACTTCTGAAAAATATTTTAAATATTTTGTGTATTTAGATTTTTTTGAAAATTAGCTAACGCTAGATACACCAACTGTTTTTAAAGATTTTTATAAAAGTTTCTTATATCTTTGAAAAATATCTTGCCTTAAAATCACATTTACATAAATTTTATATTTTATTTCAACAGTAAAAACATAAAAGTCCTAATTAAACCCATCGCCTTGTCAAACTTAATGCATATAATTAGAATTACCTTTAAATAAAGATAAATACATCGCTTCTTGACTTCAGTGATAGATTTTAGAGAACGAAATCATGAAATTAACTCAAAGTGTATTTTATAGTATTTACAGAAGTCCAATATGAGAAAACCAAGTTCAATTTTCAAAACTCGTCTATCAATTATGAAATATTAAAGCTTAATTATTGTCAATGATTAGATTACTACTTTTCAGTATTTCAACATATCTAAGAGAAATGTTTTAGTCAAAACATGTTCGAAAAGATGGCAGATCTTTTACAAGATATTTTGAATTTTTAACTTTTTCAATTTTACAAGGGGTTACCTTATATATTGAACCCTTCATACATTAGTCAGTTTTATAGTAAAAACAAGTTTTATAAAAAGGGAATACAATTTATGGAAAGTATTTTCCAAAATATATTTTGGTTTCCTGCTCGCTATAAACTAGTTTTTATTTTGGTTTTAATTGTAGTGTTTGTCTATTACAACTACTTCTTTAAGTTTATGAGGTTCATGTTTTATAGAAAATGATTTAAGAACTTTGCAAAACATAATAAACAGAAGATAAAAACTTTAATGTCAAAATCTGGCAAATGGGAGCTATTGATAAAACAATATAAGAGCTTAGATTAACCTTTTATGTTTGCACTCCATCTATTTCCTATAAAAACATAACTTAAAAATGTCATTTGTTTTTTATTACTTCCTTTAATTCTAGTTTAGTTTGGTTTTGCACACGATAGATAGCCCATTAAGTAGTTATCGAAAACAATACGGAAAATAACAAAGACAACTTATTAAAAGCTATTTAATCGGATAGATTCTGTTACTAATTTATAGGATGTTATTTATTTAATCATTTCAGTTATTAATCTGGTAATTTTATTTTGCTTCAAAGTTATTTAAACAATAAACTTTTTAATAATACTTTTAATTACGTTTGACAACCTGTACTTTATGTTTAAATAGTACATAAATGCCGCTATAAAAGTGTTAATTAGACTAACTTGGTTCAGTAAACTTCACTTATAAATACCTCAAGCTTTCTGGATTGGACGTCCAATCACCCATGACAATCGGTGAATAATTTTCAGTTAAATAGTCATACTCGATGCAAAAGGGTACAAGAAACTTTTGGAAACTCTAAAAACAATCATCAGCGAACTGTATGAGTAAAATATATTTTCAAAGACACCAAATAACAGTTGGTTGAAAGACTATTTTGCGAGACTGTGGCGCCCTGCTTTGAACAACTTTCAAGTCGCATACAGTGCGTGCAAGTGTACGTAAGACGGTACCGAAAATAACTAAACTTCTCGTCTGTGAAACTCGCTTCTACACCCAGCAGGTCCAGAAGTGACGGACGGTAAACATTATTTAGCAGAGCAGAGGATTACTCATAATCTTCAGGGTTGGTGGTCGAAATGTGTATAACTTAATGTGAGGCTTCCTTGCAAGCATCACTTACCTCAGCACAGCCGTTGAAGCGAAATCGCGCAATTATGGCGCGTCGAACCGCAAGATTTGAAGTCGGATGATTTAGGACTTTTCTTTACTATATAGGAGTATGAAGCAAGTAGATGACCACTTGAAACTTGGATACTAACTCATAAATAAGAAATATATTTGTGGCGAGATATAAGAGAGGCTTGACACGTGCTAATGTCTGAGACGTTTACAAGTGAAGAAGAAGGCCACCCGCTATGATAGCATGCTGTATTTTAAACGAAATCACTCGTTGCTGATTTAAGGCTAAGCCACTGATTGCTTGCACTGGATTGAGGTTGATGTTGAAGTTGCCCGGGACCTTTTATGCGGTGGGTCACCTCTCTGTTTTCATCATGTCTATCATGTGATTGTCTCCCTTTAGTGTTGGGTGTTGTAATTTCGCTTTTTTTTTGTCGACACATCAGTCTTTGCTCTATAAATAAATGGCCTGGCACGTGGTGGAGGTTTGCGTAAAGTTAATTTTGCTTACTTTCAAAAATTGACTGAATATATTAGAAAATGGAGGAAAATTCCGACCAGCTGTTAAATAGCGCAAACGGTAGATATTAAGTTATTATGACACCTTCAAGTTGAATTTAAATATTTCAAAATTTTTTACATTTGTATTTGATATTTAATATATCAGTTTTACATTTTTTTATCAAAGTATATTTATAATTTTAAGTATAGAATTTTTTGAAAGAATAAAACAAATAGATAATAAATAAAACAAATCATTCAAAATTAAATTGAAATTCAAGTTAATCGATTCACAGTAAAACCAACGAAGTCATAAAGTCAATTTGAGTGCTGCTTATAAATTGACTAACTTGACACCTTAATTAAGGTTTAATTATCTAAATATAAGTGACGTTTGTTCAAAGTAAAATTATTGCATTTAGTTGATGCACATTTAGCGAGTAAGATAGAACCCAAAGAAAGAGAGAGTAAGCAAAAAAAGAAAGTTTTCTTGAAAAGGAAATTCTGGTGCTCATTGTAAAATAGGACATTTTCTCTAACAACCCTGCACTGGGTCCTTAACTGAGAGCAGCTTGTATTTACAACACTTCTACGTTTAGTTTCTGTCTTTTATTCGAGCTTTGGAGCTATCAGTAACTTTTTGTTAGCTTTATTGTTAGGTATTGACAATTATTAAATTATTGGTTTTGATCGATGAACAAAGTTCTTCAAGGTATGAGCTCAAATAGTGATGATGCAAGTAGCAGTAAAACATTTGAGACCCTGCCGAAACCGCTAAGTAACTCAGTAGAAAGCGTTAATAACAGTAGCAACAGTATTAGCCGTGATGGCTTAAGTGCTAGCAAAATAAATCGATCAAAAGAGTCAGCAGAAAGTGTGAAAGTACAACCCTGGAATCTGTTAAATAGCAGTGGAATTTGTTCAACTGACTCAGTTACCGGCCGATTTTCTTTATCTCAAGCACCAGCACCAACACTACCGTTTTCATTATCTGCATTTAAACCTCAAAATCGTAACTCGCATTCATCAGAAAACAATTTCGGTAAGACGTTTTCTTCATTATCAGCAAATAACAACGATTCTGGTCTCATAACCAACGGAAACCCACTTTGGTCAGGAGCTACACCTTTACCTTTCCTCAACGCCCCCCTAACCCATTTACCCAACCCGTTCATGCCTGTATCATCGAACTCTATACAAGCAACACCTCAGCATCTTCCCTTGCCCCCCGGATGTTTAGAAGCACTTTATACGAACGCATGTTTAGGACTGGATAATCCGATGTTTGGTGGTCTGGGAAGATTCAGCGCTTTTCAGTCTCCTTATGAACAGTTGATGCCCACAGTTTATAGCACAAGATCTGCTTTGATGCATCTTTCAATCTACTATCATACTTGGCAACTATTTGCATCAGCATGCTCTACTTCGCAAGTTACGATCGAAAATAACAACGGCAGTAAAATGGCTGGTTCAAGTAGCGACGGGTGCTCAAATATTTGCTCTTCACTCAAAGTTAGTGAGTCTTCCAACGCTATCGGAGGTACGACATCGGAAGTGATGAACAATACAAGTAATCTACAATCAAATAGCCCGCTCTCTTTAAATAAACTTGCGGATAGTTGTAAGAAAAGCGAACATCAAGTAAAAGCAGAAGACTTATCTTCAGGACGCAGTGATTCCGGAAGTTTTTCACATATTTCTAATAATAGTGCGACAAAAAGGAGTCTTCAACAAAGTACTTTGCCGGATACAAGCTCTCGCATCAAGTCAAACACTGCTCGAACCTATCAATCTATCAGTGATACACTTAAAGATCCTCTTTCTAGCACCTCCAAACCCTTTTACTCTGATGTAGTGGCCTCCAGTCAGGCTAATGGCTCTTATTTTATACCTTCCACTGTCAAGACTTCTAAGATAATTCCGAACATTTCTATGACAACAACGACAACTACTTCGACGGGGAAGACGAGAACGAAGAAGCGATATATTTGCAAATATTGTGGGAGAGAGTTTAGCAAATCATATAATTTGTTAATTCATGAACGAACGCATACTGATGAAAGACCTTACACATGTGATATCTGTAATAAAGCATTTCGTCGTCAGGACCATCTAAGGGATCACCGGTAAGAAAATGCTTCTTTATTGTTTCTTAAAACTCTTTAAACACTTCTTAGAGATTCAACATTCAGAATACATAAATATTCAATCTTAGTAAACATTTGAATTGATTTCAAGTATTTTGATTAGTAAAAAACACAAGCTGTATAAATGAAATCTTGAAATAGTAAAAATTGCTGCTATGAGATGTGTTCGAAAAGAGTAAAAGTCATGGTCACCGTAATGAGTCAAGGTTTGAGTCATCACTGAATTCAGATTATACAGAAGAGTGATTACGAATGTTTATCAACATTAGTATGTCATACAGTCGATGTACATTGCATTGATAAAATTACAGCAGTTAGCAGAGAGCTTAATAAATTTTAAATACTTGAAATAATTATCCCATGAAAAAGTCAATTCTCTATCTTAAATGCCTCATTTAGTATCTCCTGATTTGTAAATGTTTACTTTTTTTCACTGGAAGTGACCTCCAGTTTTACTTGAATCACATATGCTATCAGATCTCAACTACTACTTTTCAGTAAGAAAAGCACTATGATCTGATAACCTCAAGCAAAATAGTGATAATTTCTATACCACTGGTCAGTCAGTGTTGTTTTATAAGCAGCAAATTTTCAAAAAGTTACTTGTATACTTTATTCACTTCACTAACTATTTTGTTTATTGGTAATGCATGACTTATAATCACACGCTAATCTTACTTTTAATTTAAAAAATAAATAGATCATATCGCCCGAAAGATCGCTTGATCTTCTAATCACAGTCAAAATGATTTTTATCATTTTTATAGAGCAACATGCTAAATATTTGTGACTTTTAAGTTATCATTCAAGACCACTTCAACCAGTTACTTTAGATATCACGTTAAGAATATCTTACTCGTTTCTTCAAATTTCAAACAGAATGTTTTTTAATTTGTCCTTATAATGCAAAATCATGAGGTTATTTGTGAAACCGAAAACTTACACAATTATGAAAAAAATATTTTGCTAGACTTGTTTTTGACAGCTTGATATTTAGATATCAAACTTGTTTATAAAAGTACTTAGTGACAAAAGTTGTTGTAAAATTGAGTAATAAGTCTTTTTTATAAAATATCAAAATATTTTGACAAAGTTTGTCTCACAAAATATTGATCAATTTCAAATCTTGTTGAAATTATAAAATAATTTTGATATTTATAGCAATGGTACAGCGACAATTTTGTAAGAGTAAAATTAACTTTAAATATTGATAAATAACACCGAGCAACATAAGTGTAGATACCAAATGTAAAGAGAACTTTAAAAGTAGTTTTCACATAAACTGTAAGTTATTAAATTCAACAAATTATTTTAATTTGCTAATTTAGTAAGTTTAAATATTTTTATCAAATTATCATTGGCTTGAAATCACTTTTGTTTTTGTTTCAATTTGTCTAACCAAGAAAATCAAAAAATAATTTTAAATACACGTACTTGAAAGAGACTATCTCAAAAACTAAAAAAAAAGTATTTTAATGTGATTTTTAGTGCCATAAAAATTAATTACAATTAAAAATTTAATATCAATTCAGTTGTAACTAATTTCCACAATTTATAACTCCAGTTATATACTCTTCAAAAGAATACGAAGATTAAAAAACATTCTTTTATTATTTTATACTAACTAAAAAAACTAGTTTTTATAACACAATTAATTACATTAACTCAAATATTTGTTAATTTTGTTACCTCACTAGCTTATCGATTGGAAAAATTAAAATTAATTTCTATATGTTAGTATTGAAAAGTTTCATTTTTACTGAAACTTAATTCGCACGAAGTGAATAATAAAATGTCAACTGAATGCTTGATTACAGTCAACCGATTTTAAAAGCTCATTTGATAATGTTACAAAAAAGAATATCTATTTCATGCTTTTCATAAGTTTTTCTACGAAAATTAGAATTGATATTTCTTATAAGTAAAAATCAAATGAATAAATAATAATTGAATTAGTAATCAAAATAACTTCTTGTTTATTTAGAAATACGTTTAGCAGATTAGAAGCAGAATAGGAAGTTTATTAAACGGTATTCGACCAAAAATTTCAAATATTTACGATCAAAAATTGCTACATAGATCAGAATGTTCAAAGTTTTTGGTACTTTTACTCCCCCTCTTATAAACTATTACTTACTACCAATATCACGGTTAGTTTTGATATAAATGAAAATGAAATAAACTTATCTAAAAATTAAAACAAAAAGTCGATACTTTAAGTTTTAATTAAAAATTTTGGGCCTTAGGCAAGGTATGGCCATTCTTCTTTCCTCGTACGTGTACTACCCAAGTATTTATGTCTAGAAAGTCAGCAGCTGTTTAAACAGAAGTTTTTCCAGTGGCAAAAGTGATCAACTTTCCTAGACCATTGCTTCAAATGATCAATCAAAATAGTTTGAACAGCTCCATACCTTCTAAAGTTTATAATTGAAATTGTGTCGATAAGAATCCAGTTTAAATTGTCAAGACAGTGATGTTATGGCTTCTAATTCAAACTGAACTTTACTTCTAAAGTCTCTTAAATATTCTTAAGCGTTTTTTATATTTATATAGCTTTTGAGAGTGCTTTAAATAGGATCAAAGCTTCAGTCACAATAAATCAATGCTAAGATGAGGATTTAGTTTACAACAACACCTTAAATATTTGCATCTAAAGGTGGAAAACATTGATAAAGTAAAATAGTTCAAAGATTAACCTTTCTGTCATCGATAATGGTTGGTAGTGAAATCCTTATATCATTCAACGCCTCTCAGCAAACATAAAATAAATCTCAGTCTAGTAACTCAATACGCCTAAAGGTCAATCGATTTCTATCGACGCCATTTTTAATAATTTCTATTTTCATACACCGACAATAACTTGCTACAGATGTGAAAGATTTGAATGTAAGTGGCGGCTTTGTCAGTAGCCATTGTTGTTATTGAGAGTTAATTAGAAACGTCATCAAGAAATTGGCTGTTTGCTCAAACGTATCTTGCGTATTACTCATCTCTAATCGGCAGCATAGACTTTTAAGGGCTATATTGGGTCATTTACAATCAGGATCTCGCCTGACATTTATACGTGATCTTCATCACAAGATTTACATTTTGAATAGAAAACAATTCAATACTTTTTCAGTTTTTGGTAGCATTTTTGTTTACTCACGTTCACAAGATGATGATGACACGAAGTATTAAGAAGTGCCAAGACCTTTGACTTTCTCAGCAATTTACTTTAACTGTATCTTCATATACTCGTAAAAGCAAGAAGCAGAATACTGCTTTATGGTGTGCAAGAAAAAAGCAAATAAATGCTTCTGTGGGCTTAAGAGAAATGATCCAAGAAAACTAATTCAAGCGTGCTTTGCTTGTACACAATAAAATGAGTTTGCCTCTGTATGTGAGCTTAAGAAGGTGTCTACTTCTCTAAAGTCTACACGATACTAAGGTTTTGCACCTGGTTAGAAACAAGAGCTTTGAATGCTACTGCAAATAATTTTCTTTTCACCACAGCTGCTCAATGTGTTGACACATCATCACTTTAATCGTTCTCTTTTGGCCCTTTACTTTATTTGCCCTCATTTTACTTCTCATATTTACATTCTTGGCTCTACTTTTAGTTAAAATGCTTGACTGAACTTTGATGTGACAAAAATTAACATTTGTCAGTGACAGTTGAAGTATTAAAAGAAATTGTCAAGAAATTTATAGTGAGATTTGAAGAGATGTTAGTTTTATTATCAAATTTCAAGTTGTAATACTGATTTTAAAATATTGTTAATAAAAATAAAGGTATGATATAAAACATTTTCTCATTTAGAACACTTCTTAAACCGTTTTGCAGCTTTAGTTACACAAAAGTTTTTGTAAAAATTGTTCTGAATTAGTCTCTACTGGTAGACTACTCATTTTATGAATGATTTGAAGTTTGCTGACAACTTTCAAGTCACCACTCTATTTTCAATTTCTTTAAAGAACCAATTTTTAACTACAAAACTTAATTTTCAACTTTTGTTTAAAACATTGTCAACATTTTAAACCGTTTCTTGCTTTTTGAACAACGATAGCGTTCAATTTGTCTATTGTGGTCATCAAATATTCATCAATTAGAGACTGCATTAGCTATTAGTATTCGTTTTAAGGCGATAAACTATAAATCAAAGTTAAAATTCTAGTCTTCAACAAATTTTCATAAACAATTTCACAAATGATTTCACTAAGTTGTATTTTGTTATATCAAAAATTAAGTCAAGATTTCTTATATAGTATATGAGATTAAAATTACTTTATAAATATAGCAATGCTATTTATACAAAGTCTTATAACTGAAAGTAATGTTGTATTATACTCTAACGTTCCATACATTTTCTTCTATTTATTTATACAAATCTAAGTAAATAATTTGTAAACTGTTTTAGTTTTAAATACCACTCTTGCATAAATTCTAAATAAATATGATAAGCAAACAGATAACCAAATATTCAAACAATAAACCTAAATAACCCTTAAGTTTATCATAACTACTTTCAATATCTCATGAATTATATCTTTTAGCCAAATATAAACGCGTTTTGCAAATACCGAACGAGCGAGGTGGTTTCAGCCATTTTTTATGTCAATTTATAGTATATTCACACTTTACTTAAAATACTTATCTGCCAACATTTGAATAGGTATACATGATTTTGTTGAAGCAAAATTATAATAGCGTCAATTATGTAGCAAAAATTAAAGATTGAAAGTTATTATGATTAAAGCTAAAGTGTTTTGAAATCACAACATGTTATGTTGATCATCATGTAACAAAAATGCTTCTGATGTTGTCTTTCATCATTTTGTATTGCTTCTGAAGTCTATTATTAGGTTTTGAAAAAACTTAAAATTGTTTAATTACTTAAGTTCTTTTTGTAAGGTCATATTTGATATTTTTTTGTAGTAAGTAGAGTCAAGTTGTAAAAAACAGAAGCAGTTCATACATCAGTAGCTTAGTCTTTAAATTCAAGTTATGCATAATCTGTAAAAAGTGAAATGAATACTAAATTTGTGGTTTGTGTTTAAAACCTTCAGCATTTTTAAAATCCATAAATCCTAGCAAAATTTTTCTGTTTTATTTTAGATCAAAAAGAAAACATTTTAGATTATTAAGACTAATGGTCAAAGAGGTGATTGACTTGCTTTTATAAAAAAGAAAGTTTTTAATTCCAAGTCTTATGCTTTGTTAGTAAATATTCACTTACTATTTATAAACCTTTAAGTTGGTTAAGAATTACATTCATCTACTTATTTTGCAATTTAAATAAAACTTCAGCAGATTTTTCTAAAAGTATCAGTAATTTTTTAGGTATAAACAAAACAGCCACATTTCTAAATATATTTTAACTGCTGTATAGGGTTTAATTAAAATAATTAAGCTTTGAATCAAATAAAATGTTTTTAATTTAAAGCAGAGCAGAAAAAGTTGACTGAAATTGTTAATAACGTTTCAGGAAACAAAAACTGATATTGAATGAAATTGAAACCTTTCAACTTTCGTCTAATTGAACAGCCTGCGGGCATCTGGCCACTAGTTTCATTTAACAAAAGTATTTTTGAAAGAAACTCAAAATTGATATTTTTGACTCGGTTTAAGCTTTTTATAAGTCAAATTTTCTTTCCTTAAATTAACAAATTCATTCTGCTTGAAACCCTTCTAAAAGTTGCAATTAGTTAAACAAAGATAACTCTCGTTTGCTTCATCTTGAGTAAATTAAAGGTACAAAGTAATCTGATGATTAAAATAATTAAAGAACTAAATAGTTTCAAAGAAGTAATTAAAAACTTTTCTATTTAACAAATGAAATATTCTATTTATATTAAGTTCATTTTATAAAGATTATTTATAGTTGATATTCTAGACTTTCAAAACCTTTATTCATGTACAACTATTAAAAACTTAGGTTTAAAGCTATCTATAATGTATAGAATAAATAAGTGTAAAAATACAGATTAATATCTGAGTTTCTGAAAGTTTAGTTTCTTAGAAAAATCTTCTTGATTATGATTTTTTTGTTTAAGAATTTTCTTGTTAAAAGTATGTTTTGTTCTTTTCAATATTTTGATCTATATAACTATGAATAGAGAAATCAAATGTAATCTGACCTTCTGATTGTGAGAAAAAACTTTTGCACATTTATGTCCAATCAAAGAACAAATGTAAGAACTTTTTATTTTTTATTTTGCAATGATTAGATTTCATTAAATGGTAGTTCATAGTTTTTGTAGTTTAACAAACACAATAAAAGTTAAAGTAAAAAAAGTAAATAAGAATTAACTAAACAAAGAAAAACTCTTCATTTGATTGTGATATATTTTAAGTAAATGAATTACATTTTGTCAAACTTATTTTGTTGCTTTCATATCAATTAAGACTTGTTTATCAAATCTACCATATCCTAAACCGTGTTTGTATATTTATAACTTCTGAAGTAAATAAAGTTTATGAAACAAATATTTTCTAAACATAAGTTTTTTTTTAATATTCTCTTACCTCATATACATTTAATAAGAGGTTGGTTGATGTAAGAATCTTTAGATAATTAAAGGATTAGTGTTGCTAAGCCCATATTATTACAGATTTTTCTGTTGATCTATATAAAATGGTAATATTTTACCTATCAAAGTATCCATTGAATGTTGATATCTTTTTCAAACTACAAAGACTCAACATTTCTTCTTGATTGCATTTAAATTTATCTCAACTCACAAATTACTTAAGCAATAAAAATTTAAAGATTTATGATGTAGAGCTACCACCTTTGAAAAGTTTAAAAGGCAATTCGTGAATACAGAGTTGATTAATAATTTAAATTTTAAACTGTTCGTTTCTCAATATAAAAGAACGCTTCTTAAGATTTAATATATTTATAAGACTGACTGAATGTAATCATTAAAAAGTAGTCTTTTACTGAAGTAAATCAAGAAACAAAACTTGAGCTTGAAGGAATAGTTATTAAAATAATAGTATGATGACAAAAACTGAATTTATATTTTAAATATATACTTTATTACCCTGAAATCATTATTTTAGTTTTTCTTATGGTGAAGATAGTTTAAGAGCAAAACAGAAGAAGTATTTAAAGCGTGCTTATAGTAGATCTTTCTTTTTGTGGTTATGTTAAAACAATTTTTTTACAATTTTGTTCAAAGATTTTTATCACTACTTACCTACTTTTCACTACTTTATTAAGTTTTAAAACAAATTATGAACAGATAAGTATAAAATTTAAACTTCTTACTTTTAGAAAATAATATTTAAAGAATAACAGAGACAACGATATTCTGCTATCATTCCAGTCTTTATTAATAGGATTCAAAAGTTTTTCTATGTATCAAACAACATAAGTTTTTTTTTGTGAAGAAATTTAAACGAAAACAAGTCATAGCAGTTTTTGGAAAACATGTCAATTCTTTATAGTTTCTTTGCCTGAAGGCATTGGAACTGCTTTATACTTTTTTCATTTGTATTGATTTTCAAATACAAATAATAATATCACAAATAAAAATGTTTTTCTGCCTTAAAGGTGAGATAAATCAATTAAAGATAAATAAATGCCACGTTCACTAGAATTGTTTATAAGAAACAATTCAAAACAACTTTTAAGACAAACTGTTCTGCTTTTGAAATCTTAAGATAGAAACCTGTTGAAAAAAGCTGAAAGTTGAACAGCTTAAAGAGCAAATGATTAATGATACGTCGCCTGAAAGGTGTTAAAAAGCTTTATCTATTCTAGTTTCAATTTCTTTGTTAAGAATCTTTGTTGAAGTTGCTGTGAATTTATCTTGTCAAAGATTATGAATTATATTAAGTTTCTAATCTTATAGAAAATATACTTGTATAAAATTAAAATGTGTTCGACTTGCTATACGAAAAAACTTTTATTTACTGTACCTTTAAAACTGGCTCTGATACTACACATTGTACAAACGTTTAGTAAAAAATCTATTTAAACATCTTTAGCACCTTAAGTTCTACTGGTTACTCCTCAGGCAACAAAACCATTTCTTACAAAAATTTAGAATTAAAAATAAATAAAAGATTCATTTAAGTTTAAAGTTTTTAAAGAAGACAGTCACAAAGTTCTGTTTTATAAATTAAGTAGAATCAAACAGATATCTTATCTATTTTACTTAATTATTTCATTTAACATAAAAACAGTTTTACAAAAATAAACTGTTCATCAAAACAACAAATTGAACTTTTTAGTTTGACTAAAAATTATAATTAATAAAATAGATTAGAAATTATAACCATAACTTTCAGTTTAATCCAAATTGCAAAAAGAATTAAGCTTGATTTTGAATATCTATTTTCCAGGAATAATTCTATTAATTGAATACTAGTCTAAAAAGTATTGTAAAGTTTGAAGTTTTCTTTAGAAGAGTAATCATACTTTGACACATGCAGTAAAAATAAATACTTGTATTATATATCAAGCTTTGCTTCTTGATATTTAGAAGCATACAATAAAAGCTACTGGCTATCTACAGATTAATTTTGGTTCAAGTCTCACGAGAATTTAAAGTTCTCAAAGATAACAAAACTTTGAATACTTGTTCAAAGCTTTTTAGAGATGTTTTATCTTACATATTCTTTTGTAATCAGTTCACAGTGATATTTTCAAAATCAAAAATGTTGAAAACCATTTAGCAATTGACTTGTCGGTTATCTTTATTAAATGAACTTTTATAGAAGTCTCTGAAATGATTTCTAACAATTCTCGAAGATTTTATCTAATTATATTTCCAATATTAAGAGAACATTTGTAATAGAAAATATTTAAAGTTTGACATTATTTGGTTGAAATCTAATCTTTAACAGCAAAATATCATTTTTTATGTCTTTGATAAGATTTATAACTATAAATAAGCAATAGAATTAGGAACAATTCCAGAAAACATATTCCTTAAAATAGATGATCCAAACAAACCTTATTTTATGTTGATAACTTTCATAAAATTTAGATATTAATTAAATTAAAATTTTTTCGTTATATTATAAATAAATAAAAGTTTTTGCTTAGATTTTTAGAAACTTTCTAAATCAACATAACGTTTAACCAAAGCCTAAAAATAAAAAATATTCTATATATAGTGTAAACTTATATTTACCAAGAAACGTGTTTTACCTGAAAGTCTTTTTAGCATCTTATTTTATGCTACTAGCCAATTTCTATGTAAATTTTTTATAACTTAAAATAATAAAAGTACAATAAAAACTTTTAGATCTTCTTGGTTTATTTAATCTATCCTTTCAAGCTTTTTAAAGGCTTTGACGCACAACAAGCTTCTGTGCTCGAAATTCTTCACTTCTATCTGTTTTGGTGTTTAAGTATTACACATTATTTTGAGTTTTACTTCGTCATATACAGAAATATTTATCTTGTTTGTTCTTTATTCATAACGATTATCTAAATATTACATTTGTAAAATATTATTGGAGTTAGAGATCATAAAGTATTTAAAAGAAGTTGGTTTTTTGATGAAGTATTGTTTGAAATAATGTAACAGTTTGTTTTATTGTAACTTTGTGAAACCAAATTGACTTTTAATTTTTTCTTATATTCATTTTATCATTATAATTTGTGATTTAAGATCAAAGTGCTTAAAGTTAGATCAAATTCAAAAACGTGAACTGAAATTTTCTCGAATTTTTTTATTCTGATTATCTTCGTTTAAATTTTAATTCATTTTTAGTCCTTATAAAAAAACCTTTAATATTCTTAAACACAATTTGATGCAAATGTTAATTATGATTGAATTTTTTTGAATAAAAAACTCTTTGTTTAATTATAAAGTTTTAAAATTTTTCTTAAGAGTTGATTTGAAAGTAAAATGTCAACTTCATCATCTGAATCTTTTGTGAGGGTAGTTTTGATTGTTTTGTAAATTATAATTATAAACTAGAGCTTTAAAAATACTTTTGTTTGATTAATAAACTATTAAGATAAGAGGTTATCAAATAGTATTTGAATGAACTTTTATTTTTAATGATTTGAATTTGTTTTTTCTAAAATTCATCTGATATTTATATTTTATGCAAGTAAGCTATTTTCGTCAACGATTTGTTCATTAGTTTTTAAGCTTTTAGTGATAAAATGCTAACTAGGTCATGTTTGGCATGCTATCACACGAGCCATTTCAATAACACAAAAGCAATAGGTTGATGATTTAAAGTAATAGATACTCACTTGTTCTATAAGACAACGTGTTCTCCATTAAGAAAGTATGCTTTCAGGTTAATTGTGAAATAAAAAAATAAAAAATAACTAGAACTTATTTCAATAAAGACAGTTTAAAATGTTATGATTTAATAGATAATTGGTTCATTTGTAAAAACAAATATTTATTATCATATAATTTGTATGAATAACTTTACTTAAAAACTCAGACCTTTTTTAAATGTATTTAACTACGAAGCTAACATTTTATATAATCAACAAAAAATAAATCTTAAAATACCAAATCTTTATTTGTAAATTAAATTGAAGTAAAACTATAAACCATTAATTACGATTGGCTGCAGAAGATTTGAATAAAAAAGTTTTATACTATAATGCATAAAAACATATTTAAATAATTAAATTCTAATAATATAAAATTATATATTAAACGTGTTCAGATAATAAATTTCAACTATTTTAGAAGATTAAGTAGAAATTGTCATGTCAGACTTTCTCGTGCTGTTTAAGCTGAAGTTAAACCGTTTTAATATTACCACAATTGTCATTTCTAAAATATAATTCCTTTTTTTCTATAATATTAACGTTCTATGTGATAATTATTATTATAAATAATATTATTTACGAGAATGTGTGTTAGCGAAATGTACTGTTTTCAGACCCTTTCCCCCGCCTCTTTCAAGACTTTTCTTGAATTCAGTGTCATTTATTACCAACTGTTTTGATATCTGGAACTTTATTATTAGTTTAGCTTAGCTTTTTTATTTAAGCTTATAAGTGTCGTTGTCCAAAAGTAAGAATAAAACACAAAAAACAAACCAACTAGATACTGTAAACATCTACAATTTCGAATTTGAATCAGTTTAAACCTGCTTGTTTCATTATAAATTCAAGCATTAAATCAAATTCAAGCTTCAGCTTTTGTTTATCTGAATCTGTTTTCAAAACTTTGGACTTTAAAAAATTGTATTTTTTTTTGTAAATTGAAAATTTTTTGAAATTTAATATGATTGATACTGACAGCTCATATCAGTTAATAAGGTTTAAGATTGAAGATCTAATAATAATTTCTTTTCTAATTCAATACTTTGTGATAAAAAAGAAATATTTACTTTTAGATAAAAGAAAAATATAAACGTAAAAACGAAATTAATTTACTAAACTAAATCTAAACTCGATTTATTTACAGATTTATTCACAGCAAGGAAAAACCGTTTCGATGCTCACATTGTGGAAAAGGCTTTTGCCAATCACGGACACTGGCTGTTCACAAAACTCTTCATCTTAAAGTGAGTAGTTCACAGTTTTTAGTTTATACTAAAGTCTAAATATAAGCTGAAAGCAAATAGTCCTTTTATCTTACTTTTTGTCCGAGGCTTACCTGCTTGTTAGCAAGTGAAACTTACTTGAGTGTAAACGAGTATTATTTAAAATAACAAAAAAAATGTAAACTTCATCCATAAAAGTGAAAAGGTAGAAAAAACAATTTGTGTTTATTTCTAGTGATATGTATAATCTTTCTAAAATATGTTAAACTTTTTATTTTAATCCTTCAAACTATATTTATAGTTAGCAAGCTAACCAAAAGCTGCTTAAAAGTGTTTCTTATAAGTATTTAATTTTTATTCTACAAATGAACTTTGTTCGTATTCAAGTTAATTTGTAAGTTTAAAAGAGGACAACAAGTAAATAATAGTAAAAGTAAAAATGTTTATTCAGATACAGATTAAAACTTCAATTGAAACTTCACTCAAGCTCTTATGATAGCAACAAATAGGTCAAAGTTGTAAAATCTACCTTAAGTGCCTACTTCACAAAAAAACTACTTTTAATTCACATGCTGTCTGTTTGAAATAAAATCAACGAAAACAAAAGAAGCAGATTACAATACACAAATACCAACATGACAAAGAAAACAACAGACTAAAAAGGAATAAATTAGACAATAGTGCAATGATGGACGCTTGAACATAGCAAAGATATAATTTTTCTCATGGTAGTCCGTCAAATAGACTCTCTCTTCCTCACATTTCATTGCTATAATCTCAGTAGTCGTTCTTTGAGTGTCTGTGCCAACGAATTAAACAATGAAACAAGGATTTACATGACGTGAGAACTCACTGAGCGTCAGCACTATCTTAGATTGTGTTTTATCACGTGATAAAGATGAAGCTAGCCCGGAAGTAAGAGTATATCTAATTCTAAGGTTTTTCTGTGTAGATGTAAAATATTAGGCTTTATGGTCAGTTGATTATGACAGAAAGTATAGGCCACCCGCAATTTTTATTTTATACTTGGTTAGCTCAGAAGTTGGTTATTTCTAAACCTCAATCGTTTTATAAATCTCTTTTAGCTGCCATAAGCCTACATAAAATAAAGAAAACTGAATAATTAACCAAGAAAATAAATAGATAAATTAGATTTTCCCAAATTTGTTCACAAATAAAGTTTTTAAGATTTTAAGTAAGTTGAAAATGCAATGAAATTTAAATATCAAAATTGCTACAAATTATTACTTTAATGCATTTAGTAGATTAATAATAGACAAATTATTTAATCTTGTGGCTAGCTATAAGCATATAGTCGTAAAATTTCACCTGAATTCTGCAAATAATGAATAAATGGTGTTAATCTTGTAAATTTTGCAAATTTTTCAAAAGCAATAAATTATTCGTAAAAATTTGGTTTGGTAATATCATTACTTATACAAGGACGGCTTTATCTATAAATCATTAAAATTTTTTCTAGATAAATTTCTTTCAGTTTTAATTCATCATTTATATTCTTATACGCCAAACCTGTCATTGCAATAATTAAGATATACATTTTTCGAATAAACATTTATTTTGTAAATAATAATATTATGTTTATACAACTAACAAAACAGCAAAAAGAAAGTGATAAAACCTCTTGTTTTTTTAAAACTTTAATAGAACATTAAGCTAGTAAACAACTATCTTTTAGACTTACCAAACAAAAATATATAAATAAATTAGTCATCTTTATAGATTTAGAGGTTAGAAAATGAAATTTGAGGTTTTATCTTCAGCTTCTTCAAAGTATATGCAGTAATAAATCAGCCTACTTGGTTTTTGAAAAACGCAGCAAGTTTTTACCAACAAAACTATATAGATATCAAAGTTTAAAGAAAAAAAATCAACTAATCTACTTTAATTTTCAAGTTTAGCTCACATGTATAAAATTGAGGTATTTTTCAATTATATTCACAAAAAAATTAATTAAAAAGTTTTGATAACTTTTGGTGAAAATTTTATAAATGCTAGCAAAGTAATTAAATTTGTGTATGCTCTTTAAAATCAAGAAGCTATAGATACAATAAACAATCAAATTCAAACTTGTGCATCTGACATCTAGTTTAATTGATAAATAATTAATGAGCTTACTGGTTATCAACAATTTAGGAAATATCTTTTCCTTTTGTCACTGTAATTATTTAGACAAAATAATATCGAAAATATTTATTTAGAAGTCAAAATTATCCATATAGTTCTAAACTTTCCAAATTAAAGTGCCAAAAATTGAATAGCACAGAACGTAAAGGTCACCAAGTCTACTTTATTCGAAAAATAAAGAAAAATAATGAGACTAAATATAAGATAAATACAAAAGCAAAAGTTTATATTGTTCTAATGTTTTGTTGCTCAAAGTTGCTCGAAGCAATTAGAAGAAGAAAATTGTTGAAACCATTTAATAGTTGTATAAATGCATCTACTTTATGCGTTGTTTTTTCTGGATAAAATTTGAAGTTTACATATTTACTAGCGACGAAATACTTTCAGAAATGCATTCATTGTAAAATTTTTGATATATTTTTGACAAATGTACATAGCTTTGGTGGTCTATTTTTCAAAGTTTGCTGTCTAATATTTACTTCATTATACAAAATTATGAGTAAAAATGTTAAAAAGAAACCAATAAGAATGTTAATAAATGGTCTGATATACTCAAGTTTCAAAAATGACACAAAGCTTCTAGCTTCTGATAGTTAGGAATTGATGGTTTGAAAATTTACAATAATATTTAAAGCTATTCTTCATGGCTTAGTTTTAAGATGCTTGTGAATTATTTATAAGAAAACAGTAGCTTTGAGCTATATTTTTGGTACGAATGTCTGCTCGAAAGTAGGTCATTTATTGTTCATTCATTACTCTGTACATTAGCTTTTTTATCAAATGAAATATTTATCATGTGCCTCTGCCAAATGTTAACTATTTATTTTAATAAATAAGGAAGTAGGGCCTAACAAAGTTTTAATTTGAAATAATTTTTACAAATATTTTAAAAGATAGTTATGGAAAATATTTTTATATACTATTTAACAATTTTTTTTAAAACTGAAATAACAAATACCTGAATATTACTTGTGGTGTTTATACAAAAAGAAATTAAATTGTGTAAACAAAGAACTTATTAGAGATTTTTTATTGATAGATTAACAGTATTGAGTTTTTTTGAAATTCAGGTCAAGTTTTATTTATTGCAATCAACCACAAATATCTAAAATTAGTTTATAATTGGTTTCCGTCGAGTGAAATAAGAAAATAAACTTTAGCTAAAGTCTTAGAAAGCTCTGACTTCTAACCACACGATCAAATTAGGTTTGGTTTATCAACAAACTTACATACCTAATAATAAATAACTTAATAGAAATTAATTATAAGAAAATATGACAAATATTTATGAATGTCTTGGTCAAATACTCAATGATATTTTGTGTTCAAAGCTAAAAATTAAATTGTTAAAGAATATCCGACGGTTTACTGTCTGAAAAGTTCCAATTTTGATACGTTTTTAGGGATAGTTAAACCAATAATGAAATAATGAAATTTCAAAAGTAATTTTAGTGTTTAAATATCGAATATTTTTTATTATAATTAAATTTATGCAGTTTTCATGGAACCTTAAGTATTAAAGATCAACTTTGAAAAACTAATGTTACCTTTATTTTATCTATTTTTATCATATTTTCATTGTTAATTATCTACAGTAAAATCTCCTGTCAAAATTATAATAAATGAGCGGAAAAGTATTGCACGCTACTATTTAATATAAAATTTCAATAAAAATGATTGATCTAAAAAACAGATAAAAATGCTTTCCTTGTCTTTTTAGTATAACGATTTCTTGAATAACTAAATTCATAATGTAAAGTATAAGGATAAACACAGAAGTAACACTAGCCTATTTGAAATTGTTTAAATAGCGCGGACTTAAAAGTATGTTTGATGTGTTGCAGTTCTTGAAATCTAACTATTTCTATAATTACAAAATTGAAAACTGTTATTTCTGAATTTTTGAAATACAGTTATCTCAACTATTTTGTAAAACAAATTGCTTCATTAGTATAAATTGATTGTAAAAAAGTGAGTTAAGACTGAATTCTTTGTTCTTTTATGACTATAATGAATCATGTTTTAATCTAAATTTGTAAAATAAATTTAAATAAAACGTTTTAAAAATTAGTTGTGTATAAGGCTTTTATAAAATGCTATATGGAAATTAGAAATTTAGGGTTAGTTTGTTTTATTTAACTAGTTTATTTTGTTCAGCAAAAAGAAATTAATTTTATCCATAAAATTCAGTGAATTTAATATGAAATTGATTATATTGTTATCAGTTTTTATTACTTGGAAAAAATGTATGTAATTCTATTATAAATTTCAAAAGATTTTATGGTATGGTTTAAACATTTTAATATAATTTAGAAGTGCAACTATTATATTCCAAATACAAACAAAAGTTACAAATAATTTAGTTTTTTAAATAAATTTTAGTTTCGTAATTAAGTATAAAAGATTTGATGATATGAATGCTTTTAGTGGCACTTCATTAAGTTGCAAAACTTCTTTTATCATTTACTTTATTTTCATTTATAGCGACCATCATTTTATTTCAACTTTATTTCTCAATAAAAATATAAAATTGATTTCTAACATTTAACTTTGGAAAAACTATTTCAAGCAAAATTGAGAAATCCTAAATCATCTGAAGATGAATAACTGATCTTCCTCTTTTGACAGGAGCCGCCGTTTCAATGTACTGTTTGTGGACGGAGCTTCAACCAACGCAGCAACCTAAAAACCCACTCACTCACCCACACTGCAATCAAACCGTTCGAGTGCACAAGATGCAGGTAAACCAACTATTTGTTGATTCATAATTTGAATCATTTTCCACTCTTCTACTTTTGGTGTCATTTAAATAGAGCTAAATAATTTACCTAATTGAATTTTAAGAAACTGAAACTATTGAATTTTATTTATTTAATTTTCTGTATATTTTTTCGAATTTTGTAATTTAATTTTTAGATGATAGAACCTTTTGTGTGAGTTTTTTGACGATTACCATAAATTAAATTAAGAATATAAAACTAATCTGCATTTTTGAACAGCTAGCAGTAATTTGTTTCAAAAGTTTCATATAATCCACAAAAAGTTTTTCCTTATATATATTTACACATTTTTTAGTATAAACCAACAATTATTTTTATGAATTTATATAATCAAGTCAGAGTTTATTTTAGTCATTGTATAATTAAATTCAAGAATGTTATAGCTTTAATTTTTATAAAAAAATCCTTTTGTATTCTAATTACCAATATACAAATTTAATAATTAGCTTTAAGAAGCACAATTTTAATCACATTAGTTAAGTTTATTTCAAAACTTAAATAAAAATTTAAGTTAAAAAAATAATAATAGAAGCAACTATACCAGCATTACTTTTATTGAAAATATTGAACTATTTTATTACTCTATTTAAAAATTTTAATTTTCTGACGTGATCTAAAGTTGATGGGCAGATATTTTAAGTATTCACAATAGTCAAGTTATTATATTTAATTTCATAAGCAGTCCACAAAGTATTAACTAAGAAGTTGTCTTAGTGATTTTATTTAACACATAGTTACAGCTCTTATAGCGAACACAAAAAACAGTATGAGCAGAAAGATAATAAGAGGTCTTAAGTATCCCGGCCAGACATTAAATTAATGTATAAAAAATAGGAATATTTTAGAGGTAGACATTAATGATTAATTGAATAAGTGATAATCTATTTGTGATATCCTATTTCAATCTTCTATTGATCATTTATTTAAAGTACCTAAAATACGATGCAGTAAATGATCATCACCCTATCTCTTAATCACCTTCTACTATTTTGTCAGCACAACTTAAGGGCTGCTTCACCTGTAATTGAGTCATACCAGACCTGAAACTTTGAACCACTATACAACTACTTCACTGCTTAACACAAATAAACATTATGTACGAGTCATTGCATCACTAATTTACTGATATTTCTGACAGCAGATAGCAACGAGTAGGTTTTAGCCACAGGCAGAGATCTTTGTAAACGTGAGAAGATACATTCACCGCTGATAAGTGCAGTGCTATAGCATATGTATAACAATTCTCTATTGGTTAAACATTTAGACTTTTCTTCTATCAGCTTTCATCCTGTAAAAATGAAAGTTGCCGTTAAGATAGATTAAGTTATAAGATGATGTTTAAATGAAAAAGTTTTGAACGTTTTCATTTTTAGATGATTTAAAAGATTGAGGATCAAATTAGGCGGGAAGCTATTTCTTAATACACTTGGTTTAGTACTTTTCGATAAAAGAAAACTTTAAGCTTCATATTTTAATAACCTTGAAGTTACATCTTTAAGTATTAAACTATATACACTTTATTAAAATATCATATTTAAAAAATAAAATAATTTATTTAAATATTTAATCATAAAACTTGAAAAACTTAATTGTGATTAAACATTAAAGAATATCAAAAAACTGATAATAATATTTCTTACCAACTTGAAAGATTTTTTGTTATGATAATTGATTCCATTTATAAATTAAACTTGATGAAAACAATTAAACTTCAAAAGAGAGATAAACGATTTTCAGCTAATATCAACAAATCATCAAACTAATGTTACGAAAGTAAGGCTTTGAAAATATGACCATACTCAAATATTTGCTTACAAAAGCGTGACCAGAGCTTTCGAGACAGATGAATTTCTATACATCTGCTATTTATGTTTAAAGTGGATGTTTGCTATGATACTTTACGATTTATAAAAATGAAAGGATAAGAAGTTCAAGTCACCAAAGAAAGTTTGCTATTTTCATTAATAATACCTTCGCACCAGATAAAGGTTTACAAAACAGACACAGGACCGTATGAAAGTTGAAACTACTTCTTTCAAAACCATTTTAAAGATTAAAATAAAACTTTTAAAACATATCGAATAACAGTTTGTTTAATTCATAACATATATATGTTGTAATGTGATGTCACGCTTTGAAAATATTTAATTGCTATAATTATCTAAATATGTTTAGCAAATTCAATCTAGTTTATAGAATGTTTTTCAAGTTGTTTATCTGCATTATATAAATAGTTTCTCGCTGAAAGTTAAACAATAAAAACTTTTAGCTTAATTTAATCTAAGCATTATTTCTCAGCCAAAAATGATAACTTTTTAGTTTAATCACATTTACTAACGAAAAATCTCTAAAAGATATAATTTGTTTAATCTAGAAAAGTCTTCCGACGTAATTGTGATTTGAAGAGACATATGTTTACTCATTGTCAGCCAATTACAACAAGTGCACCAGTTTCAGGTGCTCCATCCACTTCATATACTTCTACATTGCCAGCATTTTGTGAACCGACATATTTTAACCCTATACCTCATGTGAAGACTGATATCTTGCAGAATAATATTGCATTGAACAGTCTTGAAAGCAAAATATGAGTTGCACCTTACATAATATAAAGCAACCTCTATCCGCTTCGTTTCATGTTTTATTCGTGAAAATCAATTGAGTTATGAATGTTTGACGCTATACAAAATTATATTCAAAGTTTGTCAATTGCTTTTGAAAGTGAGCCTGAGTTTTTTTGAGAGCGTCCACTCTCTTCTTGAAGCGACCAAATCGATTTTTCAAGTCGCCTGAATGTTGTTTTTTTATTCCTTATTGGTAGTACTTTACATTCTTTGCTTTATCAAACTTTCAATTTATATGAATTGGCGAACTTGATGTTTTCCTTATAACATAATTTTTTTTACTTTTGAAGCTATTTATCATCACGTTTATAATAGGCAATGAAACTGTAAACTTTTCACGAGTAAATGAAACAAGTCATCTTTTTACGATTATATTAACGTTAAGTTCTAAAACGAAAAAATGAAAAAATAGCTTTGCCAAAATGCTGTTAAAAACTTCGCCACTTAAAACTTCGATTTCTTGATGTACGAGCAAAATTTCTGAAGCAACCTTTCATTACTATCTTCTAATTTACTAACTTCATCTTTTTAAATAGCTTAAGCTGATCAACAAATAATCTTGTGATTTGTATTGTTTATTAAAAGCTTTAATGCTTAATATTTTAGAAATATATATCATTCATTAAGTTATATCAACTTTTTTTTTTGCTAAAATTATGATCTTGTTAACTTTACTTTATTAAGATCGTTGTTTTTTACGGTTTGAACGTTCTTCTACATTTAATCTTCATTAAATTTTTCTTTTGCATTTTCATCTATCATATGTTTAATAATAACTTTAGCTATTTTCTTAAACATACGTTTCATTACTTAACCGTTGATTTAGTTTTTGCCTTTTTGTTACGCTTATTTTAAAGCGAAGTTGCGTTACAAGTAATAATTTCATCTTTAACTTCATTTTCTAAGAAGTCTTCTGTAGCTTTAGTGCTTGAAATGAAATTTCATTTCGAAGAAATTTATTTAGGTCTTACCACATCTGAAATATGCCTGCAAAGCTTAATTAATCAATTGCTTTTGAATAGTTTAAAACTAGCAGAAGTCTGTATAAGAAATTAAAAACCGCAAATACTTCTCTAAAATGTCATTCGATAATCAAAAGATGACTCTAATTAAGCTCTTTTAACAGTCAGATTTTGTATTCAAAATTTATGAAAATAACTAAACACTCCTCTAACAAAAACTTTTTGGTGTTAAGGCTGTTTTGTTTTTCTTTTGTAAGCAACTATAATATACTAAAACTAAATTCTTTGCATATTGTTAATCATCAAGTTCTAAAGATTAAACTTAGCTTTCAATGGTTAACCTTTAGTGCAAACAAAGACCTTCTTCAAGTAAAGTGAGAGAAAATAGCATTTAGAACACCACAGCAAAGTTTATTTCACGCAGATGAATCTGTACAGGTGATAAAGACACTGCTTCTAAAATACCATTGGAGGTTGGCAGTTTTAATTCAATGTAACCACTGAAACCTTACTTTTAAAAGAGGTATAAAAGCATTTGGTATCAATACAAACATTTTATACTCCTTGTGATATGCTTTTTATATCGAAGGTGATAATTTATTCTTTTATTGGGTTTTCTAGCTACAATCTGTAATTACTAATTAAAAACTATTACTTCAAATCTAATTTGCTTTCACTTAATTTGTTCAGCTTTGTCTATGCTGTTAGCTCAAAGTATATCGTGTTCTGTTTTAATATTGATTAACTTTAGTGTTCGTACTGTTTCTTTTTATTGAAATGACATTTTTAAGAAAGTGATTTTGCTTTAGAAACCGTTGTCTAGTTTCACTGAAAAATCTCTTTTAGTTTATTGAATTTTAAACTCTATTTGTCACCAAACTGAAATCATTTATAACGTAGCTTCCATTTTAAATTATATCGTTGATATTTTCATCTTTAATCCTTATAAAATTGTAAATAAAATATTAACAGAGCAACTATATACGTCTCTCTGATCATTTCATGGCGTGATTCCGTTTTTCGTCGCGAACAACTTTAAATCTTTACTTTTATTCAACGATTTCGTAAATGTTAATAAAAGAAATCATTGTAGCAAATTTAGTTGCTTTTTTTGTGGTCTTATTAAGCAGAAATTACGTTTATTATTTCTGATATAAAGAACTTTTCGTGATAATCATAATATCAACAGTTTAATGTACAATTTGCAGACAAGTAATTGGTTATTTATAGAAACAAATATTTTCTACGAAATAAGTCGGAAAATAAATTTTTCTAAAAATGAATATTTTAGCAAAAGTTCAAGATAGTTTTATAAAATAATGTTAAAAAAGCATCGATTTTCAAATTAAATGTCAATAATCATATTTAGCATATAAAAAATCTAACTTAAGTTTACTTTGAGATTTATGAAAATGTTTAATTTGAAAATTTAGTAGGTCAGATTTTTTTCATAATTTCTTTCTCTTAGTCATGATGCATTGTTGAGTTAAAAATGTTTATCTACTTATTTAGTTTCAATCCAGACGAAAAAATTTATAAAAGAATGTTAAAAGAAAGTTATTTAAATTCAGAAATGACTTTATTTAAAATTGTAAGCGACGATGAATATAGAAATTACGTAAAACAGTAAAATGAAAAAGTACAAGTAGAAAAACAGGGTTTCCTATAAAAATATTTCAAAAATTTAAAGCACTTTTAAATGATGTTGTTGTAGTGATAACAGCTTACATCTAAACGATATTTTATAATAAATTATTACTATTATAAACGGTTTTTTATAAGGAAGCAATTTCTTCTTAAATATAATTTTATAATTGAATTTTAATTAAAATATTTTTATTATTTCTGTATAATGTTCTCAATCAAATTAAGTTGAAATTTGCTATTTAATAAAGTGAGAAGTAGTATATATAAGCACTAAAATTGTTTCAACCCATTTCACTCGATATGACTAAAAGATACAAACAAGTTGATAATATGACATGCCAAAAATATTGAACAAAGAATCAGAGTTATCTTTATAGAATATTTTGGCATTAAAATTGAGAAGTAAGAACAAAGAAAATAAACACGTGGCAAGACCATACCTGCCAAAAACATTTTACGCTGGCAGCCATATGATATGGACCAATGAACATGAACTGATAATCGGTGACATTAATTGAGCATTTGACTACTGAGAAATATCTAGTTGTTGTGCAAATATTCTTCATTTCTTGAAATAAGAGTGAATGTTCATGGCTTGCATCTCTTGGGGAAAGATCGTTGTATATATTAAATTATTATTTTTTACATCTTAGAGTCATGTTGTGTAAGATCTTGACTAAGATTGTTTGTAATGTACAATTCGATTACTTTTACGATGTGACAAGCTTGCTCAATAGAAAGGTACCAGATGAGATAAAGTGAAAGCAGATATATAGACACTGATATGAACTTGTTTTTTCTAATCTTAGCTTTTAATTAAAGATGGCTTTCCACCAAGCATATGTGTGAAAACCAGTTTCAAGGTGTTCAACTACCTTCATGGTTATTTAACATTTTTAAACTTTTGTTCGTATGTGCATTCATAAGATATTCCTCTTCAGCCTTTCATAGCGTTAAAGTTTTTAATTAAAATGTTTTATTCTCATAAATAGTTACTTTCTAATTATGCTTATATGATATTTATTTAAGTTCTAATGACAAAGATATTTAAAAAGTTTACATCAATCGAACATTGAGATGTTAGTATTAATAATCTAAATACATTTATTACAGTTAGAATTTAATCTTTAAAAGTAAAAAGAGAAATTTGTTTGAGAAAACGTTCTTACAGTATCGCTATGATACAAAAGTTTTTTATAGTTGAATATATCGTCTAATTCTTTTTGTCTTTAAAATTTTAAATAATAAGTTCAGTAATTTAGCATTGAAAGACATTAAAACGATAACTGAAAATATAAACTTCCACTTTAGTAAAATTACACAATTTTAAAGTATTAAATAAAGTTTTCAGTTATCTTTAAAGTATCTTTGTAAAATATGAATATTTCATAAAAAGTACAAAGTAGTTATAAATAATGCTGATAGGTCCAACAGACAACCATATATTTTCATAAACAGGCATTACGGCTTGCCAGTTTGATTAAATAAAACGTTATCAGAACTGTAGAAAGTATGTTAATATCATGATAAAGATATCATTATCAAACTGATATTATAAATAGCTGTTTACGAATTATGCGAAAAGGTAAACATACTTTATATTTGTATGAATGGTTTTAAATTCAAAAGTAAGAAAGTAATAACATAGACGTAGATCGATTACAAAGCTTAACAATTTTGAAAATATATCATCTTCAACTTGCGCTAGTATCGTCAATAGTATTAAGCTTGCAATTTTGTAAATCATGGAATGTTTATTAGATATTAACAATTTGATAACAGTAGATTCTGGGCTTATAAAACATAAAGCAATATATCATTAACATTTTATTTAAGTATTTGTATACTTAAAATTATGATTGAAAAATTGCTTTGATTTCATTATACAGATACAAGTTAAAGATCGGTTTGAATCTCTTGGTAATAAACTGTAGATGGCATTATTTTGTATTATAATAATATTTAAGGTGACTAGCTTCCTAAGTGTTACTTACATATCAGTTTATATCAGTTTATTTACCTCTTGGAAAGTCTTGTGAGTTGAGATGCATTTTTCCGCTTCTACGCACAGTTAACGAAGGAAAAGAAGACAAAAACTACTTCATAGACAGGTGAGAAAATAGATCAACTTTGGTGGTCTTCTACCTAACTTTGATCTACTATCTTGCATGAAATGTGCATAGAAAGCTTGACTATAAACCTTACAATGAACCATACTTTCAGGCTTAGCTAGGTTAGCTTCGGAGTACAAGCTATTTGAATATGGAAAAGAAAGAATAGAACTAGATATGTTGAATCAGCAATTTCTTGTGCAAACTTTCCCGTAGCTTATTGCCGACTAGATGAATTTTCGAGATTTTCAGCTAATTGTTGAAATACCTGCGTTGGTGGTATCTAGACAGCAATTTCTAATAATGAGCCAATTGTGACGTGCTGGGTCGACATAAATGACTCAAATACGACCAGCAATATTGTATGGGCTCGGGCATGACGAAGTTTGGTGAGCCGTTGCTTACGCTGCCAAGTTTTAGAATCAAACACTAAAATAGTTTCTGACTAGCCAAGAAATAAACTGTACTTATATTGCAAACGTATAGCAGCAGCAAACTACTTTTGTTTATTTAGTTGGTACTAAAGTGCTTGGGGCAATGAACAACTCTTACTTCTATAAAACCAGCTTACATAGTAAGCTTATCACTAAAAAATATAGTTTAAAGAATACACCGGTGTATTTTCTGTCTACAATTACATGCTTTTATTATCTACTGCTTGAAATAGTTTTATAAGGTTGTCTTTGATCATATGGAGTTGTAGAATTTGATTGTGCTAAGCTAAAATACTTATTTGAAATAAAAGATAGTCCTTTAACTTTTAGCGGAGCACTTATACAAAATCTACTTTGGTAGATAATTATACATTTTTCTTTCATATATATGATCACATTGAAAGTATTATTCGTAACATTAGCTTAAGATCAGCTTAGGGTTCGATAAAACCACAGATAATATAAAACTTGTTCTACTGATAAAAAGAAAATATTTCTGTCTTTCAATTTTGTAGCAAATTAGAAATAAAATAATCTTTTTATACAAAGACAATAAGTGTAACTGAAACTATGCTTTTCAAAACTATTTTTCATATAAATACTTAAAAATTTTAATGACCTTTAAGTCAATTTCAATAAAATTTTCAAAGAATACCGCTTAATCAGTATATTTTTATTTGAGGTAAAATCTGGCTGTAACTTTGGAAGAAATATTTTAATTATAATGAATAAAATTTCAATTGAAGTTTATTTTGATAAGCTACAACATATTTAGAATTTATCTTGTTTATAAATCAATCTTAATTGAGTTACTGAAAGTAGATGACATTATATTTTTTTAAAGGTTTCAAGTTGTTCTCATTTAATTAGTTTCAAAAATAACTTTTGTGTTTTTTTTCACTTTGATCTATTTTAACTGTATTTTTGGAACATATATCAATTTAAAGATATTTATTACGCACCTTTTTTAGAATAGTTTTTATAAATAATTTTATTGATTTATCTTTTTAGATAAAAACTTAATTTTAATAAGAAGTTTAACAAATCAGATTTCTGTGAAAGTTTAAATGTAAAGTGAAATAATTTAAGATATAATTTCTTATAAAATTAGATCTAGAAGTCAATGTCTAGTCGTAAATTTGTTAAAAAGTGAAATGAATATTTACTGATCCTAAAACTTTTAGAATTAAGGTTTAAAATCTACTTTTTGAAGTGATAATACTACAAGTTATTTTTGATATCAAAATTTATCCAAATGTATTCTAAATTCGAGGTTTTACTTTATATAAACTTGCCCAAGTATCAGGCTTAAAAAAACGAATTTTCAAACTTTAAAAATAATTCTCAAATAAACTTATCGTATTTACTTTAATAAATATTTTTACAACTGAAATTGATAATTAAAAAGCTTTAAAATATCTTCACAATTTTAGAATCAAAATACAAAGTAAATATTAGATTAAGAACTATAAGATTCTATGAATCGCATTTAAGGTGATTGTTTTGTAATTACATACCTCAAAAACCACTCAGAAAAAATTTTAACAACTGTAATTTGAAAAAAAAGGTGAAATAATTTGTTATGCTTGAATGCAGTTGCAGCTTGAACAGGTCTTCGAGCTTATTAAATACTTGACCAATCACTTTAAAGGCTTTTTGTCGCTCATATAGCTTAACGGAAATGAATAAATAACAATCAATAGAGGGTGAGAAACTTATTTTTATTATTGGATTGTCGCAAATAAGTTTTTTATCTTTGATCTCTAGATGAAGAGCTAGTCAACGTGTCTAATGCCCGCTAAGCGAGGATATTTGCCAAAAACGTTTGTAGGAGTTGGTTTGTTGCTTTTTCTCTATAAAAGTAAAGGTTCAAAGAACAAAACATATTAGTTTGTGAGCAGCTGGTAAGGACTTAGATGGAATTAAACGTGATAGCCTATCTACTAAAATGTCCATAACAGCTGCGAACTGAAGAAAATTTTAAAACATTTATCACTTTGTCAGCAAAAAAACGATTCGAAAGCTACTGATGTACAACTATTTCCCTCAACAGACGTGCTCACTCATGTACGACGATGACATCGAGCACATGAGGCGATAGGCGGGTAAAATTGTATTGTACAGAGGGGTTACATCTCCACTGTTAGTGAGGGGGTCAAAGCGACATTTTGCACCTAAGGCCCGATAATCCAATAACGGCTACCCCTCAAATAACGCCTTGGGAGGTCGTTTTGCAGGAAAGATGGTAGAGTGTGTGGAGGGGGACTCTCTCTTGACAGCAGTCTACCACCTGTTACAATATTTATCTCCAACGTTCACTTTACCCAGGCCATGACAGGTTAACGCGTATTAAAAGCTTCACGCCTCTTGTACTTGTTCACACCTTTAGCGATTCTTCTTTCTTATAAAGAGCCTACAGCGAGCCTGGAGCGGTTTCTATTGTGATAAGTTGACTTGTTGTGGAAAGAACTTTACAAAGAGGATTAAAAGATCTTTACCGGCCGATGGCTACTGTTTCACGATTGGTTGAATTTTAAAAGTGTCAAAAATAAAGAGAGACATTACTACTTGTAGGGGTTTGTGGAAGGAATGACGTCATGGCATCGATCGATTTGGTGCAATGTACAAACAAGTAATTAGAAGGAGGTACAGATAAAATATCTAAAGATTGGAACTCTCTTCCTAATGTGGATCTGTTATTCTAACTTGAAGAACAATCAATAAAAAAATGCAGCATTAATTTCTGCAATGATCAAATTGTAAGAACTTAAAATATTTCTGTGTGTGTTTTAAACATATTAGTAAAAGTGTGAATGTGATTAGTGGTTTGATTTGATCACCAGAGACATCACCAATGCACACGATAGATATTCTTCAAATATTGCTTCGGGCAGGCATATAAGACTGACCACAACTGACTTCCTTATCATTTTTGCTTTCACTTTAAAAATGAACAAAAACTACTTATATATCTAAATACTTTTTCTAGATATTATGATTACGAAAGTATGCTTATACTTTGATAAATACAATTACAATAAGCAAAAATGCGTTTTAAAGAGAATATTTTGCTGCAAAAGCTATAATTTTCAATATGAGCATTTTATCCACACAAATATAAAATCAGGAAGTTTAAATAACTGAAGATAATTTGCTAAAACTTTATTTCATCATTTTAAGAGATTTCTTGAAATTATCTCAAGTTTCAGAACACCTACAAAATGGTCTACTTATCTAATTACTTTTATATTATTTGTGAAAATGTGTGTTAGCGAGAAGTGTTCTTTTCAGGCACCTTTTTTTGTATTTTTAACAAAAAAATTTTTAGTACAAGTACCTTATTAGGACAATGAAAAATTTATTTATATTTGAGACAATTGTAAAATGACTATTAGTGCTAATACTGATACTACCCAATAAAAATGTGTGTTAACTGGGCCAATTCAATCATAATAAAATTATATACCGATATTAGTTTAGATAGTTTTAATATCTTTTACATTCTAGAAAAAACTTTTTTTTTCTAGCTCATTTTTTAGTATAAGATAAATAGCTTTATATAAACTTTTAGCCAATTTTATTTGTCAGTTTTATGAGTTGTCAATGAAAATTTTCAAACTGTGCAAATTAGAAGAAGAAAAATTTTGAAAAACTTATTTTGTCTGCCTAGATTACGGTCACGTTGTGAAAAACTAGTCTGTTTTTGAAAAACATGGCTAGACCTTGAAAAATGTAAATAAATTTTTGTGCTTAGTACTTTTGAATGTAAAAAATATATTTTATCAAATTTTCCCTCCTAACATACATTAAATTGTGGTTAATTTGAATCTGTTAAAAGATTACCTAAAATAAGATTAAAATGAATAAGTTCAAGATTTACTTTCAAATGTCTTGTCACCATAGCTAACCAAGTTTTGATTTTTCTAGTAAAAAGATGTCTAAATCTTTAGATTATTTTTCAATCATTGAAAGTTTAAATCTACAAAAGTCTTTCTTGAAAACCTGGTGTAAAAAACTTAAGATATAAATAAGGTTTTGTTTCACTAATTACACAGTTTTCATAGCTTATAAATCCTAAAATAAACAATTTATGTATTTTTTTAAACTACATCACTTTATAAAATTGTTCCATACAAACTATTGACTAACAATTTTAGAGTAAAGAAAGTCAATTACCAAATCAACAATTTTATGACGCTTTTATTCAGAAAAGTTTTGAATAAACTTAAGCGAAGTAAAGCAATCCGTACCGCACGTATTTTTGAAAATTAATTTCGAAAATGTGAAAACATGTTTACTCGAAAAATGTGAATTTTGACCTACTCAAATAAGACTTAAAAAGCAAGTAATGAGTTCAGTGACGTAATCAAAGCCTTTTTTATTCCATTTTTACTCCTTTTGCTTGATGAAAAGTAAAATTTGTTTAATGTTCTATTTACACCAACAGTTTTAATAAAAAGTATGTTACTTTCTTAATTCTATATTTTGAAGTTGTTTAGTTGTGTCATATGTTTTAATTCTAAAGTTGGCACTTTTCCGAAAATACCAAAGCAAAAAAAGAGATAAAAAAGAGTTTGAACTTCTTTAAGAGTCAACATTCCAGAGAAATGATTCTAATTTAAATTTTTATATTTATTACAGGTTGCTAAAGTTTTTATAAAAAAATCTTGATAATAGAACTTTATACAAATACAGTATTACTTACAATTATAAATATAAAGATAATTTTTACTCTGAAATAGTTTTCATAGTAATTGACTTAATAACTAAGTAAACAAAAACAAAACAGTTGACAGTGTTTATAGTTGTTGTGAACATTTTCAAAAAAGTATCTGTAAAAATTTCAAAACTAAATTGTTATTAAATTACGTAACTAAAATCAACTTATGTAACCAAAACAGTGGTGCTTTTAAAATACTTATAATCACAAAAAATGAAAAAAACAATCTGTTTTAAAGGTTTAAGTTTAGTCAAATCTCAATTACATTCCAATGATTTGAAAATCCTTTTATAATGAAACTTTAAAAAGCTCTTTGCATATCTTAAATTATTTTTTAATAAATGTGATTCACATGAAAATAAGCAAGATTGATGTTTTCATTCAGTATTTGAAAAATAAAATCATCTACATCTTTAGATGAACTTTTATAATCTCCATAAAATTCTTACTATTTATAGGAAACTTTCAAACTGTCAAATTTTTACTTTTTCATTTTCATTTACATATTTTTGTCAATTCATGGAGAGTATTTCTACTTTAATTGATTATCCATATTTTTGTTTAAAACCCCCCAAAAAAGGTCGTTTAATCCTTGCATGAAACCATCATTTTACTAAATCATTTGGAAAGCGAAACCTTTGGAAGCTGCTCTTGTTTGACTGTGGCGAATTTTTGTCTGAAATAATTTATTTCAACTGGTTCAATGTGTTATCAACAAAGGTCTTTTACTACCACAAATGACAAGCAATTTTTAGCATGTTTAAAGACATCAAAAGATAAAACAAAAAACTTTTTATAGTTTACTTATCATGCATGCACTGTTGAAAGCCTTATAACACCTTAGATTTTAAATTATGAATATTTAGAGCGTTTTGTTGGTGTGTTTACTGGAATTATTCCAACTTGATTGAATTTGATTGTTTAAACTATCTTTGATGAATGGTTTTTTTATTTTGAAATTTTGTTTATATTTTTGAAATCTAAAGGGTTTATTTGTTTTATTATACTTGTTTAACCTTCCAGATCAATCTTATAGTTATATTTTTATTGAAAAAAGAATACTGTTACAAAACTAAATATTTTTTCTTCCTTATCATTTATCAAATAAGATTCAATTTAAATCTTGATATCATTATTAATTCAGAGATAAAAACGCTAGACAATTTAACAAGTTAGAAGCTTAAAAAAGTTGTTTTGCATATACAGCAGTTTCTAATAATCTACTTTAGTCATACCTTTATTAAATTTATTAAATAATTATCAGCTTGCCTAATCGGATTACATTTTGTATATATTTGCTGCAACTAACTTCCTCTATTTAAACTACGATTGAAGCAAGATTTCATCAAAATTTATCATCTAATCTCTAAGCCACTAATTATTTTAAACAATTTTTTCCGAATTGAAGGCGACGCAATAAAGAAACATTCAAACTAAAAAGCGTGATCGAGTTTTTGCTTGAGTTGCTGATTAAACATTTATAGACTGATTTGATTAATGACAGCCTCATAAGATTCGTTTCATCTTGTGTGGTTACAAGGTCAGTAGGTACTTGATTGAAATTTTGTACCACGAATAAAGAAAATCAATTCAACTTTCGATCTTTCCAACTTTCTCACTGTAAATTAGAATTAAATTAAATTAAAACCAACATTTTGAAATTGTCATCACACCATTGATAAAAATGAATATTTTGGCATTTTAGAAAAAAACTATTGTTGAATTAAGTCTTCAGCTTTACAATTATAGAGTCACGATTTTGAAAGAATACCGTGAACTTTAAGTTTCATTGTTTTTCACAATTAAAATGCTAGAATTGATTTTTTCAGCTTTCAAAGAGGAGGAAGAATTCTTTTTCATTATTTATTTTACTCATCAAGATCTTTTAAAACTTCAGGAATTAATAATTAGTCTAATTAAAAGATTAAATACAATTTAAGGTTTTATTTTTAGTAGCTAAAATGTTGCACGATGAAAAACTAGAAGTTTATTTTAATTTTTACCATTTGAAACTCTAAATTTTGAAATCATTCTATTTCTTATAAATATTTTTTTTAATTTATACAAAATATTTTTTAGAAACTTTATTAAATTTTTTGTTAGCAGAAGACAAGTTTGTATTTATTAGTCAAATTCAACACAAGTTACTTTAATAATAAATATTCAAACTTATCTGAAAGTCAAAAAAAAACATTGTTTTAAATAAAGCTTGTAAATTTATTGAATTTCAGTAAACTTTATCAGTACAACTATTTGTTTTATAAAGAGTAAATACAATCAAATAAAGTTTGAATTAAGCTGTTCATCAATATTACTTACCAAGATGAAAATTTGTCGTGTCTTTTTGTATCTGACTCCGTAAGTAAATAAATACAAAGTAAAAACTGTATGCGTGTTAAAGTTGAATTTTAATCACTGTACGATTTAAATCACGTTTTCGGCAACACCAGTGGCTGAGATTACTTTATACTAAACGATTAATGTAACTCGAAGTCAGATAGTAGAAAAGTGAAAGCTAGTACGATTACTAGCATTGCCTCTAGGCTTTGAGGAGCTATATATGACACAATGAAGTAAGAGTCATCTCACGAAGTCCAGTTTCAAAAACATTGAGATAATGAGTTTTTCACCGCTTATTTGAAGCTCAAGATAAAGTTAGCAACTGAAGTTTATGTGTGAACTCATTAATCGTTTATTTTTTGCACTGAGTCATCCACTGATCGGTCATCTTACTAATTTTTTCAACCACTTGCCTTTATTTTGTGCATTTTTTTGTCCATCATTATAACCGGTACCTGGCAGAGGTTATAAAATGTTTGTCGATTTCAAAATACATGATTTGATTTTCCATTAGCTTATGCTGTTGATAACTTTATTTTGTGTTACAACTGTTATTCATTATTGGTTCAACTTTAGAAGAACTTTATGTTTCTTACTAATCTTTGATTACTGATTCAAACATGATTAAAATTTTAGCGATGAAGTGCTAAAGATTTTATTTCATTTTCAAACTTGCATCTTTACATTTATTCTTAAGATATAGAAATTTATATGATCAGTAATTTAACTAATTTAGATTTTAACAACTAAAGTGGATTTAATAGAGTTAAATTTTCACCGGAAATTTTATAATTTATTTATACATCTTTTAATCTAATGTAAAAATAACTACAACAATTGTACAAAGTGTTTTAGTTGTAGTTGTGACATATTATAAAGAGCATTTTATGAATTTATAAGTTATTACATACATATTTTGCAAATCTAAAAATAATATCATTCTATTAAACTATTATGTATCGTATAATTAATTATTGATATACAACAACAAGTATTTGGAAAAATAAAAAATTTATTTGCTTCATCCTGTAAATATTGTTTATTCAAATGTTATTTTCTGTAGTTTAATCCCTAAATCATGAAAGAACGAACAAAATACTTGAAAAACTTACAGAAGCCGACATGGCTATGTGTTGGCGCCTACATTTGATCATTTACAATTTACCGATTAGATTTATGTCTACTGTGTGGTATATAACGATGCTTCAAAATACTTGAAGTATTTAGTTAAAGTGTGATATTCTGACTAAAATCTCAAAACAAAAACAAAGCCAAAACGTTTGGATTAAAGAGTGGCGCCACCATATTCTTGATGATTTTAAGCACCCTTCTTATTATCACTGTGACTTGTTTAAAGGATTCATCTTTCATAGCACCCTTGACAGAAAAATGGATTATAGATACTTATGGTTGTGACTTTACTTTAGAACGGATTCCAAAACACTTTAACACTCTCATTAGCATATGAATCTATTGATTCTAGCTTTATTTCATATTCAATTTTGAGTTGTGCCAATATTCCTTTGAAAGAGTTTGTTTCTTATTTAACGTGGGAAGATAGTTTATGGGCGGGAAGATACTATTGATCTATTCTTACTGCAGTCCATCTAAGCTTCACAAATTTTTATTTTGTAAAAACAAACTAATGTATGAGAAGTGAAAATTATTTCTGGCGCCGGTCATAATTCGATAGTTGAGTTTCACAAACGAAAATTCAGTAATATTCTTCAATCTTTCAAAACCCTCAAGTTAAGTTATAGTAGGCGAACTTAATTGTAAAATAATTGAAGAACAACTTTTGATCATCTTCAAGTGCTCTCTTGCAACTAAGTAAAATGCCTCCAGTGTTGGCTCCAAGTTACCAAATAACAATTATCCAAACTAATTTTAATTTTTTTTAATCTCAGATTCTTTTCTACTTCTTTTGATGTTAGATCTAAATTATACTTGAATTATAACAAGTTTATTCTTCAAAATTAGATATTCTCGAACAATTTATAAATTATTCTCTAAATACTTTGCTTTATTAATATTTTTTACTGTGAGTAGCTCTTTATTTTGCAACCTCTAGAAAAGATTTAACTTTTAAAGGATGTTAGTTACCAAACAGACTTATTATCAGTTCAAACACACTTTTCATCTAGTTTAGTCTCCTTAATACTTTAGTGTTTTAGTTTAAAGTAAATTATACTTCACATTTAAACATTAATTCTTAAAACTATAAAAGACTTTTAGGAACAAAAAATTAAATTTAAGTTTGATAATCTAAATGAACTTTTTAAGAGTTTAAATATTTCTTATTTTAATTCGAATATTTCCAATAAATTGGTCTTATAAACTTACATTTTAACTTTTAAATCAACTTAGTCGGTAAAACATAAAAACTTTATGTAATTTATATTTTTTATATAGTTTCCTGATTTATAGATTCTATCAAGTCACAAATTTTGAGTTAAATATCTGAATAACTCTAGCTCTTTACTGACATATAGCGGATGAAATTTATAACATTTTTACGCAGCAATAATTGTATCATCGCCTTTTTAGAATTGCCTATCGAATTTAATACTACGAAAATTCATATCAACTGAAGTAGCTGATAAACTCTAATAACTCTGATCTAACTTCGTCTAATAGAAATATTTATATTCAAGAGCTATAAACTAACAAAAAATCAATAAGTTACATTAACAAAATGCTCAGCAACCAAATTCAAAAAACGCCTTTTTAGTAATTTATTTATTTTTATTTGAATCAATAGCAGTTAAATGGGGATGATTTGAAGCGTCCAAACCTGCTTCACTGCATAATTTTTCCAGATAATTGATGTTCTTATTGGTTAAACGAAGATAACTTGTATTCAGATTTGTCCAAGCATCTTGTGCAGTGAAACCTTTACTACTAAAGAAAAAATGTTTTAAACCAATGCTAATTTGGAACAAATTTAATGAGCAATTTTTCTAAAATTCAGGTTTGAAAGTATAATAAAAACTTACTGATTTAAAGCACGACCCATTTGCAAAATATCTTCTAAAAATTGAAAGTCTGTAAGATTGAAATTTAGATTCTCATTATGATGATGTCTCGACCACCTTTTTGATTCTACGCACTTGAAATAAAGAACATTTTAGTTGTTTGAATTAAATATAAAAGTTTCTAAGTGAGCGTAAAACAGTTTAACTAAATAAATAATCAAATTACAAAAGCATCATAAATTGATCGTTAATAAGAGATCCTTATATGAATCAATAAATTACTTTGTAAAGCTTCTTATTATTAGTGAGCTAATTAATATTATTCATCAAATCAAATATCTTGAGATTCTATTAATGATAAACAAATACAAAATATCATTTATTTTAAGATGATTTTAATTATTTTTTCTCAAATCAATTTTTAAGATTTTTAAATAAAATTGTTGCTAGAAATGTAAACCAAAACAACTTTAGCTAGAGCTCTATTGCGTTGAAGTTGTAGTTGATGCATTATTTGAGGAGATAAGTTGGTACTCATACTTCGTTGACCAGAAAATCTACAAAATATTCAAAACTTTCTTTCTGATTTCTTAAAATTTCAAAAAATATGTTTGTGTTTAAATATAGAAGACTTAGTTATCTTCTAAAAATAAATCTTCACTTCGCATCAAATTTGTTGTGATAATATTTCTCAATACCATCAAACTTCAATTTCAAATTCATAAAAAGCAGAAGTTATCATTAAGCATCTAAATTATACAGATATAAATATTTAATAATTATAATTATATAAAGACCTTTTTCTGCAAAACTGAATATTATCTAAATAGAAAGTTTGAATGATTCTTACTTTGAGCTGCTCGATATCAGATGACTATCTGATTCCATTTCTCTTGGAAGCATTAAGCTTTTTACTTTTGATAACATTTTGTTTTCTGATTTTTGTGTTTCATAATTGTTATACAATTCTAAAAACAAACAAACTATAATAATATAAACATGTAGTGTTTAGAAGCAAATAGTTTTAACTTTAAAAAGATTTTTTAAGAATTGAATGTTAACAAAAGTTGTTTTGAACCTTATTATTTTAGTTTTAAACAATTTTTTTTCACTCAAGATAATCTGCTAATATTTCAAAAACTTAAACAGTTAGAATTTGCTTTTAAAGATAAAATAACTAAATTAGTAAAATTATGTTTTTGATATATTGAATAACTTTTATAAACTTATTTAAGCTATTTCAGTAAGTTATTGAATAATTTCAGATTAGATATAAGGCCAGTAGAAAATAAGTAAGAAAATAAATCTAAAGTAAAGTAACAATTATTTGCAGTAATTAATAAAAGTAGTTGATATGTTAACGACAATATATTTTCAACTCTTTCAACTAAATAACATCTGAGAAATTGCCTTGCTTGCAAAGATATTTAGACATGGATCATTACCATTTCTTATTTTGCTTAGTTCTAAATTTGATGATAAAATCAACTCTTTTTGTGGTAATGGTTTAATAGAGCTGACTGCAAAAGAATGTCTTCTTTGACTGAAAGGTGTTGGAAGCCTTTTCATATCTCCTGTATCACTTTGGAGTTTTTTCAGAGAACTACTTGTTTGGTTGCTTTGGCTTTTTGCTTCAATACTTGATATGAATTTTTTAACTGCTTTTTTCAGCTCTATGCTTTTATCAGTTATCATTTCAGGTAGAAAACTTTCTTGTCGACTTTTTTCGTTGTTTTTCTAAGAAATTATATTTCTAATTTAATTTTTTTACAAGAAATTGTTAAATAGAAAGATTTAAAGTAGAAAAATAATAAATTTGTTTATCAATTAATCAATCATTTGGTTAACAATTGTTGAAATATATTATTATTTTTTTGGTTTTCAAAAAACTGGGACCATTGGTCGTAAATAAACGAACAAAACGTCAAGCTTTATGTCATGAATATTATTTACCGTAAGATAATAAAAAAACAATAAAAGAGTCACTTACAGATTTGTTTTTCAGATATCTTACTTCTTTTTGTTTTTCGTTGGACAAATTCTTTAAGAAACTCTCTTTACTTGATTTTTCATCTGAAAAAGTTTGATGAAATTTAAAGGTTTTGCTCACTTGAGAGTTTCTAAGATTTAAAAAGCTTAATTTTTTTAGTAATTGAATTTTATTTTCAAGTTGTTCAAAAAATATGTTTTAATGATCAAAGCTTGAAGAAAAATCTGTTTATTTATATATCTTTATAGGAATAAATATAATTAGATTGACTTCTGGAGTGTTCTCCTTTCATGAGATCTTTGTTGTCCCATTCACAAAGAGTTTTTAAAATTTTACTTTTATTTTCCAGTCGTTCATATGCCTTTAAAAAGATTTTGATAACTTGAATTATTTAATACTTTCAATTTCTACCTTTTGAATACGTTTTTCGTTAAACTTCTTTCTATACTCTTCACGTCTTATTTCAGCGTTTTCGCTTTTTCGTTGTAAATCCAGCTGTTTGTTTATCTAAATTGTATAGTTGTATTTGTAAACTGTATCAACTATAAATATTATCAGATATTTTTCAAAAGCCAACAGTAAGCTAACTTGATTTAAACTTCTCATTTTTCTTTGATGGTATAATTCCTCTCTTGCTGTTTTTGTTCTATAACGCAATTTTTGCACATTCATATGTTTTTCAAGCTACATCACAAAAGTGAACATGCTTAGTTGCTTATCACTAACTACTTAAATTAAATATAAATCATAAATTAATCTATAAACAAACTAAAAACGCTGTAAAACGTTACTTCAAGCAATTTCAAATGTAATTACGAATATGAATTTAAAGATAGACTACAGATTTTTGTAACAGCTTTAGAATAAGTTAAAACAAACTTAAAAAATGATATTTTAAAAATTTATGTATAATTATAACTTTATCGAAATAAAACTATTGGCGATGCTTTATTTATTTATCAGGCAAAAAGCTATACTATTAGTCTTTATCATGATAAAACTAAAGAATGATTTACTAAAACACTATATCTACTTAATTATAATTCATAAACAAATTAGCTCTTAAGCACATATAGGTTAATAGTAAATTAATAGATTAAAAACATTACTTTTTCTTTTATTGTTATTGGTTTTGTACAGATTTTTTGAAAAGATTTTGAGTTAAAACTTTTATTATATGAGCCAGGCTCTGGTATAGAAGCTTGGCAATTCTTTTTTTCACTCCAACTAATATTGCCTCCAGTGTGTAATTCCATGCTTTTTACTGTAAAAATTTTATAACAAAAAAGTATGTATTTATAGCAGTTTATTTAGATTATATCTTGTTAACCAGTTTTATGTAGTTTAAAATTTAATGTGATGTAACCATGACCATAGCATTTATATTGAATTTACAGAAGTTATTATTCGATAATATAAAGTTAAAATAATAAGCAAGCAATACACTCGTTTTATAGAAAACTATCTCCTATTAATATTATTATTGATTAATTAAAATATTATAAAGGTCATCTAATAAAGTTTAAGTAAACTCATAATTGCTTTTAAAACGTCATACTCAAAATCAAGAGACAAATTGCTAGAAGCCAGCGATTCTTCAATATTTATTTTTCTAGAGTTGATTTTGTTGTTGGACTAAAAGTTTAAAAGGTCTTCAAGAAAACTAACCATTTTGCAACTTTTGTCCATACACAGTTTTAATCAAATTTTAAAAGTCAAAGTTTTTATTTTACTACTCGATATTTGAGAAAAAAAATGTTTATATTACCATATTAGTTTATATTTGCTGAATAAAAACAGAAGTTACCAATGAATATAATATTTAAGTTTATTTGTGTGCACCGGTCTTTTACATTCAAACACTTTTAAACAGATTAATACTTTACTTTTCATTTGCAATAAATGAAAAAATATATATATACCTTAAAATTTATATTTGAAACAGAGTTTTCGAAAACTATTAGAAGAGTTTTTTGTATATCATCATCTTAACTAAAGACTATTAAAAGATCGTGATCAGCACTACTCTGTATTATAGAACAAGGAGATAAATTAAAGTTTATTAAAGCTTTTTGCGATTCACAGTACTTTAATTAGCTAACCATATATTGAATTTGTTTTTAACTTTTGATTTCTAAGTGACGTAATAATGTAGATTATACTTATAAACTAATCGACTAAGATTATATAGAAAAGATAACTGAAATGCATAGTACTATGTTTTGTAAATAAGTATGTAGTCTAAATCTTAAGCTTTTTTTTAATAAATTTTCGTATTAAGTTTTATTCGATTAATAAAAATGCCCGGTTTGATAAGTACATTATTTGCATGCTGTCCAAAAAATAAGAAGAAAGCCAGTGCTTCAAGCAGTGTTGCCTCAGCAAATGAAGATGAGACTAAAGAAAAATCACCTAAAAATGAAATAGAAGAAGCAAATAAAAATGAAATTGAGACAAAAGGCAAACATCAAAAAAGGTATAGCATATAGTAAAGGATTAAATTAAGTTTTAAGTAAAATTAATATTATAGTTTTACTTAAAAATCAATTTGAATTTAGAAAAGGTGTTTATCTAGTGTAATGTATAAAACAACAAATCGTCTCATAATAATAAGTATACTTAAGTAACTTTTAAATTTATATTTTATTTTTAGAATAATCTTTGTCTGTTTAAAATTTGTAAAGCTCACACTAACAAAATTAAAAAAACTAGTTTTGAAGTAGTTTATAATGCACAGTGCATTTAAAAGATATTTTGATGCTAAGGTTTTTATAATTTTGTTATAAAAAAACATATTTCTTTTAATTAAAAAAACGAAATTTTCAATTATATAACTAAGTAATATAATATATTCAGTGTTTCCTGAAAAGTATATATTACTATAGTCTTATAACTAGCTGATTGACTGGTTAAATCTATTTAAATTTTAGCTTTTTTATAATTAGTTTCATCATAAACTTTATTTTTTGCATCTATAAATTTATATTTTGTGCAAATATTTTTTACTAATTGAGATGATATTGACTAAGCAATGTATATTTTACTGAATTTCCTATGAATTTTTCCTGATTTTTTTATTTGCTCTAGTAAACTTGTAAAGAATAATTTTTAATTGATAGATTGTTATCAAATATTATAACATTTTTCTTCAAAAATAGAAACTACAAATCATCTTATATCATTTGATTTCAAATACTATATTTTTATCTTACATCAATGTTTAGATATAAAGTTTATTCAAGATTTATTTCTAATTTGGCAATTTTTTATTGATATTTTCCACTTCAAAACTTTTTTATCCTATTTTTTACTGCTTTATAAATAACATTTATACTTTCTTAAAATAGCTTGAATAAATTTAATAAGTAATCAACAGCTTTTAAAAATATTTATAACAAACAGTATTTATGCAATTTAGCAAGTATAGCTAAGAAAGTTACTTATAATCTTATAATTATATTATATATTTGTTTTTATTTATACTGGCTTTATGTGAACATTTTAACTAAGAAACTGCGTTTTAGCATATTGTCAAAGCTATATAATCATATTAGCCATTTCAATTTTAGTGTTCTAATAGTTTGTACCTTTTAAAGGTATTTTAGACTTTTATAAGAATCAAAGTTTTGAATTAATTATAAGCTTCTACATCAGTGTCTCGCAAATGTGCTTTCTGTTCCAGCTAAAACCTAATGACTAAGGGCGTCATAAAATTTTGTGTATGGTCCTTCTTGAGTAAAATTTATCTTTATGACCAGCAAATGTAGTTGGGACTATCAGCTCGGCCAGGATTTTTTAATGCTGAAATTGCCAACTGTTAGCACTTTACGATTTTACTCAATCTTTTTGATTATATGAGAATCAAGACTAGTTTCAAATTAAAGGCCAACGTCCAAATTTTAATGCTACCCTCAAATATGTTCAACTTTAATTTTATTTTGAAAGATGAACAACTGACTTTTTTAAGTGAATCTAGCTTCGCTCAACTTTAAACAGTAATCGGTTTCTTTGATAGACATCTTATAGTATCTGAGATATAATGTTAAAAGTTTATCAATATTGAATTTTAGTGGCTTGACTTGCTTAAAAAGAATCAAAATTTGTTTGTTAATCACTCATATTGAGGCAATGATGTTTTATAATTTGTATTAATCCTTAGAAATGTTGAAAACTTTTGTTTGCTTCTGTCTAAAATGCATCAACAACTTATTTCTAGAATTGATCAAGGCTGCTCTCTAGAAAAAGCTCCTAGCAATACTTCACGAAAAAGTAGAAGAAGTGAAGATGAAGATATGAAAAGTATCAAGTCCTATAAGAGCTGTAAGTCAATAAAAGATCTAAAAATTTCGGAAGAAGAAGAAGAATGTACTCAAAAAGTAAAAGTAAAAAGCAGGACTAATTCTAATGCAAGCTGTAAGAGTAAAAAGTCAGTAAGAAGCAGATCATCTAACCGAAAATCGACTACAAGCAGAAAATCAGCTGCAAGCAGGAAATCTGCGGTTAGTCGGGCTTCTAGTTGCAGATCAAATAGAAGTAGGAAGTCTGTTAAAAGTAAAGCTTCAAGTGTCAAATCAACTACAAGTAGGAAGTCAAGAGGCAGGCCAAAGGCTCAGGCTAAAAGAAAATCTAAGACTGCTGGCGGGTCAACTTCAAGAAGATCAACAAAATCAAGAAAATCAGTTGCTAGATCAAAAAGTAGGAAATCAACTGCAGCATCAAGAAGCAGGTCAAGATTAAGTACAAAAGGTAATGCTAGGGGGCGATCTAAAAGTAGAGCGCGAGGAGCTAATCGCAGTGCCAGCAAGTGTAGCGTAACCTCTTCAAAATCGCGAAAAGCAAAAGCTTCCAAGTCCAGGAAGTCGGTTGCATCTCGAAAATCGAATAAGAGACGTTGAAGTTGAAACCTTTTGCTCATTACTAATCTTCCATCATCCAAATGTTTCAACAAAATTTACTCTGAAATGATAACTTAAAATTCTGTCTTTATAAATAAAAGTTAAAGTCTGATTGTCACTAGATGCTTTCTAAAAATCTTTGAAATTTATCTTGTTTGCTTTGAACTGACAAGATGTTGTACTCAAAGGATTACCTTACAATTTAAAATATCAATTAATAAAAATAAGATAATTTTCATCATACAGCACACGAAAGTACCTCTTAGAAATTTGTTAAATTAAATCCTTAATACATCAAACATTTAAATTTAGGAGAGGTTTGTAGACCAAAGCAGTAGCAGGAAAGAGGTTGCAGTCGTATTTTTTTCTTTCTGGGCTGTGATTACAGTAGTGTACCCTTAATTGCCCCACTAATTAAATTTGCCTTTTGGTAACACAGCTGAGTGACCTGGGACAGTGGCTTGTAGGTCAAGTGATTGTAGACTTTTTGTTTGGGCTTGCTTCTCCCAAAGTAATCACTGCCTGTAGCAATATTTACTCCTAAAGATAATTTCGGTAGTTCTTAGCAAGGTAATATAGCGCATCTTATCTTAAGACAAGGTGGGACTTGAGCTCACACATTTAAAGCAGGATAGATTAACACCCATCCAACTTAATCACTCATCGCCGTTTACACCATATGTAGCGGTTATATCTCATTTTATTGAGCTATTTAGTCGTGTTTGTTATTCATGAAGTTTACTATTAAGAGAGTAAAGTTTAGAGACCTGTTTAAAATTTTTAGACCCAGAGATTTTAACTGTGATCTTAGACCACGAAAACAGTCATAAAAAAACTTTTATACAAGTGGTTTTTATTCTTATAGGGCTTTTATTTAAAGTTACAATCATAGAGTCAAGACAAGAAATCAGTATCAAATAGATTAAATAGTCCTACCAAAAGTTATTCATAAACCTAATTACAATTAATAAAACATTTTTGCTGTGCGATTAGCTAGGCAACTAGAAGTTTGATTTTTAACATCATTAAATCTAATTCCCAGTGTATGTAGCAGACCAAAAATTTGATAAGACGATGTTTGAATCGACCTAGATTCTTAACTCAAAAGATTCTCCTGTTAATATCACCAGAGGTAAATAAAATTCACAAACTTTGTGCTACTTCTCTAATAACTCTTGATTACAAAACACCCACATCTAAACGATATCAACTTTATTTAATTACAAATTTAGTTATTCGATAGTCTTAATATATAAGGTTTGGATTATTATCATCATATAATTTTATTACATTAAAAACTGTGTTATTTTATGAACCTTAATTTTTTTCAAATGTTAACCTCTTTTCATAATTATAATCATAATTATAATAATAATTAACTAATATTCAATTGATTAAAATACTAAAATATTTAAATAATGGAAAAATTAAATTTAACAAAGGTATGATTAAATGAATAACTGGTAACAACACGTTGTTTACAACAAATTGTTAAAATAAGAATGTCAGTTGTATTCAACGACAATCGAAGATAAAAAAATGTATTTTATGAAAGTCGTCTAGCATAAAATAACCAAAATTTAATTGGTTTCTGAAATGGATTGCAAACGATTCGTATAAATGCTTTATTTTGGTGTCCAATAATGGCGTTTTACAAATCATCACACCGAAAAGTTTAGAGTAAGACGAATATTTACATAAGAATAGATGTTTTTGGCCAGTTTCAGGTAAGGGCTCACATCAAATTCTAAACTGGGATTGTAGAACTTTAGAAAAATTTAACTTTTTAAGTGAGTACTCCTACATTAAGTATGCTTTAATTTGTTATCTATATAATATTTTATATCTAGCCAAGAGCACAAGTTGATTATTCCAATAATCATTTAAAAATAATTTCTTTAAAACTATACAGGAAAAGAACAATTTTTATGTAATTATAACTTTTTAGTTTTTTGATTGAATAAAAATCTTGAATTACATAAGTATCAACAACAATTTATGAAAAGTTCAACAACAAAATTGCTTAATCATTTAAGTTAATAATTAACTTCTGTTATATCTGCAGCAAACTTTTCAACTGGCAATAATTAGTTGCTCAGGGCAAAAAGCTTATTCTGCTTTCATTATAAAAATGTTTATAAAAACTTTTGAACAGCTCAAGTAAAAATGAGTCTGTCTTCTACAACCTAATAAGTTTTTTTTAATTGTTATAACTCTTTCAGCTTGCAGTATTTTCAAATAAAGTTACATAAAAATGTTTATCAATAGTTATTAAAAATAATACTTTTTATAAATATTAATATTTGTTTACACAAGTCATAGTTAAAAGTTTACTTTTATAATTAGTTTTTATATATGATTAGCAGAAGCATTTTTAAGTGTTAAAAAATTGAATAGAAAATCAAGTTCCTACTACTATGATATATTTATATATTTTTCAAATTTGTAATGTAAGATAATTTATTTAAACAACATATAACCACTAAATGAACAAACATTTATTTAATGTCTAAGTTCATGAGATTAAAATAACAATTGAGCAGAATAAGCATCCTACAAATGAGCTCTTCAACTTCAAATGTTATCATTTTACAAAGAAATTAGTTTATAAAATATAACTTTTGAATTTATTTAGCTTTTAGTTTTTACTTTAAAATGAATTCTTCAAGACTCGTTACTCTCAGTAATGGTACCCAAATGCCCATAATAGGATTTGGTACATCCAGATGCCAAAAAGATCAGCTGGTTGAAGCAGTGAAAGCAGCTATTGATGCCGGATATCGACATTTCGACTGTGCGTATGTTTATAACAACGAAGAAGGAGTTGGAGAAGGAATCAGACACAAAATTAACGAAGGAAAAGTAAGAAGAGAAGATTTGTTTATTGTAAGCAAGCTATGGAGAGCTTTCAATAGACCTGAGCATATGGATGAATGTATGAATATTTCTTTGAAAAGATCAGGTTTAGAGTATTTTGATCTTTACCTGATGCACTATCCACAAGCCGGGGCGTACCCTGGACCTGGCGAGGCATTTTTACGAAATGACAAAAATGAGGTCGTGTTGGATGAAGATATGGATTATGTGGACACGTGGAAAGCTATGCAAAGATTCGTACAGGACGGAAGAGCTCGGATGTTGGGAGTTTCTAACTTTAATCTTTATCAAATTAAACGTTTAATAAATGAAACTGAAATTAATCCTTTAGTAAATCAAATAGAAGTGCATCCTTATTTAGATGATCGTAAATTAATTAAATATTGCCACGAACAAAATATTCAGGTAACTGCATTCTGTTGTATAGGGGCAAGTGATCGTGCTGTTGATAAAAATCTTCCGTTACTCTTAAAAGATCCTGTTCTTGTTAGAATTGCTCACAAGCACACAAAATCGCCTGCCCAAATTGCAATCAAATATTGCATTCAACAAAATATTATTGCAATTCCAAAAAGTGTTACACCTTCAAGAATTATTGAAAATATTTCGGTGTTTGATTTTACATTGGATGAAGAAGATATGAAAGAGCTGATTGGTTTAAACATCAATTTCCGATACCAACCGTCCAGTTTCGACCACCACCATAGATTTTACCCTTATCGTGAAAACTACTGTGAATGAGAACTTAATACTTGCTAAGTGCGCTTTTAACCAAATAAATTTCTCATTACTTACACTTTGCGCATTTTGAAAAACTATTTCCAAAAACCAATTCTAACTGATATTACTTTAAGTCTAATTCATGGTTTAAAAAATAACAAAGTTTTTTTAGCAATTTTTCAAGGTTGTTTTTAACATTATTGTTTGAACAAACTTGCTACATTAAAAATATATAAAATTCAGCAATCAGTTTGCTTGCAATTCAAATTTTATGCAAAATTATATATCCATTTTAGCTTTGGTTGTATATGTATCAATATATTTATTTTTTATTCTCATATATTAATTGAATCTATGAAAATAAAATTACTTCTACGTTTGTCACCAAATATTCTTTCATCAAATACTTATTTATTAAACATTTTTCTTATAGTAAAGTAAAAAATATAATACCATTAATTTTTAAACTTTTTTACTTGTAGACTCGTTTGAAGCTCTACAAAAAGTCTATATACCAATGAAAATAAATTTTCTAAGTTGATACAAAAATATTCTTCCTTAGAAAAGTTAAATTATTAAAATTAGCAATCAAAGTATTGTTTTTAACTTACCTATAGCCTCCAGGGACTTGAAAAAGTGTTCATTAGCTTAAAAACACTGATGTAGATGATGTCTGCATACCTATTTATTACATTAGATACTGTTGCTTAGGGTAATAACTAGAAAAATGTCATAGAATTTTTCAATCTAACTTTAATATTAGTTTAATGATGAATAATTTCATGCATAAAAGGCGTTAAATAAGATTGATGACAATTTTAAATTCACAAAAATTGTGGTTTTTGTTCTTATTAAAGAACTTGTTTTTAGTTTGAAAATAAAATTACTAAAATCAATTATATAATTACAATAAAAATGTCAACTTCGCTGCAAATAAATTCTTTAAATCATAAAAGTTTTTTTAAGAGGGTTTTTGAAAAGTAGAAAGTTTTTATTTTATTTGAACTTCACAAGAATTTGGCATTGTATAAAATAAGTTACTATCTCAACTAAAATTAACAATTTTATCTTGACTAACTCATCTTACAGTTTAATAATTACCTCGAATTGTAAATGTTGTACAAGTCGAATATTTGTTGGGAACTTTTAAGTAAAAGAAAAGTGGATAAAAATTTATTAAATAATAATTAATTATAAATATTATTCAACGGTTACAATAAAAGTTGTTTTTTTCGTTGTAAAGTTACTAACAAAAAATGTTTTAATTTATTTTCATCGCACAAAATAGTAGGGACTTTGTCTTTATTATTATTCAAACGTTATTGATCATTATAAAAGATTGAAAATATGTAACACATTTACAAAAGAAAAATAACTATACATTGCTAAAGAAATTACCGCTCGGCTTTTTTTCATGTAAATTTTAATAATGCTGTCGTTTAAGAACATAAAAACTTGATTAATTCTCAAGAGACAACAACCAGTTGCTTTTCAGACTTATAAGTCTGTACTTTTCACTGTAGTACACCAAACTCTTGTTGTTCTTCTGTCTGAACAAAACTGACATAAAATTTTTGTTAAATTAACAAATTTTCGGCATTTGATTATAAAAGTCTGTATTTAATTTAAATAAAAAATAAAGTTTAATAAAATCATCGTTCATTTATTCAAATGATTTTAAATATTTTGAAGTAAAGTTAAATTAATTCAATTTCAAATTTATTCAAATTAGACGTTTATTTAATTAGATTAATTTCTAAAGACTTTGTCTGAAGCTTTGGTATATTTGAATAACTAATTATGAGTGTTATTGATGGTGACACTTTCAAATAACTTTTGCTATTTATCAATTACTAGCTATATATAGAAAATTTAATTATAGATATTATAACGTATATTTTATCTAAGCACGACAAATTGCTTTCAAAATGAGATAAAATTATAAGTTTGATTAATAACTACATGAAAAAATAAACAGCAGACATTTAGAAAGGACAAAAGATTACGTTGAACACATGCTTTATTATAATCAATATGAATTAGGTTCCAATAAGTTTTCAAGATTTTTATAAATTGTAAATAAACACATGAGTGAGCTTGCATGAAATTGAATATTTTGTTAATATATGTGACAAATACTAGCTATTTTCCAAAATGGTCTTGTACTTCCAGCTATAAGCCTGTTAATTCCAGAAAATAGAATATTAGAAACTGCATAAAGAGTTTAAAGAAGATAAAATCAAAATGCAAATCATTTTCCAGATACTAAGCACACCAGTGCGGTATTGACATTTAGGTTGCTGTCGGCAAAATAAGAATCTCTGGTTGTAAATGTGTCTCATATAATCATCATTTGATGATAACGCTAGAAAGTGTAATGTTCATGCAGAAACTTCAAGACCTTTAATTCTCAATATTGATGAAGATAACTTAAAGAAAATTCATACAAAGAACAAAATTCAGAAGATTTTGCAAATTATTTTAAAGATAAACTTGATAAAGTATGGGAAGATTTGAAGAAAATATAAATCTCAATTATAGACTCTAACTATATAAATAAAATCTCTGTTAATTGGCTTCAATTTTAATGGCCAAAAACTTGATGTCAGCAAAGTAGAAATTATTGTTTTAAAAACTAAGTCAGCTAGAAAATGATAGCAAGATAAAGAATAAAAATATGGTAAGATATTGTTCCTATCTTAAAAATGTACTTCTTGATGTAATTTTAACTACAAAAGAAGCTTTTAAAATGAATCAATTTCGAAGGGCGGAGTTTTCTGAACGGTGACTGTGTGTGTTTTTCCAAACACCGTCAGTTGACTTTCGCCAAACTCTAGTTTCTTCACTTTGGACGGTTACCGAAGATCCACTTCTGTGCGACAAATATAAGTGATTACGTCAAAAGTAAGACTAATATATTGAAGATAGATTTTGATAAATTGACTTCTGAACTTTAGAAAGATGAGCTTAAAATGAGTATTCTATAAGCAGTCGATTGTTGATTAGTTCATTTATCCTTTTTAAATCACTATTTGGATTATCTGAAAGCTGAGTTTTAAATTATGTGTTTTAATGAAACCGCACAGATTTGGTGGTTAAATGATTTGTTATAAAATCATTAGAAAATATAAAAACAATTATAAAGTATAAGATTATGTAAAAAAGATATTCAAATAAACTACTAAATATCCCTATTTTGGATTTAAAACATTTAAAAAAACTTTGCTAAAAACATCATTAAAAAAATAAATATTTAGTTTACTTTTGAGTAGAGTTAAATAAAAGTAAAATAAGTCAATATTTAAATAGCTGCTTAATGATATTGAGTTAATCTTTACAATTGTCAGTTAATGAAGGTTTTACGAGCAACAAGTTTTATTAAAAACATCCTACATATAGTCAATTTTAAAATGATTGAAGCTAATAGAAAACTCATCAAAATTGTTATGAAGTATGGTTTTATGTTAAAACTAAATCATAAAGATGTTTAAACATAAAAATCGCTGCTTTTTTCGAACAAATTTGCGTGAAATAAGCAAAATGTAAATCATAACAGATATTTGATAATTGTAAATTTAAATAATTATTTTGTGACAACTTAGATTGATAATGAAATTTATTAAAGTTTACTTAAATGAGTTGTAAATTAAATCTAGTCTATAAAATGTCAATAAATCATAAAAATTTTTAACTTGTTAATTACTTTATGCATATAATCTATGCATACTTACCCATTTAAACAGTAAGTCAAACATGTATATGCAATATAAGCAGAATCGTCGCTCATGTATACAACATGTGGTGAGTATATGATACTCTTTCGGTCCAAGTGAGATTGGTTTACTACAACAAAATTACCACTGAATTTAATACTCTTAACACCTATAATTACTTCAAAATAATTAGATTTATGTTTAGAATTATCAACTGCTTTTCATATGATTTTCTAACTTTTATATGTTCCTATTTTGATGTATTTGCTAGTTTAGTATTTTTAATTCAATAATTATAGCTTTAATAATTTTAGGATAATTTTTTTTATCAAAAAATTTGTGTTCAAAACAAATGGTTTTGTGAATACATTCATAAAAAGTTAAAATTTCTATTTACATGATAGATGACAACCATAAAAAAGTTTTATTCATTTGGTTTACTTATAATTTTGTTCTTATCATTAATAATCTTGATATTTACTTCAAAGCAAGTTTGGTAAAAGTTGTCATTAAAAGCATCCAAATAAAATTGAAAGAAATATCATAATTGAAAAGGGTAAGTAGTTAAATATAAGCTCAAATATTTCAAGTAAACTTTGATTTTGTTTTTAAACTTTAAAATTTACTTTTAACAGAAATATCTTTTGTTTATATTTGCAATAATCTATAAATTATTTTCAGGTAAAATAGAGAAATTAGAAAATAAGTTTAATCAATATTAATTAGGATCTTACTGAAGTCAAGTTGAAACCTTTGGTATTCTGTTCCTCGCATCAGGTTACCGACTAAACCAGGATCGAAACAAGTGTAGTCGGGCGAGCAAAGAGCCGAATATGTTTCAAAATTGCCATTATTCATTGCTTGATGTAGTTTCTCAGTGAGTTTAATAATTTCCATCTTTTTGGTTGCTAGTTGTAATATATCAATAAATATATATAAAAAGAAACTAATAAAAGATCTAAATTTCTAGTTTGGTTGCTTGCATGATGATCTAACAGAGATTTTTTGGGGAATCAATACAGAAATCTTCCGTCAAATGATCTTTAGCTGGTTGTTAATATCAGAAACTTAAAAAAATGTTTTTCTTATTTTCAATCTTTCAATAAACTCTTAAACTCATCCATGAAACTCTCTAAAATACAACTTTAATAACTGAAAGTTTGATAACAGCTTGTAACCAAACGAGAAATGTAATGTTTCTTGACACGCTTCGTGTATTTCATACAAAGAACAATAATCACTGACAAAAAACAAAATATTTCTTCAACTAAAGCTTTCATCTATCTATAGCTTTGACTAATTTCTAGACTTGCTACGATTTTTAGATCTTTTCGAAGATGGTGATCTATTTCTAGGACGTTTATTACCTGAATCATCATGGTCCGACTCATTTGAAGGCTGAAAAACAAATAATAAAATGAAAGAGAGAAGAAATTGAAAGCAATTATGATGGTAGGCGGTCAACTTCAAACCAATTAGTTGTTATTTTCTCTAAAATTAAATTTGCTCAAATAAAGTGGATTGTATAATAAGCTCAGTAATTTAGATTTAAATTAAATTTATTAGATTCTTATTTTAAGCAATCATTAAATGTAGCAAGGAATGACATCAATTGACTTTACTGATGATAATAATTATCAATTAAAGAATTTTGATAACAACTATAGTCAGGTTGTTGAAGCAGTCAAGACCTTTAGCTGAAGGGTCAAAAAACCAGCTGATTAATAAAAGGCATTCAAGTATTAGATGAAAAAACTTTTAACGTTTTGATTACTGACATGCAGATTAGTTAGTGATTGATTGAACTGATGATGAAGTAAGTGGAAACGCTACAGGTGAAGCTTTTCATACTCTCCAGTGCATTGAACAAAACAATCTAGTGAAGATCACTAAAGCATGCAGGAGGTAGGTGATGTTATAAATTTTGAGTGATTTTACTCAAAGATCTTATTTCAATTGTTGTCAGGAAATGATATAGAGATGCAAATAAAAAGTGAGCTGTAAAGATTTTGATGTGATAGCAACATGAAACATCTAGCTACAAGCCAAAGTAGTAAAGAACGTTCACCAGATTTATTGGCTGTGAAGAAGGCCGCACAATTGTTGCCTGTGCTTGTGGTTCCTATATAGATAAAAAGAGAAGGAAAAATTGTATAAAAGTTCTGATAATTTCAAACAGAATTAAATAAAGTCTTAAAGATTGATGTGAAAAGTAACAAAATGATTTGTAGAGTTAGTCTTTGTTAAATATTTCAGACTTTTAAAACATAAAAGAACTAAAAATACCATTTGGTTGATCATGCGATAGTGGGATTCATCTAGTAATTGGATTAGTTACACTAACAACTGTGGTTTGTTGTAAATATGGTTTCGTTGAACAATAAAAAAGTTGCTATAGAGTTTTGAATTTAAAATAGAAAGTGGCTTGTATTATGCAGTTACAAGTTGGAAATTTTTAAATAAATGAAATTAATATAATGTAGAATAACCAAATGGTGAAAAAAACGGCGCTTAAAGATTTAATAAAATAAAAAATAAAATTGAACGAAGCCAACGGCTTTGTGTTTGAAGAAATTTGGAAATAATTGTAACTCAAGCACTTAACCTGAAATAGATGAGTAATTAAATAAAATTAAATTAGTTGTTGTCAATTTTTAAGGTTAAAAGCTATGCACATTTAAAACTGTGAAAAACAGTTTAATTTAAATGTATTAATATGCCAGCAGAATATCGAGTTAAAATTCTTATCTGTTAATTTCCATAGTAATTACAACTTATACAAAAAACAAAATTAGAAGAAGGTGGAAACATTTTCATTGAAACTTACTTTAATTTCCTTGGAGGTCTTGTTGGAAATGGAACCTAGCGCTGCAAGCACAGTAAAAAATACAAATAAGTATATGCTGCTGATTACGAGATACATTGAAAATATTAACTCATTTGTATAACTGTTTTTTAATTACAACTAAGAAGTTATTTTGATTAATTTCTATTTATTTTAACAAAAAATCATTTTAAAAAAGTTTTAATTTCAATTAATTTTAAATCATAATTAACTTACTACTGTTATGTTGCTAAACTGAATATTTTGAGAGATATTTTTGAGTGTGACTAACTTCAACATTTTTGTCATTTAAATAAAACAGATTTACAAATATGTAGGTTGAAAATACTTACTGGAGAAGTTTCTTGATGCAATCATAGTGATTATAGCTCCCTGCAAAAAAGAAAAGTTTATAGAAAATCCAGTTGAATATAAATCGACCATTTTGGATCATAAGAAGAAAGATTAAATAGAAAAATAATTTTGAAGGTAAAACCGCAGTTGAAAAAAATCAGTTTTACGTTTATTACGAAATATTATTAAATTTTTTTCTAAGGAGATCAGAATAGAAAGGAAATGGTTGGTAGAAACGTTTGAAGTTTATCAACTTCTTAATCATACTTATTTTTTAATAAATTTAAGAAACTTTAAAACATTTAAAGAATAAAATCTTTTGAATAAGCACAAGTTTGCTTAAAATCAAATATTTCAAAACAAGTAAGTATAAACACAACTTAAAAGAAAATAAATCTTTTCAAGTGAAGCAAGTAATCAGGAAGATAAAGATTGCTACTACCAGTTGTCAGTAAGATAAGGTATCACTTACAAGAGTCATCTTTTCAGATTTAAGCTTGATATATGAGTAACAGTCAAGATCACAGTTAATTAGTGAGCTTACTTCAACAGCTGTTGAATAAAAGCTAGTTACAGTGAGGTTTACTCAACTGTTAGCTACAATTTGATGAATGTTGTGAAGATGACAATGATTTAAAATGAGAATTATTGGAAGATTGTGTCTTTATCTTTAGCAAAACTGATTTTGCGTTAAATTGGTTTCCACAACCGACAGAGAGTTGCCCAAATGAACAAAGATTAAATTATTGAAACTAAAAAGTTGTTACAACATCAAAAACAAACCAACGTTGTTAACAAAAACATTTTGGAGCAAACAACACGTGCTTATAAACACTTATCAAACTAAACATTGAAAAGCAAATGATCATTAAACTGAATAGTTTACAGGGAATATATTGATAAGAAATATGGGAATGCGTTGAAAGCTAACTGACAGAATATTTCCCTTTAGATTAAAGAGGAGAATTACTTCGGTATAATTTTCGATTTCATGCTAATGAAAGGTTGGAAAATTATGAAAAGTATTTTCTGTGTTAGCTACTGAAATTGAAAGATTAAAATTTAATTTGGTTGATTTAGAAGATGAGGAAGGAATAAGGATGTTGAAAAATTTGGGCTTATGTTTCGATTGTAGAAAAGTTATTGATTTGTGATCCAATGGAAGACATTAGTGTCATTAGAGAAATAGAATCAATACCATCAAGAGGATGATGATATGTAGGTCTTTTAAAGTAGCACTGCGTCAGGAAAAGATGACATGATGGTTTTTTGAGGCTGATTTGGTGATTAGAGGTAGAAAAATATCAAACTTTTTAATTTTATCAGTAAAGTTTGAATATTTTGGAAATTCATTTTTTTAAATAAGGAAATTAATAGAAGATTTTTCACCAATAAATTATCAAATCAAATAGTGAATAAATGATAAAAATGTTTAGGCTTCAGAAGATGTATTACCAATCAGAAATATATTTTCTTCGTATTTGTAGATTGAGAAAAGTATTTGGTTCAAGTAACATTATTATTATTCATTTTAAGAAAACTTTATTATAAACATATGGATAAAATTCGGGCCAATAAAAACAGAAAGGAAATAAAATATTAAGTAAGAAAGTAGTAACATATGGTAGACTACTGCAAGTTGAGAATAAACCTTACTGAAGGTTTGAAAATAAATTTGTCGAAATATTTGATGAAAAACTCTACTGAAATTATCAGAAAAATCTTTAAAAAAAGTCTAAGAAATAAAATTTATAATTAAAAAAGGTTTCCTGAAAAACAGAATAATCAAATTTATTATAAAGTTTTTTGATATTTTAGAAACTTAAATTTCACAAAAGGCGTTTATTTAAGTTAAAAGAAATAAGAATCCACTGAAAGAAGAATTTGATCTTCTGTAAAAACAGCTTTTAATTCTAGTTACTAATATGCAACAAGTAAGTTGTCTTCGGCATTTCAAGTATTTGGATTTTGTTTACTATTTCTAAGCAAAGACAAAAACTTGAAAACTATACAAGATAGAATATTTCAAAACATTTTAGCGATGTCTCATGCCAGGCTAGGGAATTACTAAGCAAGTATTTTGTAGAAAATGTAGAAGTATTGAAGACAAAAAATTGAATAAACAAACTTTGGTTTTCAGGTTTATCAGAAATGTTATTTAAGCTAACTGATAAAACGCCTACAACAAATTAGTTGAAACTTTTCAGTCTTATCGAAACCTTGTTTGCACAAGAGCAACAACAGGAAGCGAGATTGAAAACAAACAAGATCTGATGATGCAAATAATGAGAAAAATTGAAGGGATCACTTCAAGGTTAAAAGATTTAATTTAAAATTGTATTTAAAGTAATTAACAGAATTTTGCTCAAAAACCTTTTTTAAACCATTTAAATGAATTTTTACCAAACTTATAGAGAGGTAATCAAAACGATAACTGGAATTAAGAACAAGAAAGTCTTCACAGAAGTAACTGATACTTCAACATCATTTCTATGATTATGTGTAGTAGTTGGTGAGAGTGTTGGTTTAAAAGGTTGAAAGTGATTAACTGTTTTGAGACGTACGAGTGTATATTAGTGCATGTATTATTAAACAGCTCGTTAAGATGCTATGCTTTTAGCAAGAAATAATAAATAGTTAAAGATGAAGAGTTATAAAGACTTGCTTCGGGATTAACGTTTGTTAACAAGCCTCAACGGTGAGTTTAAAAGTAAGTTTGAAAAGCAAACAGCCACCAAAGATGGTACTGACAAGCGAATGCATAGGAGCATGTAATATTAATGAATGAGAAAAAGAAAAGATATAGAGAAGGAAGATAGAAAGACACTAAAGATGAACTGTTACTATTTGGTTGTAAAGAAGCTGTCAGAGGCTGAACAGTGGTTAGTTTTGGCAGAAAAATATAGATTCAAAAACTCACCTTTAGCTTTCGACGAGCATTCCAAGCTTTCATGGCATCCACTGTCTGTTGACGATGAATGTGTGATGCAATACGTTCAGATTGCTGAAATATAAAGAACGATTTGATTATAATTCAATATTTGCTGTTTGGTGAATTGATGGAAGAAAACGAAAGTATTAAACCAATTGATAACAACTGGACATTGATGAGTAGACGTTAATGTCTGCAAATTGTTGAGCTTATTTTTAAAATAATACGTAATATAATCTGAACAGTGAAGCTTCTATTTTTAGATTTTGAAATCAGACTGATAATGGACTTGTTGTGAAAAGTTTGAAAATGAACTTCAAAACATTAGTGAGAAGAAAAAGATTTTTTTGATGATGTTGGAAACTTACGCTGATCCAAGGATGGTGTAGAGCATCAATTGCAGTGATCCGATCTGCTGGATTGGTCTTCAACATCTTTCTAATAAGGTCTTTTGCTTCATCAGTAACTGTGTCCCATTCAGGGGATGTGAACTTGAAATAAAAAGAAGATCTTACAAATGAGACATTTCGGAAGATTCAGTGATTTTGTAGAATCTTTTTAGACTCAAATTGTTGGTGGAAGAAATTAGATTAAAATAAAACTGACTTCAGAAGAAATTAGATGTCAGTTATTATCTAAATATTTGTTTAGAAGTTTGACTTTTGTTAAATATCAACTGATGATTTAACTATAACAGTTGATAGAATCTATAATTATTTAACCTTTAAGTCTTATTAGAGTTATCTAAATTTATTCTAAGCTGAAATAAATTGTAACCAATTTGAAAATTTGATGAAAGATTAGAGGATAAAAAAGTTTATTAAATAAAAAAACATTCAGTTTATAAAGTGCTGAAAAACTTTTAGGATTATGCTACAAACACGACAAAGTTAAAATTTAGTTTAAAAAAGATGAATTATAAGATAAGTTAGATGTAAAAGTAGATGAAGAACATGAAAAAAAGTTTCATAACAACTTTAAGAGTGTTTGTTTCACAACCGTTCAGTATTAAAGCAAAACTAACTGTAGCAGTTCAAGTTTGATTCAAATATTAGTGGCTACAATGAGATGTATTTAAAACAGATTAATTTGATTAAAGATAATAGTCTAAAACTTATTAAAGTTTCTAAGCCAATCAAAAGCTGTAGCAACAGCAAACTGAAACAACAAAATATTTCATCAGATTTTTCAAAAATCTTCTTTTAAAGTAGTTTTAGAAACAGTGGATTTTTGTTTTCTTGTAAAAATTAATTTTGTTTGCTTCAAAAATTTTGGTCATTTGAAAAACAATTAGATTAACATTTGTATAATTCAAACTCTACAAAAAAATGTTTCTACTGCTGAAGGTAAGTATTAAATCGATATAAGCATCCAATAAACACAACTACTCCTATACCTTCCTCTCTTTTCTTTAGATCCAACAATGTTCACAAATAAAACTCGAACAAGTCACATTACTTTGCATGTTTTCAAATATCAAATCATCTTTCAATTATCTATTGCACTGTCAAATTCACTTGTTTCTTACAGAACAAATAACAAGAAGGTTTAATGACTTGTTTTAAGAGAGGTTCTTGTGTGTACCTATCAATCAACAGACTTATATCTTCATAAGATCAGTTGCTCTTTTTATCTTCAAACCACTCAGACTCACTTGGGGTGAAACTTACATTTGACGCTTATGGATTTTTTCGATTTTGGCCACACACAACTTTTCAATTTTGTACTCGATATATGCTACTTATGTTTATATGTGAAATATTTTAGTATTTTTTATCTAAATAATAAACAAGTTAATTGATATTTTCATAATATTATTGAATAAAATGATACTAAATCTATATCAAAGTCACAATTTGACTTTTACTAATTAAAATAAATATTTGAATCAAACTAAAATTGAAAATCTAATAATCTACTCAATTAGTTTAATTCGAAAAAATTAAATCTGTAAGTTGGATTTGGGACCTTCAAGTCGAATGGTTTGGTTATTACTTGCTAATTATTGTTTAAGTGGAAAAGTTTAATCCTATCTCATTCGAAATCGCTTGCCAAATACTTTCCGGTCAAAAATTTAAACTTCTCAAATAAATTAGAAAGATTTTTAAATAATTTAGTTCAAAAAATAACACAAGAGAATTTGATTAAAGAAAAATAACTAAGTGAAAAACTACCTCGTATTTTCCAGCTTTAATTTGTTCATATAAACGGTTTTGGTCGTCATCCCAAAAAGGTGGATACCCAACGAGGAGGATGTAAAGAATAACACCTTAAAATACGTCGAGATCTTTAACTAGTAGCCTATTAACTTCATCAGGTATTTCATACAACTTTTTTTAACTTTATTAAAATAATATAGAAATGGATTCTTACCGCAGGCCCATAAATCTACAGCTTTACCGTAAGGCTCTTTTCGTAATACCTCTGGAGATAGATAACCTGGAGTTCCAGCAAAACCTACAAAATTTGTCACACACAACTCAGTATTGCCAAAATTGAAAAGTAATTTTACTTTATACATAAATTTTGCAAATTATTTCCAGTAGACAACCGATTTAGTGAACAATTGAAATAAATGGTAAGAAAGTACTTGCTAAATGTTTAATTTGAAAAGATCATAAGATTAATGTTAGATGAAAATGGTTTTAAACTCACCAAACCATCTGGGCTCATCATTAGAAACTTCAACAGCTAAACCAAAGTCAGCTAATTTCACAACAGCACCTTTCTCCTTACTGGCCAACAGCAAATTCTCAGGCTGCAAAAGACATAAACAAATTGATTAAAGGAATTTTGGAAAGATGATTAAATTCTGTGAACGAAAAAAGAAGTAGAATAACTAGAAACTGAGCAAGAAATCTATAAATTTATTATTACTTTCGACAAAATGATCATAATCATACTATTGCGTTGAAACTTTTAAATAAATTCGTACAATTCTCTACGTTTATTAAAAATGTTGATAGTTGTAAAATAATTTTATAATACAACGCATTTAGTCTCTTGGGTCTCCTACTAGCCAATATTATTTTACAGAATGTTTTTACATATGCAAAAATAAAAGAATAAAACAGAAAAATGAGTCCTTCTGTCATAAGAAGAGCTAGTGAAGAAGACATGAAAGTACTGCTGTAAAATACCTGATGTAGTATTGAACTGATATTGATTTTTTTCATATTTATCTCTTGTTTCAATTTCAAAAACATAATAATATCTTTTGAGGAACTTTTAGTAGAATATGAAAGAGTTATAAACTAGAAATTGGTTTCGATTTCAGCTTTAATTCGTAAATTATTTGATTTCAAGAAATCAAAAAGCTTAATTTTGGTTTAGGTGAGTTGCTTATAATACCAAAATGAGATTGACTTTATATAAGACTCAATTATCAACTTTTAAAATGCTGTCATAAAATTCAAATCGTTGTAATTATGGGAGGAAGTGACGTCTATTTACAGAAGATTTAATTACAAAATGTTGTAGCAATAAGTTATACCACCTAATACCTAAACTATCCAACAAACTAGATTAAAACATTCGGAATTGAGTTACTCGAGAAATAATAGAAACTAGTTAATATATAGATATTAAACAACTGATTCTAAATAGAAAGCTGATGACAAATTAGATTTTATTAATAGCAAATTAGATTTTAGAAAATGCAATCCTTCTAAAAGATTTCCGTTTGCTCAATCCAATACCTTACAAATAACTTTAAGTACAACGATGCTTGTAGACTACTAATTTGAAGTTTTAAACGATGAGATATGTGGGATTGGATGTCATAAAAAGTTTGTGAAAGTACTTTGTTCCAAACTAAAATGATTTGATAAAGATGCTAGTTTTTTAACTAAACTCATCAATTGATTCTTGATTTAAACCGTGATTTTTTTTCATTTTCTTATTTTGAAAATATAATTTGATTTATCAAATAGATTTTGTAAAAATAATTTAGTAAACTTTATCAAGTGTCTGATTTTAAACATTGTTTATTTTTTATCTTTTAGGCAAAAAGAAGCAAGTTCAAATGATTTAATTTAATGCTTGCAAAAAATAAATTCTTTAATTTAAAAAATTCACAAATTATTTGAAAAAAGAATTCTTTTGAAATTATTTCCGATTTTATGCGAGATGAAAATTGAAAGAATATTTTGTAGAAATAAGATTTCGACAAAAAAGATCAAAAATTCAATTCACCTTCAATAGAATCTATTTATTTAAAAAGCTGAAAGAGAAATATGTTTGCTTGTTCACAACCAATTACTTTTAGAAAAACTGACATTAATTACAAAAAAATAAGATCGATTTCAAGTTATAAAAAAATAATTTAAAATATGCAAGTTTAAGAAGGAAAAAGAATAAAAACTGCGATATTTTAAACAAAGACGTTTTTTTAGTAAAACTTAAATATTTTACAAAACCAAGAAAATATTTTCTTATCAAACTTATATAAAACTTTCGAATATTAAAAGTTAGTATTGCGTGATGAAAACGTTATTACATAATATGTTTTTAGATTAAAGATACGGTCTTAAGAACATTGTGCTAAAAATTTCATTTTATTTTTACTCGTTTGCTTTTAAAGGTTGAAAAAATATAAAATTGAAGAAATAATTTTTATCCGATTTCAGAGAAAGTTTGAATAAAATGTCTTAAGTTAAGAGTTTTTAGAAGGAGAAAATTAGAAGTAATATTTGTAGGTTTAAGTCTTTCAATTTTCATTCAAGGATATATCAAGATTCAACTGATCACGAATAAGAACCAAAATACAAATTTTCAGAAAAATAAAACTGGAAATAAATTGCCAATAATAAAACAAGTTTTCGAAAATGTTTTGTCTAATTACAAATATATAAAATAATATTTATAAATAAAATATTGCTTTAAAAACTAAGGTATTTATAAAATAATACTTTCGTAGAAATTATTTATACGTTAAAGTATTTATAAACTGAAATAAAATTTGAATAAGTCAATATAGACGATAAAAACCTCACATTGAAACTTAATTGATTTGTAAATACAAGAAACCCAAAATAAAGTGATGTGATATAAAAGTAATGATCTATATGCTTGAAAAATTAATATTTCAGACAAAAAACCAACAATTTTCAACTGAATTGCTAAAAATTGGAAGAATGACTGTTATATAAACTTATTAATTTCGTTTATTCACACATCTAAGCATTTTAATAAGTGTTTTCAGGTTATTCATAAACCTATTGAAATTGACTTTTTAGTTGTAACGCTATATTTGGTAATTTGAAAAATCTAATTTAAAAATTACTTGAAAATATTATTATCGGTATTTTTGCAGAAAATATAAATAATATTTGAATTTATAACTAAACATTTTAAAGACATAATATTTGAAGATTACAAAAGAAATCTTTTTTTAAACTTTTTTATTTTATTGTAATCTTTTTAAAATACACTGTTCATAAGACAAACAACACAAGAACAAACATTAAAAGAAATTTAATACCTAAATAAACAGATAAATAAATTGTTCATTTACCTTAAGATCTCGATGTATCACACCAGTTTGGTGACAATGGCACACTGCTTCGAGAACTTGTCTGATACAATTACTAAGAAAAATTGGTAGAGTTAACAGTTATATTGAGTTAAGAAATTGATTGTTGAGAAAAAGTACTTTTACTTAGTAAATGGTTAAATGATTCTAAAATAAATTAAGTTGAATCAACAACAAAACGAATGAAATTTATTATTTCAATTTTCAATGTGGAATAAGATTAAAATTTCAAATATTACCTAACAAATGTTTTTTTATGTAATAAATTTTGAATAATAACTTTGGGTGAATTAAAACTCTCTATATTATTTACTTTTTAAGTAATTAAATACTAGAGGAGAATATATTTCGGTAAAATTGAATAATCTAGTTGATTTAATTAAAATTCCTTTGAAAATTTCTCCTACATCAACTAATGAAGTTCATTTGACACATGCATTAGAAAATTTTTGGGCATAAGTAATTATAAAAGTTTTAATTTGATGTTGATAGAAACATTTGAAAAATATTCTAACTTAGAGGTTCATTTCTGCTAATATTACTTAAAAAATGTTTTTAAGGATATGATTAAGTGAGTTTTTAATACTAGTTCACATAAAAACATATGTTCAATTTTCTTAAGATGTATATAACAAAACAGGCTAGTTTACAAAAACAAGTTTTCTTATTTTAAAGTTAATAGTTAAAGTAAAAAGAACTAAAAGCACAAAACTTAAAAATAAAAAGTGAAAAAAAAATCCAGCAAAAACCCATTACTAAAAGATTGAATCCTGGAAAGCTTTTAATAAAATGTTCAAACAAACATAGGTTTACTTGACAAGAGTAAATATTCGTACAATGTCACAGTTCGAATGTAAGACAAATTATTACATTGTAGTCACCTTACCTAGCATCTACCTCACTATAAAACTCGCGGGCGACAATATCTTCAAATAATTCTCCACCAGTGACACTACAAATTAAACATAATAAAAAAAATTGCAAATTATTCACTAAAGTTTTAGTAAAAGAAAAAACCACAGTAACAAGGAAAAATTGATATTAGAATAAAAAGTGAACTTACAGATCGAAAACCAGATAATGGTAGCTTCCTTCTGAAATACTAGCATGGAGACGAACTAAAACGCAGAAAGTTTGAGGAAATAATTACTTCATATCGAGCAACTGACCTATGTTTGGATGTTTCAATAAACGACAAACTCTGGCTTCTCTATCAAGTTTTTGCAGTTCTGAAAATACGAATTAATTTTATAATTTGTAGAAAAATGAATAAAATTAGTGTTTGTTGCGATATTTGGTAAGATGCTAAAAACTGTGTCAAAAAATCGTAAAAGAAGAAATTATGATTCATAGAATAATGTAGAAGTCATGAGTTTAATGCAAGTTTCTTGCAAAAAATCACTTTTAGTAATCAAAAGTAAATACAAAAAAGTTTGAGTCATATATTAGTCATATGTTAGAAAGTATTTTGATTTCATTTCCAGTTTAATGTATACATTTATCATAAGATACATGTATAGCATTATAATGTTAGTATAAAATATCAAAAAAAAGAATCTTAAAGTTATAAAAGTGAATTTTAATGAATGATTTTGGTAAAAGAGCTTCACAAAAGTCAGCCTTTTATGTTTTGAACCTCTAATTAGTTTCATTAATCATAATTTACTGGAACTGAATTTTAATAAACAAAAAATTAAAGAATAAAACCATTTTCTAAATTTATTACACCATCAATAAAATAAGTCAATCGATATTCTAACAAATTTAAAAATCGCCTACACACTTTAACCATTCTGTAAGAAACGGTCAGATATGGGTTACTAGATTAAGTATTTACGTCAATTTGATTAAAAAATAAAATAATATTAACTATCATAAGAAAACTAATTTTTAACTTATTTTTGTGGGTTGAAAACTTTTAATGTTTGCCAAGTAAATAAATTTTTAGTAAGCAATTGAAAGATTTAACATGATAACAGAAAATTTGATGAAATTTCGAGAAATAGAAAATATTAGTAACGCAAAAGCAAAAAGTGTTGCTAGATGTAAACATAATTCCGTTGTAAGTATCTTTAAATGTAGATGAAAAAACCAATACCGACTGAAGACTTACTCTTAATATCATATTTTTTTTATAAATTATCGATTATTATAAGCTTTTTCATTAGAAGATAGTTATCAAAGTCTCTAGTTCTGATTTAAATAGTCGATCGTTATATGAAGATGTTTACAACTCGAAACTTTTGAAAATAAATTTACTAAACAAGAAAATTACAATTAAATGTTTGAAACCCACAAAATCAAGCTTTTAAAAAGTATTTGGAAAATAAAATCTAAAAATAAACCGAATAAACGAAGTTAAGTATATGAAGAAGATAGTTGAGCTAATTTATACCTCTTTGAGACATCTTTTTAGTATTGATAATTTTAGCGGCAAATCCGCGCTTAGACTGCTTGTGGATACATTTTTTCACGATGCTGAAGGCTCCTCTGTAATCAAAAAGTGTTTAGGGTCAACCGAGTTTAAATGATGTTTAATAAATTAAAAGCAAATAAGAAAACGACAAACTAAAAGTTTTAGAATTTAAGATTTAGCAGTTATTTCAAAAACTCTAAGTTAAAAATGTGAAACTTTGAGCAACTTGACGTTTATTTTCATAGAAAAAAGAAGAATTAAATATCAACTTAAAAAGACAATAATTAAATTTGATACTTTAAGAATTGTAAAAACTCAATTTCATTCTAACTCACTTTCCGAGCTCTTCACCTAATGTATATAGCTCTGAGAAGGAGTAAACATCTGAGGTTGTCATATTTCGCAACTATTTGATATTATTTCAACTTCAATTACACATAAACAAATTAACAAAAACAAACTTTTATATTACATAAAAAATCTTGAAAAAATTGTATAATACTGATGTTAAATTTGCATGATAATAAAACTCAAATAAGCCTTATAAGTTGATAGAACTTCATAAAACGATTAACTGGACTTGAAGAAAGGTTACTATTTAAATCAAAGGTGAGTTACTTATAGTGTATAAGCTATATTTAAACAGTGATTGTGTAATTCTATTTAGATCTCTACTATTTTCACTAGAAACAAACTGATAATGACATAGGTTGGGGAATTTTTGTTTAAAAACCTATAAATAATAATTTTTGAGAAAAGGTAAAAGTAATTAAAGTGATTGTAGTATTGCTTTTTGAGTAAAAGCTATAATTAGACAAGACATATAAAGTTTTGTAGAGTGAAATAGACAAACTTTTATAAAATATTTAAAAATTATCTAATTAGTATCATATTTAAATAGTATGAATGGTAATTTGATCAAGTTAGATTAAAGCAAAAATAGGTATTAATTCTTCAAGATTATAACATAAGAACTTGAAATTTGATTTATGAAAATTAAGAAAATTATAAGGATTACATAATTTTATTATTCAAATTATAAGTTGATTATTTTATATATGTAATTGGCAAATACTAAACCAATTATTTTTTTTTGCTCTTTTAAGTTAATAAAAGTTATCAAAAAAAAATATAAGTTATAAAATAAGCTTTTAATCAAAAAAGAATTTGAAACAATAAAATTCTAATATGAAACTTTTCATACTTATAAACTACTTTTATAAGACTATAGTGTCTTGCATTTTTAAAATAAACAATTCTATGAAATATTAACGGAGTTATTGATAAAATCAACTTCCCACAAAAAAGTCTTATCCAAACATCTAAAACTTATAAGAAGAAAAGATACTGTTATATGAACAAAAATAAACTTAAAGCCAAATATTTTAATAAGTAACACTCCTGATTAATTAGAGGTTTTACAGAATTTTGTTTGACTGATTTGGTTGTAGTTTATAGATGTAGCAACTTAGTATGAATTTTTTTTAAAGACACACTAAAATAGATAGAATTGACATGTTTTATTCATAGTGTAATTGGCAATTGTTAAAACAATTGCTCTTATTTGTTGTATGTTCAAAAAATATCATACTTTAAAAATGGTTATTTTTAGAATTATAATCAGTTAAGCAAAAAATCATAACACAATTATTATAAAAATAAATAGAAGAAAGTTTTTGAAAAAACAATATTTATAAGATTATCTATAAATACTAGACAAGGTATATGTCAAAATAAAATAAACATAATCATTTGCATATCATTAAAATTAAACGATTTAATAAAATAATAGAAAGTAAAAAAGTAATTGAAAACTATAATTACTTTCTAGCAATAAATTAAGCTGATTATAACAAGTGTATAATAACAAATTGTGATACTAATTACAATTATAACATTCAACCACTAAACAAAATCAAATAAATCAGTTGTAATTACTTTTTTTAACACAAGTGATACCTTAAAATTATTACCACATCTTAAAAGATGCTTAGAAACAAACTTTTGAATATTACAGTTTTTCATAAACAACCTTACCAAAAATTTTAAAATTCATTTTATAATCGAGAAACTTATCATATTTTAAAAACAATTTAAATTTGTTTGTTTCTATAGTAAAAAAAGTAAGTAAACAATAATTTGTTTACAAAACACCCCTTAGTGAGACAAAAATATAGCCACAATCATTCAAAACAACAACTAAATGTAAACAAAAACACTTTTGTATTACCTGATCTGAAAAATTCGACTGTTACCTAGTCATTAAATAAAAAATATATAATCATAAAAAATTTATTAGATAGTCTTTAAAAAACATATAATTTACATACAAGTTTAAGTTCAATAACTTATCAATAACTATTAATTGTTATTTTTTTATGTAGACATCAGTTTCTATACGATAACACTATGTCATATAAATAGAATAAATATATATAATATAATAAAGGCCATACAGAAATAACGCTGAAAAATTAGCCACCTTAATTCAATATAGTCAAGTTTAATCTGATGAACATGCAGCAGATAACTGTTTTTACATATGCACTCTTTTTTCTAGGTTTCAAAATATTTTTGTAGAAATCTAATTGAAAAAAATTCTAACAAGTTTTAAAAGTTTCAGCTTACTCAAGCATATAAGAAAAAATAATTTCATCATTTTATTTAGGCAACATTAATATTTTTTAAATGTTTTAAATATAAAAAATTAAGTTTGTAAATAAATAATTAAAATGTTTTAGTTTTGTGATTGCTTTTTGCTATTTAGATTTTTCGTGAATTTTAAAGTATGATTTCTAAATGAATGTTTTAGATATTCTAAGAAATGTGTAATGGAAAAATAAAGACATCATTTTTCACCGTGAAATTAGAAAGATGCTGTAAAAAAGGAAAACAAAGCAAACTTGAAGGGGTCAAAAATTTTAAGGTTATGTACAAAATCAAAAGACAGGTTTCAAATTTGAAAATCAACAAATTATTTACGCTAAAAGTCTTTATACTCATTTTTACTTTAAAACTTTCAATCAGAATTCATAAATCGAAATTCTTAAAAAACTTACAACTTCGGCCGACACCAGCCATGCTGTAAGCCAGGGCAGAAGTTATGGTGATCCAGTTATTCCCCATGCAGCAGGACTCTACTCTCCACGCCAACAACTTATGCAGCGGAACAGACGGACTGATGCGGCTACGCCTAGCTAGCATTGTAGGAGCTGTCAGAACTACACTGAGTACAGTGACAAACTACCTACGAGGCTCCAACTTCAGCTTTAAATTCAGAGTTTTGCGTCTCCTAGAAGTGCTGTCATTAACCAGACTCACAGGGCCCTTCTACCCAGGTTTCTTATGAACTTTTCCTTGTCGCAAATACGTGTCTGTCCGGGCTCGAACCCGAGACGAGAGAGTGAGACGGGCGTGATGACCGTCCCACTGGGGAAGTGGGTTTTAGATGAAATTACTTTTCAGTAGATTTAATAAACCAGTAAAATTAAAATAGGTTTTAATAGATTTTGAAATAGGTTTTGATATTTAGAATAAATTGATGATCAAACCTTGATTTTTTATATTATTTTCATGGAGTATGTCTAACAAATTGTAGATTCATTTGAAAATTTTGTTTCAAATATTTAATACGATTGTAAAATCTATTTGAGGGTAATATCAGTTTAGTATAGCTGTATTGCCTAATAACTTTACAATATTTCTATTCTTTTTTGCATTAATCTTAAACTGTGTTACCTAGGGCTTTACATTACCTCTTTGCTAGTAATATTTAGTCTTTCTTAGCTATAAGAGCTGTTGAATTTGTAACTCGCAGCCATGCATTAAATAAATAAATAATATGGCTTATGATTGGTTGGACTAAAAAACTTAACAAATCATATTCTTTAAAGATTTATTGATTGAAGCATTGAGTAAACAAACATTAAATACTTTAAATATTAAAAAAAAGACGCTAAGACGCAGACAAAAGTATTCAGCAATAATGAAAAAAAAACAGAAATATCCTGATCACAGTAATAATAGAATTTAAAAAGTAGACCAATTTCATTTGTACAAGGTGTGCATAATCCAGGTTTACTGTACTGAGCAGCAGACATAGATTCCAAGAATGAAGAGAATAAATCCTACTAATCAGATAGATTATTTTATTGCTTTATCCAGGATGTAAAAACTCATCGACACTTTTAATTATGGCTATGTAAAACTCGGACTAAAGTTCAGTACTACATTAGCTAATAAGACTTGCAAGACACAGTTTTATATACAAAACTAGCTTTTATTTCAAATATTGCGTCCAATGTTGTGTTATGGGAGGTATTGCAGCAGGAGACTGCCACTTAACTCGAACAAAAAGTCATAAAATAAATTTAATACTTCTTTAATTATTATTTATTTATTTATTAGAACAATTGCGAAGGAAGATGCCTGAAAAGAGCACTTCTCGCTAACACGCATTCTCACAAATAATATCTATTAAGTTAGAAATATAGAAAGCAAAAGATGTAACACATTTCAGGTACCCTCAAAGCATATAACAGTGAAGAATTACATAGAATTATAATAATATTAACAAAAGGAAAAATTCACAGTTTAGAAATGGCAGTGTTGGCAATATTATAACGTTATTTAATAGTACAAATTTAAAATAATGAAATTAAAGGTTTAATTAGAAATACTTTAAGATTTGTTGACTATTAAAGATTTATAACTTCTTAGTGCAGAACTTATTGTTGGTAAATTATTTGTAATTCAGGTATTTAAGGTACAGTAAAAGCTTCAGTGATATTTGGAAACCTAAGATCGCTTAAGTAACTTTAACGTAGAAGTATCATTTTGTTTACTGTGAGTTTGTAATCTTTTCTAATTGACTTTAACTATGTTAGATAGATACTTGCTTTTAACTGTAACTTATCTGGTGTTATATTTTATATTAGTATTATAAAATTACTTCACAATATCTGATAGCATTCGATTTAAAATTTAGTAATAAAAGTAAATAGTAATTTTAAAATCTTAACTATTTTATTTATAAACTGTTTGTAGCATGAATACATTTTGTTGAAATAATTTTTGGAATAAAATTGTATTAGGCGATTTGTTTCGGCAGATAAATTGGTTAGTAAAATGGTATTTAATAACCTAAAATTGAATACTTAAATTGAAACATTTTGATATGACCATTATAGGACGGTAAGCTACAAATATTAATGTTAGAGGTCGCACTTTGTACAGTATCACGTGATTCATTTTACCAAAAATCAGCTGATTTGGAATAAAGATAAATAACATAGTGTTTTCGGGAAAATTATGCTTCATAAAACTTGCAAAATTATTCATACTAATTGATGTGTAACAAATATATCTACACTAAAGTTAAACAACTACAAGGTCAAAAATATTGTTTTAATTACTCTTTATATACACAATAACCTTGACAAAAATCATTAATTTCCCCACTACCATCAGTTTACTTAGAAAATTAAAACTGTTTTCCCAACACAAATATTTTTCTGAAATGTGAAAATTATCTGAACATATGCTGTCTTATAGTTTTTTGAACTAATAATCATTTGAATTAAATAACATTCTTCTTCTTAATAAACTGATATATCCTTAATTAATCATACTTAACATGAATATTTTATTATAAAACCATAACAATCAAGTTCAAAGTAATTAAAGTATAACCAACAGTCATCGTTCTTTGTTATTATCACAACTAGCAAATACACTTCTAACAAAAATGTTTTTTTATCAAAACTATCAATAATCATTCAGTTTTTTAGAGTAGAAAATATGAAGATGGATGAATTGTGTTTTTATAAAACAAACTATGGCTCATGTTTGATCTTAATTCTTTTAGTAAGAGGACTATCTAAGCCTTCAGAGTTATAGGAGCAATCTTCAGGCTGAGTAGGTGTCATTTCCATGAGAGGTATGTTCTTCATTTTGCTGGTAAGAGTATTTAAAACAGCTTCATATTTCGACAAACTTATTTCTTGTTCTTGTTGCAATAAAATGTCATCTCTTAGATTGTTGTACAACTCTAATATATTCTCAGTAGGCATGATTAACATAGGATCTATACCTAATTCCATCAACTTTTTATCAATGAATTTCGCCTTTTTACAAGGTACAGCAGGTGGTATTGCAAACATGGTTCTTCGAGATATGTTGCCATTATATTTGACGTCTGAAAATTTAAAACAACTTGCTTTTTCTTTGTTGGTATCTTTTTTATGCGCCTGAGTAGAGTTTTTCTTATTACTGTCACCATTTTGTTTATGTCTAGAGCTATTTTCAAAAGCAAGTAATTTCTTAATATCTGTAATTTTTTGTATGCCACTTTTCTTTTGATACTTCAACTTCTTAAGCTCTTGAATCAATAGCAACTCATCATTGTGATCTTGCTTACTCTTTCCATAAAACTTTTCAAGTTGAATTTTTCTCTTCTTTTCATGGTTAGCATCAAAAGAGAAACTCTTTTTCTTATCTTGTTGTCCAGCTCTATCACTAGTAATTATATCACAAACTTGATAATATCTTTCTTTTAAATCTTCCACACTTCTATGAATCTTATCTGGATTCATTTTATGATCAAATCTATCATTAATCACAAACCATTTCCTATCAAATCGTTTCACTAATTCAAAAAGATGATCAGTCTCCTCTTTACTCCAATTTGTTTCATTTTTAAACAGCTTTTCATACTCTTCTTCAGTATAATCAAGAATATCAAGACTTTTATTAAACTTAGAAAAATCATTACATCTATGACCTTCTAACCGCCTCCAGTGATGTAATACTAACCCATCATTTCTAGCAGGACTAGTAAAAGCTTGCCATGCCCAGGGTTTGACTTTTTTATTACTCAACACAGCTTTTGCTGTCTGATAATCAGGAAGAACTGGCATCATTGGTGTTTGATCATCATTGTCAGTCCATAAAAGAGAATACAACTCTCTGCTCATACCAGGAGGCTTCTTGAATCCAGGTTTAGGCTTAGGTTTTGGTTTTACTGAGTCTTTGTTGGTCAGTGCTGGTAAAATGATTTCATCTTTTTTGTCAGCATCCAAAATATCTCTTACATCAGTTGCCATTGTGGTCAATACTATAAGTTATAAATAAATGAAACCTATATAAATATAATCAAGTTGATTTAACTCATGAATATATAAGTTGTACTAGAAAATATACCTTGAATTTTATTAAAAAAAACTGATACTTAATTAAGTTTAAAAACTATGTTTTATAACATCTAAAACAATTTCAAACTGAAATAATTAAAAATAAATCTTATTTAGAATTGTGATAGAAATATATACTAAGGTCTCATGAAACAAAAAATTGATAAAAATAAACCATAAATAGTATCTATAATCTGCAAAATTATAAAACAAAATTAAAAGATCATTTAAAAGAGTTTAAGAAAACTTTAATGTGTTATTGAATTAAATAAGAATTTACTTTGAAATAAAGCAATGATAGAAGATAGTGAAATAAAGACAAAAATATGATAAAGTTACAAGTTTGTTTAAATATTTTTTTTAACCACAAAATAAGCTTTTAACTAAGCAGAACCATATTACAAATATAGCAACAAATATATACATACACTTGCTTGAATGTAAACTAAAATAAATCAATTCATAGAAGGTTTATTATTTCATTTATTATTTATCAAAGTTTTTAGATTTTATTAAATGTTGCTTTAAATCCAATAAAAATTGCTGTGCTACAATAAAAGCTTTTTTAATTTGATTGATAAGACACAAAAAGTTTAGATAGGTATATCAAATTTAAACATAATTAAGGCAACTAAAAACTCATTTTCATGAAACTTTTAAAAATATATTTAAATAGAAGTTTCTCATTAAAGAATAAAACACTACAGTTTTTTTTAAGATAGTAATACTTACTTTGATATTATTTATGATGCATCAATAAGATTAATAAATTTGATCAAGTTAAAAAACACTAAGATTCCACCAAATAATAAAAATCAGTAATCCATAATAATGAAACAATAAAATACTTCTAACTCAAAATTATGTGTAACTTCTTTATAGTAGTTTTAAACTATTTCAAATAATTATTTTCTATTAGCACTACTAATTATATAGCAATAAAACAGTTATTTTAGTTGCAAAATTTTGCAACTATTTTATTTATTCAATATAAATATTTCCTTGAATAATTTATTTAAATAAACAGTAGATAGTTTTACGAAGCAAAACCCAAAAAATTGTACTTTGCAAGTGATATGTATATCTTATAAAATATTATTTTAATCTTATGGTCGTGCAAACTTAAGAGCATGTAAAGTTAAAAAGTTATTTGTTACTAAACAGAAAAAATTTGAGAGAAGAGCTAGCTGTAAACTAAAAAAATATCAACCATTAATCATGATTGAAATTTCGCACAAATTTTGTTAAATGCAACTTTTTTGATAAAGGTATAAAATGCTGTTTTACCATAGTAGAACTTTTATTTTTATGTCCTACAAAAATTACAAAAAATTATTTTAAAATGATAAGATTTTCGAAAATAGAAAAATTAAACTTTTATATTAAATACTTTTGCTTACTAAAAAAACTTTTTTGAGTTCTTTTAAATACATAATACTTAACTATATACTTAGTTAAATTATATAGATAAAATTTAATACCAGGATAAACCAGCACTCGTAAGTTATGAAAACTTTTGCTTCTAGAAATTAAGAGTAGTATAATCAATTTGCTGAATAATGACTTTTTTGAGTAAAATATAAAGTGGGTTAATAAAAAAATTTTACAAAATATCATCATCCAACAAATTGTTAACCAGAATATCTATGCAGAGCTTAACAGGAACTACAGTTTGCTTCATGAAGTGATAAAACTTTCTCAGCACATTTTTCTAGAAGTGAGAATACTTTAAATGTTTACATTTATAGAGCAAAAAATGAATTTGTATACTTTTTCTCTCCTTTCACAGAAAGATAAAACGTTTAGTAAAGCATTATAAAATAATATTGACAGAATGAGTTTCAGTGACTGGTTGACTGTGTTGCAGATGTTATCATCCATATATTTACTGGGAATAGCGCAAATACTACGCAAAGTTTTTATGCTTAACTGAATTGGAAACTTTGATTAACATTATTTACTATAATGATCTTAAATGTAAGTGTCCAATATTAACCACGACTTATGCATCGTACCCCAGCTAAACCCTTACTGTCGTGATGAGCTTTTTACTTCAACAACTGTAATTATGCAAGCCTGTGAGTCTCAGTTACCTAGTTGGTACTGGTAAACAGCCTCTTTAATTTCTGAGAAATAAAATGGCTTGAAACTATTGTACCATTAACCTTATTGAATTTAATAAGCTATTAGTTATTTCAAAGAGTTAAAATCCAAAAGACAGCGTATATACTACTCGTTTTACTACTACAAGTTTTGATGTTTAACTAAATTTGAAACTTTTCCTAAACTTTTTTCAAATCATTTTGATTACTTTTGCTTTTTAATTTTATCCGCAGCCAATGCATTGCGGTTAGGCCAAACCATACTACCATCAAATATCTTCCATCTTTTACCTTTGTTGGTTTGTAGAAACTTTCCTGGCGCTTTTCATTTTCTTCACAGTATTTTTGTAAGTCTCTTAGCCTGCGTTACCTGTTTGGTGACTAGTAACCATTTTCGTTAACTTCTGAAAAATAATTAAAACAAAACACTCTATAAAGATTTTAATTAGAAATAACCAAAAAACTTATATATTTTGTTTCTTTCAAAACTTCTGAAATAAATCCTTTTTTTTTGTCAGTAAGCTTATACCGATTTTAAGTTTCAAATTTACTTCCCCTAAAGCGAATGTTTTACTTTCACAAAAATTCTTTTTTCACAACTATTTTAATTCTTTAGTGGGTTCCCACTTAGATTTAAATTTTATTTAAATTGTATTTTTATCTTATGAATTTAAGGTTTGCGTTTATGTTATATTAACAATTCTAATAATAGGGTATACTTGTATTTATTAACTTTTTTATACAGCTTAAATAAATTTAATAAAAAATTTATTCATTATATATATAATATTAACTTTTGTTTTGGTTGACTAGTTTTTTTTTCTCTTTAAGATTTATATTTTTCTAATAACTCGAAATCATGACTAATTTCTAATATATCATCATATTAATGTAATTGTTAGTAACTTTTAGTTTAGAAGTCCTCTGTAAATATCAATGGAAACTGCAGGTATAGTTTTGTATTTAATTCACTTTAATTATTCAATTTAACTATTGTTATTTAATTTCTTGGTAAATAAGTTAATTAACTCTTTTTAATCTTTTTAGATACATTTTTAAAATATACTTAAACTATCTGAATTGCATAAATTACTTCAATAGTTTTAATAAAAGTTATTTTAAAAAAAATAAGAAAATTAGACTCATCATGTATTGATAGCTTAAAAATTTATCAGTGTTTTTAATTTGTAGTATAATTAGAAGTGAAATATAATTCAACATTTTAGTCATTGTCTATATAATTGAAAATATAATTGAAGTAATTTGCTCTTGAATGTTGTAAATATAATTTCTTTAAATAAATTTATTTTCAATATTAAAAAAAAGAATTAAAAATAATTATATAGACCAAAATTTAGAATTAATAGAATTGAAAGTTTTTTATCATATCATTTTGTAAATAAATATTGTTGTAAAATATCAACAGAGCCAGAAAAGTTCCAAGGGAATTGGAAATATTGGATTCGTCCAGTTGGTTTCCTGCTCTTATTCATTTTTGCAATAGTGATGATACCTTGGCTTATTTCAGACCTAATTAAGAATCAGGTTGATGATTACAGATCAGATTTTGCTTTATTCTATCTTATTTATATTTTTTGTTTTTCTCCTTGATATATATTTAGTTTAGATTATTTATATTTGACATTAGCTTCTAAATAAATAAATTTGATGATATCAAACAAATATATAAATCCTGTCAATAATTCTCAACTTTTTGTTAAGTGTCATTATGTTCTACCTCTACTGTATAAAGTACTCATAATTTGAGTTGTTAAAAACAAGCAATTATATTTATCATACTCTTGTGAAAATGTAGTTAGCTTTAAAAGTCACCAGGGTATCTTCAGATCATAGTGATCAATCTTTATACCCATATTTCTTTAGCTTCTTATTAATTTCTAATATTAATCTTTAGTTTGTTCCCTTTTTTACAATAAAAACGAATACAAAATTAAGAAATACTCAGATATAAATAGCACAAAGTATAAAATCTACAAAATTCTTGGTAATGAACTACTAGTTATGTTGCTGTTTATGATATTGCTAATAGTATTATATCATATTTTTGAATTGAACGCTTTATTTTACAGGGAAAAGCATTTGCTGCTTGTTATTCTATAGCTGGAATCACATGCGTTGCAACGTTTTTAGCATCTTTCAATAGTATCTCACATCATGTAATTAACTATTTACAACCAGAGTTACAAAGACCAATACTTATAATTACTTTATTTGTTCCAGTGTATGCTTTAGAAAGTGTAAGTTAGTTTTAAAACTGTAACTCTTAAAAACTTGCTACTTTGTAAAACTTTGAACTTTTTATTGATGACCTAATCTAATTTATTTTGAAATATTTACAATCGTGTCAGATAATTTTCAAACTATTTTATCAAATTTTTGTGTATTTTTAAAACTTTTATGTTATCTAGTGGCTGGTCACTTTGGCTCCTAAATATGCAATTTATTTTGGTCTTTTTCGTCAAATCTATGGAGCATTTGTAGTTTATAATTTTATGGCTTATATTCTAAACTTTCTGACTCAAGAACATGAACTAAGTGCTACGCTCGCCAACAAACCACAGGTATTTGATATTATTTAGTCAATTTTCTACAATCTTGTAAATTTTATGTACAGGTTAAACATATATTTCCTCTTTGGTGCTTTCTACACTGGCCAATGGGAGGTATATTCATTTTAAGATGTCAGCAAGGGGTGTATCAGTATTCCTTCGTGCGAAGCTCAACAACTCTTTTACAACTGTAAGTTTCACTGAAATATTTCTTGTTTTAAACATGTTCAAGTGTCTTGTAAAGTATTTATGGTTTTAGAATAATTGTGTATTTTAGAATTTGTACGTTTAGTGGAATATATCATCTTTATTCGTTCAATCTACATTACGGATGGGTTTGGATTACTTTCATTTGCATTTGCTCTCAAATAGTTGGTTTTTATTTAATTTTTGATGGTCAGATATCAGATAATTATATTTTTCTAAATTAATTGTAGTTCAAAATGTTTTAAGAATTTTAGTTTTGATTTTCTATATTCCAAATTTTTAAAAACTAGGATTACAATAATATTTTTTTATTCCAAGACATCTACAATTTATACATTATTTTGCCAAATTTTTACAACTTTCAATAAAACTGTAAAATATTAACTTTATCAAATCTTTAATATGATTTTTAGTACACAACATATTGTCTGTGGATGTTTTATCAAGCTGCTAAAGAAGAGTTACAATTGATGGAGCCTCTTTTTAAATTCATTTCTATAGTTTTAATTGTATTTTCTACATTGTGGTGAGCTCTATTTTTATCTGCCTCTCGTATACAACACATGACAAATATTTTGTTTTAGTGGTTTATTTTCTTTTATAAACTTTTACAATGATGCGTTTTCAGGCAAGAAGTAATCGTAGCAGCGATTGTAAATCAAATCCAGATGAAAATTGAATGGGGGTGGGAAACAAAAGCACAATTAAGCAGTTCTATACAAGCTTCGCTTGTTTGTCTGGGTGAGTTATTATCTACTAGCCTATGTTCATCATTTGTTAAAGGGTCCTTTTATACAAAATTAATTTGTTTAAGCAGAAATCTGTTGCAAAAATTTTTAAAGAATTTGTCAAATCTATTTAAATATGTCTCAAAATGTTTCTTTTTATTCTACATCATGAACATATATGTTGAAATTATCCTACAATAATCTGAAGAACAACACACAACTACTTCTAACAATAGTGGTTGGATTGTATTTTCATAAATAATAGTTCCATTAAAGACTAAACTCTCGTTGAAAATGTTAACCATCAATAGCAAACCACTTGAATTTTTATACAAAGTTTTATTAAAGATTTTCTGAAGATTAGTGGAGTTTGTTGTGATACTTAGCATCCAATTGAAAAACAAATCTTCTTTTAACATCAAATTTGTTTCAGAAATGCTGATATTTGCTATCTTCTACAACTTTGTTTTTTCATATAAGCAATTCACTACTCACCACTACAACATTCCATGGTATCAGTCGATAAAAAACATCTTAGATGCTTCACCAACACGAAGTGATATTACAAAACAATTTATCAAAGCAGGTTTGATAACAATTCATTTCATATTTTTCCAATCAAAAAATCAAATTTAGTTTCTTAAAATTACTTTTTCATTTTTAAACTTTGAATTTCAATTGACATCTTGTTTTTAGGAGACCGTTTTCGTCAAAGTTTCAGCCACACACGTGACCCACCAATAACCAACCAATCTCCTATATACAGTTCATCTAGTGTTGAAGACGATAACATAGATGTTGATGAATCTTCTAATCTTATCACCCCTTATTTTGATACTGAAATGGCAAATATAATGGGTTATGGTTGTAATGCTTTAAAAAACTTTCGATTTGAAAATAGTAAATAAAATCGAGTTCTTTTTCATATTACTGCCAGATCTTTATCACTGCCTGATATCTTTCAAATGCTTGAAGCTTCTTATTGTAACTTTTTAAAAGCATATCTTTGCCAAATGTTAACTTGTAAACTAGTTTTAGTTGATATGGCATTTTTTTTACATTCTGCAACTAATGAATTTCTATAAAGATGTGAAAATATGAGAATTGTATGAGCTAATCGCAAAAAGATGCTTTAGAATTATACATCATTTGATTTAATCTCTGAAAGTTACTAAAACTTCTATACACATTAACTTGCACGAAGCTTTTTTATTTATATCATCTGTATTATCACTTCGTATATTTATTTTCTAATATCGATACAAAAACATTTCTAAATTCACTTTTCCTTCTTCAGTTTTAAACCATTTTCTGATTGGCTGAAAAAAATCAATTCTTCAATTATTTGTTCTTCACAAGCAAAACTGTTTTTATCCATTTAGTTTTTACTGAAAAAATTTTCATCTGTTTGAACTTTAGCTGTTTTATCCAACATTAATATATGATAGGTTCCATCAATTTTATTTTAAATGCTTTTATTCCTTCTTAAGTTAATTGACGCAAATAAAAATATTACTGAATCTTGATGCCAGGGGCTTTCTGCTTCATCTCTTGTTCGATTAAACTAGGAATTTGAAACAAACAAATAATTCATATTCAAATGTTACTTGAAAACAGTTAAGAATTATTGCAGGTAAATAATTGCTTTTCGATTAAATCAAACAAATTTTGAGGTCAAAACTAGAATAGTTTATATTTTAATAAAACTCTAATTAAAAATTATCAGTCAAATATTTGAATAATATAAAAATAATTTATCTATGTCAGTTTTACAAGTTAATTGACGTTCAAACTATTTGATAATAAAAGGAGATAACATAATAATTATTATCTGCGGTTATTTGCTTTTTATAAATAAATTTGTCGAATTTCAGCCGCAATTACAAGTTTATTTTTAAAGATGATTGTAATCTAAACAAACTTCTTTATGAAGAGTAAGTATCTGATAAGTGATAGTTAGAAGATGTTGATAGAAGATATCTAACCACCTTTCATTTGATGAATCAAGTAAAGTCTTTATTTCCAAAAAACAGAGTTTCAAATTTGATTTGTGCAAATTTTTGGGAAACTCGCTTTCGTCATTTGTTTCAATTCTATTTTAGTTTTTATTGCTAAGCCTCTTGTTGGTATTAGTTTGTTGAAAACAGGTAATTTTTACATCAAATAAGTTTTCGTTTCGTTAGTAGAAGAGATATAATTAACTGATTTGTTAATTTAATTTTATTGTTAACATTTTCTGATTTTATTCGATTAAATTTATCTGAAAATACAAAAAGTTTTTATCAAAGTTAGCTAACTTTTAAATTCATGATTTGATGAAAACAACTATCTACTTGTATCTTTAAACAATATTGTTTTTAATATTTTGCAAATATTATTATTTTATACACAAATAAAAGTTTCATATAAACATAAAATAAAAAAAGAAAATTATATCAATAACAAACAAAGTTAACAATTATTAAGTTTTAAGATTACTACAAAACAAAAAGCTTATATTTGAAAATTTATGTTTAATTGAAGAGCATCATCTGTTGACATCAGTATATCAACTCAATTAAAAAAATTGATTAATTAATTTTGTAAAAATTTAAAACAATTTCGGGGTTAACAAATTGATTCCTTTTTACTTTTAAATAAATTGTTTCATTTGAGTCTGTAAAAATTTATAATAAATGAAGAATAATAACATCAAAATTTGTTGAAAGAATAAATTCAATGATAACAAATCTCCAAGCAGACAGTTTAAGAGATCGTCTACATAGCTCGATTTATTATTTTAAATGTATTTTTTTTATAAAATAAGCTTTGTTGTTTTTAAAAACCCTACAAACTTTCCAAGTCACCCACTTTTCACGAGCCACCTACTTTCACTTTTGTAGAAAATATACTTTAAAAAGAGCTTAAATAAACAACTTACCGAGCGTGAACTTCTCGATAAGTTGTTGGCTAGAAAAAGGAACCTGAAAAAATGTTCATCAAAAATAAAGTCTTCAAAAGATTCTTAATAAGAATGTGAATCATTGAGTTTGAAGATAAACCGGAAAATCTGTATATTCAAAGTATGAAATACTAATTTTGTAAAATTTTGAAATTTAATAACAACATTATTTTTAAAGAATTAGCTAATTTAAATTTCTTTATTCTTATCAATATATATTCTTTCTTTTTTTAATATCTAAACTGTTTCTTGTTATGTAAAGTTTAAGACCTTAAATTTTGAAATAGCTTTAGGTAAGATTTATCAATATAAATAGAGATAACTCTGGAGGTAGCTTAAAATGATTTAAATTATAATAAATCAAAAGATATAACTAATTTTTTTTTCAATATTGTAATAGTATAAATACTTAATGATTTTAGTGTATATATTCAATTTTATAGCAATATAACAGTATGTAATTGAATTTTTCAGAATTTAGTGATAGAGTTATTATCATCAAGTATAAATCATGAAAACAATTATTGGTGTTGTTGTTTTTCTTTTGATCGGTCAGTTTCTTATTTTTACTGTATTTAGAAAAAATTCAATTTCAGATACTTACTTTCAATATAACTTCGCTCAAAACTATTGTAGGCTTATATCTTGAAATTCTTTTTAATCTGTGTGATATCATTTATATCTTTTAACTTGAATATGCCAAAAAACTTTTTAAAAAATATTCTTTTTTATAACTAATTTGTAAATTTTTCGACTAAGTATAAAATATCAGTGAGATATCTACGGTATCAAACGACTTACATCAATTTGAAATTTGTTTGGAATCGAATTTAGTTTAATCTTTTTCATATTAGTATCAGAAGACTTAATTTCCTTTTTTACTTTCATTCTGTAAATAGTCTTTGAATTTACTTCTACATCAAAAAAAAACTTTTAAAAACTTTAAATACTTTGAATTACTTTGAATTACTAATATATCATTAATATTTTATAAAGTTTTGTTTTAAAACATTTTGAATAAAATTTACTAATTATTTCATCATCTAAGCCATTTGATTACAGGACTGTCGCAGGCCAATGCCGAATGTCCTAAAGGCATGTGGGGCCCTGATTGTAAAAATGTCTGTGGCTACTGCGTTGATAACAATACACTACCAGGTAAAGAAAGTTCAACTTAACACTGAAATTAAGTTTAGCTAAAACTTATAAATAAACTTTAAAAATAAATGTATTTAACAGCTAACAAAAAAATCACAAAACTCTTTATGATTTACACTTTAAAAATTTATTTTTTTAATTTGCAGTTGAGTGTTCAGAACATGATGGTAGATGTCCAAGCTCGTGCCAAGATGGATATTATGGGTCAAGATGTAATATAGGTATGTAGTTGACTAATAAATATCTTAGAAATTTAAATGATAACAATTACAGCTATCTGTGAGCCAAAATGTGAAAAGGATTTTGAATGTATAGCACCAAATGTATGTGATTGTGGAGCAGATATTAACAAAGTGAGACCAGTTTGTCAAGGTAATCATATCTGTTGTTAGAAAACTAAATAATTATCTTAGAATAACATCTATATCAGTTAGTAAAAGTCTATAAACAGCTAGTCAGCTTATATCAACAACGTTTTCTTGTGATTAGTTAAAATAGATTTATATTTGATCAATAACATAAGATACAGAATAATAATTGAAAAGTTTTAAAAACAAAGTTGTTGTTGAAAAAAGGATAAAAATATTTTCTAGTTTAAATTAAGGTTTTAAAATCGTGTTGAACTGGATTTATTAATATTTTATTGGTTTATAATTAATAGTAAAACAATCTACGAGTTACTAAAGTAAATGTATGCTTATAGAAGTTGAATAAGCTATTGGTTTAAACATAAATAGCCCAGAAGTTTTGTACTTGTAATTAGTTATACTTAACTTAATAAGTTTTTTGTTATTCTCTACAAATCATATTTGATCAAATTGATAAAAAGTATCTTTCTACAGACTTACGATTGAAAGGTGTTGGAGGGTCTCTTCTTGCAATAGTTGCTGTAACTTTTGCAATTCTTATTTGTAATTTAGGATCAAAACTTCACAAGAGAATTAATAAATCAAAAGATTGCTGAGTTATTTCTGATTCTTTGAAATCTTTTTATTTATTAAGGAAATTTACTTTTTAAATTATTAAATCAAATATTTGAAGAAATAAAGTTTTTATTTTATTCATACGTCGGATATTATTTCAAACATATTTATTAGTATATGAAAGGTATTAAATTAGTTTTTAATTTAATTTGCAATTTTATATTTTTACAAAATTTGAAATAAGTCTAAACTATGATAACTTGAAGATAGTATTTGTTTGTTAGAATTTCCTGTTTTTAAAAAGATTTAATTTTCTTTGATGTCATTAATAAACTACTTTTTATTCAAAGTAACTATCGTTTTCCTTTCAGTAAATACTTTTTAGATGATATGTTAGATTATTAGATGTAAATTTCATTTTGAATCATTCTTTTTAAGTTTAGGTTTTCTCAAAATAATTTAATTTTCAAAAATATATATCGCAAGTAAATATTATTAAGTTTTTTAACTTATTTGTGTTTACACTAAATCTTTTATAAGGTTAAAAATTGAAAAGATTTGTTTCGACCTCTAAGAATTAGTTGAGATTTTGAGAAATCAGCTGAAAGTGAATATTTTATTTGATATTTTAAACTGAATCAGTCATTCACTTTAAACATTTTTCACTTTAATTTGTTTATCATTTTATAAAAGATAATGATCTATAAGAGGAATGTAAGAAAATTGTTTTTTGTTGCTGAAATTAAAAAAACTTTTTAGAAAATCTAACAGACTACTTTATTGTTAAAGTTTTTATGTAAATATTTACACTTTTGTTAAATAGTTTAAATGTTTAGCTTTAAAAGAAATATTATTTCTTGAAATATCATGAACAGTTTTTTTTGCAGCTTTTAGATTTTTAATTAATTATAACCAGAATTAACAGAATAATATTCAAATAAAGTTGAGATTTTTTTAGACTACTTCAGATTGTCGACGATTTCAAAACTAAACAATCTTTGAATGTAAAAAAATTTGATTTTAATAGAAATAGTTGAACTTTGAATAATATCTTAAACAGCGATGAGATAAGATCAGATGTTGATGATATCAGCAATTCTTATTTCACTGATAATGTTGTTGGTCTGACTTATCTAAAATTTCTATGATTGACTGAAGCTGTTGATGATGATGATAAAAATATTTTTATGAAATAAACTGAACAAGTTATTTAATAATATTGTTATTATTGAATTGTATCAAAGGTTAGTTTTCTAATTCAGTCTAGCCGAGAATCAAAACTAACATCTGAAGACGTACAACAAATATTTCAGTTTACCACTTTTCAACAAATGTCAATTTATTTCAGAGATGCATAACAAGTATTGTGTATGTAAAAGACTTTATTTAAAATAACTTTGATGAGAAATAAAGGAATAAAAAATAAATCAAAGATTAAGGTGATGAATAAGTACCTCTCATAATCAAATAGCTAACATCATTAAATAACAGAAATATGAGTTTAGAGTTTGACAAAAAGTTGCTGATCTAACTAATTACAAAAAAATGAACTTTTGAAGCTTCATTAACATATGAACTCATCATAAAAATGTAATTACACGATTAGATAAGTTGTTGAAGATTGATTGAACATATTGATTGGGAATAAAGGTATAAGCAGCAAACTGTTTAAGAGTTATATTAGAAGCAAGTTAATTAGATCCAATTGAATTTCCAACAACAGCAATTAAGAATAACTGCAAAAATTACATCAAAAAAGAAATGTTACTTTTGTTGGTAGTGGGTGAAACATGCACAAGTTGTTGATAACTTTTACATCACTACAACTAGTTTCCACAATAAAATGATACCACTTTAGATACTGGCTCCTTCCTTGCGGCGTTTATACCATTTTGAGCCTAAATGGCAGAGAGTAATGGCTGTTGAAACTGTAGCAAAGGCAGCAGCTGAACCAATCAAGCCACGAAGTCGAATATCTAAAAATTTAATGATTTGTTGAAAGATAATTAAGAATTTTTTATGATTTATAATGAAAATAGAAATCATTATTCTATATTTCAAGTAAAAATAACCAAGAAATTTTCAATGAGAATAAAAATACCTTCACAAGATGGTTTGACGTAGTTGATATCGGCTCCACAATCACATATATCTGGAGCAATACATGTTCCAGAACCACATCCGCCAGTACATACAGCTAAATACAAATTAAAAGATGAAATTTTAACAGGCTTATAGGGGTTTAAAATATCTTATGTAGATTTATAATAACTCAAAAATAATTACCTTCTCTACAATTCTCTCCAGTGTACCCAATTTCACATCTTGTATTTTCAGATTTATTACCTGAGCAAGATCCGTCATTTTCACACGCAAGACCTAAAACAAATTCAAAATAATTAATTATGAGGCTCTTAGAAAATCTAAAGATGAAAAATTGATTTTTTTCTTTTAGTTCTTTTCATGCAAAATTTATAACTGAATAAAATGTAATTAATAGTTAAAGTTAACAATTAAAAATGTTCAAATAGCTGCTTTTCTCAATAATATTTACCTTGTTTGCAATATCCACAAACTTGATCGCAATTTGCTCCATAAAGACCAGCATCACAGCTGTTACTTTGAGAAAAAACTGGAACTAAAAATAAACAAGTTTCAAATAAAAAAGCTAAATATTCAAGATGGCAATAATAGAAAAATTCAAATAAAAAAATAATTCTATAAAAATGTGATTTACATATAAAATGACTTCTTTAAGTGAAAAAAAATTAAAACATACACAAAGTAATGATAAGACATCCCATCAAAAATAATTTTGACTCCATATTTGAAACAGTTTACAGAATATTTATATATCAAATCTGATAAAAACAAAACTTATTAGTTGATAGAATGAAAAATTTCTTAAACTAAAGAAAAATTTATATATTAGCTTTCTTATTTAAACTACACTTTTATAAAAATATTGAAGAAATCACAATTAAAATACAAAATTAATTATTGATTAAAAAGTTGAGATTACTGAAAAGGTTTATATAATTAATATATAATTAATTTTGTAATGAGTAACTGAAAAACACTGATCAATCTAAATAACAAAAAAATATTTTTCCAAATTTATAGAATAGAAAAAAGCTATTAATATAGATAAAGCTATATTTAATATATAATGTGATTAGTTGTTAATTACAAATTTTAAAGAAATTCAAATTAATTTTTAAACTTCATTTAGTTAAAAAATTAAAAAACATAAATTTTAAAACAAAACTAAATCACTAAATTGAAAAAAAACCTCTAAAACATAAAATTAATATTTAGTTAATATTTAATGACAAAAACAATTAAATAACTACTTAGATATAAAAAATAAATTTTAAAATTTAACAAAAATAAAATAATAACAAACGTTTTAATTCATTAAAACTAAAAAACATAACAAGTAACTTTTAAATAAACTACTTAAAACAAAAAAATATATGAAGTATTTAAAACTAAAAATAGAAAATAATTTTAATTCTAGTATTTTTAATTAGTTGATCAGACTTAATTTATAATTAGTTTGATTGACTGCATTAATTGCAAACATAAATTAAAGTATAATTGAAAGCCTGGGTGTGAAAATCAAGCTTATACAAAAACTTTACTATTAAAAGCCTAAAGTTTATGGCTAGATAAGTTAACAAGCCTAAAGTTTATGAAAATCAACATAAAATGTGTGACTAACTAAAATTATAATAAACATGGGGAAAATAGAAAGTAAACTTAAATCAAAACAGTTAACCAGCAGCCTACTAGGTAAATGACTAATTATTTAACCTTGAATCTCAAAAATAACTTGAGCGTTAAAATTAAAGGCCATTTAAGTCTTAAAATAAATAAAAGGTTTATTCAAATCTTAATTAAATCCTCAAACTATCAAAAAAATGAAGAAAAAGATGAAATCAGAAGATTTTCGCTCTAATTTGTATAGAATAAATAAAACAACTTGTAAAGAGTCATAAGGTAGAAATACATATTTTTCATCATTTTTTTATTATTATAAAATAGCTTACAAACGCAATAAAAAAGTAAACTTTTCGTCAGTAATTTTAGCAACATACCCTTTCTAAGTTTTCTAGAAGTCCCACCAATTTAATTTTAGTCAAACCGACGACTTTCTTTTTTTTGTTGATTTTCAGAATTAATAATAATAAGGGCAAAACTTTAACTTCGGCGAAAACGGCCATTTAGTATGTGCTTTTAGTGATGGAACTACCTTGAGTGATGAAACAAAGCCTTTAGAGTCTCTTTTTTCTTCAAAGCTGGTCTTTCTTCTCTATCTCTGATTTGTGTGCAAAGTAGAGAGCGCCAATCAGAGCAATCCGCTGCGGTACCCACCCAATTGGTAGTATTAATATTGATCGATTGCATATCGCGCTCGCAGGTATCTTTAAAACGGAGACAAGACTTTAAGATGGATACAAAGATGGCCGATAGCTCCCATTAGATAGTTTTCTATACAGCAAATCCTTTGGATTCTATCTGTCATCCATCCGACGGATGGATCCGAGCCAGCAAAGCTTTTGTTTGCTTAGGATGCTGTATATTGTTGTAAGAATAGTGTACCTTACGATTTCCTTGTTTGAAAACTATTTCTGCCACATTAAACGTAATATGTAGCGACGACACCGAAAAAGAAAAGTGGCATCACAAGTTTCTCAATACCTTTACAAACTAGAGTAAAGAAATACTGATTTGAAAACTTTAATTTTTCTTATTAAACGTATTTGCTTCTTTTCAACCAAACAGAACAAAATATTTTTGATTCAGTTTGTAAGTAAGTAAGCTAAGTAAGTAGAGAAACTTCTTCTTAAAGATAAAACACAAATGTTTATAAATAACGCTGAGTTGCTAAACAATCAATTTAACAGCATTTTTATAACCAATGATGGCAAAACCCCCTCTCTTCCCTGACTCAACATCTCACTTTTCTTAATGAGCTTACTGCCCATTATGAAAGTAACACTCCCTGTGATATTATATATATCGACTTTGCTAAGGCGTTTGATTCTGTCCCACACAACAAGCTCATTATTGCTTTAAAAATTTACAAAACCAACAGCTTTATATTAAAGTGGATTGAAGATTACTTATCAGATAAAATCCAACAAACTCATATTGAAAGATCTTTATCTACTTCTAGTCAAGTCATCAGTGATGTTCCTCGGGGTTCTGTTCTGGATCCCTTCTCTATTTACTTTTCATTGAAGACCTCATCAGAAGACTAATAGCAGTAGATGATGTCAAAGTGTTTGTGTATGCAGATGATATCAAGCTATTATCTTGTAATTCTTCGAAACTTCAAACTGCACTGCACACTGTAGAAGACTGGTCTGCGAATTGGCAGCTCAGAATCCAGCCCACAAAGTCTATACTTATAACTTTTTCTCGTAAACCAGCTGCAAATTTCTTGAACCAATATTCCATCAATAGATTTATTATTCAACGAATATCTACGGTCCTAGGCATTGCCATCACCCTACCATCTGACTTTAAATGGCGCAATTATGTTTCCAAAATCTTTGCAAAATCAATCAACCTTATCTTTCTTATTATAAAGACCTTTAATTCTAAAAACTCATGCTTTTTTATCAATTTTTTCAAATTGTACGTACGTCCAATTCTTGAAAACAATGTCAGTTCATGGATGCCATATCAAGTTAGTGATATAAAAAAATCGAATTCTGTTCAGGCAACATTTACGAGATTGCTGTGCATGAAACTTAAATACGATAATTATAAACATCGTCTTAGCTTCTTAAATTTAAATACTTAGGATATTTGACGGATTAATACGACTTAATTCATATTTTTTAAAATTATCTACAATTTAATTGACCTTAAGTTTGATGATTTCTTTTCCATTAATCCTTCCTTCAAGTTATATCAACTCAGATGACACACATTACATCTTTATAAGTCCATACCACCTGGTACGTTAATCAGAGCAACTTTTTTTCTCATATCTCACAATTAGTACTTGGAACCAGCTGTATTCAGACATTGTCATGTCAGAATCACTCGCGTTGTTCAAGAGGAAGTTGAACCGTTTTAATATTGCCAACACTGTCATTTATAAACTGTGTTTTTTCCTTTTTTTAAATATCACTATAATTCTATGCAATTCTTCACTGTCGTATGCTTTGAGGACTACGTTGCCAACAAATAATGACTCCGTACAAGTACTATTTTACGCTCACGTCAATGTGCTTTACACAAGTCATCTGTAATTGCCTTCAAGTGACATTTTTAGAATATAAGAAGTATTATGAGGTGCAATTATATCTATAGCGGCCAAACAGTTCAATGAGGGTCGTCATTTGAATTGAACATTGCGCAAAAGTACAAAAATCTGCGATTAATTGTTGAGGGAAGATGTCTGCTGTTCTTCATCACTCCTAATTTCTCTACCTAATCTACATGAAACTGACTTTAAATGTAACTTTTACTATACTAGCTTCACACATGTTTAGAGGCGAGTTCAAAACGAAGTTTAGATGCTTTAAAGATTATTATAAACCCAAAATGTTACTTTGAAAATTCCTTCGAGACTTCGAGCTTATTATAAATATTAGAATGATAAATTCTAGACTCAATCAGGCTGATCTTACTAATTATGTCTTACAATCAGAAAGAAACAGACTAGTTTGTCTTTGAAGATATTTGCAACTATTAATTTAAAAGTTAAAAAAAAACTTAATATACTGATTTGGTAGAGATTCAATAAAAAGAATTATCAAGACTATGATGAAAGATTAATCACATTTTCTTTAGAGCCAATAAATAAATCAAATATTTTTTAATCCAGAGATGAAAATACGACAAATTGTTTTATAATCCAAAATGGTCAGCAACACTTCTGGCCCAGTCAACTGTTTTTGGTTCTGGCAGAGGTATTAGAGATGATAAATCCATTTTGTTGATTGTTTCAACTAAATTGCTGTTAAAAATGAAATCTTATTTCATCATTTAAATTCCAAAAACTATTTTTAATTCAAAATTTGATTTAAAAAAATAGTTTTTTTAAACTGAATAAATAAAAATAACTACACAAATTAAGTTAGGTGTACAACCTGCAAACACAATATACTAAATGACCATCTTGGTACAACTGATTAGCCAACTCGATTTGATGATTATTCATTAACTTCTCATTTACGACAACTAGTAACTTCTTACCAGCCTCTAACACTTCTAAGCAGCTTCCAGCGCCTACATTGAACACTTCAAATCTAATTTATGTCTTTAAAAGCTCTACGAACCAGCGTGACTAATTACTAGATCAGCAGCTTTGATATCTTCTTTGATTGAACTTTTTAGCCGGTAGGAATTGAAAGTTAGGGGCGAATTTTCTACGTTTTTGATGTTATTGCCACGACCAAGTTGAATAGTTACATTATGGTAGCCTCTTGATAGTAAAGCCTATTTACGAAAGGTTTTTAATGTATGAAAAAATCTGGTTTAATCTATAAATACCTCACACGCTTTTTCGCTACAAATTGTTTCTATTAATTCATCAAATGATGTTGTACCGACAGTAACAAAGACAGACATTTTTATTCAATAAAATCATTTACCAAAAAAACCTGTAAAAATTTATCGTTAAATGATAAGAAAGAAAAATAAATCACAATTTAAAGATAATCGAAAATTCAAATGTCTTTTTTGTCATTCAATTTCTTCTTTTCTTTCTTTTTTTACTTCTTTTATCTCTTCTTTTTTTACAAATTTTCTTTTAACAGTACGTTTTAAACTATAATTTTGGCTAGTAGGTAGAAGATGTCTTGATCTTTCAACTATTTTCACGACGTTATCATTTAGAGGGATTTTTATCTGAAGTTGATCTGCCACCATCTTCATCACTTCATCACAATATCTGAATACAAATATAAAATGATGAAAACGTTTCAATTTCAGATGCTACATAAACATCTTTTAGAAATTAGGACAATTAAACAAGCTGTTGCCAGCTGGAATACAATCAAAATGATCAAATTAAAGTTTGAGTCCTTGTAAAACCAACAAAATTTAAATGAAAAATGAGCGAAGAATGCCGCAGTGTTGAAACTGCTGCATTTTGTATTAATGTTGTTACCCGTTTATCTTGAGATCAGCTATTTTGTCATATTTGGTCTTTTGTAGGTTGATAATTACAACCTTCCCTCCATTATTTTTAGTTACAGAAGGTAAACTACTTGCTGGCATTATCTGTAAGAAAAAAAATAATTAAAAAACAATTTTTATAAATATGGAGAAAATAAAAAGTTTGCAAAGTACACCATATGAAACTTATAAACAAATATTTGTTATGAATAAACAAACTTGTAAACTTGTTCCAATAGTCAAAGAAAGATTTGAAATTTTGCATATTTTTTCAGATAATTCAAACTTATAAGCTGGAAGAGCATTATCCCAATCAAGAACTGTATCATGCAGTTTACCTTCGCAACTGAAATCAATCAGAGAAGACATCAATAAATATAATTGTATGAAAATGAAGCAAATAAATAAAAGTTCTTACTCCAAGCCTTTTACTTTTCTTTGACAAATTTTTCCAGTTTCTTTTAAGCCTAGAGTTGGAGTAATTTCATTCATAACTGTTTCTCTTCAATAAAATTAACTCAGATCAGAAATTAGTTGAAAAGTTTGAATAAAAATCACCTTCCACATTTGACACATTTCTGTACAAACATATTCCCATGAATTTCAGCAATTTTTTGTCTTGGAAAACCAGATCTTATGTGTAACCCATCGACATTTTGAGAAACAAGAAAATCCACATATCCTAAAGAAGCAAATGATTAAGAAACACTAAACAACAGATCATCAACGAACCCAGCTTTTCCATTTCCACTAAAAACTTATGTGTATATGAAGGAATTGCTTTTTCAAAATTGACTTCACACTCAGGTGACTTGCCTTCTTTTTCTAAAGTCCAAACACCTTTTGGACCCCTAAAATCTGGAATTCCACAACTTGTACTTATACCTGCTCCTAAAAAAGTCATTTGTAATAATCTATAAACTTTCTACTTCCAGAAAAATGCATACCAGTATGTACAGTTATGATTTTTGATGATTTTATGATCTCAGCAAGTTCTTTGCTCTTCTTTATCAGTGTCTTCTCATCATCAAAGAACTAAAAGCGAAATAAAAATAAATTTTCATCATTATAAGAATAAAACTAAACAAGATCAGTTAAAAATTGAAGTTAGACAATTTAATGTTTATAAATGGAATTTACAACAATTATATCTGACCAAAATGCAGAAAAACTAATCTTACTGATAAATATATTTACCTCAGGTGTTCCTACTTTTCCTTTATTATCGCATTCTGATAATGCTGCTGCATAATTGATGGACATTCTAGATATTTAAATCTTCAATGAAAATTAATATAAGAAACATATATCAGAAAGTATAGTTCTGAATAAAAATCAAAAATTTCAGTTAAATAAAATAAGTAATTGGATAAAACACTGTCAATTATTGAATTGATCAAAGCAAAAATTTGTCAAAATGAATATTAATGTTTTTTCATAAAGTTATCTTATATATAACACTCTAGCATATAAAAAAGTGGCTAAAAACAACAACAAAAATCATTAAAACATCTAATCATCTTTTTTTAAAGTAAACAATAATAAAATCATTAAAATAATGTTGTTTTAATAAGAATAAAATACAATAATTATAAAAACTGTAAGTGATATGTATAAAACAAATATATATTTGTACCAAACAAAATAAGGTACTTTTTGGCGGTTTTTTCCACAAAAGATATTATTTGTTGTAAGTAAAAACGATTTTGCAGATATTTCTATCTCTAATTGATAAGAAAACTTGAAAAAATAATATCTTATCAAATCAACAGTCTAATCAGGTGTTTTTAGAAAATTTAAACATTGCTATGAATTGCTAAAAATTTGTGAATCAATTGTCTTAGCACTTTCGAATACCAATCACTTACTTTATTTAACAAATTTAAATTTCCGTAAATAAGCCGAGAATTTTAAATTTGTTATTTTGACAAGTTTACATTTTAATTTTATGTTTTAAAAAATGAGAGAACAAAATAATTGATTACTGTTTGATTGCTTGTGATAAAATTTAAGTTGTGTTTGTATTATGAGTCAAGTTGATAAATCTAAAGTTTCTGTGACATAATTTTTGTTTTCTCCGAGAATTTAATCATCATAAAAGGTGTCCTATAACTGTCTCTAACTGATACATATGAAATAACTTAGCATGAAAAAGGCTTGAGGCTTTTCAGTAAAAAATGATGAGAAAAACTGTCCAATAATTGAATTTTAATAAACAATAGCTCTTATATTTAATGCAAGAACCAAAGAGAAACACATTAAATCAAATGTGTAAGCCAGTAGTCATCAATCATTTGATCCACGGTATTTTAAGCCACTATAAATTTTATTTTCAGATTTTTGTTGATAGAACTTAATCTATTTCTTAAACATACTTAATCTATTATCAGAAACAATAGATTCTTTATATTTGACGATATAATACTAAAGGTCCAGGTAAGCCATCTAAGAGTTATAAAAAAACTAAAAGTTTGTGTTAAGTCTGGCCATTTGAAGATTTACTGTGGATTGTAACTTTAAAGTATGACAATTAATATTTTTCGTGACATCAATACTTTGCTACCTAATTGTATAACTCAGTTATCGATTCTTATAACTACTTTAATATTTGTTGCTTGATGTTATTCTTATTTTTTATTAGCTAAACTGCTGTTTAACGCGAAGAAACCATTACAAATTTTTGTACCTTTATCACTACGTTTGGTTATGCTATGCATTACTTTATTGTTTCAATTACGGCTCGTAAAGTATAGGAATTAGCTAGTTAAAAAAATAAATTAAAAATTCTATATTCACCATCCAATTATACTTTTAAAGCAGTTCCATTGATAAAAAATCAACTTTAGAACTAAAATGTCTTTTAAACTATAATGGAGTAGGAAATATAACCTTCATGTTTATTTCTAAAATAAATTACTTAACTCTTTAAACTATTAATTATAAGGATTTTTAAAAATACTGGGTAAAATTATCTTTATATTTATTGTGATCTAATCACGATCAAATTTGTACAAATAAGTTAAAGTCTTTTTGTTGAACACTATTAATGTTTACATATTTCTCGTTTGATTAAATTAGATTTTGCTATTTGATTTGCTTTTTTTCAAGAAAAAAACTTTTCATTTTTATGTTTTTATTTTTTTGATTCAGAACTTATTTTGGTCAAATTTATTTGTAATTATAGAAGAGCTTTCAATTATAAACATTAATAAAATTTTAAAAATCTTTAAAAATTAAGTTTTGATTAAAAAATATTTAGTTGTTTTAGTTATAAACACAAAATAAACAAAGTAATCAATTAAATTTGCTTGTATCTTATTTTGATTAATTCTTTTATTTTAAGAAGTTAGCATCAAATATATTTATAATGAAAAGTTGTTTTATTTTACTGTCTATTTAGTGCTTATCATAACTAATTCATCTTTTTTAATTCTATTTTTAAAAGCAAGTGATCTTTCCACTTTTATAAAGAACTTGTTCTCCTCTCAACTTGATTTTTGCATGTTTAAATTCATTTTTTCTTTTCAATTGCTATTTTAACTTTAAATTCTACTAGTTGTTAGAAATAATTAACATTTTAAGTAGAATATTTGTCTGTAGCATTATGTATTATAATAATTATTACTTAATGATGTATGATTATAATTATTAATATAACTATATCTATCATAATTTGTTATTTATTTTGTATTTTATTTTTGCTTCAACTAATTATGCCTTAGAAATAAAGGCCAATAAAATTAAATTAATAACATGTCTTATAGAGAATATTTTTCTAATATTGGTTTATAGTTGCAGAAAATTTTTTTATTAATTTCTGATTTGATTCAAAGTTTTTGAAAATTTTAAAAGTGATGGAAGGAGTTGATGATACATGTCCTGATGTGGATCTTCAACTTGCCCAAATGATTTTTATGAAACTAAAAAGAGCATTTTGTCCTGTAATTGAAACTGAATTTAATGGAAACTTCTTAAAAGATTTTGTTTCAACAACAGTTAACCGTTTACACATTTTAAGATTTATTTTGTTATTTATTTATCCATGTGCTAAAAATAAGATAAATGAGATATTTATACCTGAAAGTATAGAAGAAAATGCAAAAGCTATTGGAAACTTTTTGTTTAAAAATGGTTTTGCTCATACAGGTATTGAATCTCTTTATAGTGATGTGATTGGGCAATCAAGTATAAAGTCACAAATGACATTTTGGAAGAAAATAAATTTGATATTTATTGTATTTCATAAAACAGATGGTAAAATGCTATCTTTTGAGGAATTAGATTTTTCAAATAATATGTTGGAATCTCTGAATAAGGAACTAATTAAAAACTGTAAAAAAACTAAAAGTACTCCTAAGCAAGAACTTAGTAGCTACATTGAAAATTTATCTGAACAAGTTACTTTTAATCTTGAATATTTAACCAATGAAAAAACAAATTATGAAAGTAAAATAGATGATGATGAACTTAACAATTGTTATTCTGATAAATCTTCTGAAAATTTGAATGAAGTCCAGAAAAAATTCCTATATATTGGAGTAGATTGTGCTCAAGCCAAAAAAACTTTTGATGAGTTATATGAATATCAGTTACAGGAAAAAATCACTAATAACTTTTGTAATAATAACTCTCTTGGAAATATAATACATTCTGTTGCACCAACTTTAGATAGATATATGAACACTATGGAAAATTACAGAACCTTAAAAGTTTGTAATGATAAGTTGCTTAAATATAAATAAAATGTTTTTTAGTTAATTTTTGATGGAAACCTTTTTTTTTGAAAACTTTTATTTGGAATATTTTTCTCTTGAAAATTGAAATTTTAACTTTCTTTTTTGTTTGTAATAAGTGATGTTGAATTAGTAAGATGATATCAAAATTAAAGATATTTTCAAGAATAGGAACATCATTTGCTAATACTTTGGGTAAAAGCATTTTTATAATAACACTTTTTTATTTTAATAAAATTATTTTGTAGAACGAAAAGTTCTTCCAGCTGCTGTTACATCTTTGAACGAAAAGAATTTCTGCTTCAGCAGATCATTTAGTTCAGAGATTTCCGACTCTCTCACTCCACCTACCGACCAAATTCGTAAGAAGCTGAGCTTTTTAGCTGAGTTATATTCTTTAACTTCTTATTTTAGCTGCAACTATTCTACCACGAGAGGTTGAAAGAGAAAAATTGACAAAGTTTGGAGAGTACGTAAAAGAATGCTTACCTCTTTATGTTCAACAGGTGATTAGAAGATAATCAACTCATCATATTTCACTGGGACTTTTTCAGGTTCAATTAACATATGGAAACGAATTAGAGATCTTAATTGAACCTGGAAGCGTTGTACAAACACTCACTTTTCTTAAATCTAACTTTCTGTGTCAGTTTTCACTTTTGAGTGATATCACGTGCTTGGATGTTCCTACTAGAGCCTGTAGATTTGAAGTAAGATTTCATTTTAGAAAACTTTCATGAAATTGACAAGCAGATGTTAACAGATCGTCTACAACTTGCTTTCACTTCATTACAATCAACGGCTCCGTGTGAAAACTTACACCGACGAATTTACATCAATCAATTCAATCTGTGAAACTCATACTTCAGCTAACTGGTATGAACGTGAAGTAGGTAGATGATTTCTATCCAACAAATTCCACTTATATCTCGACTTCTCTAGATTTGGGACTTGTATGGTGTCTTCTTTGACAATCATCCAGATCTAAGAAGAATTTTAACTGATTACGGATTTGATGGTCATCCTTTTCGTAAAGATTTTCCGCTGACTGGTTACTACGAGGTAAGACTATTTCCGGTTGATATTCAGAGCCGGAAATCTTTGCATCCATGTAGGTCCGCTACGACGACAATTTGAAACGAATTGTTCGCGATCCTGTTGAACTTGCTCAGGAGTTCCGTAAATTTGATCTGAATAGTCCTTGGGAAGCTTTTCCTAATTATCGTGAAAAAGTTGAAACTGAAAACCCAACGGAAGAAAATAAATAATTTTTCTTTCTTAATTTCAATTTAAAATGAATTAAACTTCATCATTAGCTTTCTTCTGGGATTTGATCTCTCTAATTTCTGTTTAACTCCGTAGCTTTTTAGGAAGCAAAAAATGTTTAGTTTTGAATTTGTCAGAAATAGAAGCAATCTTACTTTTGTATGAAGTTAATTGAAATAGGTGATTCCCATAAGATAATTTTCATTAAAACAAACTTTTCGAAAAACTTTTAAACTTAAAATGATAAGTTTAGTGTCGCTTACGACCAAGTACAGATTTCTTAGGAGAAGCAAGATTAGCTTTAGTTAGTAAACATTGATCAGCAGACTACACTTCTGTCCAAGCACAATTCTAACTTTAAGTTTTAAAGTCTTAAATTAAAGGTCTTAAACGTCTCAATCTTTTACAAATTAAGATGGTCGATTAACATTTAGCTTGGCAAAATCCTGAAATATTGAAATATTTCATCCGCTGAAAAGTAGTTGAAGTGATTCAATCATTCCAAAAAAATGACTTATTTGTCAATTCGAACAAAAATAAATAAAAGCTATATTTGATTTTGTTTCTTTGCGAATCAGTTTAAACATAATTGAAAGAACTAATATGGAAACGAATTAGAGATCTTAAATAAACCTGGAAGCGTTGTACAAACACTCACTTTTCTTAAATCTAACTTTCTGTGTCAGTTTTCACTTCTAAGTGATATCACGTGTTTGGATGTTCCTACTAGAGCCTGTAGATTTGAAGTAAGACTTCCTTTTAGAAAACTTTTATGAAATTCAAGCTTACAGCCCACTATGAAAGTAATACTCCCTGTTACATCATATGATTCGATTTTGCTAAAGCGTTTGATTCTGTCCCACACAACAAGCTCATTACTGTATTGAAAGACTTAAAAATCAACAGCTTTATCTTACAGTGGATTGAGGATTACTTATCAGGTAGAATCCAACAAACTCGTGTTGAAATATCTTTATCTACTCTTAGTCAAGTCACCAGTGATGTTCCTCAGGGTTCCATTCTGAGTCCCCTTCTCTTTTTAATTTTCGTTGAAGACCTCATCAGAAGACTAGTAGTAGTAAATGATGTCATTGTGTTTTTGTATGCAGATGACATTAAGCTACCATCTTGCAATCCATCAAAACTTCAAATTGCACTAAATATTGTAAAAACTGGTCTATGAACTGGCAGCTCAGAGTCCAGCCCACAAAGTCTGAACTTATAACTTTCTCCCGTAAACCAGCTGCAAATTCTTTAAACCAGTATTCCATCAATAGATTTATTATTCAACGAATATCTTCAGTCCTAGACTTTGGCATTACTCTATCATCTGACTTTAAATGGCGCAATTATGTTTCCAAAATCTTTGCAAAATCAATCAATCTTGTGTACTTTATTATAAAGACCTTGAATTCAAAGGACTCATGCTTTTTTTATCAATCTTTTCAAATTGTACGTACGTCCAATTCTTGAATACAATGTCAGTGCATGGATGCCATATCAAGTTGGTGATATCAAAAAATAGAGTCTGTTTAGGCAATATTCACGAGATTGGTATGCATGAAAATCAATATTAAATACGATAGTTATAAACATCGTATCAGCTTTTTAAATTTAGATACTTTGGAAATTCGACGGATTAAATACGACTTAATTCTTATTTTTAGAATTATCCACAATTTAGCTGACCTTCAATTCGATGCTTTCCCTTCCATTAGTCTTTCCCTCAAGTTATGCCAACTCAAACGACACACATTACATCTTAATAAGTCATACCACCTGGTAGGTTAATCAGAGCAAATTTTTTTCTCAAACCGCACGATTAGTACTTGGAACCAGCTAAATAAACAATAAAAACTAAGATAAATTAAAAATACGTTCAATTACATCCAATGTTCAAAGAAAGGATTTCATATCTGAGTCAATTCTGCATCATCAAACAAAATAACAAATATTAGTTTTACTAATAAAATAAATATTAGATAAATTTACACTAGTTTATGAAACCGGTTAAATTGAAGAAATAATTTTAGTATAAAACTAATACATAAAATACGATGTTTGCAGTTTATTTAAAACATTCCAGTTTAAAATAACTCAAATTAAAAATATTTGTCATTAACACTGTAGTTGTTTAAACTATTAGTTTAAGATTAAAAATAAATAAAAATTAAGACAAAATTTTGATGCAAAATATTAGTTGGATCGTGTTCCTATTTACTCGTTTGTTAATCTGTTTACTTGAGAATTTTGTGTATCAGACTGTAAACTGTAACTGTTAACAATTGTTTATGAGATGCCATCAGTTTGTTGTTTGTTAATCAAAAAGTAATCATAAGCTCAAATACAAAGGCACAAAAGGTTAAACTGTTTTGATTCAACCTCTCTTGCGAGCATTTCTGAGATTATTTCCATTAATGAGTTATCTGCAATTAAGTTAGCTAAATTTTAATTGAATTGAACTTTATAATATTTTGATTTTACAATTTTACAATTAGCAAACAATTTAAGCAAAGTTGTTTTATTATTTTGGATCGGTTTCAATAAATTTAAAAATCTTGTTTGATTAATGAGCTGCATCTTTTACTCATAATTTTTAGATTTTTTAAGTCGTAGCAACCATTTTTTAATTAAAAAAAAACTTGATTTATAAGTTGTAATCTGAACTAGAAGTTGTGTTGTTTAGTATATTGACAAAATTACTTGATAACTGTTATCATATCAAATCACAACTAAATGGAAAGAATCACTCAGTACAAACTGATTTCTACATCTCAATTTTGCTTCTGATGATATTGCAATGATTTCAAACATTACACGATTAGGATTTTCTTTATTAGAATCAGCTTTAACAGTTAAGTTCTTTGAAATTGAATTAGTTTTTCTTCTGAAGTTTTTAAAGAGCAATATCTTTAAATCTGTAGATAAATAGTAGTTAGACAAATAGTAGTTAGATAAATATCAGAAATCTCTTTTGAAACCGCAATTCTCATGCATATCTTTTGATAATCTTAAAGTCCAGATAAGTTGAATTGATCAGCTTGTGCTATAGACAGATCCTTTCATGCAGACGTGCGAATTAGCTAATGTCTTTGATCTTTTACTGAGTAAAATCATTCACGATTAAACCGAACATAAGATAACTTTAACATAAGATACGAATTGAAGTTATCGCTTAAAAAATAATCAATTTTTGATTTAATAAAAACTTTGAAAATTGACATAATCTTCTTGAATGTAAGCTAAACCAATCTAAAAACAAATTTGTTGTTTAGTTGTGACTGTAAAAAAATTATGAAATTCATTGATTTGTTTACTTCTTTAAGCACTGAGTTTAAAAATAAATTTTCAGGTAATGTTTTTGTACCTAATATAGTTTAACAAAAGTCATTTGCTTGCCACGACAATTAATTTTATTGTTAACATATTACAATCATCAAAATTCAACTTTGATTAAAACCAAAAAGTTACTTTAGAATTAGATTTTGATAATTGTTATTTTAACTTGAAGTTTTCAAAAACAATTTAAGATTTACAATATTTAAAGCTTTTTTTTTAATTAAAGTAATTTTAAAATGTATCTGGATAGCAACTTATTTGTTTTTCAAACTTTTTGTTTTATTTTTTTGCCAGTAGTTTTTTTAATCCTCTAAAAAGTAAATGTTAGTTGTTTATACAACTTTAGTCGAGATATTATTTAAATGTTTTTATATATTCAAGCAAGCGTATATTGATTCAAAGTATTTCAGATATTTCTATTGTTAGTATAAACTTACTTTGACCTGCTGCAGTGAATTATATTTAGAAGTAATAAACAAATGCAACAAAAATTAAAGAGATTTTGTTTTATTAAACGTAATTGAAACTTAACTTTAAATCTATGAGCTTTAATAAATTTTATTAATAGTGATATAAGTTCAACACTTCTACATTACACCATCGAAACTTATAAGGATAAACCTTAAAGATTCGATATTTAATTTACAGTTTTTCAAATTGTTTTTTCACTTGTATACACAAATCAATAAATTCATAAAATTAAATTTGCAAACATTGTAAACTACAAATGATAGCAAACGTTTTGTATTTTAATCTCTAATCAAATTATCTTTGATGTTTTTTCGGTTTCGATGACAATTGTCGGTATAGAAGTAAGTTGTCGATAGCATGCACGATACCATTATCAGCTAGAATGTTAGGAGTAACGATCCTTGTTCTCATTCTTCTTCTATACCTTCCAACGAGAGCACGGCCTCGTTTTGGGCAAGTGAAAAGAGGAGCTTTTATTTTGGTGCTGTGACGATAAGGTCTCTGTATGAGCTCATCGAAGCATTTGAAGCCTTTGAATAAAATTAATTTGTAACTTAAGTCTCAAACGCGTTCAACTCACCAGAAATAAAATGAAAAAGCAGAAAATTTTTAGATTTTTCTAAATTCCCAAACAAACGATTCATTACAGCTGGAGAGAAGCGATCAAAGACTCGGTTAGTCGGAGCAAAAAGAGTCTGATCTTCATTCTGTTCTAGATGCTGATGATGGGAAGAAATATTTTAAATGAGGCGTGATTTTAACGTGTTAGATCTTCAAAGTTATGAAAGTAAAACAACAGAGTCAATTGAGCATTACATATTTGCTGCTAATAAGTGAAGAAACCATTCCGGGCAAACATGTTATTGATAATAACTTTGATTGTTTTAAGAAAGAGTAATTAAGATATTTATGTTTGATCGATTATAAGCAAACTTACCGACTTAAGCCCTGCTCGTTCTAGAAGTGAAAGAAAAACAGAAAAGTTGTTTGATTGAGATTCTTTTAAAACAGTATATAACGATGTAAATGGAACAGGGGGTAGCTGGAAATGTAATTTTCTGAATAAATAATATTTCGAATAAAATCATTACCTCTTCAATTGTCATCAGTTTTCCAGTGCAGCTGTTACCTTTTGGTTGTGTTTTTGATAAACGAACACATTGATAAGAGGTGATTTGTTTTAGGACATGTGAATGATGATCATCAATAGTTACTTTGATTTTGATTGGATATTGAGTTAAATGAGCGTTATATGTAGGATTAAAATGAGAAGAAAATTTGAAAATTTTTTTGCTACTATTTTGGATATCGAGTAAATTGATATTTGAGTTAATTACAAAATAAGAAACAATTTTTTGTAGTGATTGAAAATTGTTTAGAATATTTTGTCTTTCAATAAGAGTTAATTTCTGCAAACAGAATTTCATTTGTCAAAATTATTAAATAATTAGTGGAAATTACTTCAAATGCTTTATTATATGGAGCAACCAATGTAATTCTTCGAGAGCTTTCAATACGATCAAGTACATTTGCAGTTTTCAAAACTTCTTTAAAAGCTGTTAAATTCGAATTTTCACCAAGAATATCTCGAACAGTTTTCACTGCAATTTCATTAGTTAGATTAAAGACATCAAACAAATAAACTTGAAGAATTTTGTTGATATATAAACCATTTAATAATATGATAAAGATCTGTTTTCTGAATAATTCAAGAACGTAATCTAAAAAATAACTAAATTTTGTTATAAGGCTATACACTACACTAAATTTACAAAATATTATATTGTTTTTATTGAAGTTAAAATACTTAAATTGCTTTGAGTATAAACATGCAGCTAAATCAGGTGGTTTGAATGTTTAAAGTAAGCAAATTATCTGTAACTGGAAGATTTATTTCTGATGAATTTATTTCTGCATTAGTTGAGTCAATTGTAAAGTTAGTTAAAGAGTCTTCTTAAGATTCAATTTAACTTTTTACTTTACTTGCTTCACTTCATCTTTCAAAAGTTTTTATTCAGTGGACTGTTACAGTTTAAAATAAATAAATCTTTCGATTGACAGCAGCAATTTTACACTAAAATTTGAATTAGGCGATTGATTACTTTATATAGTTTTGTTTTTCCAAATTCAACACAAATAATAATTGCTCATCACTCATTTAAAAACCAAGGTTGATCATGTAATTATAACTACACTAAAATTAAAATATTTAAACCAAGGTATTTAAATGATTAATCGAACATTACGAGCAAGCCTCTTATATATTTTGGTAATTTCTTACTGATGTGAAAATATGTTAGAAATAAATTACTAACTTAATCTAAATTATAAATTTATTTATTTTGCCTATGTAATTTTTGCAAAAAATTTAAGATTTCAAATAAATTAAATAAATAATTACTATGCTCAAATAAATGATAATCTTTTTCAAATTAAAAGGTAGTTAATCAAAATTCAAAACTAACATACCTCTGTATAATGTGTTTGGTATGAGATGTAGTACTCCATTTAGCATCATAACATCAGTTTTTATTAGTTCAGTCTCATTTACAAACGTAGTGGAGAATAAACCGTCGTAGTTTGTGGTTAAAGGTTTTTTGTTTCGTGTTTCAAGTAAAACTTGCTCTCCTGATCAAAGATATTTAATTTGATGATTTGGATGTAAATTTGAAATTATTTCGATGATAAAACAGTTTGGAATTTTAATTTTTTTAACTAAAACTTTCAAATATTTGATGTCAAATTATTCCTCTTAGTTTTGATGAATACAGGTAGACCTACTTGAGGCAAGGGAACAAAACACATCGTCTACTAGATGGTTTTCAATAAGCTCTTTCAAACACTGATCTGTTTCTTCATCAATTTCAACAGCAAGCATTTCAAATGCTTCATTTGTTGGCGCGAATAAAGTTAAGGATTTGTTCCTTGATGAGAGCTCTTTCGAAAGTCCTACTCGATCAAGAGCTATTAAAACAATTTAAATTCGTTATACTTCATTTATTCACTAAATCATTCAAACCTTTCGTTAAAATTGAAAATATTTGTGGTCTCTCATGTAAGTACTGATAAATTGTATTGGATACGTGTCCCAATAATCCTTCTATTACATGATGAACTACATTTTCATTGTGAGAGTCACGTGATGAAACTTCAATGCAATTTGCTGTCATCAAAGATTTGTTGTTATAAAAGTTAAATCGGATTGGATTTGTTGAGATGGCCTAAAAAAATTTTAATTTAATTCTTTGGCTCATAAACACAAAGTATTTATACATTTCAATTAATCATACTTATTTAAGACCAAGTGATATTTTTAATCAAATAAATCATTATTTATCAATTAGTATTACTAAGACTGATGTACGCATTTCATAGTCTGTTCAATAACACAATTTAAGGTGCAGAAGACTTAAGCTTTAAGTACGATCATATGCAAATAGAATTAGTTGAATGCTTTTATGCAAAATCTAATTAGTAAATTGCAAAACTTAAGAGTACAAATATTCTTTTAAACATTTAAATACCCAAGTTCTTAAGCTGATTGAAGAATATTAAGGATCTGGCTTCTATATTAGGAGCTTAATTTAACAAAAAGTATGTTAAAAAACAACCGAATGGTTGTCAACTAATTGTTTAAACGAAAGTTGTCCAGTTTAGTTTAGATCAGTTTATAAAGCGGTTGTCATGTCAATTTTGCCCAAAAAGTATTCAGCAAAAGTTATAGACCGAAACTAAACTTAGAGATTTTTTTAAAAAACTTACTGACTCAAACTTCTTAAAAGATACTAATTTAAAATCTTACCAAATGGATTTCATTATTTTGAAGATCTTTTGAGAGTATTAATTTGTCTTGAATAATTAAATTATCAAATATATCTGTCACAATCTCAGCGTCATCTCCAACATCTAAAAACAAAGTTTCGATTTCAATCTTTTAACTAATCGACGAGTAAATTCTTAACCTTCTTCAAAAATCTCATCATTTGGTACGAAAGTAGTATAGTTGCTGTTTCTACGTTCCAAAAAGAAAGATCGTCCTTGAGTTGGTTGATAAGTGTTTTCTACAGCGGTATATCTATTGGCAACTTTCATTGTAATTCCGTTCATTGTATTCATTGAAGGCAGATTTCGAAGTCGAAGTGAAGGACGCCGATTTGTTTGTGTCTTTGCTCTTCCTGTATTTGATATAAAGACATTTGATGATTGTGGAAATAAAGATTTGCTTTTAACGAATTTAAAAGTTGTTTATAAAAGTTTTAGATTTGTTTATAGAATATGAAGAAAACGTTTTTTATAAGATCCCCATAAGAGGTAGAGATCTCTGCAATGCTCTTTCATATTTTAAAAATAAATTATTTTTATTAAAATTGTTTGTAGCTAATAAACTTTGTGGTATTTTGTTTACACAAAACTGCTTTGAGGAAAAAGCTAAAGTGAGCCGTTAAAAGACTATTTTCAAATTTACATAAAATAAAAAAAAAGATGTTAATCAAAAAACAAAAGATTGAATCTTCATCACGTTTTATTCTTCGACAAATTGCTCTGTTAGAAGTGAGAGAAAATCCACTGCAACATCTCAGAGTCGTCACTTTTCTCGGAGCAAAGTTTCCCTTTCCATAACTGAAACAATTATTTTGAAACTAAAAAATTTTTCAGAATAAATGTCACCTGTCAATGCAAATAAATCGTCCAATAAAACGTCTGCATTTTCTATCTGCTTTAACCAGATTCAAAAGCTCTTCTGGAAATCCATAAGTTCTTTTAATCTCTTTCTTACAGACGTTGCCTCTGTTTCACCGGAAATACATAAAAAACATTTAAAATTATTAATTGCATTTCAAATATTTTATACTTAATCCAATTTACTTCTAACTCCTAACTTGATTATGAAAAGATTGAAACGGCCACACAAAATATGATCAAGTATTTAAAGTCTGATGCACGATTTTCTATTTATTTTCTAAAAACAACTTCAGTTCTACGAATCAAAAGAATCTTTTAAGAGAAGGAGAAAGAGCAGCTTAAGATACTCTGCACTAAAAACATTCCGCACATAAATTAGATTAGAATAAATTGATTCATCTGCCTCATGGGAAAGAGTGTCTTTGCTGTTTAATAGATGTGAAAATAAACGAGATGAAAGATTAATAGATTCCATTTGATAAATTCTGACTAAACCATAAATAGAAAATTGGTTAACTTTTGCAATTAGTTTTTCATGAATATTTCTTAAAAGTTTTGAACTTTTAATAGCTTAATTTTGAATATCTGTCAATGCCATCATAGTTCTAAACGTTTTTCTTCATATTTCTAACTTAAATCTCAGTGAAGCTTATGTACTTAACAGTCAAGAGTTTAAACCCGAAAAAATATTTTAAGTAGGAAAATTTTTGATGGTAATTCCTTGAAAAGCTTATAATTTGAAACAAAATGCTGAATTCCAATATTTCAAAATCCAATTTAGTTTATCCACCTGATAATTAGTTGCTAAATATTAATTTAAAAGCTTTACAATGGAATGTTGCAATAAGTCTTTTGTAATAAACCATAAAATTTTAAGCTTCTTAAAAGGAGTTTTTTAATTAAAAGGTCTTCATTATTCACTTATAAATTTGACAAATGTTGTTGAAGTAAAATTATAAGTGCTGAAAACGTTGAAACTAAAAACTATTAACATAAAAAAAAGTGCAAAATCAAAGAAAAATATTTCTATTTAAATGTAAACTATAAATGAAAATGATGTGAACAAAAGTGAAATTGTTTTTACCAATAGAAGTATGAAAGAGATTAATCAATTGATTGTTTAATTCATTATTATTTACATTCTCATATCACGTTTTATCAAAAAGCGCTTTTTTCAAGTTTTCAAATTCAGAGCTTTTCAACATTCAATTGTTTGAAATTCTCAATAAAAATAAGTGAAAGTATATTGATGATGAAAAATTGCTTTTTTTTTTGTAAAGAATCTTGTTTTTATAAGTAATAACTTTATATACAGACAAGAATAACCTCACAATAAAAAAGGTTTGAATGACACCCGATGCTACTTTCTTATGGTCTATATTTTCCTGCAAACATTCTATGCAATTTTTTACACAAAAGATCAACCTTTGGATGATGAATTATTCAATTATTTTAGTCAATATTGACATTTACAAAAATATTTATAAAATTTATTTATCGTATTGCATTGAGGTACAATTGAAAAAATAACTTTGTGAGTTGTTTATAGATTAGCTTGTAAAAAGTGATTTTCGTAATTCTGATTTTTGTTTTGATAGAGTTATGGCTTAATACTATTAAAGTAAATATTTAAAGAAAGTCTGTTGAAGCTAAAACTTTATGCAGTCCTCTAATGCTTCGTTTCCATATTAACTTATTCAATAATTTGTTTGTGTGATGTCACTCAGTATTTATTTTAAAGAAATAAAATCTTTTAATTATTCAAACAGTAAAATATGTAAAATTTTAAGTTTAGGTTATCAAAGCTTGTTTTCAAAACAATGAAATGCATTTATCATAGGTTTTAAAACAATATCACTAAATACAATTATAGCTTCTTTCATGGGTTGACAAACAAACAAAATGATAAAGTATATAAAACATCTTTCACTTTTCAAAAGTACGATTTTATATTTAAAATAATGAGCATTATATTTTTATAAGAACTGAGAAGCTATATTCGCAATACTTTTATAAAATCTCTTATAAAATTCTGATAAACACTCTTAAGTTTACGTTGTATTGGTTAAATAAATAATTTTTGTTTAGTAATTAGAAAAAAACTATTTGCAGTTGTATGTACTAGCTTTGCATTCTCTGTAATTTTCTATCCACATTTTTCTGCTAATCAAGAAGTTGTACATATTTTATTTAATTTTCAAATATTTATAGCATCATCAGTATTCTAATTTTTAAGACAAGTTTTACGAATAAAGAATGTTGTACAAACGCTGAATGGTTTCGCTTTTAACCTTAAAAATTAGATAATTCAGTAAAAATTGTTGAATCTATGAAAGACCTTATCAACAATCAGCTGTTATCTGTTTATCAAAATGTGAATGCCATGCTTTAGTTTACTTGTCAAAAACGTGGTGATTGTTACTGTATAGACTTTTTATGTTTAAATCTTCCAAAAAATAAGTTGAATAAATCAGTTAGTGATGGTTGTTAAACTAGATTTTGGTAAATGTTGATCGTCTGTGTTATAGCGTAAAAGAATTTTTGAATCGGTCTAACCTTTAATTTTGAATCATAATCTATTTAGAAATGCAATAAAAAATGCTAATTTAAAGTTTTAGGTATTTCAAACTCATATATAATTTTCAAAAATCAAAATTTTATCTTATATGTATTAAAACTTTAACAAAAAAGTCATTATTAGTATGTGGCTAGATAATCTACCAACTAGTTATATATATACGAAAAATGGTTAGAAATAGAAATTATCAAACTTAACACAAACAGACGAATCCATTAAATATAAGATACGAGTAAAATATTTACATAAACAATTTGAAATTTCATAACAAACTTTTTCATATTAATTTCTAAACTTAAAAGGCTTTTCATTATATCAAAGTAACGGGTATTTGATATTAGTAATTAGATTATCATTAGTATCCATGTTTGAATTAATAATTTAATCCTATGATTAGTTTTGACAATATAACATTCTAAATGGTAACAGTCTCTTAATAATGACTTTGAGATCTAATAAAAGTTTTTTTAATTGAAATTTTTGAAACATTTTTTACTAAATCATATCTGAAAGCTAATATTTTTTATTTAAACATAATAATATTCACAATTGATGCGTTATCAAAAACATGTATTTCTAAAGATGATTATTTATAAGTAAATTGATGTCATGTGAAGAAAGTTACTTAATAAGTGTTTTTTTCAGTTTAACTTCTACTACTTACAAGGTACTATTGAAAACTTATTGTTGTAAGGCAAAAATAAGTAAAAAAAGACTATTAATATAATAGATGACATTTATTAGAGTCAAATAGTTTATTTTCTACCAATTAACTCAATTATAGTAATGGACAGATTATTCAATTAACAATGTTTGAAATTTTCGAACAACATGACATATAAATATGGTAAATGTGAGAAAAGAAACTAAATTACCTTTTTACCCATTTAGGCCCACGTTTTTTCATGTCAAGTAGCGAATGAGGAAAGTTTCTTCTTTTGTTCACTAAACTTCTATTATTTATCTCAAATCGATGATTCGCTAAATTTCTTGGATCCATCTTAATTTCATGCTCTATAGTAACTTGAAACCTGCCTGCCAAAAGAGTAAGTATTTGTAAAGTCTCATCCACAGATCTTGTTTCAATCCGAATAATCGAATTCTGATCCTGAGTATCTTCAGAAGATAAGTTTGTTGAGAGATTATTACGTTCTTGTAGTGATTGCATCAACAAGTTTGCCCGAGTACCACCAAACCTAAATCCTTCTCTATTTTTGTTTGAAGTAGACTGTTTAGTATTGACTGATTCAGAATCAATTGTAGCTTGACTAGATTCATTTTTTTCGCAACTTTTATCAACTAAACAAGGTCTTTGATGATCCAAGTACAACTTAGCCCCTAGAGACGTTTTTGATACCAAAAAAGCACTTCTATTTTTCTGTAAATTTTGTAACTTGTTCAGAGTCAGTTCATTATCTTGGTTGATACTCGTGGTTGAGACTAATTCAGTTAAACATAACATTAACATTATCAGCAAGCCACTATACAATATTCTCTTCATTTTCATCTTGTTACAAGTTTTCATTTGTCCTGCTTTTATCATATTCATCGAATTAAAGTTACTTCTGTTAACAGCAACAATCTTTCTTACAACAAAAGTTTGTGGATTAAACCTCGTTCTTATGCTACTACTAAAAACAAAAAGCTTAAGAGAAAAAGTTTTATTTGGTTATGCTTGACTAGTGAGAGTATAGCATATCAATACTCAGGTCTTCCACCTTCTTTTAATTTTCTTCCTTCTATAGTCTCATAGTGATTGTAGTGATAAAATGAAACATATTTCAATCAATTGTTTATAAAGCTATGACAATGAATACAGTGATTAGTATAATCTCAACTATCTTTTATAAAACTTTGAACTAATTTTCAATCATTGAAAATAAAGACTACTAAGTTAAACTTCAAAAATAAGTTTAAAAATATTTACAAATATAAATTTCAATACAATTTATTAACATCTAAACTTTCATTTATAGATATATCCTGAAAATTTTTTTTTTTTTGTATTTATAATAAATGATTCAATTAAACATTACTTCTACGAATCACATAAAGTTCTTATTTAATGATGAATCATTAATTTAATAGCTCAATAAAATACATTAAATTGAAACTCATTAATAGCTTTTCACATAGAAATGAGTGAAACACATAAAATTAAAAATCAAACAAAGCAATGTAAACTTGTTTAACTTTTTATTTTGATTTATTTTCACGAACTTAATGGCTATAATAAAGTTGACATTGTTAATAAATTAACTCATTCTCTTTAATTGTGATGTCGTACTTGCTATATGTAATGAGATAGATACAAAAAAAGAAACATATTTATTTAGCCATTAGTAAAATCGAACAACATTTTTACTTTTATTCTTTCTAGTAAAAACATTAGCATAAAGTTACTCAGTAAGCTAAAACATTTATATAAGCGTTAAGGTTAAATGAAAATATAATAAAGTTTCATGAGTTTATCTTTTTAATTCCCAAAATAGTGTTTCACACTCAACTTTCTTAAAACTTAGAAAAAAAACTTTTGATTTAAATCAAAATAAAGTTTTTAATTTCGTTGTGAAAATTATAATCTAAAACTTTTGTTTTAATGTCATATGCGATATAAATATAATAAAAAATTGAAATTTATAAAAATCAATGCTATTTTTGATTTAAGCTGCAAAATAAAATTGATTTTCTTAAACAAGTATTAAAGAAGATCAAGAAACTAACTGATCAAAAAGAAATCTTGTTTGATTTAATCTTTTAAATAATTAAAATTTATTTAAAATTTAATCTTAAATTCAAAATTATAATAATAAAAATCTTATCTTTAATTTCTATTTCTTACCTAAAATATATTCAGAAATACAGTTGTTTTTATTTTCAATTGAAATAAACATAGACAAATATCTAGTCGAAGTGCTCATTAGATAATTTATAATTAACTTTTAATGCTTTTACTTTGCAGACCCTAAAATTTCTGAAAAATGTTCTTATGAAAGCAAAAAGTTGATGTAAAATAAAAGAAAGTTTTTTAAAAGTTTATTTGTTTTCACTTTGTTCGTTTGGCGTATTAATCAGAAAGTTTAAATAAAACAAAACTTAAAAAAATACAATTAAAAGCTTTAATTTGGAATGAAAATAATTCTTTACTTTTTAAATATTTATAATTAAAATTTCAAAAAATTTTTTAAAGCCATTAAAAAAATTAAGTCCATAAAACAATTTATCGGTTAAAAAGTTGAAGACCAAACTGAAACCATAGACAAAATAACTGATGCTCATTAATCGATTAAAAGATAACTTTGATTTCACTTATTTTTGGTACAAGTTTGGTTAATTGCATATTTTCATGATTTATTTTAACGATAATTAATATTTATTTATAACTTCAGCTTTACAGAAAGATCAGATATTTTTGAAAACAAACTTGCATTAATTTTTTTTAATTAATAATACTTGTCTAAAATGTTTCTATTTACAAAAATATCAAGGTTGTAAAATTAAATGATGTACGAATTAGTTTTTAGTATTAGTTTTAATAAAAGAATAAGATTACATTTAAAATAAAAGCATGTTTTCTAATATTATCAAAATAAGTTTGCCATAAATCAGACACTGTCATGTCAAAATCACCCGCGTTGTTCAAGAAGAAGTTGAACTGTTATAATATTGCCAACATTATCCTTTCTAAACTGTGAATTTTTCCCTTCTATGTAATTGTTCATTGTTATATGCTTTGAGTGATATCGAAATGCCATGTGTTACATCTTTTGCTTACTATATTTCTATCTTAATAGATGTTATTTGTGAGAATGTGTGTTAGCGAGAGGTGCTCTCTTCAGGTACCCTCCTTCGCATTTATTGTAATAAATAGATAAATAATAACCTTTGAATATTTCACATCGTCACTATTGAAATCAATAATGAAAATGTTTAATACTAGTCATTTCTCATTTACTAACAAACTAATTAAGATAAATAAACGCATTTAAGAAAAAGGACTTAATATGAAATCGCATTTTTTTATCAAGGAAGCCATTGTTGAAAATAATTTCAATCTAATTTAAAGACAAAAGAAGACCTCATAAGCTTGAAAAATAATTTATTTATTTTTGTTTAGATTTTAAAACTAATTTTTATTGATTTTTACCTAAACAAATTGTATCTAATTAATAGCTACAATAAGAAACAACTGATTTTTTATTGTATTCAAATTAACAACTAATTTGAAAGAAATATTCTATCATTGTATATATTAAATTGAAAATGATTTTAAATCTATTAATAAAGTAAATTAATAGATATATTTTGTATTAAAACACTTTAAGATTTGTAAATGAGTAAAAATAGAAAATATTTAAACAAAGATATTTTACTCCAAATAAAAACTAAAATTATACAAGCTGGGAATCAAAATATATGTAAGATCATCTTAAATAAAATTCTTAATAAGAAAAAAACTTCGATAAATTTGTAAAAAATAAAAAATTAATTACAATGCTGTATTTAGTAAGCATGTCATTTGGTAGTTTGAAATAAATAAGTCTTTATTTTTTACTTTTCAGCTGAAACTACTTCATCAAATCATCAGAGCCTGCAATAATTATATTTAGTTTATTCTAATTATTATTTTTTAGTTTTGTTTTATTTCATCTTACTAATTTAAGAAGTAATAAGTTAATTTACTAATTCTTAGATTGCAAAAGTGTTATCACTTCAAGTAAATCTTTATTATAACACACAGCTACTGACACCTAACGTAAAATATAATTATTTAAGAAAACTCAAATAATTATGAAGTGAAAATTACATTTTAATAATGATCGCTACTGTTGAATATATTTAAAGATTTAAATAACTGTATAAGTAACTTTTTTTTCAGTTTTTATACCTATTTTTTTATAACTTTGATTCACTGTTGTTATGTAGTTTTGAAGAATTTTTAGTAAGAATTTTAAAGTGTAGATATCAACTCATCAACCCCAAAAAATTTATCTAAAGTAAACGACATTAAGCACAAGTGTTTTTGAGTTGTACAACTTTCTAGGAAAGTCAATTTACTAATTTTGTTGTTGATTTTGTTTCGTTAATTAAGGGTTGAAAGCTATAAAGATAGCAAGAAGTATTTTCAGGTGGCTTAGTGAAAAAAGTAATTGAAATTATGAACATTAAAGAGAGACATCTTTTGTATTTTAATTATCGATCAGAGCATACAAGCTCCTCTGTCTAAAAAAATTGTATTCATAATTTTATGATTTGAATTTCAAAAAACATTAGTTTGTAATTTTATTCTTAAAATACCATCACTAAAGTAATCTTTTCATTTAAGAAAGATCTCAATTTTGTTGAAACATATTGTTAGAGAGTCTAACTAAAACTATCAGATATAACTGATATAAAGTGTGTCTTAACTTCTATAGTTATTATAAAGATTTAAAAATGATCAATTGATCTTTGATGATTGAGTAACCAAAAGAAAACCTGAGTTTTATTCATTTGGTATTTCTACTGCAGATTGATTGATTATTTGCTTCCTGTAAAGTTCTTGAAAATATTTGGCAGGTTATAATAAAATGTGAAATAAGATTTAACAAAAGTGTTTACTTATCAGTGTTTGGATAATACTAACATCATTGCTTCTTGAATAGATAATAGTGATTGAAAAGATGTCTTTATATCATGACTCTTTGATTCAAAGAATTTTTTAGAATGATTTTATACAAGATAGTAACTGAAATAAAAAGGTTCATTCATGATGCAAATGATTAAAAGTTTTAATTTATTTTTTGGCTCCTAAATAATATAAACTTCAAAATCGAAGGTTGAAGAATCGTGAAAGGGAATTGTGTTGGTTGTAAACGTGAGTTTTTTGCTTACAAAAAGCTTCACTTCAAAAAACTTATTCTAATCTAATTAAAGAAAGTTTTAGGAGAATATTTTCTGAATGAGTTTGACTTGATTTTTTGAACGATGAAAACATCTTTGAATGGTAAGATTTCTTTCAGAAAACACAAAATAATAAAAAATTATTAAAATGGCAAGAAAGTAAGTTTATAAAATCTAGAGTTGATAGTTGGAAAATTAGTCACAACTAGAGAACTAACCGAAAAGTAATCTTGAATTAAATACATCAAATACTGATTTGAATGTGAAAATGATATTCTAAATGCTTTTGATCAGAACTTATAAGCTAACTTTAAAAATTCATCTTGTCATTTTCTATATTATAACTACAGTGAGCTTTTTAAAGTTTGTACTTTCATCTTTTTAACAACTTCATAAGATTAATAATAAAAAGAAATTACAAAAAGTGTTTTTTTATTTTATTTTTTTACAAAATTAATACTAAATATTTTTAGTTATCAAAAATATCAACAAACATATAAAACAAGAATAACTGTAACAAAGCAGCAAGATATGAGTAACAAAGAACAAAAATTAGGACAATAAAAACTTAAAGTAATTACTATGCTCTATATTTTCAATGACTTTAAATAAACAAACTGTTTAAAATTAAAAATTAAGTTCTTTTTTTTTAATTACTTTCATTTAATAGTTTAAGTACATTATTGAAAGATTAATTGGTGTTTATCGAAGATGAAAAACTCCTTGGTTTAAATGATTTGTGTACAACAGTTAATATAGACAATAAAGAAATCAAAGTAATAAATTTAAACATCAGGATATATTAGTGAATCGTAATGTTTTGGTAATAACAAGTTATCAATAGCGTGAATGACTCCATTATCTGCTATTAGGTCAGCAAATAACGTTTTTCCTCTTAATTTTTTACGACCAAATAACACTCGTGAACGTTTTGGACACGAATAAATAAATTGGCCATTAAGAGTAAGATGACGATAAGAACGTTGTAGTAGTTCATCTTTGCAATGAAATCCTGCGAAAAAAAGCTGATTATGCCAATAAACATGATTTAAACTCGAGGAAAAAACGGTTTAACATTTTCTCTTAAGTATATAAAGGTCCTAACTATCATCACGACTTAATATTTTCATAATCACTAATAAATGATCAGATAAATCTTTTAGTGTTTGCTAAAGTCTTAAACTTAAAGTACTTAAACTAAGCACAAGAGATAAATTGCCTGGAATTAAATGAAATGATAATATTCTTCGCGCTGTTTCCTGATTACTAAAGAGCTTTTCCATTATGATTGGACCTATCCGGTAAAATATCGAGTTTGTGGGTGCAAGAAACGTGAAGTCATTATCTGATTGTAGGATCTGTGAACAAAAACGTTTATGATAAATAAAAACTGTTTGAAGTTTTGATTTGACACAAAACTTAAACATCTGGTAAAAAATTTAATCTGAAAGTAGATATGAGAGGTACTTTTATAAAACTTTGATTTATAATCAGTTCTAACTGTAAATAGAATAAAAAAGGTTTTCGAATTATAGATTCAGATCACTTAAAGATTATAACAAAAGTCCTTTTCAGACTTATTGGGTTAAAAAATAATTATAAAAGTTGTTGGTTGTTATCATACATGTAAAAAAATTACAAAAGCAAAAGCCGAATATTTCAATAAGAATTGATTTATGAGGTAATTAAGACTTGGAACCATCAAATTTATACAGCAATGATTTGTAATTAGTAAACTTCAAAAAAAATCAGTTAGATGAGAGTTTACTTAATAAACCATTGATATTTAAATTAGTTTTAACTTACTTCTTGTAAACCGCAGTTTTGAACGATGCCAATCAAAACTGAGAACTGATTATCAGGGTTTGATGTCAAAATACCCATCAAGGTTGCTTTTGGATGTTTAAGAAGCTTAAAAATTTTTCAAAGGTAAATATCCGGGTATATAATCATAACATAAAATAAACATAATTCACATTAAATAAAGATATCTGAACGTACCTGATCCACTAATATAACTGACCCAGCACAGTTTCTGTATCCTGGTTGATTAGATGATATTCGTGTACATTGAATAGATACTGCATCATCTCGAATGTACCTAATTTGGCCATTTACACTATCAGTTATTCTAGTTTTGATTGGGTAATAGTTTATGTGTATTGGTTTCCTAGTTTGCTTTGTCTTTAAGCGAAAACCTCTTCTAAAACCATTTCGCCAACTTGAAGTATTGACGATTGAATCGATGATGTAGTAATCAAACTGCTCTCGAAGAAGATTAGTGTCTCGTAAAGTTTTAGGAGATTCAAGATCGGATGATTTCTGTCAAGAAAAATTTACTAATTAAGTTTTTATTTCAAATATCAAATGGTACAACGAATAAAATTAGAAAAAAAATTTAATTAATAAAAATCGAGTTATATGTGTTATTTATTTTGATAAAATAGAAAGTTGTAAATATTTTAAATAAATAGATAAACTGATTTTTATAAATGTAGATTTAACTTACCACAAATGCCGAATTAGTAGGAGTAATTAAAGTGATATTTCTAAGTTTGCTCAGCGCTTTTAGTTTATTTGTAGATTTATAAAACTCATAAAATAGTGTAAGTTCAGGACTAGTTTCCAAGATATCCGCTACTGAGTTGACTGAAAGAATCAAATAACAAGTTTAGCTTCAAAATAAAAGAATAAAATTAGTACTTTAGTGAAAAAAATCACAAAATACAATAATTAATCACATCAAATTTATGATTATTATTTTAATAACTTAGAAAAATTTGCAAACTTATCAAAAACCAATAATTTTATCTTTTTTAATCAATCAAAGCCAATAGAACAACATCCTGATAATCGATAAGTTAAAGGACGTTTTGTTTACATTCTGTTTTATACTAAAAAACAAATTTATTTTTTTGTTGCTCTATCAGTAAATTAAACAAATACATACCTTAGAGGTTTTGTAGAAATTATTTATTATAAAAGTCAATATTAAAATCATGTTGTCATAAAATTAATTTTTATGGTAATTCTCGTTAAAACTACTTTGTTTTGATATGTTAGTTGATTATGTCAAGTGTTGCTAGTAATTAAATGCTACCTCCATAAGTGATATGATCAATTAAATGAATAACTCCGTTTGTCGCCATGATATCAGTCTTATCGAGCTGGATTCCATTTATATAAACTTTTGAAGTCATTTCATCTTTGTACGAAGCAAGAATATTTCCATTAATTGATTTTAACTGTTTACCTGGATTAAGTAAAGATATTTTAAGTCTTATTGTTCATCAAAGTACTCTAGAAATCTCTATTTTTAATGTAATGCATCTAATTTTAGTTTATTTACAAATATGATAATTTTTTTCTGTGCAAATTTACAAGTTAAATAAAAGGGTAGGACTTTATTATTTATTTTTGCAAACAAAAATATATTACTTAAATTTATCAATATCTATATATTTATTAATACTTAATAATTTATCATTAATTTTTTATTACTTTATAACTACTTTTTATAAATGCTTTTTTTATATTCGCTAAAAATCTTTAACAAAAAATGACTAAAACAAAATTTCTAAAATTGACCAAAGTGGATTAAAACAAATAAGTCAGATTACATTAATTACATCAACTTTCTGCTCTATTTGTTTTACTTAATGACGATTCGATAAACAATTTGATATTTATAGATAAAAAAATATTTATTTTTCTAAAAATAAAGCAAATTAAAGAAATAAGTAACAAATTACCTGCTCCAGCAGCACAAAACACTCCTTCAATAATAAAATTCTCAATGAGCTCTTTTAAACATGTTTTAGATTCATGGCTGACACTTAAAGCTAGCCGACTAAAAGCAATGTTTGAAGGCGCAATTAAAGTTAATGTTTGATTATGAGATGATAATAAACTCAACGCTCCAAGTTGTTCCAATACTAAAAAGTATTATTTGCATTTAATTCATCAAATTTACTTCTACTTATTTAGCTTGTAAACATTTATTTGAAGGTTAAAACAGACTTTATGTAAAATATACGTATTGCAGACATAAATACAGCATAAAAACACTTTCTTCTTGAAATAATAAATATTTATAAATTGATAAGCTTTTCATTATAGTGTCTGGCTAATGGTGTATCGAGCTTTCTTGAATATTGAATTGAATGAAATAAAGTAATGTTGTCAAATAAATAGAAAACTTAACTGTAATATTTCATAAGTTATAACGCTTTGTCAGATGTGAAATTTGTTTAAAGTATAAAAATCCCTATAAAATTGTCTGAGCAAATGATTAATATAAAAAAACAGCTTAAACAATTTGGTTATAAGCAACCATGTTATGTACAGAATGCTATGGTGTGAATATTATGACATTAAGCAAATAAATAGCTCGATAAAGCAAAATAAAACTGATTTAAAAAGTATTGTAACTAAAGTATTCGATTTCAAACTGATTTCTTGATACTTTAGCTTCGATATTCGCTAAAAAATATAATTAAGTTTAGTTAATTTTAATAACAAATTATTGGGATACAGAAAGTTTTTTAAAAGTTTTTTTTGTATTTAAAACATAAATATTATATTTTTTGAAATATTATTGATAATTATAAAATGTTAAACTTTTAATGATTCTAAAAGATCTTAACGATCTAAGATGACTAGTATTAAGATGTAACAATTACATTTAGATATAAAAAATTGTTTTTCTATTAATAATAATCTCTGTTATTATCACATATTGATTTCAGAATGCTTCATAAACCTCATGAAGTTTGCTTAAAAACACCAAAGAATCAAAAAGTTATCCTTACTCTGCAGTTATATTAATAAAAAGAATACCTTGAACAAGTGAAGAAAATACAGATGAATGAAATTGGAGATATTCTGCAATTGACATGTCTACATCTTCGATTAAACCATCAACCACATGATAAACTGAATCAACTTCAGTCTTTTTATTGAACTCTGTAACAACTTTACAGTTTGCAGTCCAAATGGAGTCGAAACTGTTGAATCGAATTGAATTGTTCGATACCGCCTGAAATTGAAATATTGAACTGAAATCAGTTTGAAAATATTTTTGATAATTTTCTATCAATGTTGAAACAAATTTTTAGTAACAGATATTAATTAATAAACTTTTAAACACACATAGTAGATGTCATTGTTGTGGAAGTCACTTAAAAGTATCTGTTCTGGGATTAACAAGTTGTCAAAGAAACTCCTAATTTCATTTTCATTCCGATCAAAAACTTCTGAAATTCATAAAAATAATCATTTTTATGTCTTATGTTTTTGTCAACATTGTTAAAGTCATAATATATCTTCAATAGAAAATTCAATTTAATTAAAACTAAATAAAAATACAAAGAAAAAGTAAGTTTTTAGAAGTTGCTTTAAAACCTGCACTAAGTATTCTTTTCGTTGGAACCAAACTTGTAGTTTGACTTGGTTTTTTTCTTGCTCTAATGTTTCCTCTATTTCCATTTCTCGCCTTCGTTTTCTTACCTTTCTTTTTCTTCCTTGTTCGATGCTTTCGTCTAATGAAATTTTTTCTTACTTTCCTTGGATTAATACCACGAGAACGATTTTTCACTTTTCGTCGTCTGACTGCTCTGCGAACATCTATAAAAAAAGTAGTAACATCACATCAAATGGTTAAAAGTATAAATAAATCATATAGCTAAAATGCTGACAACTATTTCTACAAACCAATTTTTTTCATTGGTAGGTGACAAGATGAACGATTTTCATTTAAATCCAATCCTTTGCAACATCTTAACATTATACTTCTACTTGGAGCATATAATCCCGGGCCATAACTGTAAAAAGACAATTTAGTCACTAAATATAACTGTTAGTAACAACGTTTCAGTTTCACTTCTAGTCTAAGTCTATCTTGATGTTGAGTAATTTATCTATATTTTATTAAAAGTTCTAATTATAATTTTTTGCTTGTTAGGTTTTTATAATCAGCTAAAATCTTATTTTGTTTTAGTTTAAATTTTGTTTACAAAAAATACAATTTATGTCATTATATCATTCATCACTCCGGCTTTGTAAGAAAATATCACAGAATCGATAGTAAAGATTTTGATTTGCAGAGCTTAGAGATTATCTAAAATCTGTTTGTTTAAATGACTAACTCGCCCAACTGTTGTAGTTTTTCATAATTAAAATTGGATTTCGTTTTCCGCAATATACTAAATGACTTAATCTTGAAAAATTTTTAATTTATCAAATAGATTATAAAATTATTCAATATAATCCATAACATCTTACTTAACGTTATTTTGAAAATTTAATTTACTAAAAAATGTTATTTACTCGATTACTTTGTTAGCTTAAAAGCTTATAGCATTGAAAAAATAAGTAATTATTTAGTATTTTTTCAAAGCGACCCAAAAAAGTTGTTATTTACTTATCTGTACAAACATATCGATTGCCATAATGACTACATCTTCTTGTAGAGCTCAGAGATTTTAAAATTGATCTTGGAAACCCATACAAACTTAAGGCTTCATGCCGACACACATGTATTCTGTTTATTAAAAAAAGTATCATTTCGTGATCGATGAATAACTTGACGACGTATTCAACTTAAAACTAATTATTAGTTTAGTTTAAAGCATTTATTAATAACTTAGTTTACAAAATTTGGACAGAAAATGTTTATTCTTATTGTTAAGGCAAATTAAAACAGTTTGGCTTAAAGAAATCTTTTGCATTAGCAGTTCTATACAGTTTGTGTAATTATTAGTGACGAATAAAATTTAAACAAAATATTTACAAACAGCTAGTAAGCTATAAAGCCATATTTGAATTAAGTTTTCTTGTTGAAACACAAAATTACAACAAATTAACAAATTTTAGCTTGATTTAAAACTGTTATATCACACTTAATTTTATTTAATCTAGAATAAGATAGATCATTCTAATTAACCTTAACAAGAAAAGCTAAATGTAATTAATAATTATTATACTTTCAAATAATACTACACAAAAACTAAGAACTTAGTGAAAATAGTAATTTATCACAAGTTTAATTTTGCTATTGTATTACAAAAACAATCTAATTTTTGAGTAAAACACTGAGATAAATGTGTGTAGAATCTTTAGAACTTTTTACAACCAATAACAGCGACCAATTTTCCAATCTTTTACTCTTAATGTAAATTGAAATCAAATTTAAGAACACTGATACAATCAATCTATAAAGAAATAAATCATTGAAAGCAGTAAGACTTGAACTTATGAACCTATGTTGCCCTCTAAGCTTTACCAAAAAAGATAAGATTAAATTTGAAGATATAAAAGTAATTTTCATAAAAGACCTTCAATCATTATTGTCACGAGTCAATATAAAATTTGAAAGATTGTCATCGCTTTTTGTCATAAGAACGCATTTTGTGATAGCAATATTTTGCCTTTAAACCTGTCCAGGTCAAATAAAATTGTAAAAGTAAACGTTGTATTTCTATGAGCTAATATTTGTTCAAATATATTCAAAGGTTTCTTTCAATTGAATAAATCTTACTGGCTGCAATTACTTTATTATCATTTATTTAAATCTTCAGATAATTTAAATTTGTTACATTCTAGTATTCATGCTACTACTTGCATCTCAATTAACTAAGTGATTTACAACGATAAGGAGGTCCGTTTTCGAAAGCAAACCTATTATGTCATCAGCTTGGAATTTCAATTTATTTATTTAAAGCTTAAAGAGAATCAAGAACCACTTTGACAGAAAAACAATTATTTAAATTTTGCATATCTTAAGCTTTTGGATTTGCTTTTTATTTTAAGCGATGCGTCAGTTGTTCAGTATAGTTAAAAAAATACTTTCACTTTTTGAAAACTTCTGAAAATGTTAATTATATTCCTCTTATTTAATCCTTAATCTTTTATCAATTCTTTGTAAATGTATCTTAAGAAAAGAATAAGAAAAAACTTTATCTTGTCATTTAATAAATCATCTATTAATTACCTTCGTTTATACTTTATAAAATGAAAATTGTATTACATTTCATAATTCCATTAATGAATTGTTATTATTCTATTATGATAATTATTATAAACTTATTCGGTTTTGTTGAAAAATTCAATGAACATATTTTGATTAAATGATATTTTAGTTTTTCGATAAATACAGAACAATAAAATGAAGCAAGTGTTGATAGAAAAAATAAATATCTACTAGAAATAAATAATAATTAAAAAATGAAAGTTTATTTAAACTAAATAACAATTTTTTAGATTACTAAAAACTTTCATTTTTCAATAAATTCAGTTTAAATACTTCTTATCACAAAAAACAGCTAAAACAACAAATAGTTTGTAGACTCGCCACAAAGTCATTTAATGAATCGATTTACTTAAAGGGGAAATTAGACAAGCTTTCGACATTTTCAAGATCTTGTTCAAAGAGTCCCTCTATAGTCACTGTTTAGATAATAAAAATCTTACCTTAATTATTTTGGTTTTCTTTTTAAACAATGAACACTAAAAATATTTTCAAAATTGTTTATTGAATTTAAAACAAATTTATAGTTGATTTTATACAAATATTTGATTATTAATACTAAATTATTAATTTTTTTACAGATAATATATTGCAATGATGCTTTAAATTAAGATAACAATTTGAAAGGGTAAAAGAAAGTACTTTTAGAAGTAACATCAAACTGTTTATGCCCTACTTTTAACTGGATTTGATAAATTCAAGTTTAAACTTTTAATTACATCCATATTTTAAATCAGTGAATTTAATAAATGTATTCTGCTTTTATTATTTCAAGATTAAGCAGATTACTTGAGTTATTACATTACTTGTAACACAATACTATAACTACATTAAACAACAGTAACCAGACATATACAACAGCTAAATATATATATTTCTAGGTTAAAATAAATATGTTAATGAACTAATGTTGAAAATATGTCAATTGCAGCAGATAGATTTCTAATTTTTATACTGAAGTTAGTAGTTTTTCTCAGTAGAAAAATAATATTAATAATTTTGTATATCTCTATAAAAATTAATGAAAAAATACTGGATACAAAAAAAAACTTATCAACAAATTTAATCTATTCAAAGAATTATAAATCACTAAAAAAGTTTAAGATAAAAAAGTTTTTGATTTTCAAATTAATCTTTATTCTTAAGTTTTTAATAAAGATAAAAGCAAGTGGAGTCTGAATAGTTGTTTTGTAATATTACACTACCTCCTTTGACTCAAATATGAGTAACTTATTTATTCATAAATCAAAATTTTATCTTTGTTTTATCTATTTACATCTTAATCAATAGATCAAAGTTAGCGTACATTTAAAAGGATGAAGTCACTGCCTCAAGCAGAAGCTTAAAATTTGTCAACTTGTGTATAGCATAGAACGGTTGGTGAAGAGAATAGAAACAGATAGCCAAGTTGAAATGTGATAAAAAAGATTTGAAGCGTAAAACACAGGTCTTGCCTTATGTGCTAGAAGGAAACCAGTAATTTACTCGATCTTATTCTTTATACTTTTTTAAGATGACTCACAAATAGAGTTTGTATTAGTTGAAGCAAGAACAAGAAAAATAAACTTTTAAATTAAATCTTTTTATGAATGAAATTTTAATTTTGTATAAATTTGGATTTGTAAAATTATAACCTGTAATTTAGCTTGCTCAATTTACAATCCATTTCTTTTTAAATTATCAATATAAAGCCAATATAATTAAACCAATAAACATTTAGTTGAATACACTGAAATAAGTTAAAACGTTTTCTATTTTGATTTATGCTGTTTAAAAACACTTGCAATAAACAGTTACTTTTCAATTTTATTAATATTTGATTGTTTAAGTTGCTTTCCATTACAAAATTATTAACTAAAACAAAATTAATTGATGATAAATTTTTTATAAACATCACCAAAACTGTATATTTCAAAAATTACTTTTTCGATGTTAACATCAACAGACGTTTTAAAAAAGCAATAAATTAAAAAAATAAATTAACATTTGCAAAAGATTTGCAAAAGTATAAATTACAATTTTGTGTGATTATATTATTTACAGTAATTATAAAATTACTCGTATAAATAAACCGAATGTAAACTTTGTGTGTCTTGCGAATTCAATAATCTTTCATCAAATTATGATAAAGTTGAATTAATCAGCAGAATATTTTTTATTAGATTTGTATAATTAGATATTAAAAACGTTTATATCTGTGTTTTTCATGGTACATCAAGTAAAGGTTGTAACTTACTAATTTTAATTAGATAGAAACAAACTATTTCAAAATCAATAAAAAAGAATATTAAGTTAATTTAGAAAATTGTGTTTAAACAGTCACTTGTGTAAATTGTAAAACAAAACTATAGAACCCCAAGTAATTTTTCATTTTTAAGTTTTATGGGTTTGTTTAGTAACTCCAAACTTTTCAAATCTTACATTAGACTACATCAATAAAAACTTGTCCAACAAGAAAATTCGTAAATCTACATGAAGTTGAAAAAATTAAGAAGCTCAAAAAATTAATCATTTCAAAATTCAAGTTATTATTTGCTTCAAATAGATTGAGATAGTGGTAAAAACGATAAAAACAAACTTTAATGTTTGTTTGATAAACTAACTATTCGTCTGAAAAACTTCTTATTAACAAATTTGTAGTGATAAATATTAATAAAATAATTTGTTTAATTGCTTATCAGCTGATTTCTAACCACGTGATCAGCGAGTAATTATTCTGAATAAAACTGAAGTTAAAGAAACAAGAAAAGAGGTTTGTTCAAGTTTGCACCTGCTTACACAGAACATCTGTGTCCTAGACTTTCAATGAAATATGAATCAAAATAAAATAGAAAAACTCATGAAATGAATCTAAAAATCATCACTGAAATGACGTCACAACAGCGCTTCGAGAAGCGCTCAACTTTGTAATTAGATTTTTGATAATTAAGAAGTACCTCTCAATCCATCTAGGAAGATCGCTTAAATTGATTGAAGTTGATCTAACTTCTCTTGTTGATCCCTGCATTAAGTTCAAATATAAGATTGATAGATCTTCATCTGATCCATTCACATAAGTATTCTTCAGACTCGATAGAATCTTCTTTGCTTGCTCAATTGAAGATGCTTTAATATGAAGAGTCGGAGAGATCAGTTTGCTTCTCACTTCCACATCCTTGTCGATAAACAAAGATCTTTGTACAACTTTACGGTTCTTCCTCATCAGACGATCTTGTATCATCTGGGAGCTTATATTTGTTAAACGACAATCCATCAATTCACAAGTGACGTCATTTCCTGTCGACACCTTCCGGTCGTTGATGACGTCACTGATCTCCGTCGAATCATTTTGAGCGCGACAAGCGATAAAAAGAACAAAGACACAAAAGATAAATCGGAAGATGATACGCTTCAAATAACTCATCGAGTTCGAACGTAAATCAGGAACCTCTAATCCTGACTTCATCTTCTGCTAGGACTTGTGGACAGTCTCACCCACTACTACAACCGGTGTTCTAACGAAAAAGGGAAAAAGTTTTCGATTTTGTTCCGCTTCAGTGCGCAGCGTTTACTGCCAATGATACCGTTGCCGCTAGTTCAGAATCCAACCCGATTTGTGTTCAGTTTAATTTTCAACAAGATTCATTTCGTCGAAGTTTATTTTCATTCAAATAGACTTTTAAAAGCTTCAAATTTCAACTCCTTCAAATGTATCTGGATCATTTTTATGGTGAATTAGTTTTTTTTTTGTAAAATTTATTTAATAAGACTCTAATTTATAAGAATCCTGCGTTTATTTACCACATTTGAATATAATCGGAATGAAAATTTAAAAATTTCTTCTATTTGTTGATATATAAATGTCTTATTGCCGCTAAGATTATTTAAAAAATTTAGCTAAGCGATTCAAAATTCGAATCATCCTTTAATTACGCCATCTAGCGACAAGATTTCGAAAATTGAAAGTTTTCGTTTAATCAACAATATTCTGAACTTCATCAATCTTATCATTAAAAAACAGTTTTCTTTGTAAATTAACTTTTATTTTTGCCTTATAAAATTTCTACATAATAAAATGTTCTTATCAATTTGCTCTTTAATCTTATATTTCAGATTAAGACTTATCTAAAAATCGATTTTTCGAAAACAAAGGCAGTCATATTGAATTTTTAGATTACTAGCAAAGCTAATAAAAAGTTTTTTTTTTATTTTAACTTAAAACAATTCTGATAAAACCAGTAAATATAATTTACCTTAAAACGTAAAGTAATAATCTTTTAAAAAATAAGTTTAAGTAATTAGAAGATTTTTAAGTAACTACTTTATAAAATAAAGTTAAAATTTGTCTTTCATCTATGACCTTTTCAAATTTCAACTTCAAAAATTAGCTTTTGTTTTGTACAAGAACTAGATGACAAGAGGTTCTTGTTAAGACTTAGTTATAAATCAAGCAATTCATAGTTACAAAAAAAGGAGTATATCCAGTTGGAGTCTCACAAACAGTCCGTTCTACAAATCAGTCAATGATATGTTAAGTAGATCAAATACCCTAGATGAAAAACTATAGGTCAGAGCAAAATATACTTTTACTTTCAATACGATTATCTGTTTTCTAAAAGAATAAGTTAAAGTTATTATTTTATCAGAATTAAATGTTATTTGTAGTTTTAAAAATGTTATCTGAAGTATATTAATTTTTGTATTTTTCTTTAATTTCCGATAAATCATAAATTATTAATTAAAATAGAAATTTCTGTAAAAGTTAATCTGTTGGTTTTATTGTAAATTTTTATCAATTTTTTATCATCTTGAAAATTTGCTGCAAGATAACATTTGAAATGATATGATCCTATAAGAATCATCAATAAATTTTTCAAAAATCAATTGAATTAAATAAACAAAACTTTATCTTAGAAATTTAGACAGATTTCGACAAATTAAAAAAGTTTTTAAATAATTTGTTTTATTTCAATCCAAAATTTTTATAAATAATTTATAAGGTTTTGAGTGATTACATAACCATGAAGACTTGTAATTAGATGTAAATATGAAACTTATCTTTTAAAAACTTTTCCATAAATCCATTTATTTTTCAAAAACAATAAAGGAAGCTTAATAATTGATTTGTAAGATTTATTTGGTTGTTTTTGTTATAAATTATTTATAAGATTAATTTAGATATCAAAAACAGATGAATAACAAAAAGTTTAATTTAATTATTTTCGATGAGAGCTCAATAAATTAATTTTGATAAAATTTATAAATAGCCAACAAAAGCTTCTAGAATACTTATAGAAGATTGTTAGAAAACAAGTTTTGACAGAAAAATATAAAAGTTGTTGTTATATAATTACAAATATTTTTTAAAAATTGATCTACAATTTTAATAATAAAAATGAAAATAATGGAAAGTGTTTCAAAACAATTATTTCAAAAACGAATTTTTGCTGAAATCAACATTAAAAATAAAACTGGAAACACTGGCAGTTTAGCCCAGTTTCATACTACAAGTGAAATAAACGACTTTTTTCACTCAAACACTTAAAAACGTAAACATAAGTTTGCTGTGACGTCAGAAGCAAGTGAAAATAAAGCTAATAATCACGAGTAGGTAATACAAATGACGTAAAAGCGATAAGTGCCAGTGACGTCACTTGTCGCCCTGAGACACCCCAGCCCCGCCACTAGTCACTGTGTTTGTGTTCCTTTTCCGATCTTCAAACTCCCAATTGCAACAACTTGTTAAAGACTTTCCAAACTTTAACATTTCTTTTCTGATTTTTCTGTGGAGAAAAAAAAGCGATTTTTTTTAAATCGAAATTGATGACGTCAGTTGGAAATTGATTCAAGTGCCTCAGTAGAAGATTGAGTTTATTGAATCGATTAAAAAGGTGAAACAAACCGAGAACCAAGAGAATAGAAGATTGGATCAAGACATTCTGATATTCTCAAAGGTAGGTAAGTAAGAAGTGCAACTATCCGAATATGGTTTAATCCTTGTTTGGCCTGGTCATGATGCTTTTGGGTGTAAAATTCAAACGCTGAAAACAACAAATTTGATTTTATTTAATTTTATAAATTTATTATATTTGTTAAATATTTATTATATTTGTTATGAATTTATTATATTTGTTTTATTCTATTTACTGAAGGTTTACTAAATCAATTAAAAATTGAAAAATTATCGATTAAAAAACTAAACTAAAAAACAAATTTCAAACAAGAAATAGAAAAAATGGTTTAAGATCAAAAAATTTAAATTTTCCAACAACTTGTCTAGACAAATATGAAAGTTGACAATAAAAATTTAAAAAGTTAAAAAAAATAATATTTTTATTTTTAGATATAATATTGCCTGAATAAAATACTGAATAATTTTAGAAATAGAAATAGAGTGTTTAATTACCAGTAAAAGGAACGTATCCAATAAAAAACGAAGTTACTATCAATATGAGTTGTGTAAGTGCTTGCTTCTCTCTTTTTCGTCTTCTGATCAAAGTAACCTCTGAAAGACTTGCTCTAGGCACCCTGTTCTGATTTCGTCGAATTGTAATCACAGTAATCATTGAAGCGATTGCAACAATAATAATTGGAATTAAGATGAAGATTGAAAAGGCATACATTGAATAGTGACTATATACAGGAAGCCTAAAACAACAAATTAAATTGTTACGATTTAGTATTTTTCAAATTTAGATGATAATTGTTGTTAAACATTTTCTTATTTCTACTTCAAATTTACCAAATCTTTGATTGACTACAATGAGGCCAAAGGCCATCGAAACGATTTGGTCGAGATCTGTCTTTATGTTCTAGTTCAATGAATAAAATCATTGGAATAAATCCAAAGCAAAAAGTAATGAACCATAAAATTGAGTGGCAAATCTAAAAAAAAGTTTATTACAATTCCGTCTAAATAATTAAAAGAATAAGCTAAATAATTGATTCTATAAAAAAGATTAACATTTATAAATTGATGAAAGGTTCTTTACTTACTCTTCCGTGTCTTCTTGAAAATGTTTTGACCTTAGAAGGACATTTAACTGATATCAATCGTAGCAGAGCGAAAATCATAATATGCAAAGCAGTTGAAAACACAGTCCACAGCTCGATACCCCAATACATCTAAATCCAAACAGTTATTAAGACATTTTAAGATAGTCAAATACGAGTTGATTAATTCTTAATATTTACCTTACAAAAAAACGCTGGTAATTGAAAGTCATTAAACCCTAAAGTTAATCTGTAAATATTTATCCAGCATACCACTGAAGCCAAAAGATTGGAACAGCTCATACTCATAATGAAATCATTATAAATATTTCTATATGAAAAAAAAAACAGTTTAATTATTATTTTTATAAGTGAAATCAAAACATTGATTTTGTTATTAAACATGTTATTAAACACGATAATAAATTAAAAACTTTTAAAGCTTTATTGGGATCAATATTATAATAATAATTTGAGAAAACTTGTTATTGTATATTTTATAAAGAGTTGAAGCCAGCTTACTTTAAAGATTTAGATGTATACAATACATAGATTGTAGCTCCATTGAAAAGAACAGCTGAAACAGTAAGGATGAAAGAAATAATTGAAGTGACATACAACCATTTTACCCCATTAGTAAATACGGTGTTCTCCAAACTGTTAACAGATTAGTTGTTATTTTTTTGTATATAAACACAACTTTATTTATTTCTTTTATTTTTCATGGAAGTTAAGCTTCGTTGCGCACAGCTGTGCATCTACAAAACACCCTCGACCACCAAACACAAGGCCTGTCTTAGTGCTACTACTTGAAAGATGTCAAGTTGACCAAATTTTCTTGCTATGGTTTGAAAAAAGTGAATTTATAAATAAACTTATAATTAGTTTTCAGTTTGGCTTCAGCTTTTAATTTTTTACTTTTAATCTGTTATAGAATCTCTCCATAAAGTTTATTCAAAAATCTTTTTCTATTTCTTAAGTTTATTTTTAAACTAAATGTTAGTCACGTGATACAACTTACCTCGAGTTCATTTCCATAGTAACATTACTAAAAGAACTCATTTTATAGCCAACTAACCTAGAAAAAAATGCCACAAATTAGTAACTGTTCTTTTTCATTAGCTTTACCGATTCTAAACAATTTTTAAAGACTTTTTAATTTAAAACCAGTTTAAAAATAAGAAGAATTTTTGTAATACCTGCGATATAGTTTACTCTATTTAAAATAGTTACTAATAATAAGTTAAGTACAAATAAAACAGGAAAGATGGGATATACTTATCAAATACCCAGCTAAAAAAGAAAACTTTTAAATAACTTTCCAGTCTTCAAGCTTTCTTATCAAAAGTGGTTCTTATGATTGAAAAATCCTACTTTAAAATTATAATTCTCAAAACAAATTGTTTCAATCAGGAAATCAAATAGAAAAACTACAAGGAAAATATAAGGGGGTTCTTGGAAATAATTTTCCAATCACATCTATGTATTTGAGTTTGTTATACTCACAATATATTTTATCTAAAGTGTTTTGCTCTCATAAAATACATGCTTGACTAATTTGACTTAATCTAATTTGTCTCTTTTCTGTAACATACAAAAATATCGAATGAGGCAGTTAAAACTCGCCGGATATTTATTCCTAATTTTCTTTTTTGTTTTTCTTTTTTCTGCTCTCGTTTTTCTAATTTGAATTTAACGATTTTCTACTTTCTATTTAAAACAATTAAGTTCAAATGGAACTTGAAAACTTGTTTTTAATATTTATCTCTGTTAACTAATTATCAGTAAAACTTTATAAAAAACGTGAATAAAAATGTGAAAGTTTTTGAATAATTACAATTTACAAAAATTATAATTCTAATAATATATTTTATACAAATAAAACTATTTAAGATAATTATAATTTAAATAACTTAATTTTTTACCTGTTATAACTTTCTATTGTAGAGATATAATTTCTACATATTAATTTGATATGAACATGTTTTTAAAAGATTTCTAGTTTAATGTTTTTTAAGAGTTCAAGAGGTTAACTCTGCTTTGAATATTAAACATTTTCAGTTATCTTGTTTTGTAGAGTTATTTGAAAACAAGTTTTATATTTTATATTTCCATTTTATTCAATAATGACTCAGAGCAACAGAACTGTTTTTTTAAAGTTCCGAAAAACTTTTGGCTTTTAATAACATTTTCTGTGAAATGTTTTCGTTTTTTCTACTTTTAAAAGATGGTTGCCTGACTATATTTAAATATAAGTATATGAAAATGTAAACAAAATTTAGCAACAGTTTTTAATAAACTTATAATTATTAGAATAATTTATGAATTGTATACTTCATTTGTGAAATTAGGTACTTTGTGTACTTCCTTATTTGGTTTTAGTGATGTAATCACTTGTTCTTTAATAGGAAGAAATAAAAAAGATTTATGTGCAATCAGTAAAATGTATTTGTTGAACTTTTTTGAGAAGAACTTTCAATTTATGATAAAATGTTGATTTTGTTTAAATATGGTATGTAGTTGGTTTTTAGAATTAAAATTAAACGATTTTTAATGTTCACAGTGATTTAATTCTTATTTAATTAAATTTGTTACATAACAAATCATAATAAAAGAGCTATCAAAAAAAGATTTAAAAAAATAATTTTAAATAATTTTATTTTTATCAGAAAACCTTCAGCAATAAATTTGAATATAATATCTACAAAAAAAATCAGCTAAAATTATTTTAAAAAAAGTTTGATTAAAAATAAGTTTTCCACAAAACGCAATGGCTTCAAATAAAATTAAGAAAAATTTGATTTGTAAATTAATAGTTATAAACTAAAAAAAGATTAACATTTGGCAAATTCAAAGCTACAAAAACAAGAGCAACTAAATAGTCTCTATTTGCGAAGCTTGACTTTCATCCAAGACAGATCTGAATGTTTCAATGCTAACTTCATTATTTTTATCCTGGGCGCGTTTCCAAACTTCCAGAAATGTTTTTTCTTCAAACTGAACCCCCATAACCATAAAAATTCGTCTGATCTGAAATATTTCAGCATTTGTTAATAATAAACAGGATTTAATTTGTCACTTAAACATTTGCAGATGTTTCGGATTGTATTTGAGTGGTAGAAACAACAAATTATTTATCAAGCTTTATAAACAAATTGTGGTTTTTAACAAACAAGAAGTTTTTGTTCCAAGAATTAAAAACCAAAAAAAATACTTTTTAATCTTCTTTTATCACAAACAATTTTATAAGACTGTCACACTAATTTTAATGACAAAATCAATTTAAACTAATCCCAATTTTGCTTTTCTGCAAAGTTTATTAGCATCATCTTCAACCTTGAGTTCTTATCTTACCTCTTCAGCACTTCTTGCCATGAAAAAGTCTCTTTCTGTCAAACCGTGTTTGGAATATATACTTGGGTTTATTAAAGCATACCCATCACTTTCATCGCCATAATTTTTAGAATCACTAATCCGTCTGTAAAATGTTGAATGAAAATACAAAACGTCTAAAAAATTGTAGATATTTTTACTTGATAATTGGTAAAGGTAAATCACTTCTGATAGTAGGAACTCCATAAGTTCGGTAATTGGAAGTGGCAATCCCATTTAATAAGCCAATCAGCGACGACGAAGTTTGATGTTTACTAACAGGCTTATCAATTTGCTTTACTAAAGTTGGTAACTCACATGTGTGGTCTGAAACAACCAAATTCAAAATTTGTCCCAAAATAATCCATTTATAACGGACCATTATCAACTACCAAATCGTTCTTTTCTTTCCAGTTTAGGAAATTTGCAAATTTCACATAATTGATTCCAACTTTATCGTCATCTGATGTTTCATTACCCACACAATAAGACATCAACAGACTGATCATTTGATCATCGATAGGCAAATTGAGTTGATGACACACACTCCGTAGTTCATCAGCATCAATTAATTCGTCGCCATTCTGAATGAAAACAACCATTTGTTTCATTGTGAATGAAAATTTCCTATTTGTTAATTAGATTAAGTTAATCAGGCAACGCTTTTTCTAGTAAAGCTTGAGTAAAAGTCAAAAATATTTAATTGGTTGAACGTCTGATAAACGGCGTTCACTATCTACCCGTTATTGCTTTGAAACGGAATTAATTTAACAATAAAAATACATTAAAAGGCAATAAGCTCAGACCACCTTGAAGGTTTGATTTATTTTTCCCACACAGCTTGTCAAGAAAAAGGTTAAACTATTAAAAACTTATTTACAAATAAATATTGTAGCAAGTTAAGAGTAATAATGCGAAATTTGTCAGACACTAAAAGTATTCGATTTTTTAAAAACGATTTTTCCAGCTTTTGAAATTTGTCCAATACAAGTAGAAGTCAGTTTTACTTCAAAAATTCCAAATCTTATAATTTAATTTTGAATATTTAAAAACAGTCTATGATCCTAAAACAAAGAATGCTAATTTTATAAATGTTAAACTTGTTTATTGTTGTAAAGGAGCTAATACCCAGATAGATGGAAGATTTTAAGCAGTCAGATAATTTTGTCAAATCTCTAGTTGCAGATGTAAACTCTTGAAGTTTTAGGAAAGAAACCAACAACTTACTTTATCGTAATAGGCAAAAGCATGAGATAAACTGTTGAAGTTGTGATAATTGGATTTCTTCAAATGTTGTCGGATTGCGTGAAGAACTGATCTCTCAAAATCTCTACCTCTTAAGTAATCAGAAGGAGATCTGAGATGAAGAAGATCACCAGCCCCATATTCATCTGGGCGAATCATCACTCCATAAGTGTGGTCATCTGGAACTTTTCTTAAAGTCTTATTTCTGCTCAAGACACAAATATCTGATTTGAAAGATTTCGAAGAAGCAGACGTACCGGTCGAGAACTTGACCAAGCTGAGGTCTTGTTTGTTCCAAGAATTTATCCAAAATATCCGAAGTTATTTTGCTGTAAATCATCACTTGATTAAAAGTTCAACTTTCAGTAATATTTCTTCACTATTTTCACTAAACTAACTTCATTTTTAGTTGCATCACGTGACTGTCTAGTTAGTTCAGTAAACAGATGAACATATCAAAAAGATTTAATTTTTGGAGATTTTAAAATTAATTTTGATTTAATTTTAACTGAAATCGATCTGAAGAAGTTCAAAAAATCGCTTTTCAAATTTCTTCTTATTCTCACTAATGTCTGTTGGGTATTGGTCAGTTTTTACTCAATTAAATGAAATTCTTTTCCAAATAGCAACAAATTCAAATTGTCGATTGCGTTATCAAAAAATGTGTGGTTTTATAACAGACTGAATCTTGTCAAGGATACATTAGTGTCATTTACTGACCCATTAATGTGATAAGGCCAATTTAAGGATTTCTTTGTCATTTCCCCTGTGTTGCTATGTGGTGTTGGTAACCCAAATGTAGAATCCATAGAGACCTTCGACCAGTTGTACCTAGAAATATTTGAAAATGTTGACACGAAGCAACTGAAGACAAATTGTTTGTTCTTTTTGTATTGATGTTTTTAATTCCTATACAGAATTACGTCATCAAAGTTAACTAGTAACAACTAAGGAGACTAATACTTCAAATCAACGTCTTTAATGTTTCAGTTTTGACGCTCTATTGTACGTTTAATGTTGTCGATTTCTCAATGAGATCTGTTCAAGTGTCTAATCAAATTTGTTCATTGATGACGTAATGAGACGTCGGTAATAAGGTCTTGTAACTTTATTTGTTGGAGCGAAATGTGTTTTGTATCTTGGATGTCATTTTTAAATTCATGAAAGAAGTTGTTTCTTAGAAAAACTTCTGTTTTCTTTACATTTAATACATTTTATGAAAAGATTAAACGCTTTAGGTACTTTCTATCAGGAAGCTCTCCGACGTAATAATCGTGATGACTCTTAATGTAAAGTTCGTGAAAATTCTTCGTTTCTTCTTCAATTTCACTTGTAGTCTTGTTAGGATTCACGCACTCTCTTGCTGTTCCAGCTACAACAACAATTTTAATCCATTTTGGAGCTTTGTTAATTGGACCATAAATTACAAAACTCATGTTAATAAAATTTGAAATGCATATACTAAAATCATTTATCTTAATTGATGCATTCGTTTCAAAGCTCCAATTCTACATTTAGCTTAAATATTTTCTATTTTACTTTTTTATCGCGATTACCAAAGTCATCAAACAAAATAGATTTTGTTAGGATAAATTTTAGGCTTCAGATAAATTTTTATTATCAGTTTGATCAAATTTCAAATTATAACTTCCAATAATAAAATATAAAAAATGTTTTTGCTGTAAATTTATTTTAGTCATTACAAATTGGATTTGATATCTCTACAAACAGTAGACATAAAATTCAAATCTAATAATGTAAAAGACTTGATTCTATTTTTCTTTGAAGCTCTGAAGACTTCAACTTATTGAAAAATAAATGAACCACATTGTTTGCGAGAAGAAACAAGTCATCAAGTTTTATTCTTGATAAGTTTATATTAATTGCTAGTAAGATATGCTGTTATCAACTTTGACAAGAACAGACAACTATAAAAAATGATTTACTAAAAGTGAATAGAAATACAATCAATGAATAATTTACAAAACTCACAGAAAATTGTTGGTTTTCCAAACGGTTCATTTCTCCTTTTTATATCTTTAGGAGCATACAAAGGTGCACAAGGAGATTCACCAAGAGGCTGTTCTTTAACGCTCTTATAAATGGACTGTTTGTTTTGTATTAGTGCATCTTCAAATCTTGTCTTCATCTCGGGCGAAATCAATTCCTTAGTCTTAACACCAACATTAAATATTAATCAATAATTATTTACTTAATGTGAGCTTAGGAGATCTACCGTCAAAGATTTGACGCATGGAACACCGTGATAGATGTTTGTGGTGATTATTTCATCATTATCATAAAACTTTCCATGATGTCTTCTTACTTGTCCGACTCCAGGTCTATTGGCGTTGGTGTTGTTGAACTTTGCAATTACTTCTGGTGGAGATTTCTGTAATTCAGTCAGAGCTTTAAAGTTTTTCTTTTTAAACTGTCTTTTGGGTTGTAACAAAACAAACCATGACAAATTAGATTTCGAAATAACATTTTATTTATCTTTTTTTCAATGAGAAAAACATTTGATAAACTAATTGTAACATTGACCAAAACATCTTCTACGAAATGAGCTTAAAAATCAATTTTTATCAGAGTTACTTCTTCTAGGCAGTTATGAATCAAATCTTTAGTATTTCCTCCCTGATTAAACAGTTTCCCCGCAGCTGCTAAACTTCCAGATCTATCTCTATACTTTCCCAGGTTACTTTGCATTTTTTCATCAGAATTTCCCAGCCTTATCAAAAAAGCTAAAAAAAAGTAAATTTATTATAAATGACTAAATAATAAAATTAAGTTTGATTCGTAAGTTTTCAACTAGTTTATTATTAAATTAGTAAACTGTTGATTAAAAGTGAAAATTAATCTTAACTAAACATACAAATGATAAGATCCATAAATTATTTCGTGTAATTATATTCAAAGCTTTTTTTAATTCAGTTTTACTGCATTTAACATTACTAATATTTAAGTTTCCTAATTCAAACGTTTTCCTTTAGATGTCTATTATCATCAAATAACAAACTTTAAAAAATGGAATTTAAATAAAAACTACTTTTTTATTGTTTTAAAAGTATATTTTACAACTTATTAAGTTTTGGTTTTTCTTATCAATAAATTAAATTCAGATCAATGTAATGAATCTTTCAATGTCAAAGACTCAATCTAAATTTAGTTAAAATATTATTTCTTTATCTAGAGCTAGTTTTATCAAGAGCATATTAGTTTCAAGATTGCTTTTTCATAAATCTTTTATCTATCTTTTATACAATTGAGATTTTACTTTTAAAGTGTTATTCAAGTTTTATAAAAAAGATTATTCAAACATTCTATAAATATTGTGTTTGTAAGTTTTTATAAACTAACTGACAAAAGCTAATAATTTCTGTAGTGTATATTGATTAAAATAAAAAATAACTAAAACTTTTTTGAATACAATTAATAATTAAAACTAATTTATATTAGAAATTCAACAACGTTTTCTATGCTAATTCAGCTAACCTTTATTCAAACTAGAAAGTAAAATATATTTTTTAATAGTACAAAAGCTCGTATGGCTTTTGACGCCACTTAAACCCAGCTGATGTTTCCTAGCAACCTTTACTCATTGTTATGGTGAATATGGTGGCGCTATTGAGTATAAATGAGTTTAGATTCAAATAATTGTGCCAATAATTAATTCTGAATTTATAAAACGTTTGTTGTGTATAAAAACTTTTCTTTTTCATCAGCAATCATTTTAATTATACGAATATGATAGGAAATAATCTACTTCAAAGTATTTCCTGTTATCTTTGTAACAACTACGCAATCAATCACATATTAACACTCAGCCGTTAATAGATCAATAAACTACAATTGTTGTACAATATGTTTATCTCTTTTGATTTAAAGACAACAAGAAACTACTAGCATAACAACTTTAGATTAGTTGCAAGACGGTAACACACTAATAATAATTACTCAAAAAGTTTCAGTTAGTTCATTCACTTTAGATGTTATATTACCTGGAAAAATAAGATAAATGTTCACTAATAAAGAATAACATACGAAACTTAAACAAGATAACGTAAGAAAAGGTAACTGCAGCTTTTTATGAAATTAAAATTGTTTTCAATCAAGATTTGTTTAAGGATGACTTTAAATCTACTGAACTAAAGTGTTGCTTATATATAAGCTTAATATGCTTAGCAAGTGTTATACTTATAAAGTTATCTAAATCAACATACTAATTGTAATTACGATAGAGTTGTTAAAATTTATAAGAGTTGTAAGAATTCTACAATGTTAAGTTACTAGTATTTTATTAAAGCAATTTTTTTAAATAAACATTTACCTCTGTCAGTGTTTATTTGGTTGAAGTACTTATGGTCGTTACTGTATATGTTTTGAGTTTTGAATATTTCTAGCATGTTGAATTAACAATTTAGCAAAAAATAATAAATGCTGTTTTAAATTTTCCTATTCAAGTAACAAAACTTTGATCTTATCAAAAACTAAAATCCTAAGAAATTCATACTTCACTTTTATTTCCTAAAAAACTTTGAAATAGTAAAATTTTATGAGTTGACAGAATATAAATTTCTTGTTAAATTTCCAAAACGTCTTATTTGGCATGCAGTAGATATGCTGGAAAGGGAGTTTGTGTTTATCTTGTTAAAACAATTTGAGTTTTATGCGAAAGTTCTAATTATTCAAAAACAAAGCAAAAAAAAATCTGCTTAAATTTCTGATTATTTAAAAGTGATAAGAAATCAAAGAGAATTTGATCTGTAAACAAAAAGTAGAATAAACAATCAGAATATTCTTCTTACTTTTTAATTTTTGATAATTGTTGTCACCAAAGGTTGAAGCGGGTAAAATATGGAGATGTAAGCAACTTTAACAGTGACCTTTTTTGACCCAACAAACTTTTTAATAAACTTCTAAACTTATTTTTTTGTTTATTGGAATGATTCACTTATAAATAATGACTCATTTAAAATTTATAATTGTATTGACATAAAAATTTATAAAAAGGTTAAAAAAGGTTTTGAAAGACTTCATATCAGACACGATTATTTTAAGCTCATAATATGAAGTATCTCAATATTTATAAAGTTTATTTATAAACAAGTTACTTAAAACATAAGTGATTTATAGAAATGAAATTTAAAAAATTTGGACAATAGTAAATAAATACATATATTTTATTAAAAAAGTGTTTAATGTCTTGCGTACAATATAATTGCACAAAATTGTAATAGGTTAACATAAAAAATGTCAATTTATTTATTAAACGGATATGAAGTTATAGAGCTCTCTTAGCGAACAGAGAACAGATGCTATAGAAGAAGAATGAAAGATCATAAGTACAACCGTTAACTCCAGCATTATGCAGTTAGACTTTTTTAGATTCAATTATGGTTATTGATATCATCATTAGAAAAAGGATAAAATTTTATAGAAATATTTTGTACCAATCTTGTAATATTATTTTGATATATTTATATTGAAAATACGTTTGCAAAAATAAATCTATCAAAGTTAAAATAGATTTATTCATTAAAAGTAAAATACACCAACTGTAAAACAAACACATTTGTACAAATAGAGCTAACAATAGATACATCGCAACAAAAAGAGTTTAAAAAGTTAATTTAAAAGTAGTTAAAGTTTTAACAATTTGTTGCGATCATTTATATGACTCAAATAACTGAATTTTTATTTTTTAAACAATTTTCAGCAATGATTTTCTGAAGCATTTGCTTATTTACATAACTTAGCAGTATAATATCTTGAAAAAATTGAAATGAATTCACCAAAATTATTAAAAACTGTTGAAGCAACGAATATGCTTTTTGAGAATTACAAAATACACTTTTGAGTTAAAAGTTTTAAGCTTTAAGACATGTGATTAGAAGCATATAGTTCGAACACAAGATTTTAAATCAATAATGTTCAGGTTGATATTATCAAATTCTCGATTTTTTTGAAGCAATTGTCGACGAAACTGGCGCACGGCATAAATGGCTTCAGGGTTTGTAAATCCATAACTGCAAATAAGAGTAAGTTTACTTTACATACCAAGAAAATAAAATTTCTATCTTTTGCCATTAGGCTATATGTCAAAATATATAGCTAGAAACTTGAACGAATATTTGATGTGAAAATTTATTTGCGGTTTAAAATTGGAATTTTAATATTTAAATTATTCAAAAGTATCGTAAAAATGTTCAAATTCTAGTTTTTTGAGTAATTAATTATGTGAGGAGAGTAAAGATAGAAGATGGAAGAAACTTACTCAGTCTCAGTAAGTGTCAAGTCCAGGAAGTAGCATCTGTTGTAACGAACAAATGTATTTACAAATACTTGAGTTCGGTAAACGTCCCCAACGTAGAAAAACTCACAATCAAAATCATCTTCATCAAATTCATCTAATGAATTTAAATCTTCTCCAAAAAGACTTTTTCTTTTTGTTGAAAGCAACAACAAAAAAGATGAAATTTTAATGACATTTTCTCATCACAACAAGTTGACAATTTAAACAAAAAGTAGTTTTTCTGCTTACACCATAAGACTAGGTAAAAATTTAATCACGAGTTTTAAAATAAAAGTTTAACATTTTCATGTTTAATCCTGAGATAAATCATTAAAAAAATAAATAAGCCAATAATAAAAACAGTAACCTCATACTCATACAGCCGTATTTTCTGGCGAACAATTCAGTAAAGCTTTCATGATCACTATAATGTACGATGGCATTGTTCCATATCAGAGTTGCTATTACTTCTAATGGTTCATAACAAGCCACACAAGGAATATATTCCTTACAAGCGTTTACTAGTACCTCAAAATCTAGGTCAATTTTAGTGCTTAGATTTTTGACAAACTGAAGAACTATATCATAATACTGTAAAAAATTAATTGGATTAAATGATTAAAAACTAAATTTTATAGAAAATGTTGCTAGCTACTGTTTAGTTTTGCTTTTAAAAATTAAAATTGAATTGTGACAAAGTTTTTAACTAGAGTAGAAAAAGTGTTTGTAGATATAATTGTTCTAAAATTATCTATGATTTTAAATCAAAATATAAATCTGTATCTATGTTAAACCTACTTCAGAAATAAAACGATCATAAGGAAGCTCTAGATTTAATTCACGACGAATTAAACCTTTTGTTAAATAGAAGTCTTCAGTTGCTTCTTTTACATTTTTTAAGAAATAATGATTGGTGGTTGGCATACAAAGCCAGGGTTTAAAACATCTTTCAGTCAGATAGTTGTGATTATCGGATGATTTGCAGTGCTAAAATAATCACAATTTGAAATTTTATTAACTTGATCTAATCACAAACCTACATGTAAAGCTTTGTGGTTAATATATTCTGTGAATCTTGTATGAGGCTCTAACAACTTGCGAAGATTTGAATTTTTTGGCAATCGTTCACGAACTAAGCAAGCCATAATAGATGGAAAAATGAAGTGAACGTGATTATGAGCATTTCCAGGTGCGTAATAAGTTAGTTGTACTTGTGCATGAGCTTTTGCAAAATCCCATGATGAAGTATGAGGTGAATGCAAATTCCCTTTGCGGTCGATTAATGAGATACTTTTATCCTTGTGAACTTGAATTGTTTTAATATCCCAATAAAAACCAGGTAATAATTTATAATTTTCAATTGGTAACTCTAAAATCCATTCAACGTTGTTATGATTAAAACCTATAAATCACAAAAATCAACATTTGGTCTACATCACCTCCAACACTTTTTAATCATCTTACCTGCTCTTTGTAAGCCAGCTGTGAATCCAGTGTACATCAAAACATTGTATAGTTCTTTGTCTCCAATCAAACGGCATTTTTGTAAACCTGCTACTCGTTTTCCAAATTCCCATAAGGCCCCAAAAGTCACTTCAAATGCATATGTAGGTGAGCGATGAATAATAAAGTCAATTGTCTCTGAGGTTGACACACGTGTCACCTCAACCATGGGTCCGTCTTTGAAAAGTGATATCTTAGCTGTAGAAAATGTTCATTAAGTTATGAAACTAACTTTTAAAAAACTGTTTTGTTAGCATATAGAAAATTTAAGTTATTTCATATATCTGTTAAAATCAGATGTTTTATAAATTAAAAATAAATAAATCAAACTTTTGCATAAAAAGACAAACATTTGATTCTGTGGTGAACGTCACAACATTTAAGAAATGTGTCATTAAAATGACGTTTTTAGATTACTATAAATATAAGCTGACAGTCAACAAGTGAAGGTTTTAAATGTTTTGAAGCGTCAAGTAATAAATTGAAGTTAGAAATCATCAAATACTACTTACATGGTTTATTTGGTTTAAAATACGTTTTAAATAACTCTATCATGAGAGCCAAGTGTATAAAGATCAACATCATTAGCGAAGGAAGAAACAACAAAGTCAAAACTGTCAGTTGTTTCAAACGTCCAGGAAGAGTTGCTGTTAGAGTGTTTCGTCGGACCATCGCTTAAAAACTTTCAATTTTATAGCTCTTTTAGAAATGTAACATAGAATAATATTTTAGTAATAAGACTATGTTCATATTTAAATCAATTCATCTAAATATCTTTATATGAGACTGATTATATTTTGTTCTAATTTTTTTTGTTTAAAAGTTGTCAATGCGTTTTTGTATAAACTCTAATATCATTTGTTTAATATTTCTTTTTTTTTTGTAACTTTGTTTTTATACTTAATATAAAAGTTGATCAAAACTGTTTAAAAAAAAAGATAATTCGTAATTTATCAACTTTTATTTCAAAAGATTTAATTAAATCATTTTAACGTTTATTAGAATACCTTATCAAGCTTGACTCTACAGATGTATGAATCTATTTTGGGACTCTTATATCTAAATGCTCTTTTTGAAGAAAGTTAAACAAACTAACTTGTAATCAAATTATTGATGATAAAAAGGTTAGTTTGAAGCTAGAATTATTTCAACTTTATGAAATCAGACAAAAAAAAAACTGTTGAAATTCAGATGACCTTTTTCAATGTTATCATGAAATGTTAAAGTTTTGAAAAAAATGAAAAAATTGTTTTCTAAGATTTACAAAAATTGATCTGAAAATAACTTTGCTTGATTCAATCAAAAAGAAAATCTACTCATAAAAGACCTCAGTGTCTTGATGTTCTATTTCTTCTTCTCTCTTCTGTAATAAGCTAAATGCACTGAAATGAATAATTGATGTAGATCTTATAAAATAATCTAATCAATCATTATTAAATTCTAACTTTAGTTCCAATAATTACGAATTGATTTAATGAAAAATTAATCCCCTTTCATCAAGTTTTTCAACAAAATTTTGAGTTTATTTTTACTTTCTAATAACTTTCATTTTTCTCTAATTTGCTCTTTGAAAGTAATTACAAGTCCGTAGAGTATCCAAAAGTATAATGTCACAAGTCAAGAGGGATTTTAAAAGTTGAGAAAAAGGAAGAAAAAATATCAAAATAAAAACATTAAACGAACCATAACTAAATGATTTACTTGTTCCTTTATATGAGTAAGATAAACTTCAAAACAATTTAATCAGAATTAAATTTTTCAAAAGGAATTTGTTTAGATAATAAAGACTACATACATGTTTATATTCGTGTAATTGAATTTAAGAGCAAGTTTTTTTTAAACAATTCTAAGTGATTAGATCATTTGAACATTGGGTATTTTCCACTGTAGCTAATACAAACACCTGATCTCTAACTGCTATAAGTTGAGACAAGCTTGATGTAATTACATCAATGAAAACTTCCCTTATAAGAATAACATCAGTCTGTAATTTGCATTAAATTCTTTTTATGTTAAAGAACAAATTTGATAAGTTGAAAAAGCTTGAAAAAGGAGATAGAAAAATATAAGAGATGGTTTTAAAACAAATACAGCTAAAATAAAACATAGAAAAGAAAATTTAGAAGATGTCAACATGTTAACATTGCGTGCATTAATGTACTTATTGCACAAGAAGGGGTAGTAAACATAGAATCGACAAACTACAAAGTACGATGAACATACAAAGCAAGTTTTGATGAGGTTGTAAAGTAAGCTTTCACGCAATACACGATATCTAATCGATAAAAATTTGTCATCTATTATAAAGATAATAAATTGAATGTTTGGTTAGTAATCTTGGTTAATTTGATGTTTTAACACAAAGTTGGTAGATAAAAAGAAAGATAATGAAATGGCAAGATATAAGAAACTTCTAACTTTACTGTTGACTTGATGTAGTTTTTACTGATATGATTTACATAGAACTGCAAAGAAAACACCATTTTATGATATGAAGAAAAAGATTTATCAATAAGCAAGTTAATAAAAGTGTTTATGAGAAATAGAAATGGATTTCTATGTTTAAAAATTCTTGCAAATCTTCCACAATGAATTTATGATGAATTAATTTGAAAGAAAGTATATTTGCATCATGAAAAATTGAAAGATAAACTTTTATGAAATAAGGATGTTAACTAAATCATGATATGAGGCACAAAAATTGCAATTTTTCAAGTATTTTTCCAGATAGAAGTATCTATTCACCAATAAACCTAGCTGGAACGTATCCGAGCTGTAAATAAAACCATAAATTACTACCCACATAAGGTTTCTTTGAAAGTTTGTTTTGATAAATACAGTCTTTAAAATTCAAGAGTTATTTGAAAAAAAATAAATTTTTGTAAACATTAAATAATTGCTCTGAAAGAAGCGTTTTTATTTTTAAATATTTTTGTAAATATATATTTCTATCTTATTTACAATATATTTGTTGGTTTATAGAAATTGTTTTCAAGAAATCTTTGAAACATCTTAGAGAATATTCATAATGTTGTTTACATATTGATTATTTTATTTAACATCTTAATTTGTTTACTTTAAACTTTAGGTTAACTAAATGATTAATCATTTATTGATTTAAACCCTACAACCAGATATTTGAAATTTTGTTGTAGAATGATTTTATCAAATTTATCTGAATCAAGATGTTTTGGGTTTTAAGTAAATATTTTCGATGTAATCTTATCTATGACAAATTAGCAATTTAGTAACCTTGAAATACATTTAGATAAGTTTGTTGAAAATCAACTTTCATGATAAGAAAAATGTGATTTTTTGACAAGTTGTGACTTCAGCAAACTGAAATTTTTTTTATCAATTACCTTTCCTTCGCATTCAACTTTCCACCAACCACGTGAGTCACCTTTCTTACTTACTATCACCACAGTCTGACCAGCTCTTAACCCAAGCTCTTGCTCAGATCTGGACTCAAAGTCATAGAGGACTCGACCCACATTGACATCTGGTTTGGAGAGGTACCCGAACTTGTACTTCGATTGGTTTTCTAACAACAGTCTGTTCAGAAAACAACTTCTTGATGATTTGTGGAACTAACTTGGATATAAAGAAGGTGGCAAAGGTGATTTGGAAGCAGTGGGAACGAATCCAGCATCTTTAAAAGGGAATTTTAAGGTGGTATCAAGTCCGAAGAAAGATGTAGACATATTTGTCTCTTCGTAGTAACTAATCAATTCCTATAAATCTAATTTTGAAATCTTAGCTTCGATATTAGCATCTTACCTGAACTGATCGAAAGTTTTTACATTCAGCAAGATAAAAGAGGTTTTCAGGCGAACAAACGATTCGGATATGCTTGACTGCTTTCTCGAATCTAGAAACCAAACAATTATCACGTGACCATCATCATTACCACAAAACTGACGTTAAACTAAGAGCATAGTTGTTTTGGTTCTTTTCACGAACAAGAAACGTTCCATTGGGTTTGCCAGATAGTTGCTCAGTTGCAGCAACTCTGTCTAGGTCTCCAGCATACCTGACAACAAAGTTGTTATCAAAACGAGGTTTTCATGTTATGGAAGACACCAGCATGCAATTTGATTGGTTAATGATACATCAATTGGTTAGTTACATTAATTAAATCGTGCATTAGATCAATATGAGATGAAAGATTGGTTTTTAGACAAAGATACCATGTGTAAACATCAAGTGGTTGTTGGTGATGTTGGATTTTCACCAGTTCTTTATTTACAGAATTTGATTTGCTTCTTTTGATACTCTGTTGGTGGCATGTTAAAGTTAAAACACAAAAAACCAAAACACGTTAAATTGTAAAAAAAAAATAAAAATTAGTGGAAACTTCATGAAAAAATTAACAAAGTTGATTGCATTTAAACGACCATGCCAAAAAATAAAGGTGTTAGTCGGTGGAGATGGCATCATTCACAACCAAACCAACCATGGGTAGTTCTTTATTGGCATATTTGCTTTGGACGATGCTGCCATCAAGTGGTGAGACGAAGTCGCTGGATTGTTTGGTATAAAATGATTTGAAGTCATATAATTCAGATTTTTTTTGTTCTCTTTTTTTTCTTTCTGATTTTTTTTTTGTTCAAATAATTTACAAATATTTGAAGAAGAAGAAGAAGAAAAAAAACTGATATTAAATATTGAAATTAAATCTAGCTGTTACGTAAGACTAGTTTCATTAAATCAACTCACCATCGGAATAGGACTGACAAACGATGCTGGAAATAAACCTTTCAAATCATACGTAGAAAGAGCTCGTCCCTAAAGAAATTTAATATTATAAGATCAATCTGAAGACATTAAATATCACCTTCCACCATTCGTTTGAGATTATTTCTTCAATTTGTATTTCTTCTCCAGTTTCAAAAGTAATGATTGGACAGGAAAAAGGGGGCGGTGGGTCCCCTTTATAAGGACGGTGGGCCTTGTATGCTGCTGCTGATTAAACGTAATTAATTTTCAGCTGAATGTGGAAATCAACTAACTTTTGTTGAGTTGTGAGTCTTGTTTATTCTTCTCCTAAAACAGAATTTTGATTAAATTGAAATCAGTAATTGTTTAAATGATGAGTAATTTGTTGCTAAGAACAGTTGTAGAAAGCAAAGTTGTAACAGTTGTGTCACCTGTTTGAAGGTCCACTGGGATAGAGAAAGTGGTGGAGCTGTTACTGATGATGGTGAAGATGCTTCTTTAAAAGTTTTTAGACTTTTTAATTGTTTGATTTTAAAAATTTGAACAAATTTCCAAGTAATTATAAAAATAGAAACTTGAAAATATTTTTAGAAATTTAATCTAAAAATATTATTTAGTTTTTGAGAATAAATTTTTAAATGTCTTTTGATAGTTTATTTTGTAAAAATCAGGTGACAGTTTGTAAGATGACCACTTTTGAAGTAAATATAAAAGTTTTAATAAAAGATTAATTTGAAGAAATCTGTGAATTAAATATATGAAAGATATGCAAATACCTGATAACGAAATGTTGCTTTCCATTTTGATGACGATATTTGACAAACAATTTTTGTGAGCACTCACATTTTGAGCTTTAAAACAAAATCAAATAATTAAAAAGTTAATAAAAAAAAAATTCTTTGAAATAAATAATTACATTCTTTGAAAAGATCTTTTTAAATTTTTAAGTTACATATTTAAAGTAGTAGAAATTAAACATAAATAAACAGAAACAAGTTTGATTTCAGATATTAGACAAGTTAATCAAAAGTATCAAGAAGAAAAAGAAATAAAAGTTTTCCTGTAGATTCCACAAACTTTCAACAACCGATAAAAGAATTTTGATATTTGTTTTATATATTGAAGTTTTATATATCTAAAAGCTTTTGTAGGTAACCGCGAATACTTTATGTCTAGTGTTGTATTCAATACTATTTTTAAAAATCAAGTTTTTCAAATTAGCTACAAAATGGACCTACCATCACAGTAATAACCCTGAAAAAATGAACCAAGTAAAAGTTTATGACAAGAATCACAGTAAGTCGGCTTTTCAAAAGTAAACATCCTGAATTTGTATTGTTTGTTCTTAAGAGCTTGTGGAGTAATGTTATCACTGTAAACACAAGTCAGTTAGTTTGCGTAAAGAACTCTTCCAACACCAATTCATATCATGATGTGAACACGTGACTACTTACAAAGCGGTGTTGATCTGTTCAACCCATTTGCTTTTATCTAATTCAGTTTTAGCAATTAATTCATAACTAGTAGAACCTCGTCCTTGGAGTATCCAATTATGGTTCCACTTGAAATAAATCAGATATAAGATCATTTTCATTTATCACATCCAAACCTTTGATGCTTTGTTCTGTTGTGTTCTTTCAATCACAAAGTCCTCTTCTTCAAAACGGAGGATATCTTTCACATGATACTTTCCGTTCTGCAAATAACACATTTGATGATTGAAGTAAGATCAAATGGGACTTCCTACATCTTCCTTTGTCATCAGAAGAGCCTGATCAAAGAGGAAGATGTTCCTCAACTTTGACTTCTCTCTTCCTTTCTCTTTTTTTACTTTCACTTTCAATTCTCCATCCTTTAATAATCTGCCGTATGAGTTTAGAAGCAGATGCTGAATACCAAACACGTTGAGGTAGTTATTTGATTTTATACAAACAGCAGATGTTATCTAGATGTTGACTTACATCAGAAAAATCAACCAAACAACTCTGCACTTTACTAATTGTCAAATTCATCTCATTGTCACGTTTCACTTCGTTGACAAAATGTGAAAGCTCCTAAAATGTTATTTGATTATTTAAGAGTATTTTAAAAGCGAAGAACAATTTAATGAGTTCTTTAATAGCTCTTGAATCAAAGGACTACATGCCTGCATTGCTTCAAGCGCTTTTGATAACCGCAGTTTATCAGGGTTAACTTCTGGTGTGTGTTTGTTCAATTCCTACAATTAATGATGTTAGAAATAGATGAAGAGTTTCACAAGGACTCACTTTGACGAGAAGATGATACTTTAAGACTCTTTGCATGGGGACACATAAGAGTTCTCGGAGTCGGAACTTACTGGGGCTTGCGACGTTTTGTAGCTCCTAGTAAATGTGATATTTAGAAGGTCACTTTTACATCAATTAATCTTTTAACTTGAGATATTTGTGAACGAGTGATGTCGACATATTTGTTTCAAGTAATTAAATGCAAGAAGGAAATATGTGAGAAACTAATCACCTCAACTAAAGTTTTAAAATTAAAGTCTCTTTTCATTAAACTATCCAGATGTTCTTGAGCTTCTAGCATCTGGCTGCAGTATTTTCCATAAATCAAAAACTTTTCCTGTTTAAAACAAAGCAAGATAATTGTAAACTTGAATTTAAAAGGAGTTTGTTTGAAAGCTGTAAAAAGCTATTATTCAAATAAGCGTATGAGTTAGTCAAGTTGTTAGTTGAAAAATATAAAATCACAAATACTCAGTAAAACGTACTATTAGGATATGACGTTGAGTTAATTACTAAAAGTTTAGATTACATAAAATAGTTTGAAAATTTCAGCTAAAGTTTTAATACTTGTGAAATTGTGACTAAAATTATTTTTCAAGATTTTTAATTAAATATTTTTATAGAAAATAATTTGTACTTTGTAATCGATGAATGGTTTACTGAGAGATCCACTCCGATATCTGTGAAGCGTTTCCAAAAATCCTTGATGCACAGGGAGTAGCTCCTAGAAAAAATAGGTTTAAAAACATTAGAATAGAAAGTAAAAAAAGTTTCAGTTTAATGACAAAGTGTTAAAATATTTAAGTAAAAAATTTCAATTCTATTAAATAGAAAAAAAATAAGTTTTAGATCCTTGAAAAAAACCAAATTAGTTAATTGTGAGGAAAATTAGAAAACTTGTTTACACTTTTATATTACCTCGGAGTTAATAAAGATCAAACTAGCATCTTTATCAGATAATCCACCTCTAATCTTTAAAGGATACATAAACTTGTTGCAAACTATATCTAGATGATTGACATAATTTTGTTCCGTTTCAAATATTTCTTTAATGCAGCAACTACGTATGTCCTGTGAGTTTAAGTTAAGCAAACATAAGTGTGATTACTACTTGCAACAAACCTTGCTATCTTTAATTGAGCTCGTGCGTTTAACAGCAATTAGGGAGCCGTATATACCATCTTCTTCTTTTTCTTCAGCAACTGAATCATATAGGTCTTCCTCATCAGCTAATTCTCTTTCTCTATAAACATTTCATTATTTAAAGAAGATAAAACCTTTTTATCTATCACAACTAAATTACTAAATTTAAAAGAACAATTAAAAAAGTGAAGTTTGGAAACTAAAGCTTCTGTGATTATGTAACAGTTGTAATAGAGGTAGTAGCTTACATTGCTAATTCCGCTAATGAATTGTAAATGTCTTCTTCCTTATAATTATTATAAACTTTTCTTTCTTGGATATGTTCAGGAAAAGGTCTATAAGATAAAAGTCTAATTAAAATCAATTCAAGACAAATTATAAGTTTGAACATTGAATAAATTGTACCTGACTTTATTAGCAACAAATGGTATAAGTGATAATTTTGATAGGGTGTGAAGTACCTATAAAGTTGAAAATTAGAGTTCAAATCCAAATAGAAATAAAAAAAGTAAACAAACTTTAGCAAAGTTGGTCATATGATAGAGATCAGAAGGATGAAAAGTATCAACTATCCCAAAGCTATCTCTTAAACAATTCACTACAAGCCACAAGTTTTGAGTACAAAGAAACTGAAAAATGAAAATATTTGAAAGATTTTAGAAGATATTTTGATGGAGTACCTGCGACATTTGTGGTCGAAAGTGGACATTAACTTGAGATGTGATTGATGGATCTATTATAATAAGAACATTGCTCAAAACTACTCCATCTCTTAATGTTTGGGCAAGGTCAAACATCTTTGCTTCATACTGAAAGACACGATGATGTTCTGATAGTACTCCAACATCTTTCAACCATCTAGCACATTGCTTCCATAATTCCTGATTATTCATTTTCATCAAATGTTAAATCAAAAAAAATTTTACAAAATCTAAAAAAGTCAATCAAATAAAAGATAATATTTCTTATTTCCTTGTAAGATACTAAAAGTAAAATCTAATTGGCTGACTGTTAACAAATGTAACTAAATAAAATATTATAGTAAAAGTAAATAACTTGTTTTATTTTATCAATTTTACAGCTAAATGAGTTTAATTTTATAAATATCTCATAAATAATTCAAATAACTTTCTGTCACACAACAATTAGATAAAGAATAAAACCAACAAACCTTTAAATAAATTAGGCATTTAATAATTGATAGTAGATATAAATACAATATTCAATCCTATTTATAGATTAAATAAACTTTTCGATTTTAGTTTTTTTAATTATTATAAATCATAGATAAGCTAAATAATCTGTCAATAATTAATTGCAGTTATTTTTAAACATTTATTGAGTATTAACAAATTTACGGTATAAAATTAAAAAAATTGGTAAAATCAATCAAATTATAAACAAACTACATGACTTTAAAAAAGTCAAATTTTTACCTGAAATAACACACTTAACTAAAAAAGTAGCTTTTCAAAACCTTAGATAAAAAGTTATTTACAATAACAAATATTTTGTTCCAATTAAAAAAACAAACTTGTTTTATAAAGTTTGTATTCATACAAAACTAAGATTTAAAAATCAAACTTAATTTACAAAAATTTATCTATTAGCCTACAGTTAAAATTATTTATAGCAATTAATTTGATAATATTTACTAAATCTATAGATTTTGTTTTATAAAAAATTAATTATATGCTTGTAATTGTAAGTCAATAACAGATATCAACAAAATATTATTCTAAACAACTAATATAACAAAATATGATTAAACTTTTTAGAAAAATATCAACAAGCTTTTTTAAAACAATAATGATATAGTTTAAAACAAAAGTTCTAAAAATAATTTATAAAAAATACTTAGATATACAATAATCTAATAGAAAATAAAAAGGTGAATAGTACTTATTACCATTTATCATTAAAATCAGTAACAAAATATTAAATAACTTTTTTTTTTATTTAGTTAAAGAATTTTAAAAATGAAAGTAAATTTTAAGTCTATTGGTTAATTTTTTACATTATATGAAAACATCCAAAATAAATACGGTCTTTACTATTTTAGCTATTTATAAAATAAATAAATAAAACTCTAAAGTATTTACAAACAAAATGTATTCTAGTAGTAATGAGAAAAAACCTATTCTCCAACCAAGCCCAGTAACAAACTAACTATAGTTTAATCGGCACATTGTGGCGTTCCCCTTTCCAATGCATGTAAACTTCTCGTTTTTGGCGTCATCTACCATTGGTACTGAACAAATATAAAAAACAGTACTAACCGAATGTAAACGTATTTACAAAGTTAAAACTATTAAATATATGATAGATGTTAAAATATGTATTTATAGTAAACTACAGCTGATAACTATTTATTTTAGGTCACAAAAGTAAGTAATGTAGTATAAGTAAGATAACTCATAAAATTAGTAATTGAAGATTAAAAAGGTTATTTGAACAATGTTTATGAAACAACCAAATCAAAATTTCATTTCAAGCATTAATCTAAGTTTATTTTTTTTATAAATTGTGGCTATATTAGTTAACAGCAAAAAAGACCTTTCTAAAAGTTATTTTTACAATTTTAGATATACTTCTTATTCGTACTTATTTTTTGCTGCTTGGACCCGTGATGTACTTTAACAGCAAATCTCATAATTTTGATTTAGTATTGACAAAATAGAAAACAACCTTATCTAGGTAATATCATGAAAATTAAGTCATTTATTTATTTCAATAAATGCGAAGGAGGGTACCTGAAAAGAGCACCTCTCGCTAACACACATTCTCACAAATAACATCTATTTAGCCAAAATATAGAAAGTAAAAGATGTAATACATGGTATTTTGGTTATATGACCAAGGTTCAACTTACGACAGATTGCAACAACGTTAAAGCAGAAATAATTATTAATTAAGTTATAATTAAGTTCTGGAACCCAATAAGATGTATTTGGTAATGAATATATAAAAAACTAGAAAATTTTAGCTGATTGAGAGCTTTTAACGACTTGCTTTACGGAAGTGTATTACTAGATAAATTAGTATAGCTTAAAGAACTAAAAAGTTTCTCTACCCTCTCATAAAAAGTGCAAAGTTTTTGACAGAAATTAGATTTATTGAATATATATCATTTGCTTTTAATACTTATGGGTTTGTACAACTTTATTTTTATACTTTTATCTTTACAGCCGCAGCATATGATTTAATAGTATTGTTCAAAATGCTTGTAGAAAATATCCGTTAAATCTTGAAAGTCTGTACAAATATTTAAACCAAACTAAACTAAGTTATTGTAAAAATACTTTTTAATTTTAAGGGAGACTAAAAAAACAATTCGGCAATTTTCTTTAATATTTAATACAAAACGAACCAGTTTGAATAAAAAATGGATTTCTCAATCATTTAAAAAACTGTGACAAACTGAATTTATTTCTAAAAAATTTTGATTTTTTTGAATATTATCAAAAGTGTGAACCATAAAAAGCTTTGTAAAAATCCAAATTGTGATGGTTTGACAACCTGGAAAAAATAAAATAAATTAATCAAGTGTTTAAAATCTAAAATATGTTGTAGAAATAAAATACTCGTCAAATAATTTATAGAAATATTTCAGTGAAAAATGCATCGATTTTAAGAATAAAATAAAAGATTGAAAACATCTTTCTGATGATTAAACTACTAGTTGGCAGCTTAAAACTTAGTTTATTTGAAAGAAAATCTGATGCCTACATAATTACTTAAATAAGTCTTAAAAATTAAGAAGATATCACCAAAATATTACAATAAATTCAAGATAAAACTGATGTGTTAGATGTAAGAAAATTATTTAGAGAAAAAGACAAGATATAAAAAATAATTTGTTTACTTTTCTTTAATTCGACTTCTTCATCGATTCAATACCTGTAAAAAATTCAACTTTTAAATCTATATTGACTGTATCTAATTACTACTATGTTTTCTACAAATATATTTTGATGCTACTAAAATGTATTTAACTACAACTGTTTTTCTGAGTTACCCATTCACGTAAATTATCAACAAATAACTGATAAAGTTAAATTGAAAATAGAAACTTACAAGGGATTGAAGATTCAGACGAATCTTCTTTAGGTATTAAAGATTCTTGGTCTTTTTCATCAATACTATTGCTTCTACTGTTTGAACTTGTCAGTTGATTCTAATATATTAAAAAAATAAATCTATTTTAAACTAAAATATTGATGAGCTAGATTTGAAAATTAAAAAGAAACAAATTTGATTCTTACAATTTTATTTTTTCCACGAGATCCATAAACTAAAAATTGTTGAAAAAGATTTGAACAGTTTAGAAAGTTTATCTAAATCAAAGAAAGTCAGGTGATTACTTACTATACATCTTTAGATCTTGAACAGCATATGATTCGGAAAATAACTAAAAAATAAAAGATCAAATTACAATAAATTTCAATTCTTTAAATTTATTATTAAAGTTTAATCAAATAAGATGCATACCCGTGCAGCTTTTCGAGATCGATTACTTCTTCTTAACTCAGTTGGCATTACAGGTACTATAATAAGAGAAAGTTTAGTTTAAAACTTTGTAATTTAAAATAAAGAAGAAAGAGACATCTATAAAGATAAAAAGTGAAACTAACGTATCTTCCTCTTCTTTGCCTTTGAAGTATTCTAAAAAGAAAAAGATTTTGTAATTAAACATCTTTTGAATGTCCAAGTAAAGTCAACATATATAACTATTTTGTGAGGCTTTATATTTCTAAGTATACATATTAATATTAAGGCAAATATACGTCTTCTCGCCAGCCTCAAGTAACAAGCAAAAGGTTTATCTTGATTTTGTTGACCAAAGAGTTTTTAATTTCAATTAATTAGATCAATTATTTAAATTAAGTGTTTATAAACTTTTTGTTTTGTATTGGAACTAATATAGTTTAGTTAATATAAATGTTTAATTTTTTATCGCGTCATAAGATTAAGAAAAATTTCAGATCAAATTAATATGATATAAAATAAAAATGTCCTGTACCTCAACTTGCTTTTGTTTCACCGCAGAATCTTTATCACTGATATCAGGACCAGAACTTGTTGATGGAAAGTATTCTGGGTCAGAATTTTTGGACTTAACTTTCTTAGGACCAGAACTTGTTGATCCAAAGTATTCTGGGTCAGAATTTTTGGACTTAACTTTCTTAGGACCAGAACTTGTTGATCCAAAGCTTTCTGGGCCAGAATTTTTGGGCCTAACGTTTTTAGGACCAGAACTTGTTGATCCAAAGTTTTCTGGGCCAGAATTTTTGGGCCTAACGTTTTTAGGACCAAAACTTGTTGATCCAAAGCATTCTGGGCCAGAATTTTTGGGACTAACGTTTTTAGGACCAAAACTTGTTGATCCAAAGCATTCTGGGCCAGAATTTTTGGGACTAACGTTTTTAGGACCAGAACTTGTTGATCCAAAGCTTTCTAGACCAGAATTTTTGGAATTAACTTCTTAGGACCAGAACTTGTTGATGCAAAGCTTTCTGGGACAGAATTTTTGGGACTAACGTTCTTAGGACCAAAACTTGTTGATCCAAAGCTTTCTGGGTCAGAATTTTTGGGACCAACATTTTTAGGACCAGAACTTGTTGATCCAAAGTTTCTGGGCCAGAATTTTTGGGACTAACGTTCTTAGGACCAGAACTTGTTGATGCAAAGTATTCTGGGTCAGAATTATTAGACTTAACTTTCTTAGGACCAGAACTTGTTGATCCAAAGTTTCTAGGCCAGAATTTTTGGGACTAACGTTTTTAGGACCAAAACTTGTTGATCCAAAGTTTTCTGGGCCAGAATTTTTGGGACTAACGTTCTTAGGACCAGAACTTGTTGATCAAAGCTTTCTGGGCCAGAATTTTTGGACTTAATTTCCTTAGGACCAGAACTTGTTGATCCAAAGCTTTCTGGGCCAGAATTTTTGGGACCAACGTTTTTAGGACCAGAACTTGTTGATCCAAAGTTTTCTGGGTCAGAATTTTTGGGACTAACGTTCTTAGGACCAGAACTTGTTGATGCAAAGTTTTCGGGGCCAGAATTTTTGGACTTAATTTCCTTAGGACCAGAACTTGTTGATCCAAAGCTTTCTGGGTCAGAATTTTTGGGCCCCATGTTCTTAGGAAGAGAGCTTTTAGTAGAATTTTGAATAAAATCTTCAGATTTAGTAAAACATTCTACAGTAATTACAACAGATCTTTTAGGTTTTGTAAAACTTTCTGTATTTATCAAGTTTGCTTCATTATTTTTGGAATCAGAATTAGCTTTTGAAGTCTTTCTTGCAACTAAAGATTGCTTTTCAGTAGATGTTATATCATCAGTATTTGATATACTTGTATTGGCATCAGTAGCTACAACGTTGACGATTTGTTTTTCTACAGATGCATCTACAACTTTATCCTTTAAAAAAATTGGTGAAGATATTAATAAAATTGCTTTTAACTTATATTTTAGCGAAATGTAGTTACCTGTACAGCTGAACTAGCAGCTGATTTTAATGTTGTGCAGTTCACTACAGATGTTTCACAAGCAGTAGCTAAAGATTTTTCCAAGGTTGTGTCTTTGGATGTAGAAGGTTTTGTGGTGGCTGTAAGCGCTTTGCTGTTGGTATTATTAACTATATCCAAAATAGTTCTTGATTTTGCTTTAGGACTCTTTATAAACTTTTCACTATCAACGTTTTTTTCCTTTGTATCATCTACAGTTACAAATTGTTGGCTTTTTTGAAGATTAACTGTTGGAGTTTTTCTTGCAATTAAAGATTGCTTTTCAGTAGATGTTATATCATCAGTATTTGATATACTTGTATCTGCATCAGTAGCTACAACGTTGACGATTTGTTTTTCTACAGATGCATCTACAACTTTATCCTTTAAAAAAATTGGTGAAGATATTAATAAAATTGCTTTTAACTTATATCGTAGCGAAATGTAGTTACCTGTACAGCTGGACTAGCAGCTGATTTTCCCGTAGATACCGATTTTACCGGAGAATCAGGCTCTGATATTTGGAAAAATTAGTGAAGTTACAAAAAAACCTGTTGACATTTAGTCAAATTAGACTCACTGATTTTGTACATTTTGTTATGACGTTCCTGAAAAAAGGAAGTTTTTGAAAAAACAGTTTTGTGATTGATGATAAAATTGCCAAATGATTAAAACTTCAAATTTTTAGTGAATATAGAAACAACCGATTTACCACAATCGCTTCGATGGTGTTTTCAAAGCGATCTCGTTCAGTATCTAAATAAAGATGAACAAATAAAGAAAAATCAACAGCTAAAAATACAGAAGTTACCTTTTTCTTCTTCATTTTTTAAGTTATCCGAGCTTAACTAAAAAATAAAGATGAAAAAATATTGATATTAACTCAAAGTTTTTTTGGATCAACATCAAATTAATTTCAAGTGTTCAAATACTACCTTGTTTTTTGAACCAAACCAGTCTTGCATTCTGGCAGCGTTCTCTGCTCTTTCTCGGAGAATTATCTTCTCAGCTGCAAGCAGTAACCTTTCCATTCTTTCTGCTTTTAGCTTGTACTTGGAAAAGAAATTAGAAATTAGTGAAGGGATATTTGGCTGGTCAGTTCAATACTACTGGGTGAAACAAAGTATCGTACCAAAAATTATTATGAATATTTACCGTATACAGTTCAGCACGCTCATCTGACTGATTTATTCTTTCAGCAGCCAGTACCCGCTCTGAACACTATAAAAAAGTTTATTGGTTACAAGAATATGATCCTACTTTTTTTAGTGCTAAATTTGTGAACTTATTTCCAGTAGATAAATATTAAGTTTGTGTGGTTTTAAAATGAGAAGTTTACAAGCTAAACTTTTTACAAGCACAACTGAATAAATTCATAAAATTCAATAATCAGTAAATATTTCCACCTTAAGTTGAATGGTGGCTATTTTTTCTTCATTCTGACTTATAGTTCTTAGTGCTCTTTCGTGTTCCTTCTGAAATTGTTATTTTCTGATTGAAATTACTTCTTAAATAACTTTGAAAATTCTAATATAACTATTTACAGCAAGCAAATTGTACAAACATAAACAAGATACAAGTAGAAAAATGAACTACAAAAAGATTAAAGATTTTAAGTACAAATATTTAATTGTATAAAATACTGATTGTATCATTAGTGTATGAATGTGTATTAGCGGAAGGCACCTTCCTTCGTATTTATTGTAATAAATAAAATAAATGAATACTAAAGCTAAATACAAGAGGAGTTTTATACTGTGTGATATTAAAAAGGTGAATAAACATTGCTACAAATACTTTGTTAATTGACAAAAAGTTAGAAAAAAGTAAATGATAAAGCGAGTTTACTATCTAATAAAGTGAACAGAAGTTGAAATAGAAGTAAACTTTAAGAAATAAAAGTCTACAATGACTAATAACTTTGAGGTAAAGAAAAACTTTTGAAATTATCTATGAAACTACCTGTAATTTTTCATGTTCAATTTTGATCTTTTCATTTGTCTTGCCAATGATTTCTGATTTGAGAGCAACCTAATAATATAAAAAAAGATAAGGTTGTTTGAAAATTATACAAGTTATTATAGAAGTATTTTCAAGGTAATGTAGATAGCGCTGTAGTACATGGCATCTTCAATCACTAAGATTGTTTATATGATTATAAGTGGCCTACAGGTGAATCTACTTTTTTGTGTTATTTTTATTTATATAAATTACCAGGAATATCAAATGCATCAACTTTTTAAGACAGCAATTTAATGTTACAACAAACCTGCATTTCTAAATAATCAATTTTTTTGAGTAATTCATTTATTTTTTTTAAAGTATCTTCTTTTTCCATGGAAAGGAAAAGGAAGTTCTGAAAATATGACATAATTTTAATGAAATAGTTTTATTTGACAACATTTATTAATTTTTTACAGGTATTAATAATCATCAAGTAGTAAGACAGTTGGTAAAGTTATTTTGATTACGAAATATCAAGTTAAAGTCTTATAATAGAATCCAAGAAAAAGAATTTAAAAAAAATTGAAGCTATAACATCGCCACTAAATCATTATAAACAGATAAAAAGTAACTATTAAAATAATTTCAGTGCAAAACAAAATATTTTATATGATAAATTATTTCTGTTTGTAGAAAATAAACTTTTAGATATATACCTGACAACAAAATAAATATATAAAAAGTCTAAGATTTAATAAAATAAATTAATTTAAAAAGTTAAAAATATGTCAATAAATTAATTCATAATTTTTAGAAATAAAAAGTTATTTCATACAATCATTTAATAAATAGCTGATTAGATATCTAAACTAAATATTTTAAGTGAAATCAGATATTTTTTATTTAATGTATTTATTTTTTTTTTATCTAATTTATTTATTATATGTTACAAATTAGTTTATTACTTCTTCATAACTTTGAATTTTCGAATGAAGTTTAGTAATTACATCAACACATTCATCAAAGAAATTCTCTTTTTTAGTAACTGTGTTATTTATGAAATTATGAGTCCCCATCAAACTTCTAACTTTCTGCTTTCCTAGAAAACAAAATTTTAAATAATCAAAGTTAAGTAAATATTTAAAAACACTAGAGCTAGCATCAGAATACTAAAAATAAACAAAATTACCAAATTGAACTATCTTTAAATATTAATAACTTGAGTGTAATAATTGAGTAAAATAATTAGCTTTTTATTAAAAATTAAAAACTTGATAATTACGCAGATAACTGGAATTTCTTGACTTTCTGAGAGCTTCTAATTCTTCAAATAAATTCCTATTTGACATTCTAGCTTAGTATGGGGTTTTTTATTAAATTAAAATAGTGATCAAAACTATGCCTACAAAAAGTTGAGGATACATTAATTTGTAATTACAAATAAAACTTACAATGATTTAAAGTTTACTTTTATTTTATAATAAATATGTAAATCATTTCATTTAAACTAGACGATACTAGTAACACTGAACTTTAATGTTTTAAATAGTTATAAGTGATAGAAATAAGTGTTCAATTATCTAACGTGAAAATGCAGCAGTATCCTAAAGTAAGACGATTTAAAGTTTTGTGCGGGGATTTCCCATTTACAGTTCTTAGCCACTTATCGTGCATGACTAAAAAATGCTTCAAGAATTTTGAAAATGGTACAATTGCATATTTATTAACCTTATTTTTATTTTTTTTTATTTTGTAAACAAAATAGTATAATCATATATATCATATTGACAGTGCTTCGAGGTTGAAGTAGAACGTTATTCTTGTAGCGCCGATTCAGTGTGTTTTGAGATGCTTAAAAGAATGCTTCTGTATTTACTTCACCACATAAGATTGAATAAATCTTTTAGTAACAATCTATAATTTATAATTCAGTAAAATATTTAGAAAAAAAAATCATTATCGCAGCTGATTAACCGACAAATATCTAAAGCAGCTTTTAAAAAATGCACTCTATTTTATTTCTACCATTTTACATAAATGTTAGTTATCGATTTAAACGTAAAATTTCACAGTAAAATAACCTTTTGCGTTTAAAATGAGTATTTGTTTGTCAGTAGCTTTACAATACCTTTGTGACTTTTGTAATTTCTTTTGTGAGCCCACAAAATAATGATAAGGTGAAGATAAAATTCACAAAAACTTTAAAAAAAGAATTATTCATAATTATAATATGATTAATGTTGTAGCAACCAAAATACATTTTTTTAATATAGTAGCTAAACAACAAACCTCATTTCACTCCCAAAAAATTACTGAAAGTAAACGATTTAATCTGCAAACATTGAATTTTTTTATATTCTCTCTTATAGTTCTTTATATTGCTACTACTTATTAATAAGGTTCAAGATGTCGATAATATATATAATATAGTATATATATATAATATCTCTTTAGAAAGAATGCAGTAAAGTTATCAAGTTTTTTGTTTATCTTTTGAGATTAGATTTAATGATTATATCATCATGATGACCTTACATCTGGTCAAAAGAGGAAGAATAAGCACGAGTTTATTACCCAGACGTTATTGCTATGGCACATAATCAGTAGCATAATATAAAAACTTTCTTTTATTACTAGCATTAAATGCACGCGTGCATACGATGACGTCATTAGCCTAATCGTAAGTTGTGTATGAAGCTATGACGCTGTCTTGACGAAATACCGAATAATGATTTTTCAGTTAGTCTACCTTTTATGAAGTAGTATAATCATTACTTCTGTTCATGTATAATAGCTGTAATTTGTAGGCAGATATATAATTCTCACTATAAATAATTTACTTTAAAAACTACTTTAATGTTTTTATGCCTGCAAATAATTTTTTCAATCCTAAAATATACTAAAACTCACAAAAACAGAACGCTGTAACTGCCTAAATGACTTTTATTGTAAATATTTTCTATCAATTTAAAAAAAAATACTTTTTCATTGAAAGTCCTTCAAAGGCCCGAACTTAATTAATAGTAGACCATGGAATTAATGAAAATATGTATGATACATCAAAGTAAGGCTTAGAAAGACGGTATTCACGGTTTCTTTTCCTTTTGATAGGCACGTTTGTGGCTCTAACGAAAATATATTTTCTTATATTTGATGAAAAGTAAACATGTGATAAGTTTTAATGTTTACAGTAACTTAAAAATAATTAATTTCAAAAGTAGGTTTTGTAACAATTTACAATGTAGTTGTTGACAGCTGAAGAAACTCTCTCTTTAAATTTACATGTTTGGCAACACTAATAGTTGAATCTTCGATAATTAGACACGCACGAAAGAGCTTGATTCTTCCAAATTTAGTTTAAATAGGGTTTATTTGGCAGCAATTTTTTTTGGTTCTATTTTGTAAAAGCTTAATTTGAGAGCTTTTAGATCTGCTTTAATTTTATCAAATATTATTTTAATCTAATCTTTATCTGATTGAAAGACATATTTACTTTATATGATTTTCTAAGTTGCAGTATAAATTAGTATTTTGTTAAACTTCTTTTTCGGGTTGCTCTTTTAGTTTTGTAAAGTTCTTTGCAACAATTTTCATTTAGCAAGTTGTTTTTTTACATAAAGCTGCTTTTCTCATATTTTAAGACATACATAATTATTCATCATTTGTTTTTTCTTTTAAATTTTCTTTTTTACTTTTAATTTTGAAACATCTTTTTAATTTTGCGTGGTATAATTGATAACATTTTTTATTATAACCTTTTTAATATATTATTATTTGTTGTTAACAATGCTATTGTGTTTTCATATTAGTAGTATTGGTAGTTAAGTTGTTTTTTCTTAAAAAATAGGTTTACTAAAAGATAAAATTTTTATTTTTGGTCGTTAGAATTGATTTTTAGCATTATTTCCTTTGTTTTATCTTTGGTTTTTATTGTTTAATTGTATCAATATATATAAATAATTAAATCGTCTCTTATTGCTAACTTTTTAAAATCAAAATCAGACTTGAAGTAGGTAATATATTTGAATAGTAATTATTTAAAACAACTCCAGGTTTTTCACTTGTGGTTCAAACTTATTTATGATTTAATATTTTCAAAGTTTTTTTTAAAGCCTTGTTAATAATTACTTTATATTTAGTTTTTATTTCATTTTCTGCATTAGATTCAAGCTGTTAACAAATTGAAGTTGCTCATAATTTTGTTTCAGAATCTTTGGTTTGTTGGATTTTATTGATAACAATGGTACAAGTATGATATCTAATATAAAATTGTTTTCCAATTTGATTAAATTTTGAAAACAATCATCAGACTTTGTGATTTGAAATTGATTTTACCCTTTAATTCTGTTTAGTAATATATTTTATGAAATGATAGATTTATTTATTTTTGTACTTATATGTACTTACTTGAAAATTATTACTTAAAGTTTTAGATTTCTTATAACTTATGATATTTATTTTTTGTTAAAACTACATCTTTTCTAAACTGTATTCAACTAAAAGATACAGTTTTTCAGCTTAGTAGTATTGTGTGAATTTATTATTAAATAAATAGATGATATTAGATTAAATAAATGAATGTTACTAAGTAAAACTTTGATTGTATTTGAAATAATTATTTCTTATATAAAAAAATATTTAATAAACTATACTTGAAATTTCTTTATAAGTTAAAATATTTTTCACTATTACAGCTTAAATTTTAGTTTATTTTATTCCTATAAGTAAGCTTTATTTATTATTAAAATTTCAAGGTTTTTTATTTGGAAAATTCTGTATTTTTTTAGTCATATGATTTTAGTTTGTAATATACATTATGATAAATGGTAGAAGAATGGAAACAGACTTTAATTGTTTATTTGATTCATCCACAAAGAATGTAAAAGAAAAGTCCACACCTTATAGATCGAATAGGATCACTTTAAACTTACAAGCAGATCTCAATTTAGGACCAGAATTTTCATATATTGAATTAGTTGAGCAACAAAAAGTAAGTTTTTTGTGTTTTGAAGTAGATTGAATACTTTGTGTTTCTCTTTAATGTTTATTAAACTAAAAATTTGATTTTTTATGATTATTAGTTTTATTATAAAGATAATTTCAAAATGAATAAACAAAAATGAAACCTTAAAGTAGGTTTATTGTTAAAATCTGTTTTTTTTCAGCAAATTATTCATTAATTGTTATTTTTATTTTATATGACTTCATTGAATACATTATTTTAAATGCTGATATTTATCTATCTTATATTTCTGATATAATATTTAATAGAATTGTTATTTATTTTCTAATAAATATTTACTATTTTGACTAGTTTTATAACTATTTACGCTTTTATTTACGTTTCTACTTTAGTGAGGAGAATGAATTAAGATTTCTTTATTTAGAACTTTGTTAATTTTTAAAGAGTTGTAAGAAGCTCATGATTATTCATCTTTCAATTCTATTATCTTTTCTCATTACGTAAAGATATTTACAAACAAATCTTGGATGATTTCATTTTAAGCTTTTATTTAACTTTCTTAGAATTTAAAGGAATCTTCATCTCTTGACGGTGATGAAGATGCTAAAATGAAAGATTTAGCGAAAGAAATGGAAAAGAAATATGGGACAAAAAGATCTATAGAGAGTATGAGAAGAGAAGTCAGGGACCCTGGTTACGGATATGATGAAACAGACCCATTTGTAGATAATTCTGAATGTGTAAGTGATGTTTTCAAGTTTCTATTTTTCATTCTTGATCAGAAGTTCAAAGTACTACAAATGCTAAAAGTTAAATTTCATGACCTTTTAAATATTTGTAACTTTATAGAAAAACTTCATTTAACAAATAAGTTTTGATTTTCATCATTTTTATTTCTCTAATTTTCATCTGAAGTACGATGAAGTAGTCCCTCAAAGTCTTACTACTAAACATGGAGGTTTCTACATCAATCAAGGAGCTTTAGAGTTTCGTCCAACATCAGACACTAAATCATCTAATGACGAAAATGGATTTATAACTTGCTCTAAAAAGCGAAGGGGACTCGTTATAGAATCAGATGATGATGCAGATTTGAAAAATAGTAATTTTGCCATCACTACGAAAAGAGTGAGTCAATTTCTGTTGCTTATGTTGGTGTTCTATCTTTTCATCGATTTAAAGCTAATTTTTTATCTTCTTAACTTCTTCATTCAATTATTTCATAGATGAAAAAATCAAATGAAACGGATAATAAGAAAAGAAAACTGAGTTTACAAGTAAAAGAAAAGAACTCACTTGCTAAAAGGTTAAATACAATTACTCTAATTTTACAAAATCTGATGTTTCTAAACATCTGTCTTAATATTTGCTAACTGTTCTTTGTAGCATATTTGCAAATATTTAAGTTTCCACTACACCAATGTCTTAATCGGAATCATTACTAGCAGATACGACAGATGCTAAGTTGTTCTAAATAGCACCTATAGAGCGGCTTACATTCCAACCAATTCATTAAATAATTTACTTTACATGTATTCTGTTCAAAATTAAATATTCATGTGATGTCTCAGCAAACTATCGTTGCTTTTACTAAACGTTTTGATACAAAAAAGTTAACTAAATTGAAGCTGATCAAATTTAACTTTTTTATTTATTTCTTAGCTCTGTAAAGAAACAGAAAAAAGTAAGATTCTTAGTGAAGAAAGCAAGGGAACAGCAGTACATCTCATCTACTGGTTAGTGTTTCATGATAATCACTAAACCTCTTTTAGTAGTTGCAAGTTCTTCTTTCACACTTTAGTAATTAACTCAAGCTTCTACAAAACATCAAGTGTTTTCAAACAACTTCTTTGTTTTAACTTTTCTACAAATTAAGCTGGTTTTATTTCTTCTATTTCTAGCTGTTAAGACATCCAAGAAAAATTTGAAGACAGTTTTGGATGCGACACAAGAAAATGGTTCAACAGCAAACGAAGCAAGTTTAACTTCTAATTTTAAATGAGTTTTAACCCTTTTTAGCTGGCTCAGATACCATCAACTCAAATCTGTAAATATCAGTTGGTAATCTTCAAATATTTCTCTTTAGAAATCATCTCATCTTCAAGAAAGCTCATTAAAAGCAACATCAGTGCCTGCTGCAAATAAAACGTTGACTGATGAAGATGTTAGTTTGGCAGGTCAGTTTGTTTATACAATTTACAACTAGCAGATTTAGTTGGTATTATTTAAAATCCTTCTAATTTACTTGGTTAGTTTGAATTACTGTCAGCTTAAATCATCTGTTCTAGGACCTCTAATTCCATCTAATAATCTCTGACAAGATAGAACTTGCCGTATGCTACTCAAGAACACTTTCTACCGCACATGTTATTTTAACATAATTTTTTTTTCTCTGATATTTTCTGTCATTCTTTTATAGCTTCACCAGATTTTGTATTTCACAAATTCCTTCTCTTGTCAATCAATGTGTTTTATAATTAAGTTTTTTTAATAAAATCTTTATTATTTGTTTTGTTGGGATGAATGGTTTGTGGTTTTTCTCCTTATGACTTTCTAAGTCTTGGTCTTTTTAAAAGGTTTGAAAATTCTGGTTTCACCTTAAATGTATTCAAAGTGGTTTTTGGCTTGTTATTGATTATACGTTTCAGAAACTTTCTTGAATTAATAATATTTTTTGATATATCAGTTGTTTTTTATTCAAAAAATGGAAATCTTATCTCATATTTATCTTGAATTGACAACTTTTTTTATTCAAGAAGTTTATCTAATCATTTTTCAAGTATCTTTTGAAAGTTGTCAACAATTTATCAATATTTTTTATCATTTTCAGAGTCATCAGATGATGTAACTGATTTGTGTCAACCTGAAACTGTTAACGATAAGAAAGATGAAGAAATATTCAAATCACTACCTCCAATGTTCAAAGAAAAAATCACAAGTTTACAAAACGTACGTTCAACATTCAACTCCTATTCTTCAATTGTTCCACTTTCAACCACCAACCGGGTTTTAATTTTAACTTTCCAGTTTGTTTTGTTTCAATTACAACTTCATAAAATTGTTTGTTGAAATTTTGACAATTATTTAACGAAGGTGTTTCTCCATCGTGTTTTTTTATCTGATAATCATTAAAAGTAAATTTGCATACAACAATTAAATCGAGATGGAAATATCCACCAATGAAATCAGCTGATTTTGCTCAAATTATTTGAATAAAATTCAATTTTCTTTAAATAAACCTTAAAAAGTGTAAAATAATGAAATCAATTTTCTATTTCTTCAAATATTCTCTCCACTAATGTCACGTGATCAGCTAATGTGTTGAAAAAAGACGAATCCAACATCGAAGCCCGCAACTAACACTTGATAATCTCTCATTTTCTCCAACAGATCGCTAAAACGAACGGAGAAGAAGGTAAAGTGAAGTTCTTCTCCCCTGAAATCAACAGTGCCCTTCTCGACGTTGAGTTAGGTCTTCAGAAGTACAGTACCGGTCGCGAACGGACTTCTGTCATCCAGCTACTCACTGCTGTGGTTCCTTGTTCAAAAGAGACTCTTGTCAAACGGATGAAACGTCTCGTAACTTCTCAACAAGTCAGTTTACACCTCCCACGCGCGCTATTTTCTCTCATGCGCACCCGATACGTCACGGGCGAGTGCACACACCGCTGTTTCTCTTACCATAGTAAATAACGAGAAGCGGTGACGTCACAACACACTCGTTTGAAATTGATTTTCAAGCTCAGTCAGCGAGTGTCACGTGACCGGTTACAAGTTAAATCGTTCCTTGCTGCTTTACGCTGATTGGTTGCTGACTAGTCACGTGTTGCTTGTAGACGGAAATTCTGAAGCCGGCTATGAGTAAGTTGAAAGTGGCGGTTGACGCTGATATGCAAGTTCAGATGAAGCAGTATGTGGAGTTGTGTAATGCTCAGCAAGCAGCAAAGTGAGTTGATCTCCATCTTCATCACTTCTTAATCTCTTCTTTGATAGATCGGATGAACAAAAAATCTCTATCAGTCAGCAAGGAAGTGATGACGATGAAGGAAACGCGAATAAAACCGTTACTAATGGCAACGTGTCTTGCCTGTTGACTAATGGAGAAGAGAAGACTAAAAGAACATATGCACCTAGAAGAAAGTTCGTCTGGAATGACGTCACTAGGTAGTCGCGACTTCATCTAAATCTTCTCAAATCTTTCAATTTTCTTTTTTCAAATTTTTGTAGATCTCTTTTCTACAACGTAGTCGAATTGAAATTGAAACTTTATGAACAATCTAAAAGTAGAAATACAATTTCCATTTCGGAGTATTTGAAGGTAACATCTCGAGTTTATAACTCAAATTTTTATCACTTTGATTTGATTTTATAGATTTTCTTTGAAAATGAGTTGAAAAATTTGTGGCCCAGATTGTGGATGCAAAGCAGGATATTGTATAAAGAGAGTAGAAAGGTCCATGGACACTTAACCTCGGCTGAGTAAGTCCACATCATCAAATGTCTTTTAACCTTCAACAAGTTTCATTTTCAGAAAACAACCGAAAAAAGAGAAACCATCAACTCCATCTTCAAACTCTCTACCGACCTCTAGTGACACAATCACCAAAAAGAACTTCTTCACAAATGAGCAAGGCTCCTTTAAGATGATCAATCCTTACGTTGCTCTTGAAAAAACAATCTTACCTCCATCATCTGTAAGCAACTCATCTTCATCATCTTCCAACAATCGCAAACCTGATCCAAATCTCACTTCCAACCATCTTTCATCTCTCTTCAAGTCTCAGCTAATAGCTGCAAAGAACTCCCTGAAGCAACATCCTCAAGGTCATCATGATCACATCTTCCAAAAGACAATTGCGACAGCGAAGAAGCAGTTAGCTGGAAGAAGTAAGACTAATCCTGAACCAACTCCAGTAAATCCCAAATCTATAAGCCTCACGGATATCACATCAAAAAATCCTGCTTATGTCCTTGTCAATCGGAAGCAGCAGAAACCTCCCATCATCCAGAAGACTTGTATCAAAGAGCTGAATCTCAGTAGCTTCCCAATACTCCTTCATGAAAGCTCTGAGAGTTTGAATCCTTCATCTACTCCTAATCAACATCCAGCCACCACCACCACTAAAGTAGTGATGAAGAAAGTTAATCAGCAGAAACAACAGATGGTGAAAAAGACATCTTCAGTGAGTAAATCTCCTCATCTTTATCAACCACCTCAACAGATGTCTTCTCAATTCATCAAACCTTCACAAACCACAACAACTCCTTCTTCACATACAATCAAGCCTCAGGTGAAGTTTATCAGTCCTCAACCACCTCAAATGATCAAATCAAAAGCTCAATTAGATCGTGTTCAAATCCATGAGTCGTTGATTAAATCACCTGTCGGTGAAGCACCCCAAAAACTGACTAAAATCCAACAAGAAAGTAGAAAGAAACAGAAAGTATTTACTCCGAATACGACAAGTAAAAGTCATCAGCAACATCTCAATTCAAATAAGAAAACTCCTAAAAATAAACCGAAGAAGGAGTCAGTGAAGATACCTACTAACGATCATATGATCAACAATTATGACTTGAGTATGGTTTTCAATTCAATATATCAGAGTACTATACTAAATCCATCGACAACGAACAACGATAATCTTCATCTAACTTACCAAATGCCTCCTTTCATGCACAACTTCAATAAAGATAACTCCAATTGTGATTCAGCATTCAACCAACTTAACTATCTTCTTTATCCAAACAATCCATTGCATAATCCGCAAGCATCACCAATTAAATCAAGTCCCTTGCACAGAAGTCCCTCTTCAGTTTCCACTTCTTCAAGTGCTACAAACGCCGCGAAGGTTCCTGTGACGTCACCGATTAGAACGATCGATCTAACCAAGAAAGCGAGCAAACCGATAGTGGCTTCTACTTCTAAATGGCAGTCTCATTCGACTTCTTTGAAAACCAACAAATCGACGACGAGTAGTAATGTTAGAGTCTTGTCACTTCCCAAGAAACCCAACATCACTTCAACTTCTCTCAAATCAAACTACATCGCCGCTACCACCACCACCTCAAATCCAAAACTTTCTAATTTTATACTCCCTAAATCTTCTCAATCAAGCTCTTCAAAGATTGAATCAGCAAATAAAAAACAGGGCAAGGAATCTATAGTGTCTCCATCATCTTCACCTGCTGCAACCTCCAGGAACAGCAATCTTCATCAAAATTTCCATAATCTTCCCTACTCTTTCACAACTACCAATAATTTTAATCAATATCGCAAGGGGAAACCCCCGACCTCCATCACACCTTATATACTGCATCATATGAATCCTACATCTTCCTCCCAGTCTTCTAACCCATCTTCAAACTCTTCTCAATCAACTCATATTCTTCCGTTCTCACTTCCGGTGAGTGAATCTTATTTTTAGGTCTTCAGTCTTATCGGCTGTTGTCACGTGTTAGTTGTCTTCACTTTTTTTTTTCGAATATTTTTCATTCAAATTTTTGTTTGTAGAAAAATACTTTATCAAAATCTCCGAAATTTGTGATGGAAAATTATCTGAATAATCATAAAAAAGGTGATCTTCATCACTTCATCTGAGACTTACTTTCAACTTTTACTATCAATTTCAGAGAGCGGTTCCTGAGGTGACGAACTCTGCCAAAAATCGTTTTATTACATCAACAAAATTGTTTCTACTTGTCATGTTTGTGGATGTGGTTTTGTGATGTCTTCTTCTACCAAATTGTAGTCGTCAGCAGCAACCAGTTTCAAAATCTCTTTTCCATTTACTGCGGCCTTTCACTTTCTTTTGCCTTTTTTTCAACAAACAGTTGTTGATGATCTTTCTCAAATCCTATCGTCGCTGGTTACACCCTAGCTGAACTAATAGAAGCATTTCCGACTAATTCTTCCACTGTTTCTTCCTTGTACAAGGTGCTGTGTCAGTCCATCTCGCTTCAATTTGACAAACACAAATCTTTATTTGGTTTTTTGAAGCAAATTTTTCTTCTTTAATCCGTACTTTTGTCGAAGCATGTCATTACGAAGATGAAGAGAGAGTTATCAACTTTACAGATTATTGTCTCATCTTTTCTTTGTATCCAGTCGCTGCGTTTTCATAATTTTGCATTATTTTGAAAATTGTGACAATTTTAGGTAAACAACGGATCATTTGAAAGTTTCTGTCTCGTAAAAGCTTGAATAGATCATTTCAAGTAGAACATCTTAATTAAGTTCAAGTAAATCTCAGTTAATCTGAGCCAAAACACAAAACATCTGTTCAACTGTTCTCAATTGGTTAACCTCTAGTAACTTTTTAATATTTCAAAACTAATATTAGTAGCGTGTTCGTTAAATATCTAAAAACTGATAATCATTCATTTATGAAAATAAATTTAAGATTAATTTTAAAGATCAGCAGAATGTCTAGAGATTTTAACTTTAAATAAATTTGAGATTTAAATATTGGGTTTTTGTAATAACTTTTCTGAGTTAGATGAGTACAACAGAAAGAGTAATGTTACCGATAATGTAAAGCTGTGTTTCAGAGCCTGTGGTCTGATCTTATCAAAATTTTTGCTATTTATAGTTTCAATAGAAGTTTATTAAAACCTTGACAAAAACATTTGGCCGAGGAGTTATCGTTTTGTTCTGAATTGTATTTTGATTAGCCATATGTAATAAAAAGAGCTTTATTCATTTATAAAACGTTCGCTACACAAACCATACTTTTCATATAATGTGGCTAGCTCTAAGCCTAGTACTGATGACATTTACGCTTGCGGTAAAATAATCTTCTGGTAAAAAGTTCAAATGTATCATACTATATAATTAAGTTTTTCAACAAGTAAAAGTACACGAAATGTTTTATAAACTTAGTTTTGGAAACATTAGATTTCTGAAAAGTGTTGCAGATTCTAAAATGAAGAAATTAAAATAATTGCAACTAAACAGTAAGATGAAATGAAAGTCACATTTCAATTAACTTTTAATAACTGCTATCAAATCATCTCAGCATCTGCTAAAAAAACAATTTTGACTTTTATTGTACTTGGCAAGACTGTTTAATACCAATCAAAATTGCTGACTACAAAGTAAAACTGACAACAGTTATCTATTGCAGTCTGTTATGAGTCTACATTTACACACTTAGACAAAATGAAAGTTTACTAACATTAACTCTTACCACTACATTCAAGCGAAGTATTATAATGATGAGTGGATGAAGTACTAACAGAATTTGTACTTGGTCAAAGAAATTATCATGAATACAGTGGTTAAAAGTATCTGTTTGTTGCTGATCATTTTCTTAAACTCGGACAGGGTAGTAGCAATTTGAACAAAACTTTTTACGAAGAGAAAGTTAAAAAGAATCAGGAATTTTTATGTTTTAGAGTTGAGTTATTTATTTATAACAATAAACGCGAAGGAGGGTTCCTGAATAAAGCAACTCTCGCTGACACACGATTTCACAAATAATATCTATTTTATATAATTGAGTTGAAAATATAGAAAGCAAACGATGCAACACATGGCATTTCAGTAGTCTCCATACAATATAACAGTTAACAATTACATAGAATGTTAATAATATAAGAAAGAGAAAAAAATCACAGTTTAGAAATGACAATGTTGGCAATATAATAACGGTTCAACTTTTGCTTGAACAACACAAGTGATTCTGACATGGCAATGTCTGATGGCAGCTGGTTCCAAGTACTAATTATGCAGTATGAGAAAAAATTTGCTCTGACCAATGTACTGGGTGATATGGGCTTATTAAGATGTAATGTGTGTCGTCTGAGCTGATATAACTTAAGGGAAGGACTAATGGAAAAGAAATCATCAAACTGAATGTCAATTAAATTGTGGATAATTTTTTAAATAAGAATTAAGTCGTATTTAATCCGTCGAATTTCCAAAGTATCTAAATTGAAGAAGCTGAGACGATGTTTATAACTATCTTATTTAATATTAAGTTTCCTGCATACTAATCTCGTAAATATTGCCTGAACAGATTCGATTTTTTTGATATCACTAACTTGATATGGCATCCATGCACTGATATTGTATTCAAGATTTGGACGTACGTACAATTTGAAAAGATTGATAAAAAAGCATGGATTCTAAGAATTATTCTTCATAAAAGAAGCTCTACAGACTACAAGCTTTTTTTAACCAATACTAAGATGAAGTTACAAGAAGCTTAGACCTCAAAAGTTTAACAAAATAAACCTTTTGACATTTTCAAGTCATTTGATAATTGTTTCTGCGTTTTCGCTAAAATTTCTTTATATCTCTTGAAATGATTCTTTATAAAAGTTTTTTATTTACTATCAGCATCGCAAACTTCTAAGCACTCTGAACCACCAACTACAAAACTTATATATTTTTCTAGACTATTGGACTCATTTGGTTGAAAATGAGTTTTATAAATTAGGGCTCAAGTGGACCAGCCAACCTTTGTATTATTTGCTTTTGCCGACTTTTGATTTGAAGCAGCCGTTATTGAAATGAAAAGAATTCAACCATCTCGTTGTGGAAGTTTAAAGTTTTGAGCAATCAACACTTACAGCGCTATTGAGCTAATAATAATATTTATTTACTACGACCTGCAACAATTACATAATTTACTATCATATTAATTTAGGCTTCAAAACAGTTGGCTGAAGCAGAAAATAGAAATTTGAATAAAAAAGTTAGAAATTAGAACGTAGTCTTAGTTTAGTTAACTTAAGAGGATATCAATTCTAATGAATTATATTTTAATAAGTTTCAAATTTCCAGATAGGTTTTATTTTTTAAATTACTAATTGTTAAAATTTTAGAAATTGAAAGAATTAATTGGAAATGAACAAGTAAGTTTTGAAAAGTTTTTACAAATGTAACCTTGTTAATAATTTACATTTGTTACTCACAAAATAACGTTTTTTAAAAAGTGTCGCTTGTTGTAAGCTTTCTCAAAACTAATAAAAAAACGATTTTGGAAAAAATGTAATTATATTAATAGAGATGTAGAAGATGAAACTTATTTAGCTGAAGGCGAAACATCTTCATCAAAAGAAAATTCCGAAGAAGAAATTCCTTCAATACCTTATTACAGATTGGTAAGTTTGCTTAGGTTCATTTACAATGTCAATTAAAGCATAAAAATTTCTCTATTGATAATAAACCTCATGAAGTCAAATATTAGCATTTTCTTCTTTGGTTTCAGTATCGCTACGCTAACGCTTTGGATATTTTACTACTGACCATCGGAGTACTTTCAGCTTGTGTAAACGGGGCCTCTCTCCCAGTTCTTTTTATTTTCTTTGGAGATATAACTCAAAGTTTTACTATCTATGGTCGTTACCAGCAGTGTGATTTCGATTATGATAAATGCTTTAGTCAAGGACTTACAAACTTATCAAGAACGTAAGCTACAAACTAATTTCTTAAACAACAACCACTTAAAGGTTACATCAAGATGAAAATATTTTTATAAACTTATAACTAAGTCATTAACTAAGTTAAAAGATTAAATTCAAGACTTTTAAGTGGTTAGTTGATAACTACTGATACGAAATTGGTAACTATTTACAGCTTCTAATTTCAACTGTTGAGTTACAAATTAAAATATTTTGTGTTTTCAAAAACTTTTTAGATAACTTGATCAATAAATATTTAACTTTATTTTTCGGTAACATTTTTAAGAGAAATAATCTTCATTTTTATCAATGACTTCCAGAGATTTCGAAAAAGATGTCCGTGTTCAAACTGACAACTTTGAGAATGATGCAGTTCAAACTGTATACTATATGGTCTATATTGGCTGTGCCACATTTGTACTTAGTGCTTTGCAAGTTTCAACGTTTTCTCTTCAATCAGTTAGGTGATAAAACTTCCCATTTTGACCTTAAAACTCATCAAGATAAGAAAACTGAATTACAGGCAGATGAAGAAAATTCGGATAAACTATTTCCGAGCTATTCTTCGACAAGACATTGGATTTCATGATCAAACCTCATCAGGCTCATTAAACGTCCGTCTTTCAAGGTCTGTTGTCACGATTGACTTGAAGCTAAAACTTTGAAAGAGTTTTCAATTGAAGAACTAATTATGATGCTTAACTGCTTCTAACTTCCAAATACTTTTAGTGATATCAATAAAGTAGCTGAGGGTATGGGAGAAAAGATTTCTTCTTTGGTTCAATATTTATCAATGGGAGTATCAGGTGTGGCCATTGGAATTATTTATGCCTGGAAAATGGGACTGGTTACATTAAGTGTGGCCCCTTTACTTGGGGTGGCATCAACAACTTATTTTTTGGTGATTTTTTGCATATATAAATAAGAAAGTAAAATTTTCATTGTAATTTTTCATATTTATCCTAAAAAACTATTTAATTGTTTAAATAACTTCACATTTATTTACTTTTCATCTAATTTCAATAGGTTTCTAGTGTTTACACGAAAAAAGAACTAACAGCTTACGCCACAGCCGGTTCTGTAGCAGAAGAAGCTATATCGGCAATACGAACAGTTACTGCTCTCGGTTGTCAAAAAAGGATTTGTAAAAGGTTGTGATACAACCAAGCGTCGATAATGCATCTTATAAATTATTTATTTTAAAATCGACTTAAAGCTTTCAATTAAATACTTCAATCTTTTTGGTATCGTCACTTCTAAAGCAACAAAGCCTTTAGTCAAATATATTCACATTAGACATCATGACTACAGAATGATGTAATTTACTAAACTTCCTGCCAAGTGGTCTGTCATAATGATAACCTTTACAATTTTCAATGAAATCATGTTAATTTAGGACAAAGTATAAAAATGAAACTGAAACAACAAATTTGAAACCCACTTATTTCTCTGATAACAAATTAGTACTTGTACAGATATGGCAAGAACTTGTCAAAAGCAAGACACATGGGTTTAATGAGAGGATCTTTAACTGGTGTCAGTAACGGACTCTTGTATCTTTGCATGTATGGGACTTACGGTCTTGCTTTTTGGTACGGATCAACTTTGGTGTTTGCTGAAGAAATAAATGTTGGTGATATGATGACCACTTTTTTCGGTATTGTGATTGGAGCATTTGCAATTGGGACAGTAAGTTTGATGTGGAAATTAACAAATTTCGAAAAGTTAATCATAAAAATTCGGTTTTATTAAAAACAATTCTGAAACAAAATCTTAAATTGATTTTCTACAACTCAATGAAAATTGTAAGAATTTTCTTTAATTTTTTGAAAGATAAAATGCATAAAGTATGACGAGTAAAGGTTCAGACACCGTAACATTAAGATTCACAAACATTTGAACAACGTTAATTAAAGTTCATAAGCTGCAGAAGCTAAACTGCGCACAGCAAAACACTTTGATGATGTCTACTTAAAAAATCACTATCTGAAAAATCAACAAACTGATTAGTCTAAAATGGCTTTTTATATTTTAGGCCGGAAGTTATTTTGGCTCAATTAGTGAAGGAAAAGCTGCCGCGGCTATGATATTTAAAGTGATTGATCGTGTTCCTGAAATTGATATCTTTTCGAAAGAAGGAGATGACGTTACTAATGATGTTACTATTGAGCTGTGTGACGTTGAATTCGCGTACCCAACGCGACCTGACGCCCAGGTGATAGTTTGTGAAAGTCTTCACTGATCTTTGCTTTGTAGGTCTGAGAACAAAGATATGATGATAAAGTGTTTTTAGCTTTAATTAGAATATTAATTTTAGCCGAATAACAAATCTTACGTCTGAGAAGCTTTTTCAATTATTTATGTGACGTTTTAATGCGAAATTTTATGAATAAAAATAATATTAAGACACTTAATTACAGCAGTTCAATTCTTCTATTTTCAATGAGGTTTTTACAAGCTGCAAATATATTTAATGAATTATATATTAGAAGTTTTATTTTTGAAAGAACATATGAATACGGATTAAAACTTTAAGAATATTTTATCTTTAATATTTGACTATTATTTTGATTTTAACTTTTTATATAACATTATCTTTACTACTTTTTTAGGTTTTAAAAAAAGTTTCATTGAGAGTTAATCACGGGAAAAAAGTTGCTTTGGTCGGACACAGTGGTTGTGGAAAAAGTACCACAGTTCAATTGATTCAACGATTTTATGACCCTCAGGTCAGCTTACAAAAACATCCACTTTGTTTGCTGTCTAAATTTTTCTAATAAATACAATAAAATATAAAACTGAAAAGTGCAGAATTCAAGTTAATGTTTAACTTTATATCCAAACTTGAATTATTTTAATGCTTGGGTAAATCAAAACTATAACTGTTTAATATTAACTTACAATTTTTTATGAAACTATTTATTTAGTTTTCAAAATATTTCTAGAACGGAGAAGTAAAAGTTGGGGGGAAAAATATTCGTGAAATTTGTGTTGGTAAACTTCGTCAAATTATTGGTGTTGTTTCTCAAGAGCCAGTTTTGTTTGCGACCACAATAGGCGAAAATATTAGATGGGGTAAAGAAGATGCAACTCAAGACGAAATTATCGAAGCAGCTCGACAAGCTAACGCTTTGGATTTTGTTTCAAACTTACCGGAGGTAAATTTTAAAGTTATCGAAAAAGAATTTAAGTTTTTAAATCTGTAAAAATGTATAAACCTACTCATGCATGTAGTGGCTTTATCATCATTGATTTGAAAAAAAATCGTAACTTTTAACCTTTAAGAAATTTATTGAATATTTTTAATATAATTTTGTTTAAGATGCTAACCATGATTCATCTCACATTAAACTGAGAGCTATTCGTGTGTGATGTGATCAATCTTTCAAAAGAGGGATACAGTTAAAAGTCATTTTCTCTAAATTTCATTATAAAATTCTCTATTTTACCTTCTGTAAACACTTTCCCAGTTTCAAGTAGTTCAATTTTAAAAATGAAATATTTACACTAGCCACCAGTTTGTTAAATTTTTGAGTGTTAAGTTGAATAAATGACTTAAAATTTTTTTTGCAGAAATTTGATACTTTAGTAGGAGAAAGTGGCGGTCAATTAAGTGGGGGACAAAAACAACGGATTGCAATTGCTAGGGCTATTCTAAGAAACCCAAGAATTTTATTGTTAGACGAAGCAACTTCAGCACTTGATACAGAAAGCGAAGCTGTTGTTCAGTCTGCTCTTGATAAAGCTTCTAAAGGTAATTTATATTCATTTCAAATCATATTTTATCAGCTGATTACAGGAAGAACAACAATAATAATTGCTCATCGCTTATCTACTGTGAGAAACGCTGATAAGATCATAGCTTTTGATGGAGGTAAGATTGTTGAAAGTGGAACTCATGATGAACTACAAAAGTTGGATGGTGTTTATGCATCATTATGTCAAGCTCAACAATTCATACATAAACTAGATGATGAGGTCGAAAAAATAGGAGAAGATAAGTTAATAATAGAGAAAAAAGAAGAACATATAGGTTGTTGAATTTTATTGTAAAATATCAAATAAATTTCTTCAATTAATTCGTGTAGATGAAAATGAAGTTAGTTTTCTTCCTGATCGAGTAAAATCCACGGATAATTTACCTCCTGAACCAAAATCGGGATCAACCACGATTGAAGATGATAAAAAAGAGGAAGAAAAAGTGTCTGTGACTCGCTTGTTAAAGATGAATAAACCAGAATGGGGTTATATGGCAGGTTGTAAATAAATCATATTTTTGCTGAGATGAAAGATATTTTTAAATTCTGATTTTCAACAACAATCTCATTTGAAAGATCAGATTTAAAGATGATTAAAATATCAAAAATTATTCTTCATCAAATCTTTTTTCTTAAACTGATTACTTTGAGGTTTAAAAATGATTTTTATTTCAGTTGGAGCAGTCACTGCTGCAATTGCAGGTGCTTCTGATCCGGTATCTGCAATACTTTTCGCTGATTTTCTCACAATCTTCACCTTGAGTGATGTAGATTTACAAAATAGGCGAGCTATTGAATATGCTTGTGGATTTGTAGGGATTGGTGCTTCAGCATTTCTCTGTTATTCCATTGAAGTAAGTTTTTGTAAATTTTATTGTTGTAAAATAGAAGATTTTTAAACAAAAGTTTATTCTGAAGTTGTTGATTGAATGTTGGTTACAACTCAAATAGTGACCATAATAACTACTTTCAAAAATAAACAAAAAACTAAACATTTAAAAAGTCATCTTAAGTTCAAATAATGAATTGTTTCAAGGGTTGAAAAGTCAAATACTTAATCATTATTATTCGATGTTCTCTAAGAAGCTTTTCTCATCACTTTAACAATCAATTCTTTCTCCAGGCAGCTTTATTTTCAAAGGCTGGTATGGAACTAACAACCCGCCTTCGCCACAAAGCTTTTGCGTCAATACTTCGACAAGACATTAGCTTTTTTGATAACCATGACAACAGCACTGGAGTTCTGTGCTCACGTCTTGCGTCAGATGCTGCTAAGGTACAGGGATGTACAGGAGGTAAACTTGGAATGGTTATGAAGAACTTTAGTGCCCTTGGTAGGCAGCTTCTTCACTCAAAGCTTCCCTTATTAACTCTTCTTTTCGGACACTAGCTGTTTCACTCGGAATCGCATTTGCATACAGCTGGAAGTTGACACTTCTTATGATGGCGTTCATCCCTATCTTGATCCTTGGAGGTATCATAGAGATTGGATTAGTTATGGGAGACGAGGAGAAAGTGAAAAAAGAGTATGCTGAATCTAGTGAGTATCACGTGATTAAATTTGATAATTACATCGAGTTGTTTCAGGTAATGTGGCATCTGAAGCTATAAGTAATGTTCGAACTATCGCGTCATTACATCGAGAGGAAATTGTTTTACAGAAATATTCAGACAGCTTAAAAAAACCGATCGGGTTACTATCTATAAATTCGAAATTATTTAAAGATTAAAATATTGAATATGATTTTAGTGATAGAAAAAGAAAATGTCTGTTTCTTGGATTAGGATACGGATATTCTCAGTGTACGATTTTCTTTACATATGCGGCAGTCTTCCGACTTGGGATTGAACTTGTTATCATCGGAGATACATCATTTGATAACGTATTCAGGTCCTTGATTTGTAAATATTTGTGAAATTAAAACTTTTAATATCATTGATGTTGTAATAAAACTAATTAAAACTTTTATGTAATCAGTTGTTCTATTTATTTATTCTCTTGTTTCATTTCAGAGTAATTACAGCAATTTTATTTGGGGCTTTAGCTGTAGCTCAAAATAGTTCCTTTGCTCCTGACTTTGCAGAGGCACAAACTGCGGCTTATCGAATACTACAGCTGTTAGATGCAAAACCAGATATTGATTCTTATTCAGAAGAAGGAATTAAACCAGTAAGTACACACGTTATCAAAGTAGTTGATCATTTGATTAACCAATCTCTAGACACACTGTAAAGGTGAAATCGAAATCTCCTCTGCTTCATTCACTTATCCAACTAGACAAGAAACTTTGGTTCTAAATGAATTGTCCCTCAATGTAAACAAGGGACAGACAATTGCCCTGGTCGGTCAATCAGGGTGTGGAAAGTCCACGACAATTCAACTTTTAGAACGTTTTTATGATGTTACCGACGGCCAAGTGGTATGTGTGATGATACCAAGTTGTTATCTTCATTATTTTTCGATTTAAACTTCAGGCTGTTGATGGAGTTGATGTTAAAAGTTTGAATATTTCCTGGCTCCGACAACAAATTGGTCTTGTGTCTCAAGAACCCGTTTTGTTTGATCTTAGCATCAAAGAAAATATTTTGTGAGTTTACGACTTCATTTGTTAGATTTTTATTTGTAATTCTTTTATCTTTGTATCGTAAAAATGTTTTATGAGATCGATTTTAAAGTAGTAAGCAGTTAAAAGAGCAGAAAATAAATAATTTGTAGACAATCAGTAAACATGTGATAGAATAAAAATTTTTATTTTTAAAAAGGTTTATGAACTTGTACCCAACTTTTTTTGAACTCAAATAACTGATTTTTATTAAATAAAATATTTCTGATTTAACAGATTACTGATTGAAATGTTAGTTATTGATTACAGTGTTGCCAGTATCAGTTTTTTTAATAAAATTATATTAAAAAAAGATAATTAAACTTTCTCTGAACTATTAATATAAAAGTTTATTGTGATAATAAACATGCTACTTGGTCTCAACTAGTTGATGATTTATTATTGAAATCAGTAACTTTTATTGATAAATATTTTGCTGATATTGATGTATCTTTGAAGGTATGGAGATTGTGAGAGACAAGCTACTGATGAAGAAGTGATTAAAGCAGCTTCTGATGCAAATGCTCATAATTTTATCTCAAGTCTTCCTCAGGTTTAAAGATCTTTAATATAAATAAGAGTTTGCGACGTCTAGAAGAAATATGATTTAAATATTTGACGTTTCAGTTATTAACAAAGTTTTGATTTTTATAAATAGGGTTATGATACCCCTGCTGGTTCTAAAGGAGGCCAATTATCAGGTGGCCAAAAGCAAAGAGTAGCAATCGCAAGAGCATTGCTCCGAAATCCAAAGATCCTTTTATTAGATGAAGCCACATCTGCTCTTGATACAGAAAGTGAAAAAGTAAAAATCTAAAAGAAAATCTTTAAACAATTTTTATGTAATTATCATGAATCTTTAGATTGTGCAAGAAGCACTTGACGCTGCTAGAGAAGGGAGAACTTGCATCGTAATTGCGCATCGGTTATCAACTATAAAGAATGCTGATAAGATTGCTGTTGTTGATAAAGGAACTGTTATTGAGTTTGGGTCTCATGATGAACTGATTGCTGAAAAAGGAGCTTACTACAGGTTTGTATGAACGCTTTTGACTATTCTACAATAAACAATTTGTTTGTTTTCAGCTTGGCTAACGCCTAATTTTTGATTGAAGCTGATGAAAAAGATGTGAAAACCTCTTTTACAATCAACGCTTAAAAATTTATCTCTTAACAAGTTTCTTTAATAATTAAAAGAATATTTTTTTGCACTTGATTTCATTTCTTGAATGTGTAGGAAGATATGCTTGACAGAACTGATGAAAAGATTTGATGGAAAAACTTAATAAAATAAAATTATGTGTTATTTAAAAATGTGTTTTTATTAGGTCAATGAAAAATTAGTTTTGAAGTTCAAATACAAAAACCTTTTTATTTGACATTTACTTAAATATTAGCATTTGTAAACAAAAAAATTCAATAGAAAAATGAAACAAAATCTATAACTAAAAATGTTTCAAAGTTTTATTACCAATTTTTAAGGAGCTAAACAGAAATATTTATGGTTGAAAATGTTTTTTTTCCAAATTCCTACAACACCAAAGTAAATTAATCATGATTTGCAAAAATTTCCCCATATTATTCATATATTCCATTATTCATAATGATATAGCAAATATTACTTATTAAAGTTGTATAAAATCTATCACAAAGGCTAACTTTGTAGAATGACAATCAATTAAAAAAGAAAACAATTAAGATTAACTAACCAATCTAAAAATTAGAGGTTTTGTTTCAATGACTTAACAAATAAGATGATATATAATAAAAGATAAAATGTTATTTTACATAAGCTCAACGCTCTGATACACTTGAAAGAGTTAGACGTAAGAATAGAAGAATAGTTTTTTGAGTACCTGTGACAAAGATTAATTGCATAAAACCTTTTAAGAATTATACCATCGAAAGCTTTGTTTTATTATTTGTATACTTATTACTTTGTTGACACTATATCCAAAGAGCTTTACTAAACAATCATATAATAAATAAAAATGAAAGTCAGCTGCTGATATTTTAAAATGATTCAGTGACTCTTTGAAATCAAGAAAAGATTACTTTGCTACAATTTTTTAATACATCTGATACAGCCAGGGGAGTTTTTGATAGAAACATCTCAAAAAACACTACAAAACTGTTTTACGGCTTTTGACAACATTTTTTTAAATTTACCGGTTTTCTATATTAAAACTTTTTAGTTTATGTAATTACGCATAATCTTTTCTAATTTTAACGTGATTAAATAAATAAAATGAAAATTTCAACATATATCCAATCTTTTTTGTTAAATTAGTTTGTGATTTTAGGCTATTTATTGTTTAAGGTGATTTAAATTCTCTTATTTTCCTAACCCTTTAAAACAGTGCTTAATTGTACTGATTAGGTGAGACTACAAAACTTGTATTCTGTGTCTATATTTGAAAACTGCAATCCTAATAAAGTAAATTTCGTTAAACTAAATCATATAAATTCATAAACAGGCTACAGAGATTATTACACAAAGTATTTAACAGCTCTTTATGTTAAATAATCATGAAAGCTGTAGTTTAAAAAAAAACTAATCTTTTGTTAAACTCAACAAAGTAGTTCCAGTTTGCTTTAATAAGCCAGTCTGAGGCCAAATGATATGTTATAATCATCAATTGATTTAAAAGCAAACTAAAAGCATCGCATAAAAAACCTTAGCTTATAAAAGTAAGATTAAATCAAACGAGGCTAGTAGCGTAACTTATCTTTGCTAGCTTTACAAGTTTACTCTTGAAATAATTTTAACCGATATTTTTACACAAAGATAATTAAGTCATAGAATCATCTGAAGAATTTTGTATAAGACTAGCCAAGCAAATGATTGATAAAGATCGATAATGTTTATAAAGTAATTATTGAATAATTTGATTTTTACTTTGAAATTTTCATATCTAGGTCGGTTATGTTTTTTTAATAGCTTGTTATTAAAAAAATTCCTTTGTAGCACTTATTATAAATAATTTATAAGATTTGGGGAACCACCCGTGACAATTAAGTGTACAGTAAGAATAAACCAGATCTTCTTGTATTTTCTTTAAATCTAAGTTTTAAATAATTCTTTTAATGCTATAAAACTATAGATATTATTTATTTAAAAATAAATAAATTCTCAAAAAGATTTTAGTTGTTATCAACATTTCTTACGGACTGTTATTAGAATATGCAATTATTTTAAATATCTTATATTATATGACATTAATTTTGTAAGATGGCTTTTGATTTCATTAATCAAGTTTATTAAAAAAAATTGACCATTATAATCAATTTTTTTTGATTTGACTAATAAGTAACAGATCTATTTATAAATCAGTAAATTTGGTATTTACTAATAAAAACAATATACAAAATAAGTATAATAATTTTTTATAAATTGTTTTTTAATACTTAATACATGTGCTTCTCTTTGAAATGTATTTCTGTAATATCATACACATGTAATATCAACAAGTTTCATTTGATATTATTGTTTAATGTGTTATGAGTTACTGTTATGATATTCAAAATATATACAAAATTTTGTTAAAAATATTTTGAAGTTTAAAACTTTTTTTTGTATCAATAAAGTATCAATGATATTGGTTTCATTTGTTATAAATTTATTTTTATTAATAATATTCTACATTTATTGAATAATTATAATTAATTGAATAAATTATGTTACACTGTTTTAATTAGTCTGAAAGTTTGAATTAATAAACAAGTCATCTGAAAACTTAATTTGACATCATTTATAATTTGTTTTTAAATAAATTCATTTATATGAATTGCACAAACTCTAACTATGATAATAAATATTTTATGTTTATGAATAATATTTGATTGGTTTTTATAGCCCTTCATTTAATTCAAATCTAGTTGTATCTTAATTATAAACTTGATGGCATTTAAAAAAGTAAAAGGAAGTATAGATAGAATATTTGATAAAAATCTTCAAGACCTAGTTAGAGGAATAAGAAATCATAAAGATGATGAGGTTGGTGGAAATATGAGTTTTTGTTTTATATAAGTTTTGATTAATTAATAAATATTTTGTATTTATTTTCAGGCAAACTTTATCTCAATGTGTATTGATGAAATTAAAGCAGAACTAAAGCAGGAAAATTTAACAGCAAAATCTAATGCTGCAAGAAAGTTGATTTATGTTAGCTAAAACCAAGTTGAACTTTCAATTTTTAAGAAAATCACTAACAATTGATATATAAAAAACATTCAATTTTATATTCAAAAATATAAATTAAGAAATTTGTAATTAATTAAAAACCATAATTAATAACTAAAAATATTAAATTTATATTTTTACTCTTTTTAAAAATCTTATTTCTTAGAATTATCTTTAATTAAATATTATTATTTATTTTGTTCAGTTGCAAATGCTTGGTTATGAGATCAGTTGGGCTGCCTTTAATATAATCGAAGTAATGAGCTCAGCTAAGTTCACTCATAAGGTCTGCTATTATCTTCTTCATCCAGAGTTTGAATAAAACTATTTTAACAGCGCATTGGGTACCTGGTTGCTTCTCAATCCTTTCATTCTGATACTGATGTTTTAATGTTAGCAACTAATCTCATTAAAAAAGATCTCACTTCTAATAATGTCTTTGATGTTGGAGTCGCTCTGACTGGTTTATCTTGTTTTATAACACCTGATCTTGCTCGTGATCTTTCAAATGATCTCTTATCATTGGTATTTGAAAATTTATTCAAATCAAACTTTATCACATTTAAAATAATTGATTATTCGATATTCAGATGTCATCAAACAAAGCATACACCAGAAAAAGAGCTGTACTCATCTCTTATAAGATCTTTCTTAATTATCCTGAAGCATTGCGGATAGCATTTCCAAGATTAAGAGAAAAACTAGAAGACCCTGATCCAGGTCCCAACAAATCATCTCTTTTTATTCAATCTTCTATTTTCTTCTTCCCTTTTTAGGAGTTCAGTCAGCAGCTGTTAATGTAATATGTGAACTGGCGCGAAAACATCCTAAAAACTATCTCTCATTGGCTCCTTGTCTTTTTCAAACTGGTTGCTTCTCGTCATCACCCACTACATACTGATGTTTTAATGTTAGCAACTAATCTCATTAAAAAAGATCTCACTTCTAATAATGTCTTTGATGTTGGAGTCGCTCTGACTGGTTTATCTTGTTTTATAACACCTGATCTTGCTCGTGATCTTTCAAATGATCTCTTATCATTGGTATTTGAAAATTTATTCAAATCAAACTTTATCACATTTAAAATAATTGATTATTCGATATTCAGATGTCATCAAACAAAGCATACACCAGAAAAAGAGCTGTACTCATCTCTTATAAGATCTTTCTTAATTATCCTGAAGCATTGCGGATAGCATTTCCAAGATTAAGAGAAAAACTAGAAGACCCTGATCCAGGTCCCAACAAATCATCTCTTTTTATTCAATCTTCTATTTTCTTCTTCCCTTTTTAGGAGTTCAGTCAGCAGCTGTTAATGTAATATGTGAACTGGCGCGAAAACATCCTAAAAACTATCTCTCATTGGCTCCTGTCTTTTTCAAACTGATGACGTCATCACCCACTACAAATAATTGGGTTTTAATCAAAGTCATCAAATTAGTGAGTAGAAGATGTAGATTACTGATTCTGATCATTTACAAATCTTGCAGTTTGGCGCTCTGACTCCATTAGAACCTAGACTTGGTAAAAAGTTGATTGAACCACTAACAAATCTCATTCATAAGTAAATTTCTACTTCAAAAGTCTTCTTTCATCTAATGACTTCTTTTTTCAGTACATCTGCGATGTCACTTCTGTACGAATGTATCAATACAGTTATTCAAGGTTTATCAACATTTTCTAAACTTTTTTCTCATAATTTTATATATAATAAATATAAATAAGTTTTTTTTTGGACGCTGCTTAGTTCTTTTATCGTTTACTTCAGGAATGCAAGATCATAGCTCTTCTATTCAGGTATGTTCAGTTGTTTGGTATTTGTTGGCACCTTTGATTGTGTTCCAGCATGTAACTGTCAACATGTGCTGATATTTCATCTTGTGAAATTCACATTATGATTCTTTTAATGTGATTATGTTTGTGAAGCTACAGTCGCGTTCCTGTGTTTGTTTTATGGATTTTTTCACCTTTTAATTTAACTATTTAAAGCTGGACGAATTGGAAGTTACAATCATAATATTTAATGATTTATTTTTCTGTTTAGGGTTTTCCCACCGTTATGAAGGTTTTTATACCCTGCATGACTTTTATCATTTGCAATTTACTAATTTGTTTTTTTTTGTAATTACATTTTTAACGCTTCCAATTATTTTTTTGAAATTTTCTGTAAAATTTAATCAGCTTCATTTGTTTGAAATCAAACAAAAAACTTTATTTATTTCCAACTTTTTCTTTCCAGTTATGTGTTCAAAAACTACGTATTTTGATTGAAGACTCTGACCAGAATTGTAGGAAGTAGATCTGATCTTACTGATATTTTACTCACAATCCAATTTGCAGTGAAATATTTGGGTCTTTTGGCTCTTTCTCGGATTTTAAAGAGTCATCCAAAATCTGTGCAAGCTCATAAGGATTTAATCTTACAGTGTCTTGATGATAAAGATGAATCTATCAGACTACGAGCTCTTGATCTACTCTTTGGAATGGTTTTTATCACCTTTTTCACCTCCGCAAATTTTCTAATCTTAGATATTTGAAGGTCTCAAAGAAGAATTTGATGGAAATTGTCCAAAAACTTTTAGCTCATGTCCAAAAATCAGAAACTATCCAGTACCGTGATGAACTAATCAGTAAAATCATTGAGATCTGTTCCAGGAACAACTTCCACTTCATCACTAACTTTGAATGGTACTTGATTGAGCAAAAGACTTCATCTAACTCACTTTCTTCTTTAGGTATCTAACTGTATTATCTGAACTTACACGAATAGATGGTACTAGTCGCCACGGTTCCATGGTCTCATCTCAAATACTAGATGTTGCAATTCGTGTTAAAACAATTCGACCATTTGCTGCTGTCAAGATGGTTGGTATTGATGATGAGATCTCTGCATCTTCATCTATTTATCTTCCACCACAGGCTTCAATCCTCCAGAATTCGAATTGGTTAAGCCCTCTACTACGTCGTAACGGTATGATAGAAGTCTTGTATGCAGCAGCTTATATTTGCGGAGAATTTTGCCAGTAAGTAATCAATTGAAGATCACATCTTCTTCATCTCATCACAAATCATCAGATTCATCGATGATTTGAAAGAGGTGTTGATGTCGATGTTGGGATCACATGTCCTGCAACATCCAACTCACATCCAACACATCTTCCTACAAAACATCACTAAGATGTACACGTGTCTTCTGGTGAAGACGGAAGATTCTGAGGACTTCGAATCTGCTCTCACTCTAACTAAATCAATCCAGGAGAAGATGACAGTCTTCCTGCAAAGCTCTAATTTAGAAGTCCAGGAACGAGTTAGCATCCTAATCCTAATCTTCCTCATCTTCTTCATTAGGATCTTTTCTAGGCTTCTTGTACTTCAGCGTTGTTAAAACAAGTCGAGAAGATGCTGATGAAGTCGACTCCTGCATCTTCTCTTCTTCTTCCACTCTTTAAAGGAGAACTTAATCCAGTGGCTCCTAAAGCTCAGAAGAAGGTCCCAATTCCCGAAGGGTTAGTCACGTGATTTCACCGAGCTCCTCATCCATCTATGATCTTTAGACTTGATCTTGATGCTTGGATCAACAATCCGCCATCTTCATCTTCAGAAAGTGAGGAAGAAGAAGATCATGGGAAGAGCAAAGAGAAGTCCTTCTACTCTTCAGAGCAAAATCGTAAACCGGAGTTGAGTCCAGAAGAGCTCCGAAAAGTAACTCCAACTCATCCTCATCACATCTTCATCTCTTCTTCTACAGCGCAAAGAGATGCGGAGAAAGCAATTAGCAAGCAATCCCAACTACCTCTTTGCAAAGGTGATCTTTCAACCTCTCGACCAATCAGCTTTAAGTATTTGATTGTTGTAGAAAAGTGACCCTCCAATATCAGCTGATAGCTACCAGCGACCTGACAACGAGGTTCAAGGTGCCGCCTCGCCGCCACCTACTACCAAGTCTTCTCTCTCAACCAGCGACCAGTATATGAAGCTGGTTAGTTGATACGCGTCACTGTCTCCTCATCATCATCAAGATTTACATCTCAGGAACAACAAAGGCAAAGAAAAGTGGATAAGAAGAGTACAAAGCAGAAGAAATCGAAGAAGGAAGGAAAGAGGTTGAAAGCGGATCAGGTTGAAGACGTCGAAGAGATGCAGCCGACTCATAAAGTCGAAATTGTGGATTATGAAATGCCTGAGGTAGACGTCACGTGATGAATCGCGTGTCACGTGACTCGGTTGCTTTGCAGGGAGCAAATGTAGGTGATTCCGATGAAGAAGCTGATAAGAATGATATTTATAAAGCTCTTGATATCAGTTTTGATATGTTAGTTGGTTACTGTTGGTTGATTCGAATGAATTTAATGATGTTTGTTGATAGAAGTCAAGATGAAGTGACGAAGAAAAGTCAGAAAATTAAAACTGAAGAAGTTGTTGACAGTAAAAAGACAAAGAAGAAGTCAAAAAAAGTAAAATATGCTTCATATGATCCTGTTTGATCTTCATATGATCCTGTTAGATCTTTATATGATCCTGTTTGATCTTCATATGATCCTGTTTGATCTTCATATGATCCTGTTTGATCTTCATATGATCCTGTTTGATCTTCATATGATCCTGTTTGATCTTCATATGATCCTGTTTGATCTTCATATGATCCTGTTTGATCTTCATATGATCCTGTTTGATCTTCATATGATCCTGTTTGATCTTTCTTTATATGATCCTGTTTGATCTTCATATGTTCCTGTTTGATCTTCATATGATCCTGTTTGATCTTCATATGATCCTGTTTGATCTTCATATGATCCTGTTAGATCTTTATATGATCCTGTTTGATCTTCATATGATCCTGATCGATCTTCATATGATCCTGTTTGATCTTCATATGATCCTGTTAGATCTTCATATGATCCTGTTTGATCTTCATATGATCCTGTTAGATCTTCATATGATCCTGTTTGATCTTCATATGATCCTGTTTGATCTTCATATGATCCTGTTTGATCTTCATATGATCCTGTTTGATCTTCATATGATCCTGTTTGATCTTCATATGATCCTGTTTGATCTTCATATGATCCTGTTTGATCTTCATATGATCATGTTTGATCTTCATATGATCCTGTTTGATCTTCATATGATCCTGTTAGATCTTCATATGATCCTGTTTGATCTTCATATGATCCTGTTTGATCTTCGTATGATCCTGTTCGATCTTCATATGATCATGTTTGATCTTCATATGATCCTGTTTGATCTTCATATGATCCTGTTTGATCTTCATATGATCCTGTTTGATCTTCATATGATCCTGTTTGATCTTCATATGATCCTGTTTGATCTTCATATGATCCTGTTTGATCTTCATATGATCCTGTTTGATCTTCATATGATCCTGTTTGATCTTCATATGATCCTGTTTGACCTTCATATGATCCTGTTCGATCTTCATATGATCCTGTTAGATCTTCATATGATCCTGTTTGATCTTCATATGATCCTGTTTGATCTTCATATGATCCTGTTAGATCTTCATATGATCCTGTTTGATCTTCATATGATCCTGTTTGATCTTCATATGATCATGTTTGATCTTCATATGATCCTGTTTGATCTTCATATGATCCTGTTTGATCTTCATATGATCCTGTTTGATCTTCATATGATCCTGTTTGATCTTCATATGATCCTGTTTGATCTTCATATGATCCTGTTTGATCTTCATATGATCCTGTTCGATCTTCATATGATCCTGATCTTCATATGATCCTGTTTGATCTTCATATGATCCTGTTTGATCTTCATATGATCCCGTTCGATCTTCATATGATTCTGTTTGATCTTCATATGATCCTGATTGATCTTCATATGATCCTGTTAGATCTTCATATGATCCTGTTTTATTGAAATGATTTTTTTGATAATTTTAGAGCAAAAAAGTAAAAGAAGAATCATCGAAGAAAAAGGTGAACGGTAAAGTGGATCCAGTTGCTGTCAAAGACACAAAAGAAGAGGTTAGTTGAATCTTGCTTGTTTCTGTTTTCAAGTTTCTCTTTCACAGATGAAGGAGCAGGTATCAGTGAATGAGGTGAAGAAAGATGAAAGAGTCAGGTTTGTTTTCTGTTGAAATTATTTGAAGAAAATTTTCAAAAAAATATTTTTCAGTAAAAAGGAAACAGTGAAGAAAGAAAAATCTTCGAAAAGTAAAAAGTCATCGAAAAAAGAGAAGAAAAAGAAGAAGATGAAAACAGAGAAAGTTGAATCATCAAATCCACAAGTGGTGAGCTACATCAATTGATGTCATCATCATCTTTCAGCCAATCAAATAACAGGAAGAAGTTAAACGAAATTACAAACTTCTCGCTGAGAATCAAATTGTAAGAGTTGAATATGAGACAAAAGCTCAATTGAACAATCATAATCAAATCTCTCTCTTCTGCTCCTTCATCAATCTAAGTAGTGATCACGTGACCAGTATCTCATTCAACTTAACAGACACTCTCAACACAAAGTCAGTAACCAATCAAATCATTCTGATCTTTACTAATCTATTCATACACAGATTAATCCGACCAAATAATGTGAAGATGTCGGAACCTTACCAACTTTCTTTATCTTTAAACCCACAGACTCAAAGTGAGATTGAATTGGAGTTAACAGCTGCAAGTGTAGTGATGCCACAACGTTTGAGAGGTTCCATCAATTTTGTTCAATCTTCCACAAACCATCGAATAGATTTCAAACTTTATCTACCATGTTCATCCTATCTAGTTGCAACTAAATGTAGCAGGTACATCACTAAAACCTCCCTCATCAATCAATTCAACTCTTTCATATCTTAGTGAGAGGTACACCAAGTTACTTGCATCCGAGAAATTGACTGAAAAGTCCTCAATCAGGATTATGTCTCAACAAATGAGTTTTGATGAGATCCTTGCTCTGATCTCTCAACTTCATTTCACAGGTTCTCAATTTCATCTAAATCCTCATCTTCTCATCTTCTTCTTTCTAGTTGTTGAACAGATCGCGGAGACGGCTTCGTTGTTCTCGATGTCAATTCAGGATCACCACTTGTGTTTACTCATCAAAAAAATGGTTGGTCACGTGACATTTCCAGTGTGAAAATTCCATTTGTCTCTTTTAAAAGGTAAACGGGATTTCAATTGAAGGTAAAGGTGATAACCAATCAATTCTTTCTAATGTAATTGATGAGATCAAGCTACTGATGCAAGGATAACTAATCCCTGAACTTTTAAGGGGTCACGTGGAATATACACAATCTTAGATTTTATATAATCATTGTTCTATAAAAACATGGATCAAATCATTGTAATCATTATCTTATCTAGACTCAAAACTCTCTAATCTTTCCACTAAGCATCTTGAAGATCAGTTTTCTGTAATTACCAGATAACGGTTTTGTTACTACAAATTTCTGTTTTCAGAAACCATTTTGTTGTATTTACCTGCTACAAGCATGATGTAGTGAATTTGATTTCACAAATATTATATTTGCATGTTTTCTTCTTCTTGTAAATTGTTTTGCTGCAAAAAAAAAAGAACTTTCCATAACTAATTAATTTCTTTGTTCTGTTATAGTATCTTGCTCGCTCTTTTACATTATTTTTGCTTCTATATCAACAAAATTGTAAAAAAAACTAGTTTCTATTTTAGCAAATTCTCGTTATTTATTTCTATTTTATTAATTGTAGTTAATACAAAAAAAGATATCAGGATATTAGTAGAAAATGATAATATTTCTTTCTTTTTATAACTTCCTTGTTACAATTTTTTTGAAATTAATTAATATTTAGACAGGTAAGTGTAATTTATTACAATTGCAAATAAATTGAAGTCTGAAAAATGTTGGTGTTATTTATGAACAATAAAAAATGTGAATAAATTTTCGAAATAAATATAAAAATGATTGAAAAAGTGGAAAATTTGTTATTAAGAAAATTGATTAGCAATTGATAGATTCTATAAAAACAACTCTATCACTCTATAAAAATGTCTTTGGTATCAAGAAGTTGGAAAAAATTTGAATTAATTCCAATTACATAATTAAATGAATAATTTAGTGTTACAAATTTTGAGTTAAAATTCAAAAAACATCTCCAAATTACTCAATCAGTATAAAAACTATTTGTAAAAATCTACTTTTAATTTCACAAATAAATCAGTTTTATTCACTGACACTAAAGTACGAATAAAATATCCATTATTTTTGGAAATTATGTTTCATTAAAAAGAAAATTATAAATAATTAAATTTAATTATCATAAGTATATTTGAAAATTAAAAAAGTATTTAGTGTTAGAAACTTTATTAGAAGCAAGAAATAAAAATTAAGTTAAAAATATTATGTGCGTCAATAAAAAGCATCAACATAACCTAATAGAAAAAAAAATTCTGTAAAATTTTCGATAAAATGTTTTTTATAGATTTAATTTTATTCTTCAATTATTTTTGTAAGAAATCAAACAGGTTGATGGATTATTTAAAAACTGATTTAACTCAGATTAAAGCTTCTTAGATAAAAAAATATATACTCAGTAAAGCATATTATTTTTGTTTTTTAAAAGCATCTTAAGACCTTTATCAAACTTTTATAATAAAAATTAGGTGTAGTATAACAATAAAATTTTTATAAAATTTTAAGATAATAGTTAATTAATTTTAAATTGGTATTTTTTTTTTTTAATTTTCAACTAATTTGGCTTTAAATTTTCGAATTTAAATTGTTTTTTTGAAAAGTTAGATTCTTTATTTTCAAAAATTGTTTTTGTGGCTTTTTATTCTAAAAAATTTAACAATTGGCAAGTGAAAAAACAATCAATGAAAAAAGATAAAAGTAAACTAACTGCTGTTAGATAGATTTTTTCTAATTCAAGCATAAGTATTCGTGCAATATTGTATATAAATGAAATAAGAGTTGATTGTTTGTTAAAAACTCATAATTAGTATATTTGATAAATATCATTGAAATATTTATCTGTCTAATAATAAAAAAAGTTTAATTCTGTAAATATGAAGTAACTTAAATTCTCATATAATTATTGTTAAATGTTGTCTACTACAAAAGAAAATATCGAAGTTAGAAAATCATTATAACGTCATAATACAGTCGGTTGTAATTTAAGTTATTAAATTTTGTAACTATGAAGTAAAATAGAAGTTATTAAATAATGTACAAACTGCTTGTAATCTTATAAGTCTTTTTAGTGATATAATTGTTAGTTGTAAAACTGTCACTAATTGAAACTAGCAAAATACTTTCAAAAAGTAAGTTGGCAGACTTTAATCTGATTAAAAGTTTAATTTTCAGCTACTGGTTGTTCATCTCTAAAACTACTTTCTAGCTAGTTAACTGATAAAGTATCTAGAAATTCTTATCATTAAAATATCTATAATTTACTTTTGTAAAGCGGTTTAAGCTGCTATTGTAAAGCTTAGTTAATAAGCTAAAATATTTATAATATATTGCTGAGTAAGTTTATTTAATTTCTGTAAGTCTCTATCTGTCTCCAACATAAAAGTTATAATTAGATGTCACTTAAGCTTTGTGAACAACAGAATCTGGAATGATTGTAAATGACAAGATAATTAATTTTTAAAATCATTAAGTATGTAGGTTAACGTGACTAGATTATTGTGAGTTTATTTCAAAAAATAGTCATTTAAGTGGTTTTCTGTTTTTTTGCATAATTTGATGATTATAAACAATGACTATGACAAAACACATTATTATTTTTTAAATTTGATTATTAGGAAAATTTATGCAGTATTAATACTAAAATATTAATTTTTTAGAGTATTCATCATGAAAAAAGTTGAATCACAAGTGGAGTCAGGAGGAATGGATCAATTAGCTGATGTAGAATTAGGCAAGTTACAACGACAATATAGAATGATGGAAGAGAATAGAAAAACTTTCAGTGAAGAATCTAAAAATACAATCAGAAAACAAAAAGCCAGATTAGCCAAACTTCAAGTAATTCAATAAAAATATTTTATAAATTCAATAAAACTGTTTAAAGTTTTATTTGCAGTGGATATTTAGCTATTTATTTGAAATAAGTTACTTTTTTTGTTGATTTTTATTTCAGAGTTCAATTTTTTTTTATTTTTAGCAAGAAAAAGAAGAAATCAATAAAAGCTTAAAAGTGGCGCAATCTAATAAACATATTCTTGCTGATAAAAAGAATATGAAGGAGCTGAAAAGACTTTTAGATGAGGAAGATTATTATCATCAACTGATAGAGGAAGAAAACAAGTCAATAAAAGTACTTGATGATGAGATATCTCGATTAGAAAATGAAATTTTTCTTCAAAATAAAATAATTGGAGGAAAAACAGGAACTGAACAACAGCAGGCAGTTGAAAGACAAATCCGAATGCTTGAAAACCGTTTAGAAAAAGCGACAGTCAGCTACGATAAAATGTTAGCTAGTAACAGTAAATTGCGCAAAGAAATCGATCATTTGAGAATCCAACGTTCTGTATTTGATGGACTTCATAAGAAGATTGTGAAGCAATTAAACGATCAAAAACGGACTATGGGTTTGATTATTGAGCAATCGAATCAAGTTAGCAATTTCAAAAGTTTATTCATAAATATTTATCGAGTTGTATTTATAAGAACTTTGATTAAAATTGAAATTATCCAAAAATCAATAATACAATAAAATATATTTTCAAAAATCCAGAGGAGGTAGAATTTAATAAACAATTTAAGACTGATTTCAGGCTTATAATCAACGAGATGATGCTCAAGCTAAAATCCAGGCTCTTAAAGAGAAAAATGAGAAAGACCTTCAACAGTATAACATGGAGTATAAGGAATTGATGAGGATTATCGACCATGATGCAAAATTAAAAGATTTCATGAACAAAAAGTCTCAAGAAAGATGCGAGGTAGAAGAGCAACAAACTGCGAAGAGAAGAGCGGGTAATCTTTAATGAGTCTCTTTAATGTGTGGATTTATTTTGGTGGTTTTAGGGCAAACAGTGCTGGCAGAGAATACTGCTTCAGATATGATCTCGATGTATCAAAAAGCATTCACAAAAATCAAGGAAATAACTGGTGAAAGTGACATGAATGTTTTAATGAGGCGTTTTGTGGAGACTGAAGATAAAAATTTTGCTCTTTTTAACTACATCAATGAATTGAATCGTGAATTAGAAGTGACTCAAAAGCAAATTGAAACGACTCGAAACAGCATCCGGGAGTTTAACGAAGAAGGAGTCCGCTATCAAACAGAAAGATTCAAAGTTCTTCAAGAGGTTGAAAAAGAACTTGAAGAAAGCACTAAAGAGGCTTCATTGTATAAAAAGTAAGCAGAACCTTCGCAACAAACTAAATTGTAAATTAAAAATCTCTTTCTAGTCAACTAGAGATCACTGAGAAGATGCTAAGTGATCTTCGTCAGGGGATTCAATCTGTATTTACTGCAATCAACTGCGACCCTGAAGACAAAGAATCTTCAATGGAAGCTAACCAGAATCTCACAAATGATAATATGCTGCAATACTTGGGTGTAATCGAACACAAAACCAACCAACTGCTTCAAGTACACACTTATCTTCAATTAAAAGAACTTGAATCTAAGCCAGAGGGAAATGAATTTGTTCTTGGGAGTACAGTGATGCTTGGGGGTCCGAACGCACCGCCTCACACTAAACCTATACAAATAAGCATCCCTATTTTAGAAGATCACAAAGAAGAAGACCCGGAAAACTCTGAAGAGAATATGGATATCAACAAGCCTCTGGGATCGAAAGATATGTTGGAAATCGCGATGAAAAACGCTTTAAAGCGCGAACAAGGGACACATTTAAGCAAGAGAAATGATAAAAGTGTTAATGACAAGTCGAGTAAATTAGACTCAAAAAAATGAGTTTGTAAATGACATTGAAT